>CM077082.1:187636610-188352997 GCA_039513925.1 Platanthera zijinensis
GTCGTGTCACCCTTTCAACACAGGACCAAATCACCCGAGAAGAACACGGCTAAGGCACACGCCCGTGTCCTTGGTCGTGTGCCCAACACGCCCCTGTGACACGCCCGTGTCACAGGTCGTGTTCCACACTCAACGCCATTCCACTCAAAGCCACTCAATGCCATTCCACTCAACGTCGCTCGGTATTCACCCGAGCAGGACATGCCCTGGGACACGCCCGTATCCCAGGCTATGTTGCCTCTCAACGATCGTCGAAAGTGCTGTCTCGATAACTCGACTCAACGCCAATTGTAAAGGACATGCCCTGGGACACACCCGTGTCCCAGGCCATGTGCACTGGACACGCCCTGAGACACGCCCGTATCCTAGGCCGTTTCACCCAGCCTGACCCCATTTTGGGACTTAAGGTTTTTGGGGTGTTACAGTTTACTTGCCCTTTCGACATACAAAAGAAATGCCATCTTTGGTGCATTTCAAATTATGTCCATTTCTGACCAACCCTTCAATGAAGAGCTTGTTGATAGACTTGTAGTTCATGTGAGTAAGTCCCTTATGCTATTACACATAATAATACTCTTTCTCATTTGCTACAAGTAAAATTGGAGAATTAGAATCTATACACAAAAAATTAAGATAATAAATATTTCCACTCCTAGAATCTGTTAGAATGATCTTTTGTCAGTAGACCTTTTTATTAGGTACTTATCCTTGTGAAAAACAATGGCATGGTCAGATTGTGTTACAATCCTTCCACATAAGCCATTTTTGTGATGGTTACTATGCCATTAGTGATCATACAATAACCTTTTATCACTCCTCTATCCAAACAACCAAATATAACTTTGGGTTTATTCCTCACTAGAGTGAAATCTTTCTGATGGCTACTTGTTCCCGTCATGTTCCTGGAACATCCACTGTGCAAGTACCAGATATGCATCAGATTAGTTCTTGAACATACCTACAAAAAAGATTTTGTTTACCTTTACCACCTGAAGAAATTTGAGTCCTTGGTTATTATTAGTCTTTGGTGCACTCAACCCAATTGGGATTGACTTAGTTGGTTTTGATTTCACAACATGAGGTGTTGTTGGATTAAACCAACATTCAATGGAAAAGTGCCCTACCTTGCAACAACATAACCATTCATGGGTGTTGTACCTTCTCTTTTGAAAATTCCTAGAGGTTGATGGAGTATCATAATATTTTTGTTCAGCTGAGAAGACATCAGCTTTCTTCCTCTTTCTCTCAGCTAGAATCTGGCTGAATGTTAGATACCAAGCAGTTTATCTTGACTAAATCTGCTAGAAAACAACTTGTGCCTACTTTCAGTTAATAAGGTGTTGATGGCATCAGAAATGGTCAAGTGAGAGTTGATTGCAGTCTTGCCATTTGGCTGCTTCATTGCTTAATATTTTTGGGAAGAGATAACTGTCTTGCCCTTAAGTGTAGGGGTCACAATACAAAACACAAATGGTACATGATAGGCCATTTGAATTTCTTCATGAGGGGCTTTCAAAGCACTTAACCCCATGCCCTTTCTCCTCCCATTGTAAGGTGCATTATTGCCCTTACTTGAGGAACATCCAATCTTCCAATGACCATATATACTATCATGGTCATTGTTGGGTATTGTATCCACAATAACCATGATTTGAAAAAGTATCCCTTGAACTAAGATAAATTGAGTTGTATTTGATGCTCTCTATTTAGTTATGTGCTTACAGGACTATATTACTAAGTACAACCCAATGTCAGCTTACAGTGGGTTAGGAAACAAAAGACTATATAATATAATCCTTCATTGCGTAGGCCAATAGGTTCACTCACATGTAATCTCTCCTTTTGGGTGTAAATTTAATCCAAGTGCATTAGAAGGATCAAGGAAGGACCATGTGCTAGGATCAGAAGAACAAAAATTTACGTAAGTAAAATTCGTCGAGTATAGTAGTGGATACTTGTCGAATTCGTTGAGTATACTCCTGGATACTCGTCAAATTCATCGTTTATACTTACCAACACTTGTCGAACACTTTGTATTTACTTAAGGTTTAATTTCTGAGATCTGTAAAATTAGTGATGTAAAATTCATCGAGTATCATCAAGTATAATCGACGAATTCGTCGAGTGTATCTTTTGATACCCGCCGAATTCGTCAAATATACATGTCGATACATGCAGAATTCGTCGAGACTCATTGTTTATACCTTTGAGTTTATGAATTTTCTTCTCTAGATTTTTCTAAGTCATATTCGTCGTATATAACTCAGCTTATGCATCAAATGCGTCGAGTGTATCAGTTGTTACACGTTGAATTCGTCGCGTGAATTAGCCGATATTCGTCGGATTTGTCGAGTATGACTTCATCTAGGCGTCGATTTATAGGTTTGATCGGGCTGAAATTCTCTAAGTTAATTTCGTCGAGTTTCACTACAGTTCGACGAGTATACTCATTTATTCTCGACGATACTCGACAAATTATACTTAGGGGTTTTTTCTTCAAATTTCCGATTCATTCTTCTCGATAGCCGTGTACAGTAAACTTCACACGTCTCGGTATGGAATGTTTTTTCTACCCGTTATAGGAGGAGGATTACTATATATATTTAGGGTGGAATTCACTCATCCAAAAAAGTCATGCTCCTTGGTCTAATTGAGAAACTTTCGAATGTCAAGATCCCGTTGGCACCCGATCCCTATTTCACACATCTCTTGGCCGATGATAAGCTCGCTGCACGATTCGATCTTCCTCCTCCAAGTTGATTAGATCGTTGATCTCTAAAGATTTCGGTTCTACTCAGATCTAGTCGATCAGTGTGTTTAGATCAAGTCCTCAAAGCATTCAGATTTTTCTTGTTCTTCAAGAAATTCAAGATCAACCTTTCCGAAGAACGAAGGATCAAAGACTTTAGATCTAAATAAGATTATCTGTAATCTTTATTGTGTAAATCCTTTTTATTTTTATAGGAGGTTTTTCCCTCCGAATTGTAGATCCGTGTTTGTATCGAGTTTTAGATCCGTGTTTAGATCGAGCTGTAGGAGAGGTTGTTCTCCGAGTTGCAGGAGCTTTGTCTTAGAGTTGTAGGAGTTGAGGCTCTGAGGTCTATGATTGTTTATAATCTGAGATAAAGGTGAAGTAGCCGAATCTATCCCTTCGTGGTAGATAGGCGAGGCGGGATAGTGGATATACCCAACTTGGGGAACCACTATAAATCTATGTGTTTTCTGTTTGTTTATTTTTCAGTATTTTTTATTTCGCAAGAGGATGCAAAATAAACCCATTAACCCCCTGCTAGATGATTTAGGTTGACACTAGATACTTTCAATTGCTATAATAGAGGTGTTATTTGATATAAGGCTAACACCTTGAACAAGATCTACCATCTAGTTGTCAAGAGATCCCGCTCAATTGCTATGGACAGAAGCAAGGATATGTCTTTGATGAATTTACCTGTGTGCACAAAAGAAAACTTTCCTATGTGGAAAGAAAGAGCTAGATTCTTCATGGATGCCGCAGATCCCAGGATATTTTAGATTCTTGAAGAAGGGCTTCATATTCCTATACAACCGTCTGCTCTAAATCCGACTGTCATGATCCCTATGAAGATGAAGGATCTAACTAAGGATGAAATTACTTTGGTCTCTTTGGATAAGAAGGCAAAGAATATTATAGTCAGTGCAATGGACGATTCAATGCTTCAAAATTAATTCCACTGCATATCTACCAAGGAGATGTGGAACTGTTTAGTAGTTCTCATGGAAGGAACCGAGGAAATTAGAGACGATCATAGATCATTACTGAATCAGGAATACGAAGCATTCAAGCAAGGTGAAAATGATACTATTGCTGACAGCTTTGAGAAATTCTTCAACATCATTAACGAGCTAGGAAACTATGGCCGCACCATCACTAATGGAGAGCTAAACGAAAAATTCCTCAGATCCCTGACAAAGGATTGGGACATAAAAGTAGTAGCCATTAGGAAGTTTGGGAAGCTGCCAGAGATTGACCCCCAAAACTTTTTTGGAAAGCTGCTTTGCTATGAACTTCAGATGAATACTAGAAAGAAAGAGGGACAAAGCAGCAGGACTTTAAGAAGTTAAAAGTCTGTAGCTCTGAAAGCCTAAGGGACAAGAAAGTCTAAAGTTATGTCACCAATAAGGACACGAGCTCCAGATACCTCAGAAGACTCTGAGCCAAGCACGTCAGGCTCTGAATTATCTGATGGAGAGTTCTCACTAATCTCCAAGCAATTCAAGAGGTTGCTCAGTAATAGGATGCAAATGAAAAATTAGTCATCCTCCTCAGACTCCAGAAGATCACATCGTGATAGTGATCATCCTAAGAAAAGATACAATCAAGAGGACAAGTATAAATCTAAATCGAACAAACATTCTTCCTCTGACATAGTTTGTTGTTGTTATAACAAGGAAGGACACGTGATTGCGGAGTGTCCGTACAATAAGAAGAAAAGATCCAAGAAGGAAGACAAGAGATCCTTCAAAGTTAAGAGGAAGGAAGAGAAGAGCTTCATCGTAAATAATTCGAAGACTCTATGCGACAGTTTCTCATGTGAGTCATGCTCTAAAAATGAAGAAGCTTACTACAGGCTCATGGCTCAATGAGATGAGGAGGTGGGCGACTCCAAATTCCATGGGAAGGTAAACTCTCACACAATCCTCTCTGAGTCAGAAACTTCAACTAATGGTCATGAAGACTACTCTTTTGGGGAAGTTGAAGCTGGCTTGATGGCTCAACATCAAGAACTCTTGAAAGCTTTTGACAAATTCCGCAAGGTAGTCAAAAAATAATTAAAAGTGATTGCTTCTTTCAAGGAAGTGGAATCAAACCTGAGGGAGGAAATTGCTAAATTAACTCCTCTCAGAAATGAAGTCACTCCTTGCGATAGGAATTGAAATGCTCCGCTGAACTATTAAGCCAGAAATAGAAATACTTAGATGAGATGGAAGAAAAGCTCTTGGTGGAGAGGAAGCTAGTTGAAAACTACTCGAAGCTAAAGACCATTCTTCCCCTCATTGATGATTTTTCTGCTCCTAAGAGGGGTAGTGGTCTTGGCCACGTAGCTGGAAAAGGTAACGCTGCTAAGAAAGCCAGTACCTAAGGCAAATGGAAGGCATCTCTAGGTCAACTCTCATTTAAGAAGGTAATATTCCCAACAAATCAATACGACCTTGAAACGTCCTATGTTCACCTTTCTATGCCTACTTACGTGGAGCCAAAAAGGCACTACCAAGGATGGACCTATCCTCGAAACTTTGGTGCTAGTGTTTTCAAAGCACCTTATGAGGAAATTACTCTAAAAAACTATAGTCCTTACGTTCGCGGACCAAGTGGCAAGAAGGATCCAAAAACCAACACTGTTGTTCCTAAGGCTAAGGAAATATTGAAGCCTTGTATATGCTGCAATTATGAGGCTTCCACTTCAAAGTCAGTGACCCACGCTATACCTACCGTTCAAAAGGTAAAGCAGGAGTACAAGAGAAGATACAATAGGTTTGACTGTTGGTGTTGTGGCAAGATTGGTCACTTTGCTGTAGATTGCTGGTTTCATCTAGTAAAGCTTAAAACTCCACGAGTTAACAGTGTGAGACCAACCTCTCGCAATGTTAATGTTCCAAGTGGTGTTAAACTAACAAGGAAACAAGGACCAAAATCTGTTTGGGTTCCTAAGGTAAAATGATTTATGATTGTAGGTATGTCTAAAGGCCAACAAAATGTCAATCTGATATTTGGACAGTGGATGCTCTCGGCATATGACCGGTACTAGAAGCCTACTGCTATAATAAAATCTGATAGGGGGATTACTAAAGGATACGGTATGATTTCCAATGATATATTCTCTTTCACAGACATGGCTTATGTTGAAGGATTACAATATAATCTGATAAGCTATGTCAATTATGTGACAAAGGCTATATCGTTGAGTTCTATAAGGACAAGTGTCTGATAAAATTGTCTGCTAATTTGGAGACAATCTTAACAGACACTCAGAGTAGAAATATTTTCTGCTTAAATTTTTTATGTTTAGACAATTCTACACCAATGTGCTTTTTAGCAAAAGATATTGTGTCTCTCTGTGACCAATGACACAAGAGATTATGAAATATTAACTTCAAAACAATAAATATGTTGTTTTCTCACAACTTAGTGTGTGATGCCCCCATCATTAAGTGCCTTAAAAAGAGTCCATGCAATACATGCTAAATGGGTAAGCAAATAAGTCCTTTAGAAGCTTGTATTTACTTCACATGGACTTATTCGGTCATATGCCAATTCATAGTTTAGGAGGTAAAGTTTTAACGTAATCACTGTTGATGATTACTCCCGTTTTACCTGGGTGTTCTTTATGAAACACAAGTCTGACACTTTTGAGGCTTTCAATAATTTTGTTAGGAAAATTCAGAACGAATTGAACTGCTTGGTGGTCAAAATCAGAAGTGATCACGGGACAAAATTTGAGTCTGGTGCTATGACAAAATTTTGTTGAAGTCAAGATATCTTTCTTGAGTTTTCATGTCCATGAACTCCACAACAAAATGGAGTTGTTGAGAGAAGGAATAGAACCCTCATTGAAGTATGTATGACTATATTTAATGACGCTTCACTACCAGAGTACTTCTGGGCCAAGCGGTCAACACAGCTTGTCACATGCAAAATCGAGCTTTAATCAACAAAAGCCATCGTAAAACTCCCTATAAACTGTTGAAGGGGAGAAAACTGACTGTGTCCTACATTAGGATCTTTGGCAGTAAATGCTTTGTACTTAACAATGAGAAATATTATCGTACAAAGTTTGGTGAAAAATGTTTTGAAGGTATTTTTGTAGGGTATAGTAACCATAGTAAGGCTTGTAGAATTTATTTTTAAAAAATCCTGTTGGTAGAAGAGTCTATAAATGTTGTATTTGATTAAACAAGCATGCTTCATAGCAGCTCGTCTAGTGTTGTTGGTGTAGATGCAGGTACCAGGTTAAAGGAACTAAGCTTGGAAGAAGTGCTCAAGGAAGATGCTCCAAGCTTAGTCAAGGTCATTGATCCAAGTTTGGTGGATGAAGAACGACTAGACGAAGAAATATCTCAACTTACAGGAGATGCAATAGATATGGCAAAACCTGCTGGTGGGAGAGGAAGAAATCTAACGTTCCGACACCTAAGAGATCATCCGGCTGATCTGATCCTTGGAGAGCTAGGAGACGGAGTTAAAACCAGAAGAGGTACTACTAACAAAGTTCTACATCTTATTTTTCTGTCTCAGGTTGAGCCAAAGAAGTTTTAAGAAGCAAAAATGGATGCCTCCTAGATTATGGATATACAAGAGGAGCTCAATCTGTTCGAAAGATGTAAGGTTTGGGAGTGGGGGCCAAGGACCAAAGGATAGAACGTGATCGGTACCAAATGGGTATTCAGAAACAAGCTGCAGGAAAATGGAGTGATTATAAAGAATAAAGTCAGGCTTGTAGCTCAAGGGTACAGACAAGAAGAAGGGAACGACTTCGATCAGACTTTTGCTCCAGTGGCCCGACTCAAAGAAATAAGGTTGTTTCTGGCATAGGCTGCTCACAAAGGCTTCAAAGTCTATCAGATGAATGTGAAGTCAACATTCCTCAGTGGAGACCTAAAATAAGAAGTGTACGTAGCACACCCCCCAGGTTTTGTCAACTCAACTTTTCCTGATTATAATTATTTTCTTAATAAAGCTCTATACGGCTTAAAACAAGCTCCGTGAGCTCGGTATGAGACACTATCTAGCTTTCTTTTTGAGAATAAGTTCACAAGAGAAAAGATTGAAAATACATTATTTCTTAGGGAAGTAAAAGGCAAGGTTTTGCTAGTGCAAATCTATATAGACAACATTATTTTTGACTCCATAGAAGACAACCTTTGCAATAAGTTTTCTAACCTCATGCTAGGGAAGTTTGAAATGAGTATTGTGGGAGAGATGAAGTATTTCTTAGGACTGCAGGTGAAATAATCTGAAGATTGAATTTTCATCTCTCAGACGAAGTTCACCAAAGAATTACTTAAGAAGTTTGGAATGAAGAATGCAACATCGATGTGGACTCCAATGAGTTCAACTATATCTCTATACAAGGATGAAAAATGGAAACCTTTTGATGAAGCCAATTACAGAAGCATAATTGGGTCCTTGCTCTACCTTGCAGCCAGTAGACCGGACATAATGTTTTCAACATGTGTGCGTGCTAGATTTCAGGTGAACTCTAAGGAATCTCATTACATCGCTACAAAGAGGGTTTTGAGATACCTTAAGGGTACACCAAATCATGGCTTATGGTACCCAAGAACTAATGATGTCGAGCTAATTGGTTTTTTAGAGGCAAATTTTGCAGGTAGCAGAGATGACAGGAAAAGCACTTCCAGGATGTGCCAATTCCTCGAAAGAAGGCTTATATCATGGAGTAGAAAGAAGCAAAATTGTGTGGCAACTTCCACTACCGAGTCAGAGTACATATCTGTTTGTAGTTGTTGCGTACATCTTCTTTGGATCAGGAATCAGCTTGAGGATTGTTAACCCAGAAATCGGTGATCCCTCCCAAGGTATCTAGCTCGCAAGTCGTGGCCTACTTCAGGTTCCCCCTGGCGTCACGACCTGTCTCTATCCTATTTTTTGGGTCGGGCAGATAGGTCCTCTATCCACTCTGGCCGCGCAATTAGGGCGGTCTCCCCGACCTAACCGCCTAGGTCGCACAGCTACCGCATGTTCTGCGGGGGTGCGGACTGCTTCCATAGTTCGTCCCCGTAGGCCGCGCTGTTAGTTAGGCTAACCGCGCAATACTCTATTCCAACAGTGGCGGACTCCATCTTAAGTCCGCCAGCTCGCCGCATAGTAGGAATAGAGACCTACCTCTAGGCCGCCCACCATCAACAGCGGCGATAAGTCTTCAGGCCGCCCATCATCAGCAGTGGCGACAAGTCTCCAGGCCACCCACCACCAGCAGCGGCGACAAGTCTCCAGTCTTCCCACCCTCAGTAGTGGCGACCTGCCTTTAGGCCGCCAATCAGTAGAGACGACATGCCTCTAGGCCGCCAGTCAACAGTGGCGTCGTGCCTCCAGGCCTCTAGTCAGTAGTGGCGACCTACCTTTAGGATGCCATTCAGTAGTGGTGACCTGCCTCTAGGCCTCCAGTCAGCAGTGGCGACCTGCCTCTAGGCCGCCAGTCAGCAGTGGTGACCTACCTCAAGGACGCCAGTCAGTAGTGGTGATCTGCCTCCAGGCTGCCAATCAGTAGCTATGACCTGCATCCAGGCCTCTGGTCAGCAACAGCTACCAGCTCCACCTCGCCAGCAGAAGCTAGCCTGCCTCTTCAATCCGCAGCATGTCGCGGACTCGATTGCAACTCACCGCTATACCGGGGGTAATGTTACCAGGGCCGTCTCCAGACCGAGCCTATAAATAGGCCCCCATACCTCTCATTTAAGCAAGACAGTAGGGTGGGACAACCAGGACAACAATGCCCATGAACATAACTTCCTAGTCCGTCGCCACTAGTCAGCGGTCTGACCGCCAGACCGTGCGGACTCAAATAAACAACCCATGTGGCCTGAGACATCAAGTCGGTCGGCCTGACCGACCCACTCTTCTCTAGCCTCCGTCTCTCTCTATTATATTTTTTCCCTTGCTTTTCCATATAATAGAGCTCCGCTCAAGCTATAGTACTTTCTTTATAATCAAAGAAAAGCCCGTCGTAGGAGTGGAATTTAAGCCGCAGAGGGTGAACTCTACTATTGCCGCTGCCAGCGGCCCCCCTCTCTCTCTTTCACCCTCTCGGTCTCAACCAACAAAGGTAACCTTCAAAGTAACCGTCTGCTCGACAGTTCCTCATCAACCTCCCATTATCCCCGCATCCTCATCAACCTCCCATTATCCTCATATCCTCATCAACCTATCCCTCTCTCCCCGCAATCTCTCTACCTCGCTCGTGAGACCGAACACCCGTTAACTTGAGGTGCGCTCATTTCCCACATCTACAGTTAACACGCGACCTTCTGATCTCGAAAAGATGGTGAAAATCAATGGTTACTCATGTTAGACCATCAACCTGCCGAGAACCATGTACCTTCAAGTCCTATTGAAGATCCTCTCTAGGAAGCCTTGGAGAAATCGCGTAGAGGAACGACCCAACAGTTCTAAGAATTCAACCGTACTCTAGCTGCTATCACACAGTGATTATAAATGCAATTCGCAGCAGCACCAGTTCCTCCAGTCAATCCAACACTAGCATTTGAAAATCTGCAAACTTATCCACCGGCCTATCCGCTGGTCTATCCTCCTGTTTACCCACAAACCTATCCGTAAGGGCCTGCAGCCCCTTTGTGGTCTCAAAATGATGTGTTCATAGCTCGTCAAAACTTCTTCTGGGAAGCTGTCCAAGGAAGTCAGCCAAGATTTCTAAATTTTCAGGGAAGTCATCCCTATCCTTCATCTCCTTCCTTTGCTCCTCCCGCGACAGCTTTTCCCATCTATCCTCTTACTCCTTTTATAGCTACAACTTATGCCCCCTTTTTTCCTTATGTTCCAGGAGAGCAGGAAGGGCCATCACCATTTTTAGAGAATGTTTGGCATGAACCAACTCCAGCTAAATTCAGAGAGCTGTGATTGCCAGTTTATACTAGAGAAACTGATCAAATAAAGCGCATTCAACCTTTTGAATCAGCTATAGCTCTTTGGACCCTTTCAGATGCTACCAAATGCAAACTCTTTGTGACATCCTTTGATGGACAAGTGAGAGAGTGGTTCTATGGATTGCGTCCTCCGTCCATCGCATCCTTTGCTAATTTGCGAAGAGAGTTTCTACTCTTGTTTTCTACCTCTACAAAGAGAAAGGGAGGTCCATAAGCCCTCTTTGAGATTAGGCAACGAGAGAATGAGACCTTGTCTCATTTTGTGTATCGTTTCAAAATAGGATCTTGTGTATTGAGATCGTCGATCAAGAAATGTATCTAGTGGCTCTTATACATGGTTTGCGAGAAGAACCACATAAGTTTGAGGCTAATGTCCGAGCACCAAGAATATATCAAGAGTTGATTGGCTTAGCTAACTCATACATTCGAGGTGAGAAGAGCAATCCCAGCTTCATCTCTAGGCTTGTAGTAGAGAAAGATTCTTCTTCTTTTTACAAGCAACCTCCGAGGTCTCCTCAGAAATATTTCCCATCCCACTCAACATCATCGATACCCTTCCTGGGCCAGGATCGTGTTCGAGATCAATTGTTACTATTGCCAGCCCCAGCTCCGCAAGAAGCTTCGGTTCATCAGCAACCAGATGATTAATTGCTAGAGTCCGAACTGGATGAGGCCATGCTGGAAGTAAGACAAGTCATGAAGGGTAAGGCTAATTACAAAAGGCCTTACCAGCCGGTAGATCAAAGATCAAAAGATTTTGATCCGCTCTGTGAGTTTCACAAAGAAGGACATTCAACCCAAAATTGTCGAGCTCTTCGCTAGTTGATAGAAAGAATGTTGAAGCTACGAAAATTCCATGAAATCTTCCCAAAGTTTGATCATTCTGATCCATCTACTTCAAAGGGAAAAAAAAGTAGATAACCCATCTCTGGGCTCAAAAAGAACAAACCAAATCAACAACTTCGACTTCTATGCTGGTGAGACCAATGATGCATATGACGTAGGCGCCCTTGGAAATCTATTCTGAGGCGAAGATGGACTATCAATGTCCCAAAAGCTCCTCGCAATCATGGCCTGTTGTTTTTGCTTTACATTCTTCAAACATTTTCTCTCTAGAAACACTTCTAAGTGTTTTTTCATTCATTTCAATAAATTTTACGTCAGAGATCCCATACTGACACTTTTCCCTTTTTGGAGTGCCTCCTCCTCTATTTTCTCTTTGCCAAAGAGATCGCTGAACTATTGAGATATCGCCGAGTGTTGCTTAGGGACCCCTCGAGGTTGGACTCTGGTATAAGAACACGATGACCACACATAGTGGGGAGTGTTCGCGCATGTGTAGTGGGAGCCGCCCAACTCTCGTGCAGAGGATTACGGGACTTTGAATCCTAGTCAGTATCTAACACACAGTATGCATCAAGGGAGGTCTCAGTGTGTTAACTCTACCGTGTTTCTCTAGGGATACATTATAGCTAAGATGATCTTTGCTTGATAAGCAATGATGATCAAGTGTAGCCTTATCTATTCGATCATCTCATGACTGTAATAGTCGAATACTCTATGGAACTCTCAATCCGTGCTTTCGCAGGGCCCACAACATTGCTGATCTTTTCAAAGACAACAATTCTATAGACTACTTTGCGCACCTAGTCTAACTGATCAGCACTATTTGTAACGCAAGGAATCATAGCAGTGTATCTACAGTTCCTTCTCAGGATTTTGTGCATTTTTCTCTTCTGTGCCCTTCTAAGGGAATGTGGCTAGTCCGCTCTAGGTAGGACTACACTCTTGATGACCTTTCGTGGGCAGGCGATGATTTAGCCCCCAGGGAACACCTGGGGTGCATCCAGCCTTTTTTGGTCATCTTCGGGTGTAGACCTCCTTTGTCATTTCTGCCTTCTTACAGGTTAACAAGTTAAATCCAAACTATCGAAAGGATTTGCAACATATTTTTTGTTTATGCTCATCTTATACACTCAGATTACGTGAAGCCCTATCAGATGATGCTTAACAAGCTCTCTATTACTCTTATTGGATGTTTCTGCCACTAATTGATTGTCAGAAAATCCGGTTCTCTTTATTGACAAACAATTCAACTGAAGTCTAGTCAGTGCTTTCATCTTACTGATTAAGATTTCATATTGGAGATATCATTTCTAACCACGCAAGAAAATTATTGTTGTGACTTGATCTCTACTTAATTTTGCTTATTCAGTCAGTAGCAGGGTTTGATGGATATTCCTTCTGTAGTCTAATTATATATATCTTATCGCATTAACTTTTAACAGAAGATTTATCCACAAACACCTCAGGTACTTGCAAGTTAATTTCTCTTTCATATCTGCTGCTTACTTTTTTTTGTAGAGATTAGCAGATATTTGCAAGTTCCCTTCAGGTACTTGTGTAACACCCCCAGTTTTTTTGTGTTTTGTTTGATCGTTGTTTGGTGTTACGATGATGCATTTTTGGCCTTTTGCCGTTGTTAGAGCGTGGTCTTAGCTCTTTAGGTTCCTTGAGTGGCCTATTTGTAGCCTGTTTGCAAGGTTGCTCAGCTAGCCGGAGTCTGTTTTGGTGACTCGGCTGAGCCTCTCAGGGAATGCTTGTACATTGGCTTGGGAGGTGTTAGCCCGAGTGTTTGATCGTCGGATGTTGTTTTCGACTTCGTCGTTGTTTTCGTAGCATGGGTGTTTAGCAACGGTGCGAGTTTCGTCAAATTTCGAGATCGTTTGTTTTCACATCGTTTCGACGTTTGTTGAGTTAGCTGGTAGTGTGTTACCAGTTTGTTGCCTTTGCTGTGCATATCTTTGTGTGCCCGAGCTTGGTAAGGCTTGTACCTTGTTTTAGGCTAAGTTATTTAGCTAATTTTATATATATATATATGTTTGGGTGTAAGCTTGGATACGGATAGCTGATTTTATATAAGTATATGTGCATGATATATATATATAAATATATATATATATATATATATATATATATATATATATATATATATATATATATATATATATATATATAGCCGCGTTCATATGAGAAGACATATGCCGTGCGAACTCCCTCATTTGGGCACCACAATGGACATGTAATATATGGATTTTGACTGGCTCGACGAGACCTACAACTTTCATGTTGAACACTTTTCCTAATTTTGCACGGATAAGCCGGATTTTGGACCCAAAAATATCTGGGCGGAAGTAGTCACGTTTTTTTAAATATTTTCAGGTCCAAAATCCGGCTTATTCGTGCAAAATTAGGAAAAGTGTTCAACATGAAAGTTGTAGGTCTCGTCCAGCCAGTAAAAATCCATATACTACATGTCTATTTTGGTGCCCAAATGAGGGAGTTCGCACAGTTCGCACGGCATATGTCTTCTCATATGAACGCGGCCCAATATATATATATATATATATATATTTATCTTTATATATTATAAAGAAGTAGTTTTGAATTTCAAATTCCTCTTCATTATAGAGTGTTATTCTTTGCTTGATCTAAACCATTGAATTAAAACCATTATTCTATTCTACACCATTCAATAACTCTATATTATAAAGATGTATTGAATTGCATCTAAACAGTTAAATAGAGCCCACTCATTTAATCAAAACCGTTCAAATTACTTTATTTTGAATAGTCGTTGCTTCCTCGCTTTTTCGGCCAAAAGCAGATTTTTTTTTTCTTTCAAAAGCACCTCCTGCCAGCTGTTTTACTCCCGCCCCTAGGAATTTTCAATTTATTCTGTCGAAAGACAAAGTAGCAGCAAACTCGCAGTCACGTCAGTACCTTACATCTTCTTTATTTTGAATCCTTCCTGTATACTTTATTTTGAATACCTCTCCATCCCTCACATCTTCTTTAATTTCCAAGCTCTGCTCTCCTCTGTCCTACTGATGTCCACCGGCCACGCCAATCTCTTGGCCGACGACAATGCCGACGGCGGTGCCATCCCCGACGGTTGTGTCATCCCCGACGGCAACACCGACACCGAAGATAACACTGATGCTGATGTTGGCCACGAGACATACTAGGAAGACATCTGGCTTCTACGAGAACTCCGAATTTACTCACTCCGGACATTATCTCGCCATAAACCCTCCTACAGCAGGTGCTCTTAGTTTGATTCCAGATTTCTCTGCCATTTATTCGCGTTCAATAGGTACTCTCTGCCATTCTAGGCTTCATTCCCTCCCCCAAATGCGTTTACCACTTTGTTCAAGATAAATCCATAATTGCTATTCTGTTGTTCATTCCAGGCTTCATTCCAGTCTTTATTCCAGCAGTTCAGGCAGTTTTTTCTCTTCATATTTGTTCTTCCCTAGCGCCTAAATAGGTACCTCTCCCTCTCACCCACTTCTCTGATTTCTACTCAACTTGGATATTGTGCTTCATAATGCCCTCAGTTTCTTCTTTGCAAATTCAACTTCTCAGCTTTTCATATATAAATCTTTTGCTAAACTTCTCTATGTTTATTTCCCCCCTCTCATGATTAGTTTGCTTAAGCTAATGACCATGTCTGCTGTGATTGATCGCTGATTCTGAAACTGATGTATTTGATTCTTGATCAGAGAAGCCAGGACAGTGATCTGTTCTTCGACACACAAGTTTTTCATCAGAACCTGGAGAATGATTTCTTGAAAATTATCAGTCATTAAATTAATCTTGAATGAATCTTTTTGCCATGGCTTCTGTATTTGGCATTTTTCCTGCTCTTTAGAATTTTCTTTTAATTTCTAATGTGTTTGCTTTATTTTACAGTGGGAGCAGGTTGTATTCGGTCATTTTAGCTTTTATTGTTTTGCTTTTTAGACTTTGTTTGGGCTAGCTGTAATTTTAAGTCATGGTTGTGTGAAATTTTGGTAATGAACATAGTGATGATGTTGTTCCCACATTCCGAACTTAGTGGCACTGTTTCTAACCAAAATTTCATATTTTCGGTTCAGCTCTCAACTGCTATCTCCTGAGTCATGTCAACACTAAGGCTCTATTTGTTTGGGCGTTTCGCTGCTCCGTTTTGGGCAAACACCGTCGGAAGGAGGGTAAACAAATGAACCTCCGGCGGCATTTGCTCCGTTTCCACCCGCCCGCCTTAAGAAACGCCCCAAAAAGCTCTGTTTGGAGTAGCCATCTCTCCCCTCCGGTTCGAACACTCCATTTCCACCCGCCAGATCGACCCGCCACCGCCGAACCAAATGGAGCCTTAATGATTCTGGTGATATTTTGAGCCTAAATACTGTAAGACCTTGATTCAGTTATTGGCTTTCATTTACAGAGGGATGCTCGAGTAGAAGTGGTGATCCACGAGTGCCCCGATCACTCCTATCGTATATCGTCATTGATGTTCGTCCTCCAGTTGCTGCGACAATGTGTTGATCACTTGCACCAAGGTGTCCCCAACTTCAGTGCTGAATCGAAGTTGTATAAGTTGATGTTTTTTTGCTACTACAGTCTAAAACAGAGCATAAATTGGTTCTTTTGTCTTTTTTGGGGTTTTTTTTGTTTTGTATATAATTGTAGTTGTAAGAAGGCAATGGTTGGCTACTTATCCCACTGTGTTGCTAATGGGTGTGGGCCGACTACTGTAGTCTGTAGAGTTTAGGGTACGGGGAAGAGTTGATGCATCAATTTGATGGATGTGGTAGTCTGCAACATTCTTTCTTTGATCAAGGAATCTTTATCTGATTTATTGAATATCTTTTGTTTATGCTATCTATCTCATTAACTGTATTTTGTCTTTCTTTCTCCTAAGATTGTGGATATAACTCATGCATGCTTACAAAGTTTGATTGCAGTAGATTCTATTCCAAACCATTAGATGAAAAATAATAGTCGATTATTTTTTGATCCGCAAGCTTTGCAATTCCTGATTTTCTAAAGAATATTAACCCAACGCTTTGATACCAAGTAACACACCTTCTTTGTTTTAAATTATGTCAGGAGTCCAACTGGTACTGTCACCAGGCGGGTATTATCACGTTTGGCCATAGGGGCGGAGCCCCCTGTCCCTGCCCACGACCGATGTCCAAAACCACTAATTGAAGTGCGAAACCGAAACCAAGTCATCAATATTGAAGTGCGTTACTCTCCGATGTAAGTTTGTGTTGTATTGATAAGACGTGTATTGAGTAGTCAACGTCTCTTGAATGTGTTTGTGCAAATTATGAACATGTTGAGCGAACTCGTATGCAAAATGACTTGATTTATACGATGGTGGTAATGGAATCAAGTCAAGTGGCACGGGAGCCTTATAACCATGCACGATCTCGCTGGGGTACAAACCAGTAGATCTATTTTTAGAGTTGTTATAAGCATGTTGTGTGTGATGGAGAAGTAAATCCCAAGTGCCCCTATGGTCACCCACAAGACGCCTTAATAAGTTTCCCAAACTTCTATTTATCACTTTTGTTTGACCATCCGTTTGCAGATGATAGGCCGAAGAAAACAAAAACTTGGTGCCTATTAACTTCCATAAAGTTTTCCAAAAATAACGTCACAATGCCACATCATTTAACATCCCTATCAGTTACTATAGATTTAGGAACGTCGCGATGCCCGACAACCACTTTAACTTAGCGATATGAGACACATCATTGGTTTTATTGCATGGAATAAAATAGGCCATTTTTGAAAAACGATTTACCACCACTAGGATGGAATCATGACGTCATGATTCCATCCTAGTGGTGGTAAATCGTTTTTAAAAAATGGCCTATTTTATTCCATGCGATAAAACCAATGATGTGTCTCATATCGCTAAGTTAAAGTGGTTGTCGGGCATCGTGACGTTCCTAAATCTATAGTAACTGATAGGGACGTTAAATGATGTGGCATTGTGACGTTATTTTTGGAAAACTTTATGGAAGTTAATAGGCACCAAGTTTTTGTTTTCTTCGTCCTATCATCTGCAAATGGATGGTCAAACAAAAGTGATAAATAGAAGTTTGGGAAACTTATTAAGGCGTCTTGTGGGTGACCTTAGGGGCACTTGGGATTTACTTCTCCCCCACACCCAACTAGCTTATAACAACTCTAAAAATAGATCTACTGGTTTGTACCCCAGCGAGATCGTGCATGGTTATAAGGCTCCCGTGCCACTTGACTTGATTCCATTACCACCATCGTATAAATCAAGTCATTTTGCATACGAGTTCGCTCAACATGTTCATAATTTGAACAAACACATTCAAGAGACGTTGACTACTCAATATGCGTCTTATCAATACAACACAAACTTACATCGGAGAGTAACCTACTTCAATATTATCATGTTTTGCCATAGGGGTGGAGCCCCCTGTCTCTTGTGATATGTTAGTGGTTAAAATATTTAATTCGTTTGGAATGACATAAGTTTGTGATCAGGATTGGTTTATTTGAATTTTTTACTTAGCTAAATTGCATCTTATGTGATGGATAATGAAAAGACGAGTTAGTAAATGAAAGTGATTTTAATAGGATTTTCACTTAGATGAATTGTATCTCATTTGATGTGAAATTGAGAGAATAACGGTTCTTTGTGAGCATGAACATTAATTATTATAATGATAAATGTTAAGATATTTTGCTAGCAAATAGATGATTTGTGTTTGATATAAAATGTTTGGACCGTTCACATGTTTACTTAGAAGATAATCTTGTCTTTGAATAGATTAATCTAAATGAATACTTGATGTCCTAGAAAATGATGTATAGTTGTAAATCTTAGATAAGGTTTGTTTAACAATCTGATATTTCTCTATGATGGAAATCTGTTTTCTGCTATGATCACTAAAATATGAATCATACAACACAATAATATCACAAATAATCATTGAAAGATAGCGTTTAATTGGTGCAACTCTTTGCTGCATGGCCACGACAAGCAGAAATTTTTCTAATAAGACTTGCACCTGAACTTGAGTGTGAACCATGTGCACCCACTAGAAACACTTATATGCTTCATTGATTATATCTTATGATATTACATGAATAATTATGCTATGCTACGGAATATACTAATAATTCTAGTTATTTCTGCTTGACTCACTTGTCTGCCTTGCTAGCTTTGCTTCATTGAAAACTGGTACACATACATTTCTGATTCTCTTATCGGTTATGTACTTTGCCTTATTTATGTTTATTTCAATGCTTATATATACGAGTGCCCGACAAGGGGCTCCGCCCCTATGTCTATGCGCCACAGTACCCGGCTGGCGACGGCGGGCTTCTCCCTCCCGACACGGGGCTCCGTCCCTACGGGCCAGGGTGACATTAGTGGTTTTGGACATCGGTCGTGGGCAGGGACAGGGGGCTCCGCCCCTATGTCCAAGCGTGATAATACCCGCCTGGAGACAGTACCAGTCGGACTCCTGACATAATTTAAAACAAAGAATGTGTGTTACTTGGTATCAAAGAATTGGGTTAATATTCTTTAGAAAATCAGGAATTTCAAAGCTTACGGCTATACTTAAAAAATAATCGACTATTATTTTTCATCTAATGGTTTGGAATAGAGGCTACTGCAATCAAACTTTGTAAGCATGCATGAGTTATATCCACCATCTTAGGAGAAAGAAAGACAAAATACAGTTAATGAGATAGATAGCATAAACAAAAGATATTCAATAAATCAGATAAAGATTCCTTGATCAAAGAAAGAATGTTTCAGACTACCACATCCATCAAATTGATGCATCAACTCTTCCCCGTACACTAAACTCTACAGACTACAGTAGTCGACCCACACCCATTAGCAACACAGTGGGATAAGTAGCCAACCATTGCCTTGTTACAACTATAATTATATACAAAACAAACAAAAACCACAAAAAAGGCAAAAGAACCAATTTATGCTCTGTTTTAGACTGTAGTAGCAAAAAAACATCAACTTAAACAACTTCGATTCAGCACTGAAGTTGGGGACACCTTGGTGCAAGTGATCAACACATTGTCACAGCAACTGGAGGACGAACATCAATGACGATATAGGATAGGAGTGATCGGGGCACTCGTGGATCACCACTTCTACTCAAGCATCCCTCTGTAAATGAAAGCCAATAACTGAATCAAGGTATTACAATATTTAGGCTCAAAATATCACCAGAATTATTAAGTGTTGACATGACTCAGGAGATTGCAGTTGAGGGCTGAACCGAAAATATGATATTTTGGTTAGAAACAGCGCCACTAAGTTTGGAATGTGGGAACAACATCATCACTATGTTCATTACAAAAATTTCACACAACCAAGACTTAAAATTACAGCTAGCCCAAACAAAGTCTAAAAAGAAAAACAATAAAAGCTAAAATGGCCGAATACAACCTGCTCCCACTGTAAAATAAAGCAAATACATTAGAAATTAAAAGAAAATTCTAAAGAGCAGGAAAAACGCCAAATACAGAAGTCATGGCAAAAAGATTCATTCAAGATTAATTTAATGACTGATAATTTTCAAGAAATCATTCTCCAGGTTCTGATGAAAAACTTGTGTGTCGAAGAACAGATCACAGTCCTGGCTTCTCTGATCAAGAATCTAATACATTAGTTTCAGAATCAGCGATCAATCACAGCAGACATGGTCATTAGCTTAAGCAAACTGATCATGAGAGGGGGGAAATAAACATAGAGAAGTTTAGCAAAAGATAAATATATGAAAAGCTGAGAAGTTGAAATTGCAAAGAAGAAACTGAGGGCATTATGAAGCGCAATATCCAAGTTGAGTTGAAATCAGAGAAGTGGGTGAGAGGGAGAGGTACCTATTTAGGCGCTAGGGAAGAACAAATATGAAGTTAAAAAACTGCCTGAACTGCTGGAATGAAGACTGGAATGAAGCCTGGAATGAACAACAGAATAGCAGAGCAATTATGGATTTATCTTGAACAAAGTGGTAAACGCATTAGGGGCGGAAATGAAGCCTATAATGGCAGTGAGTACCTATTAAACGCGAATAAATGGCAGAGAAATCTGGAATCAAACTAAGAGCACCTGCTGTAGGAGGTTTTATGGCGAGATAATGTCTGGAGTGAATAAATTCGGAGTTCTCGTAGAAGCCAGATGTCGTCCTAGTATTGCTCGCGGCCAACGTCGGCATCGGTGTTATCGTCGGCGTCGGTGTTGCCGTCGGGGACGGCACCGCCGTCGAGGATGGCACCGCCGTCGGCGTTGTCATCGGCCAAGAGATTTGCGTGGCCGGTGGACATCAGTAGGATGGAGGAGAGCAGAGCTTGGAAATTAAAGAAGATGTGAGGGATGGAGAGGTATTCAAAATAAAGTATACAGGAAGGATTCAAAAAAAAGAAGATGTGAGGGACTGACGTGACTGCGAGTTTGCTGCTACTTTGTCTTTCGACAGAATAAATGGAAAATTCCTAGGGGCGCGAGTAAAATAGCTGGCAGGAGGTGCTTTTTAAAGAAAAAAAAAATCTGCTTTTGGCCAAAAAAGCGAGGAAGCAGCGACTATTCAAAATAAAGTAATTTGAATAGTTTTGATTAAATGAGTGGGCTCTATTCAACTGTTTAGATGCAATTCAATACATCTTTATAATATAGAGTTATTGAATGGTGTAGATTTGAATAATGTTTTTGATTCAACGGTTGAGATCAAGCCAAGAATAACACTCTATAATGAAGAGGAATTTGAAATTCAAAACTACTTCTTTATAATATATAAAGATATATATATATATGGGTGCTAGTGGCCGGTTATGTGCTTATGAAGCTAATTATTATTATGATATATATATATATATATATATATATATATATATATATATATATTATGTAGTGGATTTCCTTTGCTGCTAGTGGCCGAGCATTCTAAGCTTTAGGAATATTTTATTATCTTATCTAGCTGAGTTAGTGGGATGATATATAATTAGGGCCAGCTGGATTCCCCTCCTCATTTCTCCATTCCCGAGCCATATCTTATCTTCCAGCGGAAGAAATCGGGAGGCGGAGGTGCTGGAGCTCCAGCCGGCGGTTGTTGGATTTTTTTGAGCAGTTTTCTCTCGGGTAAGAGCAGATTCGGCTTGCTCTCATCTAGATCTTCCTTCCAAGGTAAGTTATGCTTGTTCTAGGGTTGTTTCTAGGAGCTAGGGTTTTCCGATTTTGCTCTTCTTCCCTCTAAAAGCTTCAGAGTTTTCTCGTAGGTGGCCGATCTTGTCGCCAAGGCCAGATTTCTTGTTGCAGCTGCTGCATCTTGGCGGTGAGGCAAGTGGCTCCTTGCCCTTGCCAATTTGACCCCTTTTTACTTTGTTGATTTGCTATAATTAGCTCTATTTTTTGCTTTTAGGAGCTAGTGCAGCATTGTTTTTTTTATTTCAGCCATGTCCGGTTCAGGTTTTCTAAGAATTTGGCTAATCTCTTCCTCTTTATTCTCGGTTTGGTGTCCAGTTGGTAGCTGGAGGTAGGGTATGGATATATTTAGTTGTAGTTAAGTCAGATAGCTGCTGTGGCAGGGTAGAAGGGGTAGGAAGGAGGAGATTAGAATTTTTTTAAGTAAGTTTGAGTTCTCTTGATAGTTGGCATTGAGTGAAAATTAGGCTGAGTATAAAAGTGTTGAGTGTGGTGGACACACTCATCGCCTAGCTTTTTGGTCTGGAAACTAAATCCAGAAGCGTTGACAGTGTTGAGTGAGGTGAGATCACTCAACGTCGTTAGCCTTTTTGGCATTGAGTTGGTTAAGCTCACTCAACACCATCTGTGTTTAGCATTGAGTGAGTTGAGCTCACTCAATGTCGTCTTGCCAGAGACTTTTTCTAAGTATTTTGGCATTGAGTGAGTTGAGCTCACTCAACACCGACTGCCTTAGGAATTTTTTTATAAGTCCTGTGGCATTGAGTGAGTTGAACTCACTCAACGCCGTCTGTCTGTTGGCGTTGAGTGAGTTGAACTCACTCAACACCGTCTGTCTTTTGGCATTGAGTGAGTTGAACTCACTCAACGCCGTTTGTATTGGGCGTTGAGTGAGTTGAGCTCACTCAACGCTGCCTAGTCCGGCATTATTATTTTTTCCAAGTCAAAAGCGTTGAGTGAGTGGACCTCACTCAACGCCTTGGCTGTTAGGCTTTTTGGCGTTGAGTGCGGTGAACTCACTCAATGCCGAAGTTAGTTTTTACGGCTAAGTCATTTGGCGTTGAGTGAGTGGAGCTCACTTAACATCGCGTCGAGTGGACTCGACGTCATCCCTTGCTATTGTTTTGCGCTAAGTGAGTGAAGCTCACTCAACGCCGCATCAGGTTTGGCGTTGAGTGAGTAGAGCTCACTCAATGCCGCGTCGAGTGGACTTGACGCTTTTTGCCTTGGGTTGGTGTGTTTCCTTAGGATTGTTATTGTGGCTTTTCCCTAGGGGGGTGTTGGGTGTTCGACTAGTTTTTCTTGGATGCCTACTCAGGGATTTTGGCAGGCGGTGTGGTTTATGGGCTCTATAAGGGGTGAATTGCGTGTGTTGAACTATGGCCACCACCACCTAGGCCGTGTTGGGCTGGTATGGTTAGGTGTGTGGACCCTGTAGCTGCCACTGGTTGTTTTCACACTGGAGTGTTTTTGGGTCTGGTTGTTGGTGAGGGTTGTGCCGCCCACTCCGACCCAAGGTTTTCACCACGGCCATTAATTCACAAAGATTAGGACTGTTAGTTCATTTCCTCTCTGTGGCTATTTTCTGTTGGTATAAATATGTCTTATTGCTGCTGCAGGTTCATTTCTTTTGCAGAGCATGTTGCTATTATACTCACACTTGGTGTGTTTTATTTTATTTATTGCTCTTTAGACAGTGTTCTTTTCTTACTGTCATGCCTTTTCTTTTACTGATAGCATTTTGTTGCCGGGTTAGTAAACCCTTATTTATTTATTCATGAGTCTAATGCTCCACTCCTTTTGATTTTATTCTTGCTGAGGTGTTCCTTCTTTGAATGCCTCAGGATCAGAGCAGTAGCCGGTTGAGCGGCTAGTCTTCTTGTGGAGCTTGCTTGTGGCCTCCTGGGTAGCTGAGATTTATGTTCCTCTTCCTTGTGAGGTAGTTTCTTCTTTCTATATAGACATGCATGCTCACCAGTGGGTTCGTGTCAGGTTGTTGACGCCCACTGTTGGCTTACTTGTGATGCTGGGTATGAACTGAAATTGTTATTTTTGCCTTTTTGGAGGTTGTTCACTTGATTTTTGGGAATGATTTATGCAAGGTTGCATGTTAGGTATTTTAACCCTGAAAGCATTACCATATATAACTCATGCACGTCATGTTTATAAAACTAAGACACTACTTTTCCTAATAGCGTAAAGACTGTAATTTTATATATACTATATTAACCTTAGAGTCATGCATACTATGAGTCGTCCCTCGGAGACACTTATGCTCATTTAGGATGTCTAAGTAACTTTACCAAAGTATTTTGCGCTATGTATAAATATATATTTAATTATGGACTAGCTGATCCACTGTGCCGAGGGATACGACCATTGATTATAACTGGTTTTCTTTCATACTAAACTATGAATTTTCCTTAAAATCTAAAGTTTGGAGTTTTGCCTGAACGTGTGCAGTTATCCCTTGTACGACGTGGCATAACGACACGTATTTTCACTTGCTCTAATACGATTTTATCGTTGAGAAAATGCGGGTTGTGATAACTTGCAACTTAGTTTTCTTTCATATCTACTGTTTACTCTTTTCTTACAGAGATTGGCAGTTATTTGCAAGTTACCTTCAGGTACTTGCATCTTAGTTTTATTTCATATCTGTTGCTTACTCCTTTCTTGTAGAGATTAGCAAATATTTGCAAGTTCCCTTCAGGTACTTGCAGCTTAGTTTTCTTTCATATCTGCTGCTTACTCTTTTCTTGCAGAGATTAGCAGATATTTTCAAGTTCCCTTTTAGGTACTTGCAGCTTAGTTTTCTTTCATATCTACTACTTAATCTTTTCTTGTAGAGATTAACAGATATTTGCAAGTTCCCTTCAGGTACTTGCAACTTAGTTTTCTTTCATATCTATTTCTTACCCTTCCTTTTGAAGAGGTTAACAGGTGCTTGCAAGTTTCTTTCGGGTACTTGCAAGTTATTATTCTTCTATTCCTTCCGCTCACTTTTGTTTTGCAGTGCTCAATGGAAAACATTCACGTCTTCTTTGTTTTGTAAAAGCAACTCAGGAACACACAAGATGTGCCTCTTTTCGCCTACATTAATTTTTTCCTTTGCAAGAAAAATATAGGCATTGGCAAACCTTTTATGAGGAGAGACATCAAGTTATATCTCTCACTGCCTCTTGTTTTTTCAGAGGGAAGATCACAATTTTTGTGGGTCTCCTACTTTTTCGAAGTTCCCTTCGGAACTTAAAAAAGTATGGGGATTATGTTAACCTAGAAATTGGCGATCCCTTCCAAGGTAGCCAGCTTGCAAGTTGCGACCAGCTCCAGGTTCCCCTTGGAGGTCGCGGCCTGTCTCAGCCCACTTTTTTTGGGTCGGGCAGATAGGTCCTCTATCCTCTCTTGCCACACAACTAGGGCGGTCTCCCCGGCATGATCGCCTAGGTCGCTCAGCTGCCGCGTGTTCTGCGGGGGTGCAGACTGCTTCCATAGTTCATCTCCGCAGGCTGTACGGTTAGTTTGGCTAACCGCGCAATACTCTATTCTAGCATGGGCGGACTCTATCTTCAGTTTTCCATCTCGCCGCATAGCAGGAATGGCGACCTACCTCCAGGCTGCCCACCATCAACAGCGGCGACAAGTCTCCAGGCCACCCTCCATCAGCAACGGCGACAAGTCTCCATGCCGCCCACCAACAGTAGTGGCGACAAGTCTCTAGGCCGCCAACCATTAGCAGTGGCGACCTACCTCCAGGCCGCCAGTCAGCAGTGGAAACCTGCCTCCAGCCCGCAAGTCAGCAGTGACGACCTAACTCTAGGCCGCCAGTCAGTAGTGGCGACCTGCCTCCAGGCCACCAGTCTACAGTGATGACCGGCCTACAGGCCGCCAATCAGCAGTGGCGACCTGCCTCCAGGCTGACAATCAGCAGCGGTGACCTGCCTCTAGTCCGCCGATCAGCAACAGTTACCTGCTCCACCTCTCCAGAAGAAGCTGACCTACCTGTTCAGTCCGCAGCGTGTCGCGAACTCGATTGCAACTCACCGTGCTATTGGGGGGAACGTTACCAGGGCCGTCTCCAACCTGAGCCTAAAAATTGGCCCCCATACCACTCATTCAAGCAGGATAGTGGAGTGGGATAGTCGGGACAACAAATCCCGCAGACATAACTTCCTAGTCTGCCGCCACTAGTCAGCGGTCTGACTGCCAGATAGGGCGGTCTCCGAGAAACAACCCGTGCGGCCTGAGATATCAAGCCGGGTAGCCTGACTGACCTACACTTCACAAGCCTCTGGCTCTCTCCGTTATATTTTTTCCCTTGCTTTTCCATGTAAAGGATCTCCGCTCAAGGTGTAGTACTTTCTTTATAATCAAAGGAAAGCCCGTCGCAGGAGTGACATTTAATCCGCGGCGGGCAAACTCTATTATTACCGCTGCCAGCGGACCCCTCTCTCTCTTTCACCCTCTTGATCTCAACCAACAAAGCTAACCTTCAAATTAACCGTCTGCTCGACATTTTCTCATCAACCTCCCATTATCCCCGCATACTCATCAATCTCCCATTATCCCTGCATCCCCATCAGCCTATCCCTCTATCCCCGAAATCTCTCCACCTCGCTCGTGAGACCGAACACTCGTTAACCGGAGGTGTGCCCATTACCCGCATCAACAAGGATTATAACTTGAAATTCAAGGAAATACGGATGTTTTGCGACTCTTCCAATGCAATAGAGATTGCAAATAATCCAGTCTCTCATAGCCGGACAAAGCACATCGAAGTTAGATATCACTTCATCCGGGAGAATATGGAGAACACAGACAAAATTAGTGAAAGAATCGAAGGTGTCTGACTTGTGTTTCAGAAAGAATACCTAAGTGAAATGCGAGTAGTCATCAACAATCACTAAAATATAGACCTTACCTCCTAAGTTGTGAATAGGCATAAGACCGAATAAGCCCATATGAAGCAAGTATAAGCTTCGTGAAGATTCCTTTTCAGTAATACCCTTGAAGGTAGTCTGTGTCTACTTACACATTTGATAGGAGTGACATGGACTCTCTTTACGACACATAATGTTGGGGGCATCACGCACTAAGTTGTGAGAAAATAGCAAGTTTAAGGTTTTGAAATTAATATGTGCTAATCTCTTGTGCCATTGGTCACAAAGAGATATACTATCTTTTGCAATAAAACATACTGGGGTAGAATTGTCTAAGCAAAGGAAATTTAAACAGAAAATATTTCAGCTCCGAGTGTCTGTTAAGACCGTCTCCAAATTTTGCAGACGACTTTATCAAGCACTTATCCTAGCAAAACTCAATGATGTAGCCTTTGTCACATAGTTGTCTTACGCTTATGAGATTATGGTGTAATCCTTTAACATAAGCCACGTCTGTGAAGTAGACTACGCCATTAGAAAACATACCATAACCTTTTGTTGTCCCCCTATCTGAACCTCCAAAAATGACTTTTGGTTCGTATTTGACTGGGGTATAATTACGCAAAAGGCTTCTCGTCCCGGTCATGTGTCGAGAGCATCCACTGTCCAAATACCAGATCAGAGTTCTATTGGCCTTGGGACATACTTGCAAAGATAAATCAGTTTACCTTAGGAACCCAAACGTATTTGGGTCCATGGTTTCTAGACAGCATACTCCCCCAAGGAACATTAGCCTTGCGAGTGGTCAGTCTCGTATAGCTACCTCTAGGCATTACAAGATTGGCAGAGTTATACCAATAATCTGCGCCAAAATGACCAATTTTGTCGCAGCACTAATAATCGAATCTATTGTACCGCCTTTTGTACTCCTGCTTTACCCTTTGAATGCGAGGTCTAGAAGGGGTAGCATTCTTAAAGGTTGAGGCCTCCTGGTTGCATCATACACAGGGGCTTCCCATCTCCTTAGCTTTAGGCATAATAGATTTAGCTTTTGGTGCGTTCTTATTGTTATGGCCATGCACATATGGACCATAACTCTTCATCTGAATTTCCTCAAACAGTGCTTTGAACACGCTGGCACCAAAGTTATGGGATGGATGTTGGGTATATTGGAAAATGTGTACTAGATTTGGAGAAGCCACAACTTAGTCAATGATATGCATGATGTGTATTTGATAGAAGTTTGAGTTCCATTGTTCAGGTTTAAAAATTTGAAGGAAAATTTTCTAAGTACAAGTGTCAACACTTGTGAAGAAACTGTGTCGACACTCAAGGAGACTGTGTCGACACTCAGGCAAGCTGTGTTGACACACAGGAGAAATGTGTCGACACTTATGAAGCTGCTGTGTCGACACCCAGCTGCTATGCCGACACTCAGGAAAGCTGTGTCGACACACTGGCAAAATGTGTCGACACTTATAAAGAAGTTTTGTCGACACTCAAAGCTATGTCGACACCTAAAGAAATAGTTGTGTTGACATCCAGAATTGTGTCGACAACTTAAAATAGAATTGTGTCGACACTTAAAACATAAGATGAGTCGACACTCAGGAGCTATGTCGACACCTGAAGCAATTGTGTCGACACACAAGACTTGTGTCGACACACCAACTCTCAAGAGGCTGTGTCGAGTTTAGAAGCAATTGTGTTGACACACAGGACTTGTGTCGACACACACTCAATGCCATTTGACAAACACTCAATGCCATCTGTCTGTAACAGAAATGTCGAGACAAGAAGCTACGGTGTTGACACACAGGACTTGTGTCGACACATACAACAAAAAGTAGTGTCGAGAAGCAGAAGTATCACTGTGTCGACACTTGGAGTATTTGTGTCGACACCTTGAAGACTTGTGTCAACACTTAGCCTATATGTGTCGACACATATGGAGCAGTCTGCTGAGTGTTGTATGCTGAGTTGAAAAGACATTGAAGAACCTGGTGACATGACTAGTGACTTGACAGCTGTCATAACTAACCGGTCTGACACCACTGTCAGAACTGTCAGAAATCTGTTATGAACCGGATCAGCCGGTAACCATGGAGCAAGCTCTATATAAGAGCCCGATCGGAAACGAACATACAACAACAATGTGAGGCATCAATCAATAAGAAAGATCTCTGGATCATAAAGAAGAATTCTAACAGATCAAGGCCTTTCTGTAAGAAAGATTCAGAGTTTAATCTGAATCTTTCAGAGTTTAATCTGAATCTAAGGAAGAAGCTGACTGAATATCAAATTCAACTTCAAGAGAAGATCCACCTTATTTTTCCTAATCAAGAAGCTTTGAAAAGCTAAGTTAGGTTGGATCAGAAGGATCAGTCTATACAAGAACTGATCAAGAAGACAATATCAACAGAGAAATCTAGCTGGTGAAGTTTTCTGATACTTATTACTCACAAATTTTTGTAGGATCTATGGTTAGATCTGAGATTGTAAGCCTAAAATTATAAAGGCTGAGGTAGGGTAGTGTGCCTGAGGTAGGACTTGTGGAAAGTCTAAGTTGTAAGCCTAATTATAAAGGCTGATGTAGGGCTGAGGCCTGAGGTAGGATTCAGGGAAGAATCTGAGGTAGGACTTGTGTAAAGTCTGAGGTGTAGGAATCATTTTGGGTTCTGAGTTTGTAAGATATGCGGATCCGAGCCAGTGGAAGGAAGTTAGGTTGAATCCAGTTATCTGGTGGATAGACGAAGGGGGAAAGTGGATGTACCCATATCTTGGGGAACCACTATAGATCTGGTGTTTGCTGTGTTGCATTCAGTTTCTATAGATAGAATTTTTTGTGCTAAAAGAACTTATAAATATCTGTTTGCCTTAAAATCAAAAAGACTCAAAAAGATTAGAACCTATTCACCCCCCCCCCTCTAGGTGTTTAGTCTCTTGAAACAAAGTCTTTCAAGTGGTATCGTAGGGAGGTTCCTCAAAATTTAACCTAACAGTCAGAGGATTTCTCCAAGGCTAATAACAGACAACAAGAATGGGTTCAAGTGAAAATAAAAGGAGTTTGGTTCTATGAAATTGCCCATATGTAGGAAAGAATCTTTTGGCATTTGGAAAGAAAGGGTCAGGCTATTTATGGAAGCATCTGATCCAAGAATTTATATCATAGTACAGGAAGGCCCCTTCATCCCAATGAAGATTTCAGTTCTTCATGCAAACATTCAAACTCCAAAGATTTATTCAGAGATGACTAAGGATGAAATCATCTTGGCTACATTAGATAAAAGAGCTCAGAATATAATTGTAAGTGTCATAGATGATGCAACATTCCAGAATCTTGCGCACTGTAAAACTTCTAAAGAAATGTGGGATACATTGATTGTCTACATAGAAGGCACAGTAGAAGTTAGAGAGGACAGAAAGTCTATGCTAAATCAGGAATATGAGAGTTTTAGGCAAAATAAAACTGACAGCATTGTTTAATGCTATAAAAAGTTTTTCAGAATAGTGAATGAACTGATGACATATGGAAGAGTCTTCAGTACTTATGAACTGAATGACAAGTTTCTTAGGTCCCTAACAAAGGATTGGGACACTAAGATATGTGCCATCAGGGAAGTGGCCAAACTGGCTGACACACCACCACCTACACTTTTTGGAAAACTTCTTTCACATGAAATGCAGCTTACTGCTAGGAAAGAGGAAGAGAAGGGCAGCAGATCTGAACAAAAAGAAAAGACAATAGCCTTCAAGGCTGAGGGCTCAAGGAAGGGTAGGAGAAAATCTCTTTCTCCACCTGGAAGGAGTACTGAAGCAGAAGATGAAGTTCCTGAAACAAGTACATCAGATAGTCACACATCTGATGAAGACTTTGCTGCCTTCACTAGAAAATTTCAAAGGTTCATGAAGAAAGAGAATTGGAGAACCAGGCCTTCATCTACATCCTATTCCAAGGATGAATACTACATGAAGAAGAAAAAAACTAAGGAGGACATGTATGCTTCTAAACCTGGTAAACAATCTAATTCTAAGATTGTGTGTTATTGCTGCAACAGGTCTGGGCATGTCATAGCTGACTGTCCTGACAAAAGAAAGGAGTCAAAGGACAAGAAGCAGGAGCTGGTCAAAGGCAAGAAGGAGAAGTCTCTAGTGGCTCAGAAGGAGAAGAGTTGGACAGACTCTTCATCTTCAAAATCTAAAGAAGAGGCATAAGCATATGTTGGACTCTTCTCAACAGAAGAGGATTCTAGTGAACTAGAATTCCTACAGATGCTGGACTTTATAAATGGAGTAGAAGAATATTTTTGTAAAGGGCTGATGACTCAATCATAAGAAGATAAGTGCCAGGATCAGTCTGGACCAAGTAAGGTAAACAATTCACCCCTAGTCTCAGATTACTTTACTGGATCAGAATAAGAAGCATCTTCTTCAAAAGAAGTGGATGGATCTGAGTCTGAGGGGGATGTTCACCAACTCATTAATGAGTATGGTGGGCTATTGCATGCTCTAAAGAAGAGCAAGTTTCTTGTTAAAGAGCAGGCCAAGGAGATTGAGTCTCTCAAACTGGCTGCAGCAGATTCAGCAAAACTGCTGGATCAAAAACTGAATGAGGTTGCCAAATTGAAAAATATTATAGTTATTCAGATGGGCATAATCTCATTCAAAGAGAATCATATCAAGAAACTGGATGGAAAGCTTCAGCAAGAGAGAGAGCTAGTGGCAAAATTCTCCAAGCCAAAATCAGTCTTACCTTTGATAGATAATTTTGTTTCACAAAACGGAAAGACTGGTCTAGGCTTCAAGGGAAGAACTAGGGCTACCAATTCTCATAGAAAAGGTAAAGTCCCAGTTCAGCCTCAAGCTGTTAATCCCCCTATTTTCTTTAAGAAATAGTGAATCCTACTAACAGGTATGATCATGACATTACACATGGTCACTGTGAGCATGAAAATTTCATGAGCAAGGGTGTTAATGCCAATAGACCAATCTATAGGCATGCCCATCACATTCAAGAGGAGTTCTTGAAGAATGTTGTTCCAGCCCCAACACTTAATAAGTCTACTGACAACAAAGTAAGAAGGCCTGTACCTAAGAATTGGTATAATAAGTTTGAGTGTTGGTGTTGTGGCAAGGTGGGCCACTTTGCCATGGATTGCTGGTTTAACTTAAGTGTTAAAACCAAAAGTAGGATTCCTGTTAGATCAGTCACAGGGTTAAAAACTAACAAGGACCTAGGACCCACTAGCAAGTTGGGTTCTAATGGTAAGTGATTCATTATTTGTTGCAGGTAAATCCAAGTGACCATACCCCTATATGGTACTTGGATAGTGGCTGTTCGAGACATATGACTTGAACAAGGAGAATATTGAGGGACTATGTGCCCATAAAGAATGGACCAAAAGTTATCTTTGGTGGATCAGAAAAGGGAATCATAAAAGGATTTGGTAACATCTCTTGTGATTCAATTACTATCACTAAAGTGGCTTATGTAAAGGGTTTAAAACATAACCTGATTAGCATAAGTCAATTTAGTAATCTAGGTTATGATATTTCTTTCCACAAAGGGGAGTGCCTAATAAAAAGGTCAAATGATCAAGAGATCATTTTGACTGGCACTAGGAAAGAAAATGTGTATTGCCTTAACCTAGAGTGTGAGTCTAACAACTCACCTATTTGTTTGGTTGTAGGAGAGAAAGCTTCTCTATGTGTCAAATGGCACAAGAGGCTAGCTCATCTGAATTATAAGTCAATTGGACTGCTGTTCAGCATGGGATTAGTGAGGAATGGTCCTCAAGTTCAGTGCATAAAAGAGGGTGTGTGCTCAGCTTGCCAAAAAGGCAAGCAGACTAAGTCCTCTTGTCAGTCACTTGACATTAAAGATTCAAAGAGATGTTTGTATCTCATGCATATGGATTTGTTTGGTCCTATGTCAGTTCATAGTCTTGGTAGGAAAGCATACACACTTGTTATTGTGGATGACTATTCTTGATTTATATGAGTTTTCTTCTTGAGGCAGAAATCTGAAACCCAACTATTTTCCCGACTTTTGTCAGACAAATACAGAATGAATACAACAGCTCAGTGGTCAAAATAAGAAGTGAACATGGAACTGAATTTCTGTCTGAATGTATGACAAAATTTTGTGAAGAACTTGGGATTCATCAGGAATTCTCTTCACCTAGAACTCCTCAGCAAAATGGTGTTACTAAAAGAAAGAATATGACTCTAATTGAAGCCAGTAGAACTCTACTGAATGACACTACTCTCCCTGAATACTTTTGGGCTGAGGCAGTAAATACTGCATGTCATGTGCTCAATAGGGCCTCCATCAACAAGAAACACAAGATGACTCCCTACCAGATTTTAAAAGGCAGGAAACCAAACATATCTTATTTCAGAATCTTTGGTAGTATGTGTTTTGTACTAGTCAATGGTAAACACTACCAAACTAAGTTTGCTACCAAATCCCTAGAAGGGATATTTGTTGGGTATAGCAACTATAGTAGAGCATACAGGATCTACAACTTGACTACTAAAGTTGTAGAAGAATCTGTGCATGTTGTATTTGATGAGTCAATGTTTATTAACAGTGAATTGTCTAGTTCTTCAGTTAGTTCTACAGGTCTAACAAATAAGCTGGACAAGCTGACCATCAATGAAAATGCTCTTGCTAAACTGGATGAGGATAAAGATGCCAGCTATTCAGGGGGAGATCAAGTCCATCTGGGTGAAGAAGAAAATGTGGAGCATCAAGATGAGGAAACTGGAGATAGCCATAATGGTGACAGAATTCCTCCAGCAAGGAGACACCGGAAGGATCATCCAGCTCACCAGATCATTGGTGATGCATGTCAAGGTGTTCTAACAAGGAGCAGGAGCATGAACACAGTTTTGTGTTCTAGCTTCCTGTCTCAGATAGAACCCAGGAAGATTGAAGAGCCCATGCAAGACACCAACTGGATTGATGCAATGCAAGAAGAGCTCAGTCAGTTCAAAAGGTGCAAGGTCTGGGAACTAGCGCCAAAACCTAAGGATCACAACATAATAGGAACTAAGTGGATCTACAGGAACAAGCTTGATGAGAATGGCACTATAGTCAAGAACAAGGCTAGACTGGTAGTTAAAGGCTACAGGAAAGAGGAGGGTATTGATTTTGATCAAACCTTTGCTCTAGTGGCAAGGCTGGAGGCAATAAGGCTGTTCTTTGCCTATGCTGCCTATCAAGGGTTCAAAGTATATCAAATGGATGTGAAATCAGCATTTCTGAATGGTGATTTAAAAGAAGAAGTCTATTTAGGTTTGTAGACTATCACTTTCCTGATTATGTATATAGACTTAGGAAAGCTCTATATGGTCTGAAACAAGCTCCAAGGGCTTGGTATGAAACCTTGTCTGTCTTCCTCATTGAAAATAAATTCTCTAGAGGAAAGATAGACAAAAATCTATTCTATAGGGAATCAAAAGGCAAGATAATACTAGTCCAGATATATGTGGATGACATTATCTTTGGTTCTACTAAAAACAGCCTTTGTAGGAAGTTTGCCAAACTTATGCAAGGGAAGTTTGAGATGAGCAGTATGGGTGAGCTGAAGTTCTTCTTGGGACTTCAAGTTAAACAGACTTAGAGTGGGTTATCCATATCCCAGTCTAAGTTCACCAAGGAGTTGATTAAGAAGTATGGTTTGGACTCAGCTTCTATAATGAAAACTCCAATGGGAACAAGTATGTCTATATGCAAAGATGAAGAAGGGAAACCTGTTGATGAGTCTTTGTATAGAGGGATAATTGGATCCCTACTATACTTAACTGCTAGTAGACCAGATATCATGTATGCAACATGTGTCTATGCTAGGTATCAATCATGCCCTAAGGAATCTCATTATACTATAGCTAAAAGATTTTTGAGATATCTTAAGGGCACACCTAATCTAGGCCTTTGGTACCTTAAGAATAGAGATTTTATATTAACAGGTTTCTCAGATGCAGATTTTGCTGGAAGCAAAGAAGACAGAAAAAGTACCACAGGAACCTGTCAGTTCTTTGGTGGGAGGCTGGTGTCATGGAGAAGCAAGAAGCAAACCAATTTAGCTATATCAACAGCTGAATCAGAGTATATAGCTGCTGGTAGCTATTGTGCACAATTGATGTGGATGAAGCATCAACTAGAATATTATGACATCCAGGTAAGTAGAATACCATTATTTTGTGATTCTACAAGTGCAATTTTTATTGCTAAGAATCATGTATCACACAGTAGGACCAAGCATATAGAAATAAAGTTTCATTTTATCAGAGAACATGTTGAAAAGGAAAATATTAGTCTAGAGTTTGTAAAAACAGATAATCAAATAGTTGATATTTTCACAAAACCACTGGATGAAACTAAATTCAATAATTTCAAAATTTAATTAGGTATGTTGAACCTAAAATAGGTTGACATAATTTTCCATGAGTAGCATCAATAAGCACCAAATTTCTCTTGAAATTTGTCTAAGTAAAAAGTTTGTGTCGACACAAGCAAGTTGTGTCGACACACTTAGTATGTTGTGTCGACACAGGAAAAGGATGTGTCGACACAGAAATAATATCTGTGTCGACAGGAGAATAGGTGTCGACACAACCATATCGAGACTATATATCGACACAAAAAGTTGGTGTCAACACAACTCTGTCGAGACTTAAGTTATCAGTGTCGACACAGACTCAAGTATGTCGACACATAGATGTGTCGACTTAAAATACGTTTTGTCGACTTTGACATTAGTATGTCGACACATAGTCATGTCGACTTAACTTAAGTTCTGTCAAGACCTAGGTCATTGTTGTTGACACAAAAATAGATTTGTCGATTTAAGCCCGACTTTTGATCTCCCCTTGACTCAAGTACTATAAATAGGTGAATCCAAAATCAGGTCGACTACGCTATCAGAATTTTTTACTCTACACCTTCTGTCGACATAGACCTTCTCTTCTCTTCTCAACTAGCACTTACGTCAATGGTGCCAAACCAAGAAGACAAGGTTAATGAAGGTTACGAACTGGTTCGCAAAGGTTTCACAACTGCTTCTGACGAAATTCAGGGAGTGATTGCCCTAATTTCTCAAAATGGACTAGAATATTTGGTCTCAGAACTGACCAAAATTTGAAAGAAGGAAGTCATGGAGTTCTACACAACCGCTTCATTAGACACTAAAGGAAAGAAATTCAAGGCATCTATTCAAGGTACCCAGGTGAAGCTCACTTTGAAATCAATCAGGAAAGCACTACATCTGCTAGTTATTAAGGATACAGACGAAATTACTCCATCCCAAATAACTGAAGCATTAAGGTTGTGTGGACTGAATCCCAGTAGTATGATTGGTTCATCTGTCAATAGAAAAGGGATGGATTCCCAAGGAAAATTTCTTTCTGAGGTGGTGGCAAAGTGATTATCTACAAAACAGGTGGACATGATCGGATCTCTGCCCACATGTTCAATTTGATGGTGAGAATAATATTCAAGATAAACACTGACTGGGCAGTAGTAGTGTTTGATAAACTACAAGAAGGAATAAATAAACCTAACCTTGGAAGGATCCTCAGCCTATGCTTAACATCAGTAGTTCCAGATGTACTAAAACAAGCAAATGGCTCTAAGATAAATCATATGAGAAAAATGGATGTAAGGATACTGTCAAGGTGGGATGGAGTTCTAACCAAGGAAGTCCCTGCTCCTAAAGAGAAAATTAACAAATAAAAGAAGAAAAAGAAGGTGGTTGTGCAGGCTGACTCCTCCAATGATTCTGAGGAGGAAGTGATCTTCAGTTCTAATGAAGACCAGCAACCACAAGATGTTCAAGCTCAAGCAAAGGACTATGAGCCCCAAGAGCAACAAATTGAATCTACTCCAGGGGGATAAAACTGAGAAAAAGAAACTGAGTTGCCTGCCCAAGGGGGAGGTATTGATGATGCTGTATTGGATAGTGCCTTAACTACAGACACAATAATGGATGTATCTGAAATCAACTCTGCAGCTGAAGTAACTGATAAAAATGATGCTCAAAATAAGCCAGTAAGTATCTTCTCCACAGACTAGTGATGTAGTATAGTATTCTCCTCAAAAATTGTTCAAAGGGACACTTTGGTTACATAACAAAAGAGGTCTTTCAAGTAGTATTAGTCTTTTAAGTAGTTTTTTTTTAAAAAAACTAACCTTATTCCTTCTGAACAGATACAGCAGGAATTTACAATGGAAGAATTGTTTCCTGATCCTCTTACTGATAAGACTGGGGGGGAGGAAATTGAAAAAGAAAAGGAAATTCCAAGGACTGAGTGGGAGGAAATTGAAACAGAAAAGGAAATTCCAATGACTGAGGGGGAGTTATCCAAGGATACCCCAGCTGAAAAAGAAACTGTTGATATTAAAAGTACATCTAAATCTTCTGAAGATGAAGAAGCCACATTGGATAAGAAAAGAAAGCTGTCTGTGTTAAAGAAGAAGAGTTTTGGATATAAGATAGCTTTGCAAGTGGGAATAGCGCCATTTACATCAACTGTGAACTTCGCTTCTTTACTGGTCAAGATGCAAATAAAACTAGATAATCAAAGGTAGACTATAGAAAAATATGTTGATGAAACTCATAAGGAGTAACAGTTTCAGTTGGCCTAGGATATCAAATCCATTAGATTTGAAGTGAATCAAAATAAGAAGGTGATGACAGATTGTTTCCATAAAGGAGGTAAAGTTGTGGTATTCCTGGCCAAGCAACAACAAGATATACAAGCTAAAGTGGATGAAATTGAAGTAAAGCAGGGATATGTACTAAAGAATCTGATTAGAATGAATGAAAATCTCAAGGATTAACATCATGCAATATTGACAAAGCTCACTGATTCTAGTACTACTCTGAAGGCTAAAAGCTCCAAGCAAATCCAGGAAGATATATCTGCTATCAAAGCCATATTTCAAGAATCTCAGGAGAAAATAAAAACCTTCCTGACAAAATTCAGAGCTTATTTTAAAGAGGGAACTGAATATATAGCTGATCAAGTCAGATTCCAAAAAGAAGATTTAAGAGATCATATTGCAAGAGAAGTCATAAAGGGGGAGAGATTACTAGTCAAAGATGGCTCTGACCATGCTAAATGGACTACCAATAGCATCAGAGCTACTCTTGGATATCCTCCTCTTTGTGATGATGCTAATGTAGCTGAGTCTGGGATACAACCTGAATATTTTGAAGGAGATCAGCCTGAAGTTGCTCAGGTGATCTACCCCCCAGCTGATTTTGAGATGGTTCAAGAAGAAGTGTTGAAAATATATAGTCCTCTACCATAGGTACAAAATGTAATTCTGGAAAAGGTTGAAATGTCAGAAGCTGCATTGGAAGCTCAGAAGGAAGCTCAACTCTCCAAGAAGAGATTCAGAGAGCAGGCTGAGCTGAAGCAAGATTTTGAGCAGTTGAGCCCAACTTCTAGAAATATCATACTTACCGCCTGGAAAGCTGTTAAGGATAAAACCCATGACAGGGGTAAGTGGTATTCTGAGCAAGAGTGGAATAAATATCAAGCTGGACAAGAAGCAATTCTACAACATAGAAGAAGTGCTAAGGCTGGGAAGCTACCTGCTAATGCTCAAGAGCCAAGCAAGTACTTCCCCAAACCTTTTCACTATTTTGAAAGACAGAAGATCAAGGCTGAAGAATTGAAGAAGAAAGCTCTCAAAGGAAAAAAGCTAGCTGAGGTTGCTGAACCTTCTATGCAGGCTAAAATCAAGTCTTGCAAAGGAATAGTTATTAAGGAACCTAGTCAGTAATAGGATTGCTAGGTTCTTGTAATAGAATAATGTATTACTTTTTTTTTGTTCTATAAGAAATTCTCGTAAACCATAATTTTACTGATTAATGAAATCTGTTTCAGCGTTAAGTGGTTGGTGTTTACAATGATTATGTGTGATAACCTGCTCTAAAATGTTTTTTTAATCTATTTACAATTTGGTTTTATCTTAAGAGATGTATATCTTTGACTAAGCGTTATGACTTCTCCAAATAGGGGAGATTGTTGGGTACATTGGAAAATATGTACTAGATTTGGAGAAGCCACAACTTAGTCAATGATATGCATCAATGTGTATTTAATAGAAGTTTGAGTTTCATTGTGCAGGTTTAAAAATTTGATGGAAAATTTTCTAAGTACAAATGTCGACACTTGTGAAGAAACTGTGTCGACACTCAAGGAGACTGTGTCGACACTCAGCCAAGCTGTGTCGACACACAGGCGAAATGTGTTGACACTTATGAAGCTGCTGTGTCAACACCCAGCTGCTATGTCGACACTCAGGAAAGCTGTGTCGACACACTGGCAAAATGTGTCGACACTTATAAAGAAGTTGTGTCGACACTCAAATCTATGTCAACACCTAAAGAAGCATTTGTGTCGACATCCAGAATTGTATCGACAACTTAAAACAGAATTGTGTCGACACACAAAATAGAAGATGAGTCGACACTCAGGAGCTATGTCGACACCTGAAGCAATTGTGTCGACACACAGGACTTGTGTCGACACACCAACTCTCAAGAGGCTGTGTCGAGTTTAGAAGAAATTGTGTTGACACACAGGACTTGTGTTGGCACACACTCAATGCAATTTGACAAACACTCAACTCCATCTGTCTGCAACAGAAATGTCGAGACAAGAAGCTGCTGTGTCGACACACAGGACTTGTATCGACACATACAACAAAAACCAGTGTCGAGAAGCAGAAGTATGACTGTTTTGACACTTGGAGTATTTGTGTCGACACCTTGAAGACTTGTGTCGACACTTAGCCTATATGTTTCGACACATGTGGAGCAGTCTGCTGAGTGTTGTATGCTGAGTTGAAAAGACATTGAAGAACCTGGTGACGTTTCTGGTGACTTGACAGCTGTCATAACTAACCAGTTTGACACCACTGCCAGAACTGTCAGAAATCTGTTATGAACCGGATCAGCCGGTAACCATGGAGCAAGCTCTATATAAGAGCTAGATCGGAAACGAACATAAAACAACAACGTGAGGCATCAATCAATAAGAAAGATCTCTGGATCATAATGAAGAATTCTAACAGATCAAGGCCTTTCTGCAAGAAAGATTCAGAGTTCATTCTGAATCTAAGGAAGAAGATGACTGAAGAACAACTTCAACTTCAAGAGAAGATCCACCTTATTTGTCCTAATCAAGAAGCTTTGAAAAGCTAAGTTAGGTTGGATCAGAAGGATCAGTCTATACTAGAACTGATCAAGAAGACAACATCAACAGAGAAATCTAGCTGGTGAAGTTTTCTGATACTTATTACTCACAAATTCTTGTAGGATCTATGGTTAGATCTGAGATTTTAAGCCTAAAATTATAAAGGCTGAGGTAGGGCAGTGTGCCTGAGGTAGGACTTGTGGAAAGTCTGAGTTGTAAGCCTTATTATAAAGGATGAGGTAGAGCTGAGGCCTGAGGTAGGATTCAGGGAAGAATCTGAGGTAGGAATTGGGTAAAGTCTGAGGTGTAGGAACCATTTTGGGTTCTGAGTTTGTAAGATCTGAGGATCCGATCCAGTGGAAGGAAGTTAGGCTGAATCCAGTTATCTGCTGGATAGGCGAAGGGGGAAAGTGGATGTACCCATATATTGGGGAACCACTATAGATCTGGTGTTTGCTGTATTGCATTTAGTTTCTGTAGATAGAATTTTTCTGTGCTAAAAGAACTTACAAATATCTGTTTGCCTTAAAATCAAAAAGACTCAAAAAGATTAGAACCTATTCATCCCCCCCCCTCTAGGTGTTTAGGCTCTTGAAACAAAGTCTTTCAATGGGTCCATCCCCAGTATCTATTCTTGGGCTCTACATGAGTAGGCCCAGAAAGATGACCGAGTAGGCCTAGCAAGATGACCATAGGACGACTCAAGGTCAAACTTGCTCGTCAGAAAGATTACTTTCCTAAACAAATGTTGACCCATGGGTTCCTTCCCCTTTTCTTTGGCGCTAGCCTTCTTGGCAGCCATACCCTTTACACCGACGTGGCCAAGACCACTACCCTTCTTCTGAGTTGAAAACTCATCGATGAGAGGGAGAACAGTCTTTGGCTTGGAGAAACTGTCAATGAGTTTTCCCTCTACCTCGAGCTTTTCTTCCAACTCATCAAGATATTTCTCCTTCATACTTAATGTCTCAGCCGAGCCCTTGAGTTCCTCTTTCATGGAGTGGAATTCATCTCTGAGGGGAAGTAATTGTGCAATTTCTTCCTTCAGATTTGCTTCCCCTGCCATAAGGGAGGCAATCTCTTTTAACTGCTTTATGACTACCTTACGACATTTGTCAAAAGCCTTTAATAAGTGCTCATGCTGATCCATCAACTCTTATTCATTATCATCAGAGGAGTAGTCATCATGACCAATGGAGGATGTTTTAGGTTTTGAAAGAATAGTGTGCGAGTTTACATTCCCATGGTATTCGGAGTCGCACACTTCCTCGTCAGATTGAGCAATAAGCCCAAAGTAAGCTTCTTAATTTTCAGAACTTGACTCGATTGAGTCATTGTCGTTCAGAGTCTACAACTTTTTGGCAACGAAGCACTTTTTTTCTCTCTTCTTCCCTTTGACGGATCTCTTCTAGTCCTTCCTGGAGCTACCCTTATTCTTATATGGACACTATGCAATCATGTGACCTATTTTATTACAACAGTAGCAAACAACGTCAGAGGAAAATTGTTTGTTCGGTTTAGATTTATACCTGTTCTCCTTGCTGTAGCTTTTCTTATCACGATCAACATCACGATGTGATCTCCTAGAATCTTAAGAGAAAGACTTATTCTTCATTTGTATCCCCTTGCTCAGCAGCTTCTTGAACTTCTTGGAGATTATGGAGAACTCTCCATCAGATAGCTCGGAGAAAGACGTGCTTAGCTCAGAGTCTTCTGGAGTGTCGAGAGTTCGTGTCCTTACAGGTGACACATCTTTAGATTTTCTTGACCCTTCCGCCTTCATAGCCACAAACTTTTCTCTGCTAGATTTTTTGTTGTTCTGCTCCTCCTTACGTGTATTCATTTGAAGCTCATAGGAGAGCAGCTTTCTGAACAGGTTCTGTGGATCTATCTCTAGAAGTTTCCCAAATTCTCTGATGGTAATAACTTTTGTATCCTAGTCCTTTGTTAAGGATCTGAGGAATTTGTCGTTCAGTTCACCATGAGTGAATGCACGACCATACTCCTGAGGCCGCTGACTATCTTGAAGAACTTCTCAAAACTATCAGGTATGGAGTCATTGTCACCTTTCTTGAAGGCTTCGTACTTTTGGTTCAATAATGATCTGCGATCGTCTCTCACTTCTTCAGTACTTTCCATTAGAACAACAAGACAACCCCACATCTCTTTGGCAGAGTTGCAGTGAAATAAGTTCTGGAGCATTGAATCGTCCACTGCACTTGCGATGATATTCTTTGCCTTCTTGTCATGGGAGATTAAGGCAATCTCATCCTTAATAAGATCCATCATCTTCTTTGGAATCATGATTGCTGGATTTATCGTTGAATCTTGTGTAGGGATGTGATGTCCTTCTTCCACTATTTGAAAGATCCTTGGATCTGCAACTTCCATGTAGAACCGTACTCTTTCTTTCCACATGGGAAAGTTTTCCTTTGTGCACACCGGTAGTACCACCGATATTACAAACATCCTTCGCCTGCCGTCCACTATACAAATAGTGTCTTCTTGTCTCGGCATATCTCTTGAGACTCCTTCGGCTTATTAGCTTTGCCCCGAATTCCAAGATTGGAAATTAGAGATTCGAAAGGAGTCCCCGGGCATGGTGGCCCCATTTGAGATCACTTCACGATCGAGGCTACGTCGAGGTTCACTATCATAGACGACATTCTCCTTAGAGGAATATAGCCTTGGAATTGTTCATGAATAACTATTTTGCTCTGGTTTGTGTACCTAGACACAACCTAAAAGGGTCAAAATATGGTTAGAGAAGGCTTCCCTAGGGTCAAAATTTCCTTAAGACTAAGTCAAGTTGTAAACTTGGAACTCGCATATCCCCTCCCCATTCCCAGCTCTTACTACACATTGAACCCTATCCAGATATCAGTATGACACAATAGAGAGGGACTCGCTTACTCTTCACCACCGGGAGGGGGATACAAGGGGGAAGCTTTCCCCTTGTGAAGTATCCATCTACTCAAGGGAAAACCAACCTAGGACAAACTTGATCCTCCGGTGAGCTCATGTACTTGATCCTTTGTCTGGCTTCCGTTGCTTCCCCTTGGAGACCACCATCGACCTCCTCATCTTCTTTTTTTGCAAGGAACGAGGCAAGATGGATCCCAAAGGATCGGGTCGCCTCTTCCTGGAGAAGGGATTGGATGATGCAAGCTTATCTCGGCAGGCTTCCATGGCTGTCCGCTCGCACGCGAGCGGGTCTGGGTTGACTCCCGAGTTCGTGTAGGGCAGATGCTCGGCGATTGATCGCTCCCCTGGAGAGAAGGACTTGTGTTAGAAAATGATGATTACGACGAGCCGGCAGGAAGGAAAAAAGAGAGTATTCTTTCGCCGGGGAGTACGGGGGGAAGCGAGTCGAGGCCCTTTTAGGGAAAGGCAACCTCGAATTCATTCCCCAAGAAGAACTTGTGCAGCTCGATATCGTCACTAGACAATGTCGGAGGCCGATATATCTCCTCGCTCTTTTGTTAGGGGGAGAATGGAATGTTGCCCACGTCGCCTATGATGAATACGACCTTGGATACCCAGTTGTGGTTTTTATTTGCGGTCCCGCAGATCTTGATGTGGGAGCCCATCAAGAAGGTGACCCCGTCGTTGGTCACGTGGTAGGTAAAGAGTTTGCGGAAGATGGCGAGGTTGAACTCGATTTGCTCTAGACGGAGGTGGTAGGCGAATGCGACCATCATGGTGATCGCATTCGGGTTTAGTTGGGCCAGTACCTCCCCGGAGTATTTGAGGATCTGGTGGATTTACGGCCAGAGGGGGAGGCGCAACCCCACCTAGAACTACGAGATGGGGAAGGCGATCTCGTCCCGATATAAGGTGTTTATGGCCTCGCCCTCTCTGGGCCAGTGTGCCTCATAGTCGGGGGGGGGGGGGGGTGGGGGTGGGGCAGGCACTCAGTCCTGAAGGCGGCGAGCTCGCGCTCGGTAGTGTTTCTGTAGAAAAATAGGTACTTGCCAAATTGCCGAGCACACTTGGAGCGCCCGTCGGCATCTTCACCATTCTTATGAAAAAAGTTGGGATGCGAGCGCGGGTTGCGAGAAGAGCAAGAAGCAGTGGGTAAGAAAACAATAAAGGAGATGGGCTGGGGCTGGTGAATATTTATAGAAAAAAATAATTTTTAGCGGAGACGACCGGGCAGTCCTGCTCGCCAGCCCCAACTCGCTAACCTCAGCTCGCCGACTTCTATGCCTTTTCCTTACATATGGTGAGCTGAGCCTAAAGAACAATATACCATACAATCAAGCATTGAAATTTAAAAAATGTTCTGAGTTATTAAAAGCAGGGGGAATTACAGTTCAAGAGAAGAGAGCACGAAAGAAAGTTCAAAAGAAAATGTTTGAGTTATTTCAGTACACGCGAGCTGAGGGGATTGGGGGAGAGTGCCAGTAGGCTCAGTAAGGGATCCATTTCTACCTACCCCGGCCTTGCTTCCCTCCCCTCGTAGATCATCGCGAGTTGTGGAGCTCGCATATCCGCCACAAGTTCTTGCGGACGGCCTGGAGGTTTTTGTCGATCTCGTCCAGGAGAGGAGAAGGGGACATCACCTCACCTGCCGGGTTTCCCCTCACCTCATCCGAGAGCAGCACGTAATCTCGCTGCAGCGCCTCGTTGTCCTCCTGGACCTTACCTATCCCATACACCAATTTCTTGAAGATCCCGATTCCTCGCCTCGTCAACTCATCATTCTCTAGTAAGGGGCCCAGGAAGGAGTCTAGCGAGCTAGGGGAAGGAAGGGGAGAGTAGCGAGAAGGTTTCGAGGATACGTCAGCTCCAGACAGACTGGGAAGATCTGCAAAGGCATCTAGTCAACATCAAACACGAAAGGCAAGTGCTACAAGAGAACTGGGCGGGATAGACTAATGGAAGTACAAGACCTACCTAGCGAGCTCTGCTCCCCATGGAGGTGCGGAGAGGAGGCAGTCCTAGTTCCTTACCACGACTCGGGCGATGACTTTTTGAGGAAAGAAGGTCGAATCCCAGGACCGGGATGGTTTTGGCGATTCCACCCTCAAGTTCAGGATTGGGAGAAGGTTGCCGAGAAGGGGTGCAAGCCAATGACTTAGGCTTCTGCGATTCCAGCCCTAAGGTCCCAAAGGGAGGCGATGGGTCCCGCGGGTGAGTATCCGGAGTTCGAGGCATTGAGTTGTAAGTATTTACTCACGGCGAGAGGTACTTGCCATCATTCTGTTGACTGTCCGAGTCGGCGGAGACATCTATGACCTCTTTATCCTTCGGCTCAGGGGGAGCCGAGTAGAGGAGCCATCCCTATTGTCCAGGGTGGATTTTAGATCTTGATAGATGGTTTCGGCTTCCTTGGGATGCGGTTTTGCCTTTTTGGCGGGGTCAGATTTTATCAGGCTACTCGGCAGGGTACCAGGGGATATGTCAGTCAGGTTGGCGACACAAGCAGAGCAGACCTCGCGAGCTTGGGAAAGACTCTCCTTGATCTCTTTGGGGATAGGTGTTGGGTATTGTATCCACAATAACCTAGATTTGTGTGAAGTCACCCTTGAACTAAGATGAATTAACTATTTATTTGATGATATTTTCTAGTTGAGTGCTTGCAGGTCATTATTGCTAAGTGTAGACCAATGTCAGTTTATAGTGAGTCACTAAACACAGGACTATGTAATGTAATCCCTCATTGTGTGATCCATGGTGTTCATACTAATGATACTTCTGTATGGATGCATAATCAGATCTTCCCTGAATTTCAAGTTAATCCAAATGCAGCTCAACCTCCTCATCTAAATCCAACTTTCGAGTAGTCTACCTTCTCTCCAAGACCAGAACTTTATGAGGCTCCTCCTGCACAATACTTCTATGTTTGGTCTGAACTAGGGATGCCTAAAAACCCTCCTCCAGAGATACCAGTGCTTAAGAAAAGAAAATATGGTGATGGTGCCTCTGCTAGCCGATCCATTCCAAGTCAAGAAGATGAGAAAAGAAAAGAACAAGAATTTGTTGAAGTGTGGAGCCCAACCTCTAAGTCTCTCATTTTATACACTCTAAGGTTGGTTGTGGAACTCAATGGAAATAGGGAAGATTACTACATCTACAAGGAATGGAAAGAATATGAAACTTCTATGACCAAAAGAAGAATTCATGATAGTGTATATGGCCGTAACAATCCAGATGCTCCTCGGCCTCCTAAGTACTACCCCAAGCCCTATAACTAACTAAAAAGACAGCAAGAAAAGACGGAAAGAAAGCATCAACAATAACATAAGTGATTCATGATTTTCAGTGCTATGAAATATTGTGGACCTGGACTATTCTATGGACATACTCTTTATATATATATATTTTTGAATTTTGATGACATATTAATTCTCTTTTGTCATTGCAATTACTATTGTGTTTGTTAGTAAATTCTTTTAATTATCTTGAAATAATTCACCTTAGTGTAGAGGGTTCTGACTTCTACAAATAGGGAGAGATTGTTGGGTATTGTATCCATAATAACCTAGATTTGTGTGAAGTCACCCTTGAACTAAGATGAATTAACTATGTATTTGATGCTATTTTCTAGTTGAGTGCTTGTAGGTTATATTATTGCTAAGTGTAGACCAATGTCAGTTTACAGTGAGTCACTAAACACAGGACCATGCAATGTAATCCCTCATTGTGTGATCCATGGTGTTGGCTCACGTGTAACCTCTCTATTGAGATACACTTCATTTTCAAGTACTAAAGAAATGGAAGAAAGGAAGAGTTGTTGATCTTTGAACAAAGAAAAAAAGAATTTTTTCTTAAAAATTTCCTAAGTACATTTTTTGAAAAGAAGAAGATTTTTCGAAAAGTTTAATCAAGTTTTTCGAGAAAGCAAAACTGCTCTCGAGAAATATCAAGACTTCTCAGAAAACTCTCAAAACGTTTTCTAAGTCTTTCTTTCGAAAAATGAAGTGAAGTTTTCGAAAAGTCCAAGTATAGTTTTCGAGAAAGTAATGTTCTTCTCGAAAAACAAAAACACTTCTCGAGAAATTCTGTGAAATAAGTTATAATTTTTTTTCTCGAAAAAGCCATGAAAAGTTTTCGAAAAGGCAAGTGTTGTTCTCGAAAAAGCATTGCAGTTTTTGAAAGGTTTAAAAGACTTTGTTTGAAGAGCCTAAACACCTAGAGGGGGGGTGAATAGGTTCTAATCTTTTAAAGTCCTTTTTAGGAAAACAGATAGATAATTATTCAACACAGATTAATCAAATCACGAAACATAAACACATAACAGTAAACACCAGATCTATAGTGGTTCCCCAAGATATGGGTACATCCACTTTCCCCCTTCTCCTATCCAGTAGATAACTGGATTCATCCTAACTTCCTTCCACTGGCCCCGATCCTCAGATCTAACAATCTCAGAATGAAAATGGTTCCTACAGCTCAGACATAACAAGTCCTACCTCAGATTCTTTCCTAGAATCCTACCTCAGGCCTCAGCCCTTCCTCAGCCTTTATAACTAGGCTTACAACTCAGACTTTCCACAAGTCCTACCTCAGATTCTTCCCCAGAATCCTACCTAAGGCCTCAACCCTACCTCAGCCTTTATAACTAGGCTTACAACTCAGATCTGATAATAGATCTTACAAGAAATAAAATGTAATAAGAAACAAACAAATTCACCAGCTAGATTCCTCTATTGGTGTAGCCTTCTTGATCAGTTCTTGACTGAACTGATCCTTCTGATCCAGCCTGATTTAGCTTCTCAAAGCTTCTTGATAGAACAAAATAAGGTGGATCTTCTTGCTATTGAAGTTGATCTTTAGTAAGCTTCTTCCATAAATTCAGATTGGAATCTGAATCTTTCTTGCAGAATAACTCTGAGTCCGTTTCTTTTTTTCTTTTTTCCACTTCCCCTGAAGTTTCCGATCTGTCTCTTATATAGAGTTTGCTTTATGGTTACCGGCTGATCCAGTTTCTAACAAACTACTGATAGATCTGTCAGAGGTGTCAGACCGGTTGGATATGATAGCTGTCAAGTCACCAGACATGTCAGTAGATACGTCAGAGTCATTCCAACTCAGTACAAATCACTCAGCAGGCTGCTTCATATGTGTCGACACATATTGGCCAAGTGTCGACACAAGTCTTCATGGTGTCGACACGATACTTTATGTGTTAACACAAGTCTTCATTGTAACGGCCTCCCCAGCACCATGCTCGCAAGGACGGCCGCCAGCACCCCCAGCATCTAGCTCGAAAGGGTTCAGCCTAACCAGGTCTTTAGACCATGCACCCCAACCCCTCTCCACACCTGTTTTTCAGCAGCGGCAGGTTGTTGCCACTGGGGATCGAACCCAGGACCTTGATAAGAGACTCTGCAAAGGGTTCAGCCTAACCAGGTCTGCAGACCATGCACCCCAACCCCTCTCCGCGCCTGTTTTTCAGCAGCGGTAGGTTGTTGACACTGGGGATCGAACCCAGGACCTTTATAAGAGACTCTTTACCACAGCTCTCATCACCAACTGAGCTGCAGCTCAGTTGGTGATGAGAGCTGTGGTAAAGAGTCTCTTATCAAGGTCCTGGGTTCAATCCAAAGTGGCAACAACCTACCGCTGCTGCAGCTCAGTTGGTGATGAGAGCTGTGGTAAAGAGTCTCTTATCAAGGTCCTGGGTTCAATCCCCAGTGGCAACAACCTACCGCTGCTGAAAAACAGGCGCGGAGAGGGGTTGGGGTGCATGGTCTGCAGACCTGGTTAGGTTGAATCCTTTCCAGCTGGATGCTAGGGGTGCCGGTGGCCATCCTTGCGAGCGTGGTGCTGGGGAGGCCATTATATTCATGGTGTCGACACAATACTCCAAGTGTCGACACAGACATACTTCTGTTTCTCAACACATCTTCTGTTGAATGTGTCGACACAAGTCCTTTGTATCGACACAAATGCTTCCAGTGTCGATACATCTATTGCTGGCAAATAGCATTGAGTATGTGTCGACACAAGTCCTGTATGTCGACACAGCTGCTTCTGGTCTTGACATATCTGTTGTCGACAGACGGCGTTGAATGAATGTCGACAGTGTTTAAAGTATCTAGACGGCGTTGAGTGTGTGTCGACACAAGTCCTGTGTGTCGACACAATTACTTCTGGTGTCGACATAACTCCTGGCTCAGGTGTCGACACAATTTGTGTGTCGACACAGCTTCTTCAGAATTGTCGACTTAGCTTGATTGTCGACACAACTTCTTCATAAGAGTCGACACAACTTGAGTGTCGACACAACTTCTTCATAAGTGTCGACACAACTTTAGAGTCTCGACATAAGTTCTTCATAAGAGTCGACACAGCTTCTGGGTATCGACATAGTTTCTTCACAAGTGTCGACACTTGTACTTAGAAAATTTCCTTCAAATGCTTAAACCTGCACAATGCAACTTAAACATCTATTAAATACAAAATGATGCATATCATTGACTAAGATGAGGCTTCTCTAAATCTGGTACACATTTTCCAATGTACCCAACAATCTCCGCCTATTTGGGGAAGTCATAACCCTTAGTCAAAGACATACATCTCTCATAATAAAACAGAAATAGAAATAGATTAACATTCAATTTTCAGCAGGTAAACACATAATCATTGTAAACAACAAAGAAATTAAAACTAAACTGATTTCATTCAATTTTTAGAAAAGAAAAACAATGTCAAGTTTACAAGGATTTCTTTCAAGATCAAAACACAAAATGTAACATTGTTCTAACACATAAGCCTATTTATCCTATTATTGACTAGGCTCCTTAATGACAATTCCTTTGCTAGCCTTTGTCTTTGCCTGTACAGAAGGTTCAGCATCTTCAGCAGGCTTCTTCCCTTTCAGGGCCTTCTTCTTTAGTTCTTCAGCCTTAATTTTCTACCTTTCAAAATAGTGGAATGGCTTTGGGAAGAACTTGCTTGGCTCCTGAGCATTAGCAGGTAGTGTCCCAGCCTTAGCTCTTCTTCTATGTTGAAGAATGGCTTCTTGTCCAGCTTGGTATTTATTCTATTCCTATTCTGAATACCATTTACCCCTGTCATGGGTTTTATCCTTTACAGCTTTCCAGACAGTAAGTATAATGTTTCTAGAAGTTGGGCTCCACTACTCAAAGTCTGGCTTCAGCTCAGCCTGCTCTTTGAATCTCTTCTTGGATAGTTGAGCTTCCTTTTGAGCTTCTAAGGCAGCTTCTGACATCTCTACTTTTTCCAGAATTACATTTTGAGCCTCTTGTGGAGGACTATACATTTTTTGCACTTCTTCTTGAACCATTTCAAAGTCTGCTAGGGGTAGATCACTTGAGCTACTTCAGGCTGATCTCCTCCAAGATAGGCAGGTTGTATCCCAGATTCTGCTACATTATCATCATCATAAAGAGGATGATATCCAAGAGTGGCTCAAATGCTATTGGAAATCCATTTAGCATGGTCAGAGCTAGCTTTGACTAGTAATCTCTCCCCCTTTATGACTTCTCTTTCAATATGACTTCTCAAATCATCCTTTTGAAACCAGACCTGATTAACAACATGGTCAGTTCCTTCCTTTAAGTAATCTCTGAATTTTATCAAGAAATCAGATATATTCTTTTGAGAAGCCTGAAAGGTTGCCTGAACTGCAGCTATATCTTCCTTGATTTGCTTTGAAACTTCATCTTATACAGCAGTTGATAAATCATCTATCTTTGTCAGTATAGCAAAGTGTGAATCTTTAAGATTGCCATTCATTCTTATCTGATTTTAAAAAATATATCCTGGTTTTACTTCAAGTTCATCCACCATAACATTGATAGCTTGTTGTTGCTCGGCCAGGAACACCACAGCATTACCTCCTTTATGGAAGCAATCTGTCATTTCCTACTTATTTTGATTCACCTCAAATCTAATAGATTTGATGTCCTGGGCTAATTGAAACTGTAACTCTTTATGAGTTTCATCCACATATTTTTCTAGAGATTGTCTTTGTTCATCCAATTTAATCTGCATCTGGACCAGTAAAGAACTGAAGTCCAAGCTTGGTGCAGATGGTGCTATGCTCATTTACAATGCCTTTTTATATCTAAAACTATTTTTCTTCAAAACAGCTAGCTTCCTTTTCTTAGCCATTATGGCTTCTTCATCTTTAGAAGATTCAGTTGTACTTTCAATAACAACTGTATTCTTTACAGCTAGGGCGTCCTTAGACAACTCCCCCTCATGTCTTGGAGTATCTTTTTCTTGTGCAATAAGCTCCCCCTCAGTCCTTGCAGGAAGAAGATCAGAGAATAGGTCATCCATGGTGAATTCCTGCTGAATTGGCTCATTTTGAGTTTCTGTCTCAACAGATTCTTGAGCTGCAATGTTGATTTCAGATGCTATGTTCATGACAATATCTGCAGCCAAGTCACTTTCTAAGACTACATCATCAATGCCTCCCCCTTGGGCAGGCAACTCAGTTGCTTGTACTATGTGTTCTCCCCCTGGAGTTGTGTCCATTTGTTGTTCTTGGGGCACACAGCCCTGCACTTGTTCTTGTGCATCCTTTTGTTGCTGGTCTTCATCATAACTGAAGACCACTTCTTCCTCAGAATCACTAGAGGATCCAGCCTGTGGTACCACTTTCTTCTTTTTCTTATCTTTCTTAGTTTGCTCCTGAGAAGCAGGCACTTCCTTGGTCAGAACTCTATCCCATCTTGATAGATTTCTTACATCCATCCTCTTCATGTGATTTATTTTTGATTTAGCCACTTGTTTCAGTACATCTGGTATTACATCAGATAATCATAAACTCAGAATTCTTCGCATGTTTGGTTTCTGAGTTCCTTCACGAACTTTATCAAACACTACTGCTACTCAGTCAGTATTTATCTTGAATATGATCCTTACCATAAGATTGAACATGTGGACAGAGATTCTATCATGTCCACTAGTTTTGCAAAGAATCTCTTTGCCAACTACTTCAGATTGGAATTTTCCTTGGGAATTCATCCCTTTTCGGTTAATAGATGATCCAATCTTTATATTGGGGCTCAGCCCACACCAGCTTAAAGCTTCTGTAATCTAGGAATGGGTTATGTCATCTATATCCTTGACTAATGGAAGCTGAAGTGATTTCCTGATAGTTTTTAGTGTGAGTTTCACTAGGGAATTTTGAACAGTACCTTTAATTTTCTTGCCTGCAGAATCCACTGTAGTAGTTGAATAAAACTCCAGAACTTCTTTCTTCCATATCTTTGTTGGTTCAGAAACCAAGTATTCCAATCCATTTTCTGAAATTAGTGCAATAACACCCTGAATTTCATCTGAAGCTGTTGTGAAACCTTCACGAACTAGTTCATAATCTTCATTGTCTTTGTCTTCTTGACGAGGCACCAATGACGTAAGAGTTGGAAGAGAAGAGAAGAGAAAAGAAAACTTGTGTCGACAGAAGGAGGAAAGTCAAGAATACTAAAAGCATAGTCGACTAGATTTTGGTTTCACCTATTTATAGTATAAGTGTAAGGGCAGGTCAAGAGACGTGCTAGAGTCAACAAGTATTCATACATGTCGACAGAAATGACCTAGGTCTCGACAATACGTGATTTAAGTCGACACGACTATGTGTCGACAAACTAATGTCAGAGTCGACAACTTATGTTAAGTTGACACATTTATGTGTCGACAAACTTGTGTCTGTGTCGACACTTACTACTTAAGTTTCGACTGACTTGTGTCGACACATGCTTTTGTGTGTCGACACATGAATCCTCTCGACATATGATCTCGACAAAGTTGTGTTGACAACAATTCTTCTGTCGACACAGATACTGTTTCTGTGTCGACACTTCCTTTTATTTAGTGGACAAAACATATTGAGTGTGTCGACACAGCTTGTTTGTGTCGACACAAATATTGTACTTAGACAAATTTTCAGAGAAATTTGATGCTTACTTATTCACCTTAGGGATACTTATGCTAACCTATTCTAGGTTCAACATTCCTAATTCAATGTTAAAATAATAGAATTTAGTTTCATCCAGAGGTTTTGTAAAAATATCAGCAATTTGATTATCAGTTTTCACAAATTCTAGGCTAATATTTTCCTTCTCTACATGTTCTCTTATGAAATGAAACTTAATATCTATATGCTTGGTCCTACTATGTGATACAGGATTCTTAGCAATAGAAATAACACTTGTAGAATCACAAAATAGAGGAATTCTACTTACCTGGATGTCATAATCTTCTAGTTGATGCTTTATCCACATCAATTGTGCACAACAACTACCTGCAGCTATATACTCTGATTCAGCTGTTGATATTGTTACACTAGTTTGCTTCTTGCTGCTACATGACACCAGCCTCTCACCAAGGAATTGATAAGTTCCTATGGTACTCTTCCTGTCTTCTTTGTATCCAACAAAGTCTGCATCTAAGAAACCAGTTAGTAGGAAATCTCTATTCTTAGGATACCAAAGGCCAAGATTAGGTGTACCCTTAAGATATCTCAGAATTTTCTTAACTGCAGTATAATGAGATTCCTTTGGGCATGCTTGATACCTAGCACAGACACATGTTGAATACATGATGTCAGGTCTACTAGCAGTCAAATAGAGTAGAGAGCCAATTATCCCTCTATACAAAGACTCATCAACAGGTTTCCCTGCCCCATCTTTGCCTATAGGCATACTTGTTCCCATTGGAGTTTTCATGGTAGAAGCTGAGTCCAAATCATACTTCTTAATTAACTCCTTGGTGAACTTAGACTGGGATATAGATAATCCATTCTTAGTCTGTCAAACTTGAAGTCCCAAGAAGAACTTCAGCTCACCCATACTGCTCATCTCAAACTTACCTTGCATAAGTTTGGCAAACTTCCTACAAAGGTTATTTTCAGTAGAACCAAAGATAATGTCATCCACATATATCTGGACTAGTATTATCTTGCCTTTTGATTCCCTATAGAATAGAGTTTTATCTATCTTTCCTCTAGAGAATTTATTCTCAATAAGGAAGGCAGACAAGGTTTCATACCAAGCCCTTGGAGCTTGTTTCAAACCATATAGAGCTTTTCTAAGCCTATATATATAATCAGGAAAGTGAGAGTCTAGAAAACATGACGGTTGTTCAACATAGACTTCTTCTTTTAAATCACCATTCAGAAATGCTGATTTCACATCCATCTGGTATACCTTGAACCCTTGATAGGCAGCATAGGCTAAGAACAGCCTTATAGCCTCCAGCCTTGCTACTCGAGCAAAGGTTTGATAAAAATCAATACCTTCCTCTTGCATGTAGCCTTTTGCTACTAGTCTAGCCTTGTTCTTGACTATGGTGTCATTCTCATCAAGCTTGTTCTTGTAGATCCATTTAGTTCCTATTATGTTATGATCCTTAGGTTTTGGCACCAGTTCCTAGACTTTACACCTTTTGAACTGACCGAACTCTTCTTGCATTGCATCAATCCAGTTGGTGTCTTGCATTGCTTCTTCAATCTTCCTGGACTCTATTTGAGACAGGAAGCTAGAACATAGAACTATGTTCATGCTCCTGCTCCTTGTTAGAACACCTTGACTTGTATCACCAATGATTTGGTGAACTGGATGATCCTTCAGGTGTCTTCTTGCTGGAGGAAATCTGTCAGCATTATGGCCTTCACCAGTTTCCTCAACTTGATGCTCCACACTTTCTTCTTCATCAAGAGAGACTTGTTCTCCCCCTAGATAACTTGCATCATTATCTTCATCCAACCTAGCAGGAACATCTTCATTGATGGTCAGCTTGTCCAGCCTATCTGTAAGACCTGTAGAGCTAACAGAAGAACTAGACAATACATTGTTAATAAATTTTGACTCATCAAATACAACATGCACAGATTCTTCTATAACTTGGGTAGTCAAGTTGTAGATTCTGTATGCTCTATTATGGTTGCGGTACCCAACAAATATCCCTTATAGGTATTTGGCAGTAAACTTTGTTTGGTAGTGCTTACCATTGACTAGTACAAAACAATTGCTACCAAAGATTCTGAAGTAAGATATGTTTGGTTTTCTTCCTTTCAAAATCTGGTAGGGAGTCATCTTATGTTTCTTGTTGATGGAGGCTCTATTGAGCACATGACATACAGTATTAACTGCCTCAGCCCAGAAGGATTCAGGGAGAGTAGTATCATTTTGTAGAGTTCTACTAGCCTCAATTAGAGTGCTATTCTTTCTTCCAGCAACACCATTTTGCTGAGGAGTTCTAGGTGAAGAGAATTCATGATGAATCTCAAGTTCTTCACAGAATCTTGTCATACATTCAGACTAAAATTCAGTTCTATGGTCACTTCTGATTTTGACCACTGAACTATTGTATTCATTCTGTATTTGTCTTACAAAAGTCTGAAAAACAAATGGGGTTTAAGAATTTCTGCATCAAGAAAAAAAACTCATGTATATCTGGAGTAGTCATCCACAACAACAAGTGTGTATACTTTCCTACCAAGACTATGAACTCGCATAGAACCAAACAAATCCATATGAATGAGATACAAACATCTCATTGAATCTTTGATGTCAAGTGCTTGGAAAGAGGACTTAGTCTGCTTGCCTTTTTGGCAAGCAGAACACACACCCTCTTTGATGCACTTAATTTGAGGACCTTTCCTCATTAATCCCATGCTGAACAGCAGTCCTATAGACTTATAGTTCAGATGAGCTAGTCTCTTGTGCCATTTGACAAAAAGAGAAGCTTTCTCTCCTACAACCAGACAAATTTGTGAGTTGTTAAACTCACAATCTAGGTTAAGGCAATACACATTTCCTTTCCTAGTGCCAGTCAAAATGATCTCTTGATCACTTGACCTTCTTATCTGGCACTACCCTTTGAGAAAAGAAATTACATAACCTAGATCACTAAGTTGACTTATGCTAATTAGGTTATATTTTAAACCCTTCACACAAGCCACTTTAGTGATAAAAATTGAATCACTAGTAATGTTACCAAATTCTTTGATGATACCATTTTCTGATCCACCAAAGATAACTTTGGGTCCATTCTCTATGGGCACATAGTCCCTTAACATTCTCCTTGTTCCTGTCATATGTCTGGAACAGCCACTATCCAAGTACCATATATGGGTATGGTCACTTGGATTCACCTGCAACATATAAAGAATTACATACCCTTAGAACCCAACTTGCTAGTGGGTCCTAGGTCCTTGTTAGTTTGAAGTCCTGCAACTGTTCTATCAGGAAAACTGCTCTTGGGTTTAACACTGGTGTTAAACCAGCAATCCATGGCAAAGTGCCCCACCTTGCCAAAGCACCAACACTCAAACCAGACTTTACTGCTTTGTTTTCAGCAGTCTTATAGAATATTGGTGTTGGAGCATCACTCTTCAAGAGATCCTCTTGAACCTGATGGGTATGCCTATAGTGTGGCCTATAAGCATTTGCACCCTTGCACATGTGATTTCCATGCTCACAGTGACCATGTGTAGTGTCATGATCATACCTATTAGTAGGATTCACCACCTTCCTAAAGAAAATAGGGGGTTCAGCAACTAGAGGCTGAACTGGGCCCTTACCTTTTCTATGTGAATTGAAAGCCCTAGTTCTTCCCTTAAAGCACGACCAGTCTTCCCTTTTTGTGAAATAAAAATGTCTATTAGGGGTAAGATAGATTTTGGCTTTGAGAATTTAGCCACTAGCTCTCTCTCTTGCTAAAGTTTTGCCTCTAGTTTCTTGATATGATTCTCTTTGAAAGAGATTATGCCCATTTGAATAATTGTAATGTTCTTCAATTTGGCAACCTCATTCAGTTTTAGATCCAACATCTTAGTTGAATCTGCTGCAACCAGCCTAAGAGACTCAATCTCTTTGGCCTGCACTTTAATAAGAAACTTGCTCTTCTTCAGAGCTTGCAACAACCCACCATACTCATAAATGAGTTGGTGTACATCCCCTTCAGACTCAAATCCATCCATTTCTATTGAAGCAGATGCTTCTAATTCTGATACAGTAAAGTAATCTGAAACTAAGGGAGAATAGTTTACCTTACTTGGTCCAGGCTGATCCTGGCCCTGATCATCTTCAGATTGAGCCATCAACCCTCTACAGTAATGTTCTTCAACTCCATTTATGGAGTCCAGCATCTTTAGGAATTCTAGTTCCCTAGACTCCTCTTCTGTTGAGAATAGCCCAACATATGCTTCTGCTTCTTCTTCTCAAGATTCTAAAGATGAAGAGTCTGTCCAACTCTTCTCCTTCTGAGCAACTAGAGACTTCTCCTTCTTTCCTTTGATCTGCTGCTTCTTCTTGTCCTTTGACTCCTTTCTTTTGTCAGGACAGTCAGCTATGACATGTCCAGTCCTATTGCAGCAATAACACATAATCTTAGTGTTAGATTGTTTACCAGGTTTAGAGGCATACCTGTCCTCCTTGGGTGTCTTCTTCTTCCTATAGTACTCATCCTTGGAATAGGATGAAGATGATGGCCTGGTTTTCCACTTCTTTTTCCTAATAATCCTTTGGAATTGCCTTGTAAAGACAGTAAAGTCCTCATCAGAAGTATGACTATCTGATATGTTATTGTCAAAAATTCCTTCTTCTGCCTCAACACTCCTTCTGGGTGGAGAAGGAGATTTTCTCCTACCCTTTCTTGAGCCTTCAGCTTTGAAGGCCACTGACTTTTCCTTACACTCAGATCTGTTGCCCTTCTCCTCTTCTTTTCTGGCAGTAAGTTGTATTTCATATGATAGCAACTTTCCAAATAGTGTAGGTGGAGGTGTATCAGCCAGCCTGGCCACTTCTCTGATGGCACATATCTTAGTGTCCCAATCCTTAGTTAGAGACCTAAGAAACTTATCATTCAGTTCATAAGTGCTGAAGACCCTTCCATAGGTCATCAGCTCATTCACTATTCTAAAGAACTTCTTATAGCATTCAGCTATGCTACCAGATTTAGCTTGTCTAAAGCTCTCATACTACTGGTTCAGCATTGACTTCCTGTCCTCTCTGACTTCTTTTGTTCCCTTCATGTAGACAATCAATATGTCCCACATTTCTTTGGAGGTTTTACAATGCACCAGATTCTGAAAAGTGGCATCATCTATACCACTTACAATAATGTTATGTGCTCTTTAATCTAGTGTTGCCAGGATGATTTCATCATTGGTCATTTCAGAATAGCTCTTTGGAGTTTGAATGTTTGAATAAAGAACTGAAACCTTCATTGGAATGAAGGGGCCTTCCTGTACTATGATATAAATTCTTGGATCAGATGCTTCCATAAACAACCTAACCCTTTCCTTCCAAATGCCAAAGGATTCTTTCCTGCATATAGGTAATTTCATAGATCCAAATTCCTTTTTATTCTCATTTGAACCCATTCTTGATATTTGTTATTTGCCTTGGAGAATAACTCTGACTGTTAAGTCAATCTTTGAGGAACCTCCCTCTGATACCACTTGAAAAACTTTATTTGAAGAGCCTAAACACCTAGAGGGGGGATGAATAGGTTCTAATCTTTTAAAGTCCTTTTTAGGCAAACAGATAGATAATTATTCAACACAGATTAATCAAATCACAAAACATAAACACATCACAGTAAATACCAGATCTATAGTGGTTCCCCAAGATATGGGTACATCCACTTTCCCCCTTCGCCTATCAAGTAATTAACTGGATTCAGTCAAACATCCTTCCACTGGCTCAGATCCTCAGATCTTATAATCTCAGAACCAAAATGGTTCCTACAGCTCAGACATAACAAGTCCTACCTCAGATTCTTTCCCAGAATCCTATCTCAGGCCTCAACCCTACCTCAGCCTTTATAACTAGGCTTATAACTCAGACTTTCCATAAGTCCTACCTCAAATTCTTCCCCAGAATCCTACCTCAGGCCTTAGCCCTACCTCAGCCTTTATAACTAGGCTTACAACTTAGATCTGATAATATATCTTACAAGAAATAAAATGTAATAAGAAATAAACAAATTCACCAGCTAGATTCCTTTGTTGGTGTAGCCTTCTTGATCAGTTCTTGACTGAACTTATCCTTCTGATCCAGCCTGACTTAGCTTCTCAAAGCTTCTTGATAGAACAAAATAAGGTGGATCTTCTTGTTGTTGAAGTTGATCTTTAGTAAGCTTCTTCCTTAAATTCAGATTGGAATCTGAATCTTTCTTGCAGAACAACTCTGAGTCTGTTTCTTTTTTTCTTTTTTCCACATCCCCTGAAGTTTCTGATCTGTCTCTTATATAGAGTTTGCTTCATGGTTACCGGCTAATCCGGTTTCTAACAGACTACTGACAGATCTGTCAGAGGTGTCAGACCGGTTGGATATGATAGCTATCAAGTCACTAGACATGTCAGTAGATACATCAGAGTCATTCCAACTCAGTACAAATCACTCAGCAGGCTGCTTCATATGTGTCGACACATATTGGCCAAGTGTTGACACAAGTCTTCATGGTGTCGACACAATACTCCAAGTGTCACGACCCGCATTTTCTCCAATTATAAGAATTATCAGAGTATGAGAAAACTCGTGTCATGATGCCACGTCAAGCAGGGGATAACCGCTGACGCTCAGGCAAAACCAACTACAAACTTTATGCAGGAAAATCCTGTGTTTTATGAATAAAAAATCAGTTATATTTTAGAGACCGTATCCCTCGGCTCAGTGGATCACCTAGTCCACAAAAGAAAAACTATATTTATACGCTGCGGAAAGGAAAATACTTTAATTAGGTTTTTCACCCTAAAGAGTGCATAAGGGTCCCAAAAGAACCACTCATGCTATCCAAGACACTACATTTAATTTATATAATATATAAGAAAACGATTTTCATACGTGATTAGGAAAATAGTGATTAAGCTTATAAAACATGCTGATCGGGAGCTTTATTTATAATAATATTTATAGTTTAAAAGTAACTAGCAACCTAGCATAAAACCTTCTCAGAGCAAGTAGACTATCTCCAGAAAATAGTAGCAGCATAAGTAAGTATATCCAGCACGAAGGTAAGAAAACTACCAGTGGGCGCCAACAACCTGACACGAACCCACTGACACATATGTATGTCTGTAAGAAAGTACTGAAAACTACCTCACTAACAAGATAAACGGAACTCCAAAGTCCGGGAGACCACCAACACCACCACTGCAAACTAGCCACCCAACTGGCTATGGCTCAGAACCTGGGGTATTCCAAAAGAAAACAGAATACCTCAGCAAGCAACAAGGTAAAAACAACTGCATGTAAGAGTCAACCAAAAGGAAGAAGTAACTGAAAAACATGTAATAGAAAGAGCCATGACTGCCCAAAACAGGACAACAAGAAAAGCACAATGAGCAAAGGAAACAGCAACAACCCCACTCAGGAACAACATCCTGCCGGGCCTACTAGGCTACCAAGAGCCAAAAGTGCTGCAAACTACCCAGGAAGAAACTTCTAACACCCTAAACTGTGGGAGGTGGTAGTAGCAAAAACAACAACGAGGAACCGGATCGAAGGCAAACGCAGTCCCCCAATCCACCATGTCCAAGTCAGCAAGCTCAAGGGTCTACACGTGAAAGCACAAGGGACCTTCCACCCACACATGCCCTGCCCGTACCTGGAGCAAGAAAAACAAGAGTGGCCTTGTCTATATCACACAACTCCACCCTCTTGAAGAGCTACAAACCACCACTACTAACCACGACCCACGATTCGGCCTTTAAGAAGGTAAAGAAAACGGCCGACAAGGAAATACCAGAAATATAACAAGAAAACCACTCGGGAACGAAAAGCAAGGTAAAGGAAGAGTGTTGAAAAGAATCAACACGACAAGGCGCTGAGTGAGACCTACTCAGTGCCTACCTAAACCTTGGCAGCGAGTGAGCTAACCTCACTTAAAGCCAGAACCAAACTCTAACCACAATCCCACTAAGGTAAAACGGAGCTCGACGATTGTCGAACGGAGGTCAACGATAGTCGAACGGCCTAAGGCAGAAACTGAGATCGACGATCTCCATTCAGAGATTGACGATAGCCGAACGATTCTAAGACAAGAGGCAGGGAACTTCCAGTACTCGAGTAGTTGCCTACTACTCGTGTATTCAAATTCCAGCACTCGAGTAGTTACCAACTACTCGAGTACCTCAACCCTCTACTCGAGTAGTCGCCTACTACTCGAGTATACAAACATAGCCAGCACTCGAGTAGTTACCAACTACTCGAGTACTCCAACCAGCTACTCGAGTATCTGCAACAACTACTCGAGTATCTGCAACAACTACTCGAGTATCTACAAACAGCTACTCGAGTATCTACAAGAAGCTATACTCGAGTAGAAGCCTACTACTCGAGTAAACCAACCCACCTACTCGAGTAGTTATCTACTACTCGAGTAACTCAGAACCCCCACTCGAGTAGTTACCTACTACTCGAGTAACTCTAAGGCAAATACTCGAGTTAATGCCTTCTACTCGAGTATCTCAAGCTACTACTCGAGTACTCGAGCCCACTACTCGAGTAACCCAAGACCCCTACTCGAGTAGTTACTTACTACTCGATTAACTCCACGGCTAATACTCGAGTAATCTACTACCTACTCGAGTATCCCAACGCTACTACTCGAGTATCTCGAAACCACTACTCGAGTACTCCAGAACTAATACCCGAGTAATCTACTACCTACTCGAGTAACATACTCCCGCACTCGAGTAATACACTCAACAAATTTGGAAAAAAACACCCCCCTCCCCTCCTAACACTCCCTCTCGGCTACACCCAAACTAGAGCAAATCTGAACAAAGATAAACGGCATTACGCCGGCAAAGTTGGGTTCCAACAGCACAAGTAGGGGGGGTCAATAGGAAGAACTAATTCCTATAGATAGCAAGAAGAATGAGAACAACAAGGCCTCTAACCTGGCCTAAGGCGGAACAAACAGCCGCAGCACCTAGAATAAATCTCACGGCCATTAATGGCTGGAAACTCCAAAACTGAAACCCAAATCTCATCAAAACTCCACGAAAAACAAATATCTTACCGTCGAAACGAAGATCTCGGAGAGAGCAAGACAACGCCGTTTTCGGATTGAATTCCGTCCACGAACAAGCCTGGAATCGCCGACCGAAGGAGGTATAGGACGGGCAGTTTTCTCCTCTGCTCTCCGCGAAAAAAACAGCGACGGCTTCTCTCTCAGGAAAAGAAGAAGAAGAAGTGGGCCGTCACTTCTTAAGAAAAGCTTTTATACGAAAAGCTAACTGCTGGTTCATCCATAACCGAACCCTAAAACGCCTAATTACTTAATTTCATTAAGTAAATACCAAAATAGGTATAAGCCAAAAATATGGCTGCCACCAAGGCGAGGCAATAACTGCCCAAATAAATTCTCCCGCAGAATTTATTAATCGGTCAAAACCGAAGGCTACAGGACAGCCAAAACAATCTAATTAATTGATCATAAAACTATTAACACACCAAACGACACGAAAACCGAATCACCTCAGAATCCGACGAAATTCGCACCGTAGCTAGATATCTACGCTACGAACTCAACGACGAAGTCGAAATTAACTTTCGACGAACAGAACTCGAGTTATACCCAAACAAAGCCAAACACAAACATCCCCCCGAGAGGCCACACCGGGTCACCCAAATCGACTCGGCTTGCTAGGGAGATCTTGCCAACCGGCTACAAAACAGGGCACTCAGTTCTAAGGAGCTAAACCACACTCCACAAATGGCACAAGCCACGGAAACGCGTCATCGTAACGCCAACGAGATTAAAAATAAACGCAGGAAAATCGGGGGCGTTACAGTCACTCCCCCTAAAAGAAAGTTTCGTCCCGAAACTTTACGCACAACACTCCTACTAAAGAAGGAGAAACAACTAATAGGAGTTACAAGAAGGAAAACATACCGATTAAATCAACGAAACAGGTGAGGGTAAGCCCTCCTCATAGCCGACTCTAACTCCCAAGTCGCGCTTTCCAAATCCTGATTCTTCCATAGAACCTTAACCATCGGTATGGACTTCTTTCGCAGCACACGCTCCTGAGTATCCAAAATACGAACCAGCACCTCAACAAAAGAGATGTTGGGCTCCAACTGGGGCACAACATCCAAGAGCTGCCCACTGCTGCGCACACACTTCCGCAATTGGCTAACATGAAAAACATTATGCACACCTGGGAAGTTCGCTGGCAAATCCAATCTATAAGCTGACACACCAATCCGTTCCAAAATCTCAAACGGACCCACATACCTTGGGTCTAACTTCCGATTCTTACCAAATCTCTTAACACTTGCCATCGGGGAAACTTTTAGGAATACAAGGTCCCCAACGGAAAACTCCAAAGCAGATCTACGCCGATTGGCATTCTTTTCATATCTCTCCTGGGCTAAACGAAGCTTCTCCCGAATAAGCTTCACTGCGACTTCCATCTCCTCAAGCGCATCGGGACCCAACAAAGGCCTCTCACCAGCCTCAGCCCAAAACAACGGAGTCCTACAGCGCTTCCCATACAAGGCTTCGAATGGAGCCATCTGCAAACTTTCCTGATAACTGTTGTTGTAGGCAAATTCCATGAGTCGCAACCGCTCATCCCACGCTCCACCGTGGTCTAAAATATAGCACCGGATCATATCCTCAACAATTTGGTTCACCCTCTCTGTCTGCCCATTGGTCTGCGGGTGGTAGGCAGTAGAATACCTCAGATCCGTACCCAAACCCTCCTGCAGACTCTGCCAAAAACGAGAAGTGAACCGGGAGTCTCGATCAGAAATGATGCTAACCGGCACACCGTGGAGTCGGATGACTTCATTCATGTATAACTCCGCTATCTTCTTCATCGGGTAATCAATCTTATAAGGCACGAAGTGAGCACACTTCGTCAATCTATCCACTATAACCCAAACAGAATCAAATCCCCTCGGGGATTTCGGTAATCCCGAAATGAAATCCATAGATATACTTTCCCACTTCCAAGTCGGGATCTCTAGCGGAGACAACTTACCACCAGGCCTTCCATGATCGGCCTTCACACGCTTGCAAGTGTGACACTCAGCAACAAATCGGGCTATATCTCCTTTCATGCCATACCACCAGGCAATTTGCCTTAAGTCACGGTACATCTTCGTAGATCCTGGATGGTAGGAAACGCTGGAACCATGAGCCTCACTGCAAATCATCCTCCTAATATCCCCGACAGCGGGAACGCAAAACCTGCCGCGGTACTTCAAAGTACCCGCACCATCGATAGCAAAATCGGGCAACTCCCCCTTCTCAGTCCTGGTGAAGAGGTGCATAAGATCAGGATCGTCCTTCTGGTGCAGCCTAGTCAAAGAAATCCAGGACGGCTCTGCCACTGACAAACTACTCTGCAAACTACAGCATCCCACTAATATATCCATAAGGAGGAACTCCTCCACTAAATGATCGGCGGTGAGGTTAAAGATCTTTCCCGTCTTTCGGCTCAGGGAGTCGGCCACCACGTTGGCCTTGCCCGGATGATACTGGATTTCTACATCATTATCAGCCACATACTCCAGCCACCGCCGCTGACGCAGATTCAACTCCTTCTGCGTGAACACGTACTTTAGGCTCTTATAGTCAGTGAAGATCTTGCATTGAGCTCCATAAAGTAGGTGCCTCCACAACTTCAAAGCATAAATAACCGCTGCAAACTCGAGGTCATGCGTGGGATAATTCTTCTCATGAGTCTTCAGTTGCCTTGACCCATAGGCAATTACTTTTCCATCTTGCATTAATACGCATCCCAGACCTACAAGCGAAGCATCCACATAAACATCATAATCTACTCCCTCGGTAGGCAGGGTCAGAACGGGAGCAGTGCACAGTCTCTCCTTTAGCTCTAGAAAAGCTTCTTCACACTTCTCACTCCAAACAAAAGCCACATTCTTCTGAGTCAGCTTGGTCAAAGGTGCGGCTAGGGAAGAGAAACCCTCCACAAATCTCCTGTAATAACCAGCCAACCCTAAGAAACTCCTGATATCTTTAGGCGAACTCGGTCTACTCCAACCCATCACTACTGCAATCTTTTCTGGATCGACCGAGATCCCCTCCTTGTTCACCACGTGGCTTAGAAAAGAAACTTGAGGCAACCAAAACTCGCACTTGCTCAATTTGGCGAATAACTTGTGGCTCCTCAACTCCGATAGGACCAAACGCAAATGCTGCTCATGCTCCTCAGCACTGCGTGAATAAACTAACACGTCATCAATGAAGACCACAACGAACTTATTGAGAAAATCCTTGAACACCCGGTTCATCATATCCATGAAGGCTGAAGGTGCGTTGGTCAGACCAAACGACATTACCAGAAACTCAAAGTGTCCATGTATCGACCTAAACGCAGTCCGCGGAATATCCGCCTCATAGATCCTAAGCTGATGATAACCAGAACGAAGATCGATCTTGGAGAACACCGTGCTACCACGCAACTGGTCAAATAAATCATCGATCCTCGGCAGAGGGTGCCTGTTCTTGATAGTGACCTTGTTCAATTCTCTATAGTCGATGCAGAGCCGCATCGACCCATCTTTCTTCTTTACGAACAAAACAGGAGCACCCCAAGGCGACGAACTCTGCCTAATAAACCCCTTAGCTAACAGCTCATCCAACTGAACTCGCAACTCCTCTAACTCACGAGGGGCCATCCGGTACGGCGCCTTAGCAATAGGACGCGTACCCGGCTCTAAATCGATCACAAACTCAACATCCCGATCAGGAGGAAGACCAGGAAGATCATCAGGAAAAACATCGGCGAAACCACGAATAATAGGAATCTCCTCCAAGCGTGGCACGCTAACAGCGGCTCCAACCGCCGAGACTAAACAAACACAACAATTAGAAGGAAACAATCTCTGAGCACATACCGCAGAGATGACAGGAAAATCCTGACACAGAGCAGCATACACGCTGCCGGGCTGACCGTCGTCCCTGATGAAGTCCAAGCGCTTTCCTTTGCACTGAATGACCGCATCATACCGAGAGATCCAGTCCATGCCCAAAATGACATCGAAGTCCTCCAGATCAATCATTTTCAGGTCCGCCTTCGCAAGAAAGTTCCCCAACAAAACTGGGCAATCCAAAATGCCCAAATCTGACAACACAGATTCACCAGAAGGAAACTTGACACAGAAGGAATCCCGAACACGATCTAGAGTCAATCGATGACGCTCTACAAAGGCTCTAGCCATGAACGAGTGGGTAGCGCCGGAGTCAAACAGAACACGCGCCCAGCGGTTCTTCACCTTAAAATTCCCTATAGGAACACACAAACTAAGGAACTACCATAGCAATACCGCAACACTCTAGCAAACAAAACTACCAGGCTAGGAAAACAGCAATCAATTAACCTGAAATAACCTGGGTCGAAGTCTGAGCCTCCTCAAAAGAAACCACGTTCAGCTTCCCTTTTTCCCTTATCCACACGCGGAGGTGGAGCTAAAGCCTGTAACGGAACTGCAGGAAGAGCTGTCTGAACCTGAGGACACCTCGACTTGATATGACCCTTCTGCCCACACTGAAAGCAGACTCTGTCCTTGGTCCAACACTGGGCCGCATCATGCCCGGATCGCTTGCATACTGAACAGGAGACATCTCTCCTAGGAGCACCCTGGATCGCATGAACCTGCTCCTTCTTTTGAGCTGCCGACCTCTTAAAACATTTCTCAACAGGATGGCCTGACCGGCCACAGAAACTGCACACTACTCGGCTCCTCTTTCCCGGAACAACATCGGGTACCAGGGGCTCCTTCCCCTCCACAGACTTTCTCTTGTCCTTTCTCATTTGCTGGCCACTGCTCTTTGCCGTTTCAATAGCCTCAACCTTAAGAGCAGCCTCTACAACTCCAGCATAAGTCACAGTCCCATAAGCACTGGTCAACTGTTGCACCTCGCTCCTCAAACCACCAAGAAACCTCTTAACTCGATCAGCCTCAACGCTGACCAGAGCAGGGGCAAAATGGCTCAACTTACTAAATTCTATTTCATACTCACCCACCGTGAGTTGCCTTTGCTTCAGATAGAGAAAGTCATTCATGAGGCGGTCACGCTCGACCGAAGGCAAGAACTTCCTTAACAACCTCTCCTTAAACATTTCCCAAGAGCATCCAGCTACTAAGCTCTCCTTCTCTCTCAGCCACCAACTCTTAGCCAATCCTTTAAGCTGATAGGTGGCTAGCATCACCCTCTGGTCACCAGCAATCCCTGAATTCGAAAACATCTCCTCCATGGAGATCAGCCAATCATCGATAACCATGAAATCTGCCTTCCCGTCATAAGTGGGAGGGCTCAGTCTCTGAAATTGCGAGATGAAGGCCATCTCCGCTGGCACCACCACTGGAGGTCTCACGAGCGCAGGGGGAGGAGGAACAGCTAACCCCCCAGCAGGAACTTGCGCACCATGAGCCTGTCCTGCCACAATTTCCACCAAGGACTGAATCTGGGCTTGCACCTCCCCCAACTGTCTGCCCATAACTTCGCTACTCTGACGCAGACTCTCGATTACCGCATCACGCTGAGCCCCAAACGACTCACCTTCAGACAGGGGAGTCGAACGCATCGTAGGTCGCCTAGCCATCCTATAAGCATAACCACCCCAAATCAGATCCCCAATCAACAACTAGAACACAACACAAGTACAGACCATACATATATAGATATAGGCTTAAAGCTGCTAAACTTGCTCTAGGAGTTTATCTTTTTAACAAAAATTTGATGACATGCCCTAACCTTGGATGGTTAACCATCACCTTGCTAACTCTCGTGCCTAGATCGGGAATGCATGACTTTATTTTGTTTTGAAAACTTATGTGTGTACATATGTCATCCTGCAAATCTTTAGCTTGGCACGTTGTGCTTATGTAATGATATGCTATGCACGTTTGTGCTATGCATTCTAAAAAAGCCCTAATGCATGTTATGAGCGGCGTACACATGAAAATGTTATGCATCCCATACTACATAACATTCCCATGCAACGAAAAAGAAACGTGCTAGTCGCAGTCATGTGGTGAGGTTATGCATCCCATACTACATAACCCTCACATGTAGCCCCTATGGTGGATCCATATACGAAGACATATTATGCATCCCATACTACATAATATACCTCGTATACTTCATGTTATGCCATGAGTGTAGTGTTCGTGCTTTTGCCAAGACGTGTTGATGACATATCGATGTGTGAATGACATGATGCTGAACTACTAAAGAAAACAAAGGAAGGTTGCTCAACTAACTTATCAAGCAACCTCCCTCTGATACCAACTGTCACGACCCGCATTTTCTCCAATTATAAGAATTATCAGAGTATGAGAAAACACGTGTCATGATGCCACGTCAAGCAGGGGATAACCGCTGACGCTCAGGCAAAACCAACTACAAACTTTATGCAGGAAAATCCTGTGTTTTATGAATAGAAAATCAGTTATATCTTAGAGACCGTATCCCTCAGCTCAGTGGATCACCTAGTCCACAAAAGAAAAACTATATTTATACGCTGCGGAAAGGAAAATACTTTAATTAGGTTTTTCACCCTAAAGAGCGCATAAGGGTCCCAAAAGAACCACTCATGCTATGCAAGACACTATATTTAATTTATATAATATATAAGAAAATGATTTTCATACGTGATTTGGAAAATAGTGATTAAGCTTATAAAACATGCTGATCGGGAGCTTTATTTATAATAATATTTAGAGTTTAAAAGTAACTAGCAACCTAGCATAAAACCTTCTCAGAGCAAGTAGACTATCTCCAGAAAATGGTAGCAGCATAAGTAAGTATATCCAGTACGAAGGTAAGAAAACTACCAGTGGGCGCCAACAACCTGACACGAACCCACTGACACATATGTATGTCTGTAAGAAAGTACTGAAAACTACCTCACTAACAAGATAAACGGAACTCCAAAGTCCGGGAGACCACCAACACCACCACTGCAAACTAGCCACCCAACTGGCTATGGCTCAGAACCTGGGGTATTCCAAAAGAAAACAGAATACCTCAGCAAGCAACAAGGTAAAAACAACTGCATGTAAGAGTCAACCAAAAGGAAGAAGTAACTGAAAAACATGCAGTAGAAAGAGCCACGATTGCCCAAAACAGGACAACAAGAAAAGCACAACGAGCAAAGGAAACAGCAACAACCCCACTCAGGAACAACATCCTGCCGGGCCTACTAGGCTACCAAGAGCCAAAAGTGCTGCAAACTACCCAGGAAGAAACTTCTAACACCCTAAACTGTGCGAGGTGGTAGTAGCAAAAACAACAACGAGGAACCGGATCGAAGGCAAACGCAGTCCCCCAATCCACCATGTCCAAGTCAGCAAGCTCAAGGGTCTACACGTGAAAGCACAAGAGAACTTCCACCCACACATGCCCAGCCCGTACCTGGAGCAAGAAAAACAAGAGTGGCCTTGGCTATATCACACAACTCCACCCTCTTGAAGAGCTACAAACCACCACTACTAACCACGACCAACGATTCGGCCTTTAAGAAGGTAAAGAAAACGGCCGACAAGGAAATACCAGAAATATAACAAGAAAACCACTCGGGAACGAAAAGCAAGGTAAAGGAAGAGTGTTGAAAAGAATCAACACGACAAGGCGCTGAGTGAGACCTACTCAGTGCCTACCTAAACCTTGGCGCTGAGTGAGCTAACCTCACTTAAAGCCAGAACCAAACTCTAACCACAATCCCACTAAGGTAAAACGGAGCTCGCCGATTGTCGACCGGAGTTCGACGATAGTCGAACGGCCTAAGGCAGAAACTGAGATCGATGATCTCCATTTAGAGATTGACGATAGCCGAACGATTCTAAGACAAGAGGCAGGGAACTTCCAGTACTCGAGTAGTTGCCTACTACTCGTGTATTCAAATTCCAGCACTCGAGTAGTTACCAACTACTCGAGTACCTCAACCCTCTACTCGAGTAGTCGCCTACTACTCGAGTATACAAACATAGCCAGCACTCGAGTAGTTACCAACTACTCGAGTACTCCAACCAGCTACTCGAGTATCTGCAACAACTACTCGAGTATCTGCAACAACTACTCGAGTATCTACAAACAGCTACTCGAGTATCTACAAGCAGCTACACTCGAGTAGATGCCTACTACTCGAGTAAACCAACCCACCTACTCGAGTAGTTATCGACTACTCGAGTAACTCAGAACCCCCACTCGAGTAGTTACCTACTACTCGAGTAACTCTAAGGCAAATACTCGAGTTAATGCCTTCTACTCGAGTATCTCAAGCTACTACTCGAGTACTCGAGCCCACTACTCGAGTAACCCAAGACCCCTACTCGAGTAGTTACTTACTACTCGAGTAACTCCACAGCTAATACTCGAGTAATCTACTACCTACTCGAGTATCCCAACGCTACTACTCGAGTATCTCGAAACCACTACTCGAGTACTCCAGAACTAATACCCGAGTAATCTACTACCTACTCGAGTAACATACTCCCGCACTCGAGTAATACACTCAACAAATTTGGAAAAAAAAACACCCCCTCCCCTCCTAACACTCCCTCTCGGCTACACCCAAACCAGAGCAAATCTGAACAAAGATAAACGGCATTACGCCGGCAAAGTTGGGTTCCAACAGCACAAGTAGGGGGGTCAATAGGAAGAACTAATTCCTATAGATAGCAAGAAGAATGAGAACAACAAGGCCTCTAACCTGGGCTAACAGGGATTTCTATTTCAGCAAAAATAATCAAAAGAAACTTGGCAAGGGCAAGAATACCACTTGCCTCAACTTTCAGCGAAGCCTGGATGGCTCTCCTCCTCTTCACACGGAACAAACAGCCGCAGCACTTAGAATAAATCTCACGGCCATTAATGGCTGAAAACTCCAAAACCGAAACCCAAATCTCATCAAAACTCCACGAAAAACAAATATCTTACCGTCGAAACGAAGATCTCGGAGAGAGCAAGACAACGCCGTTTTCGGAATCGAATTCCGTCCACGAACAAGCCTGGAATCGCCGACCGAAGGAGGTACAGGACGGGCAGTTTTCTCCTCTGCTCTCCGCGGAAAAAACAGCGACGGCTTCTCTCTCAGGAATAGAAGAAGAAGATGTGGGTCGTCACTTCTTAAGAAAAGCTTTTATACGAAAAGCTAACCGCCGGTTCATCCATAACCGAACCCTAAAACGCCTAATTACTTAATTTCATTAAGTAAATACCAAAATAGGTATTATCAAAAAATATGGCTGCCACCAAGGAGAGGCAATAACTGCCCAAATAAATTCTCCCGCAGAATTTATTAATCGGTCAAAATCGAAGGCTACAGGACAGCCAAAACAATCTAATTAATTGATCACAAAACAATTAACACACCAAACGACACGAAAACCGAATCACCTCGGAATCCGACGAAATTCGCACCGTAGCTAGATATCCACGCTACGAACTCAACGACGTAGTCGAAATTAACTTTCAACAAACAGAACTCGAGTTATACCCAAACAAAGCCAAACACAAACATCCCCCCGAGAGGCCACACCGGGTCACCCAAATCGACTCGGCTTGCTAGGGAGATCTTGCCAACCGGCTACAAAACAGGGCACTCAGTTCTAAGGAGCTAAACCACACTCCACAAATGGCACAAGCCACGGAAACGTGTCATCGTAATGCCAACGAGATTAAAAATAAACGCAGGAAAATCGGGGGCGTTACACCAAGTGTCGACACAAGTCTTCATGGTGTCGACAAAATACTCCAAGTGTCGACACAGACATACTTCTACTTCTCGACACATCTTCTGTTGAATGTGTTGGCACAAGTCCTGTGTGTCGACACAAATGCTTCCGGTGTCGATACAGCTGTTGCTGGTAAATGGCATTGAGTATGTGTCGACACAAGTCCTGTGTGTCGACACAGCTGCTTCTAGTCTCAACATATCTATTGTCGACAGGCGGCGTTGAATGAATGTCTATAGTGTTGAAAGTATCCAGACAGCGTTGAGTTTGTGTCGACACAAGTCCTGTGTGTCGACACAATTACTTCTGGTGTCGACATAACTCCTGGCTCAGGTGTCGACACAATTTGAGTGTCGACACAGCTTCTTCAGAATTGTTGACTTAGCTTGAGTGTCGACACAACTTCTTCATAAGAGTCGACACAACTTGAGTGTCGACACAACTTCTTCATAAGTGTCGACACAACTTCAGAGTGTCGACACAAGTTCTTCATAAGTGTCGACACAGCTTCTGGGTGTCGACATAGTTTCTTCACAAGTGTTAACACTTGTACTTAGAAAATTTCCTTCAAATGCTTAAACCTACACAATGTAACTTAAACATCTATTAAATACAAAATGATGCATATCATTGACTAATATGAGGCTTCTCCAAATCTGGTACACATTTTCCAATGTACCCAACAAGGTTGAAGTTAGTTTTTAAAAAGTCATATACTTCTTTTCGAGAAATCAAATCAATTTTGGGAAACAAAGTTCCAGAGTTCAAAGGATTCTGCATAAAGTCTTTTTCGAAAAAGGCTATACCATTTTTCAAGAAAGCTAGTTCTTTTCGAAAAACTATAGTCCTTTCAATGAACGGAGTTGCAGAAAACATAAAACTCAATTTCGTCTAACGGGATTTCAAATTAACCTAAGTTCTCCATGATTGGTCCACGTGGATCATTCCTTAATGATTTCATACCGTTAGAAGAAGTTCTATATAAAGTCTTGTCAAAGATTTCGCTAACCATAATCTTAATAGATATCAGAATCGCTGCAAGTGCAAGAAAAGGAAAAGTTGCATGCCGTCATCGTCGTTCTTCTCTGAAGCTTGTTCCTCGATCCACTGATTCAATAGAAGAATAGATTCGACAAGATCACGGTTTCTAGATTCTCCAATCATTCATTTGATCGTGTCGGATCTCAAGAATTTCAGATCGTGTTCTCTCGAGATTTCTTCCTTAACATCTTCTTTAAGAATTTTAGTTTTCAAGAGCGAAGAAGTAAGGAGATTTCGGATTTGGAATAGTAATTTTTATAGTTGTTGTAAAAATTTATTTCAACACTTGTATGAGCTTTGTCTCCGATCTTATAGGAACATTTTTCATCCGAGTGTAGATCTCGTTTTGGGGGGTCGAGTTTGTAGGAGTGTTTGATCTCCGAGTTGTAGGAGCATTGCTCCGAGTTGTAGGATTTTTTTCAATCCCAGATATAGTGAAGTTGCCAAGGCTAGTATGGTGCTAGATTGGTGAGGTAGAGAGTGGACGTACCCAAGGTTGGGGAACCACTATAACTCCTTATATCTTCTGGTGTATGCTTGATTGCTCTGTGTTTCTCTCTCAATTTTTTATTCCGCAAAAGACGCTGAAATCACCTATTCACCCCCCTCAATGTGATTTAGGTAGACAACTAGATACTTTCAATAGGCATCTCGGTAAGGTTAACGCAAAATAAATGGCAAAGGTCACCCAGGTATACAGGCACACATATATATATATATAGCTGCTGGTGGGTCCCATCAATAGAGTCTCTCTGGCCCCTTCCGCACTCGTCGAATCCCCTGTGGTTGGATGATTCTTTCCGAGCTTGTATCAACCTTGAAAAGAGCGAGGATTGTGTAGAACACCGTATTCAGCGAGCGTGTCGACATGGGCTAGGTCGACAAAATCAAGTGGTTCAAGTCCCGAGCGAGCCTAGAGGATGGCGAAAGACATGTGGCCTAGCCAGCTTGCCCGTGCGGGGTGGAACAAGTGAGGGGAGAGTGGAGCAGGCCGGATCGCACTCGCTCCCTGGGTCTCGACAGGTAGCGGGCGAGTGGGGCAGGTCGGGCCCGAACTCATACAGAACTAGGGAGAGGCGGCGAGTGCTAGCTCCATCGTGCACTTGCTACCCCTGCGCGAGTAGAGGTCTCAGGGGGCCACTCGCCCTGTCTAGTAGTACAGTTTTACTATTCCACCCCTCCTAGCCTGCCTATAGCCTTTTAGAACTACAGAGTTACGTTGTTGGCAGGCTGACCTGGGCTGCATATAGCTGTTCAAAATAGCGGAGGTTGGCTATTTACAGTCTGTTTCCGAAAACTATAAATAAAACCAAAGGGATACCTCAGAAGGTAGGCTTACTAGTGATTTTACTCCCCCACTCTTGCTCACTAGTGCCCTGGTCTTCTTGTGCTTTCTGAGGTATCCTTAGCATTAGCACTTGGCTAAGGAGTGGAAGTGCTGTAAGATCTTTCTGGTGTGTGGTGGGACCTCCATGTTGAGGCCTTGGGTTTATTCCTTGTCCTATGTCTTTGGTCGTTTAGCTCGTGGTAGAGAAGTAAGTGTGCGATCACTCCTTCCCCAAGGGTGAACTCCATAAAAATTGAGTTTTCAGTTTCAACACAATGCTAACCACGCTTACCAGATTTGCCAAAGTCATTAGATTGAAAACTTGCAGTTTGGGATGGGGAAATGTCATGGTAATAAGGAGGAGTAATTACGAGACTTAACTATTACAAGATATCATGTAAATTAGATGACTGGTATTAAGATTTAGGATATCTGGGAAGATAAGATTAAATCTCTTTGTTGTAACATTGGAAGTATGATAACTCTAGAAAATTTGCAAGAAATTAGTAGACAATATATTGAAGACGTATACCTTTGATATGACTTTGCAGACTTGATTCAGATAGCATCAAGGACCGGAATACATACCTTTGATGACATTATAGTCACGGTTAGCAAGATTCATGACTATGAAAAATGGATTTTGGATTATCAAGTGTAATTACTGCGAAATGACACTAAAATTAATGGGTATTAATGATAATCTCCAAAGATTCACGAGTATGCCCTCTTAAATTTTGAGGATGATTGGTCATTTGATGAAGTGATCATTACTGTTAATTAATTGATAAAATTAGATGACTCGTAAACTTGAGTTGATTGATTACTCGGGCGTAATCGAAGGAATAAGAACCTGATCGTGTAAAAGAAGTTTATAGAGTCATTGTCTACACTCACAAACGGGAACTCAAATTACCGGAAGAAAATTGTGTTTACTAGAACTTGTATTTCCCCAGAATAAAGAAAGATGCCATGGATTTTGTGACGCACTGTGAGGTCGGTTGGCTGGTGAAGGTCAAGTGCAAGTGTTTTTTTGGTGGGGAACTACTACAATCACTGCCCGAGTTAGAGTGGAAGTTTGAGGATATAATAATGGATTTCATACACAGGTTACCACATCCCCACTCCAGGCACATATTTATTTAGAACGTCGAGGATAGATTAATCAAGATAGCTAGGGTCACCCCAATCTGGAAGGAAGCACCGGTTGATATTTGGGTGAGATTACTTGTGGAGCAGTTTGTGTGGTACAACGGCGTGCCCAAGAACACCGTATTAGATTGAGTTCGGGAAAGCATTGGGAGGGTCCCATATGAGGTCCTCTATGGGAGGAAGTGTCAGACGCTGTTATCTTGGATTAAGGATGAGAATCCAAAGAAACTCGACTCAAAATTTGTGGAGAACACTAATAACCAGGTGTGACTGATTCGAGATAGGATGCTGGAGGCCCAAAGTAGACCGGCTAAGTGTTACGATGCGCAACATTGTCAAGTAGAGTTTCGGGATAGAGACCATGGGTTCTTGAAGTTACGTCTGATGCATGGAGTCTCGCGGGTACGCAGGCCGAAGAAGCTTAGTCCGAGGTATATGGGGCCCCACAGGATCTTGGAGTTGATCGACCAATTGACATACTGACTGGAGCTACCACCGGAGTTAGCGGGTTTGCACAACGTCTTTCACGTCTCCTCTCTTAGAATCCATTGGGATCAACTAAAGTGGTCAGGTTGACCAAAGTCACCCCTAACCCTAAAATGGTCAAAGTGGCTTATCTAGGGTCAATGGACCTCCAACTTGCCAAAATGGCCCCACCTAAACCTTCCTAACCCCTATGGGAGGCCAATGGGTTACTAACCACTCATTGGGGTCAACCAAATTGGTCAATTTGACCAAAGTCATACCTAGGCAAAAATTAGTTTAACCTACGTCTTTTGGAAAAACAGGTCCAATTGGAACACCGCCATGACCCACCAACATTGGAGGGTGTCAAGGGACTCAAGACACTCTCATTGGACCAATCAACCCATCAATTGAAGAAGTCAACACCTCAAGTCAACCATGTTCAAAGTTAACCCCTAAGCATAAAGTGGGAGCCCAAGTTGATTTCAATGGGCTAAGGCTTGGGCCAAGGGCCTTTCTATTGCCCACTAAGCTTATTAAATTAATTATTCTCATTAAGGAAAATTAAGGGATTATTTAAGTAAAATAAGAAATTAACCATTTAATTATTGGTGTAATGAAAGGATTAATGGGAGGAGGCCATGGTTCACTCCTTCCAACTCCCCTAAGCAGCCTTTGGGATTCTCTAATGCTTAGGATTCATCTCCCCAATAACTCCAGACCACAGTCATCAAGAGAGGGGATTAATTGAGGAATACCATGGGACACACTCTTCCCCCTCCCATGGTCACTATATAAACACCCCCTCTCAATAAAAATGAACTCTTTCATCATCTCTTGAATCACCCAAGAAGATGAATCAGGCTTTCACCATAAGCTTTCACTGGAGAAGCGGGATCAGGAGGTGGTAGATTGTAGAGCTCGTCGACCATGACACACCACCACCAAACACGTCGGCATACCCGATTGCAGGTCCACTTCTCCTCCTCTCCCCTTCTGCTAGTATCCTAGATCAATTAGAAGAGAAATCAGTCTCAATCGAGACTGATTTGGTGAGAAAAAAATGGAATTTTTTTTTGTTTTCATGGTGGCGGGTTCGCCGGAAACCACCACCTCGGGAGGACAAACCACCGCCGGGCCATAGCCATCACCTCGACGGAGGTGGTGGTGGTGGCTGGCCATGGAGGTGACCGAGTGACTGGCATTAAGCTTGGAAAAAGCTACAACATTGCGTTTATGGGATTGGTTTCGAGAAGAAGATGAATAGAACCTTTTTAAATTACTATTATATTTATATATAATATACTAATTAATTACTCCTTTATCAAGCACACTTTTATGCTATTAAATGAGGCCCTTAATTGTCGTTTTAAGAAAAATGGTCAGTCATAAAAGTGGTAGGACATTGGGTCTAGTTCAATTTAAAATTGGTTTCAACCCATTTGGGTCAATGGTTTGACTACAACACGCAATATGGTGCAGCCTATACGTAGGCTTTACCAGAAACTAAATTGAGTGCCCCCACTAAACCAATCAGGCAAATGCTTTGAAATTTAGACCATAGGCTATATATACCGACCCCCTCATCATATCCAAAAATGGGAATATTTGGAGAATATTTTTAAATATATTTGAAAAACATTTAATAATCATGTATGATTTAATTAGAGAGACTATTTACCTCAAATACCCCCAATATTTTTGTGGTTGTTGATGAGTCCTCTTTATATACCTATTTTCAGACTCATCTAGGCTTATTTTCTTATCTTTGCACACCGTTTAGCGTCATTTGCACCCCTTTTGGTTCGCTACGGTTTTTCATATCTTGTGCACCCTTTTTAGCCTATTGTTGTGCGTGTGCATATTCCCCTTTTGCTTTGCATTATATTCATGTCTGTGACTGCCATGTTCGACATCCCGTCCAGTTTTCCTGCAGGTTCTTGGATCGTGTGGGCGTCCGGGATAGGGCTTTCACCATTTGTAGCAAAAAAGCAAATGGTCGTGCGTTTTTACCCACGCACGACCATCGACCTCTTTGGCACACGATCATCGGTCGTGCGCAGTCTGCCCTCTTTTACAAAAGTTCTGCTCCGGCCATATCGCACGATCACCAGCCATACCGCGCACGATCACTGCTCGTGCGCTGCCGGTCGTGCGCAGTCACACCTTCTTTTCCCATTTTGCTGCCTCCATATCGCACGATCACAGACCATATCGCGCACGACCACTGGTCGTGCGCATGTGATCATGCGCGCTGTTTATTTCTGTTTTCTATAAATATGCAGGTTCCGCCCTAATTCGGGAGATTTGCCAGATCCGCGATTTTTCCGCCGTTCTTCATCTCGGACGAGGGTTTCCTCCGTCCCCCTTCATCCTCCACCTTAGGGAAGGTCTCTGGGCAAGCTTTCACCGCCAAATCGAAGCCGGAGCATCCCCTCGGCCTCCTCCTTCATCCCCAAGCTTCAAGCGGAGTTTTGACCGAGCTTTCTCCATCAAGTTAGGAGGAGCTGGAGCCGCAATCTACCGGGTCATTTCAACAAAGAAGACGGGTCCATTGGGAGTGAGTGACAGCCTCCTCTACCCCGGACGCAGTTGAGGACCGAGCTTGGACTCGGATTGACAACCCGGGATTCCAACCGTGAACCCTCAATAAGGCTTCGGATTCGGTCGATTCGCACACCTCTTCCTCTTGTATTTGATAGCTTAGTTTAACTCTTTGTATTGATGAAGTACACTTTATTGTAGTTAATGATCTTGCACTTTTTCATGTCTATGTGATTTGTGTGATTTTGTTATTATTGCTTGAGGTGCTCCTTATTATTCCATCCTCCACCATCCGCCATTGCCGCACTAGCAATTGCTAGTGGCGTGCGTTGCGAAGAGGTGCTCACGACCCTCATTCCGCCATTCTAACCACCTCATCCGCTAGCCTACTCGTCCATCCGCCAAGCGATTCGGTGCATAGCGGCCCGTGTAGTTTCCATCCCGCCTGGCGAAGCATCGCATAGCGGCATTGCATAGGAGTAGCTTGTAGATTTTACTTTATTTTCCACAACAATCAAAACCCCCATTTCATTACCTCCGACCTGAGGACTTCAATCTCAAGTCCTCCTCGACATTAACTCATCCCTTACTGTGTTCCTCAAGACACCGACACTCGGGGATTTATTCCCAAACTTTATTACTTGTGCGACCGGTGTGCTTGCCATATTCTACACACATCAAGTTTTTGGCGCCGTTGCCGGGGAACACAGTCGTTTGAGTTTTTGGAGAGGGAGATTATAGATTGAAGCCCTTTTCCATCTGTTCATTCCATGTTTTATTTTTCTTTGCTTTAGTTTTTATAATTTGTTGTTTTTTTTTTCTTTATTCCTTTTCTAATGTTGATATTTCAGTAGCAGGTATTCCTTTTTATTTATCTGCTTTTGTGTAGTTAATTTTTGCTTAGAAAATTCTCGTGGTGAATTCTTTCTTGCTGCACCATGTATTCTTATGCGAATATCTATTGTCGTTGGTGCGGGGATTATGGGCATAGCAGTGATGAGTGCCCCACTGAAGAATGGGAGCATAATTCGTGTGGTTCAGTGTATGGAGCACCGTTGTCTTATGGTACTTCATACACCGTACCCCAGTCTTATGGTCACTACTCTTCTCCGCCTTCACCTTTTTCATATTCCTCCCCGGTCCCTTCTGGACCGAGGGGTAATGGAAAACGGTGTTTGTGTTGTCATAGCACCGACCATGTGTTGAAAGATTGCGCAGAATTTCAGCGCCAGATGGAGGCGGATGATGAACTGGATATCTGGATTGTCTCATCCACCTCTCAAATGGCTGCTCCTTCTGATTCTGATGATGTATCCGCAGTACCACCTTGGCTATGGGGGACTGCTGTGGATACACCCATCAGACTTTCCACTGATCGATGTGACGACATTGCGGTACCGTCGCCCTCTATACCTTCTGTCCCACTTTTTGATTCACCCCCGGAGGAACCTGCACCTACTTTCTCTGATGTTGTTGTTCCTCCGCTTTCTTTACAAAAATCATCTACTCCTCTTTTTAGTGAGTTGGTTGATGATGTTGTGCCCTTTGGAGATTAGGAATATGAGGATGCGCCATGGTGTGACGAGGACATTATTCTCATTAATGGAGAGTATTATGTCTTGGAACACGGTGACGCACCGAGGTGTGTTGATGAGGAGATCCTTGCTGATGAGGAAGTTTCCACTTCCTTGTTGGTTGAGGAGGTCCAAACCACCACCGAGGACCTCCTATTCTCAGATCCCCATCGTCATGACTCATATGACGCCGACAGTGATCTATGCTTGGATCCTGCTGGGAGTGAGACCGGGACCACTCCCCCGATTAGTTCCTTATGTTCTTCGTCTCCTTTATTCCTTGACCCCCCTTCTCCTTCTGCGCCTGTGCGGGTTGATTCCCTGCAGGTGAGTTGGGTTGACATTGAGCCTTGCGCTCAGGTTGTTGGCGAGTGCCTCAGCTTGCATGAGAAGTTTCCTACTCCTTTTGCAGTTGAAGCCTCTACCTTCACCTTCGCCCCCAACGAGCTTGTGGTGGACGATACCTTGCTAGGCGAGGATTTGTTTTGTGGTGAGATGAGTGAGGACCAGTGCTCCTCCTCATCTTACTTCCTATTTCCTCTACCTGTGCGTCGCAGGTATTATTACTCAGGTAGAGGGGTAACTGTTCTATCACCGTATCGGTACCCATTACCGACACGGATATTAGGACAGTTGCCTGTGCACTTTTCTTTTCATAGGCCCATTAGCTAGAACTGTATAGAATTTAATAAGTCGTGTTGGGATGACAATAACCCCAGTGCTTATCTTTCATTTTCTGCATTTTTCTTTTTTTTATGTCTAGCTTAGTTTAGTATTTCTTTTTGTATATTTTTCTTTTGTTTTTTGCGGAGCTCACCCCTGCAGGTATTCATGGAAACTACGCATTGGCGGGGTTGCGATCCTTCGTTTGGCGGGCCTGCTTCTACTTTCCACGCGTCTTCTGGTATGCTCACTAGCTGAGCATTGGGTAACCTCTTCCCTTAGCTCATTCTGATTTTAACTTCTCTATCATTTGATGTGTTGTTTAGTTTAAGTCTGGGGGAGAGCATGTTTACCTTTTGCACACGCACCCTTCATGTGCATACTAGAAGCTTTTATAGTTATTGTTTTGTTTAGTTCATTTCTTGCACACCACTACACCCACTTGAGCGCGAGCTTAGCTGTTAGCGTGCCACGAGTTGAACTTGTATCTTTTTTAGATTTGGAAAATTTCTGTGCTAGTTTAGGATTGTGCGACGGAGTAAAATGTTGGCCTTGCTGTGTTTCTAGTCAACTGCTCTCGTTTTGTATAGAAATTTGTGTAGATTTAATTTTTTTCGTATGCTTATAGTTCTATATTTTTCTATTTGCGTACATCTTTCTTATTGTACTCAAAGGTTGGTGAATCCGGGGTGAATCAAACGGTAGCGTAGGAATGTGTGTAGCCGCCACTAGACTCGTATTGCTTGAGTCGGGAGGAAGGATTATCTTTCTCGGTTGCTAAGAACTTGCCCCAAGCTATTCTTGAAGCATTGGTACACGGTTAGTCTAGCGTGAGAGTGATGTAGGCCACATTTTGGCCCGGTTGAGCTTTGTACCCATTCCTAACATCGCCCTTGCTAGCCCCTTTGTGCCTACCCTTCATTTTGATTCAGCTCCACTATATTCGCCAAAGCCTCATAGCCGATCCTAGTCGTACACCCAAGTCGAGCTTAGTGTTTTATATTTTCATGTTGGGTTGTGATGTGGTGTTATTATTTGTGAAAATGTGGAAGTGCTTCCAAGTTATATCTGCTGAAATTATGAAAATAAAAAGATGAAAAAGAAAAGAAAATGATTTAAAAAAAAGTGAATATGAAAAGTGAAAAGAAAAAGTTTGATTGAAAATCTTTTTGGAGATGCTTTTGATTTGGAGTAGGCGGTGCACACACCCATTTAGTAAAAGTTAAGTCTGGGGGTGTGGTGCACCCGTGTTTATTTTGTGGGCAGCGGGTACTAGTTTTGTACGTTAGCTCATTTGGGTTAGGTGCATACCCTTCATGTTTATCCTTGTTTTCCTCACTGTAACCCAAGCCCCATTAGTGCCCGAAGTCCTACGGACTTGCGCTTGAGTTGACTAGTGCCGTGGAGAGAGTGCGAACGGGCAAGCGTATGGTTTCCGACATTGGTGGATTCCTTTGGAGGTAATCTTGAGCTCCGGTCTTCGGCAATGCTCACCTTAGTGGCCTGTCTACTTTCACCCTGCGTAGGACCGGATGATTCACCGTGATTCCACTTTTGAGTAATAATAATTTTTTGATACGCATTGTGGAAAATATAAAATATTTTGTATACTTAAAAATTTCCTCTACTTTATTTTTATGCATGCGAGCATGCGACTTCGCATGGTACTCCGTTCTGCAATTTCTTTGTTAGCTAGTTCATTTTCCCGGTCTGCTTAGGTTTTGTTTGCTCGGGACGCGCAAACAGTTAAGTCTGGGGGTGTGATGAGTCCTCTTTATATACCTATTTTCGGACTCATCTAGGCTTATTTTCTTGTCTTTGCACACCGTTTAGTGTCATTTGCACCCCTTTTGGTTCGCTACGGTTTTTCATATCTTGTGCACCCTTTTTAGCCTATTGTTGTGCGTGTGCATATTCCCCATTTGCTTTGCATTATATTCATGTCTGTGACTGCCATGTTCGACATACCGTCCAGTTTTCCTGCAGGTTCTGGGATCGTGTGGGCGTCCGGGATAGGGCTTTCACCATTTGTAGCAAAGGAGCCAATGGTCGTGCGTTTTTACCCATGCACGACCATCGACCTCTTTGGCGCACGATCATCGGTCGTGCGCAGTCTGCCCTCTTTTACAAAAGTTCTGCCCCGGCCATATCGCACGATCACCAGCCATACCACGCACGATCACTGCTCGTGCGCTACCGGTCGTGCGCAGTCACACCTTCTTTTCCCATTTCGCTGCCTCCATATCGCACGATCACGGACCATATCGCGCATGACCACTGGTCGTGCGCATGTGATCGTGCGCGCTGTTTATTTCTGTTTTCTATAAATATGCAGGTTCCGCCCTAATTCGGGAGATTGGCCAGATCCGCGATTTTTCCGCCGTTCTTCGTCTCGGACGAGGGTTTCCTTCGTCCCCCTTCATCCTCCACCTTAGGGAAGGTCTCCAGGCAAGCCTTCACCGCCAAATCGAAGCCGGAGCATCCCCTCGGCCTCCTCCTTCATCCCCAAGCTTTAAGCAGAGTTTTGACCGAGCTTTCTCCATCAAATTAGGAGGAGCTGGAGCCGCAATCTACCGGGTCATTTCAACGAAGAAGACGGGTCCATTGGGAGTGAGTGACAGCCTCCTCTACCCCGGACGCAGTTGAGGACCGAGCTTGGACTCGGATTGACAACCCGGGATTCCAACCGTGAACCCTCAATAAGGCTTCGGATTCGGTCGATTCGCACACCTCTTCCTCTTTTATTTGATAGCTTAGTTTAACTCTTTGTATTGATGAAGTACACTTTATTGTAGTTAATGATCTTGCACTTTTTCATGTCTATGTGATTTGTGTGATTTTGTTATTATTGCTTGAGGTGCGCCTTATTATTCCATCCTCCACCATCCGCCCTTGCCGCACTAGCAATTGCTAGTGGCGTGCGTTGCGAAGAGGTGCTCACGACCCACATTCCGCCATTCTAACCACCTCATCCGCTAGACTACTCGTCCATCCGCCAAGCGATTTGGTGCATAGCGGCCCGTGTAGTTTCCATCCCGCCTGGCGAAGCATCGCATAGCGGCGTTGCATAGGAGTAGCTTGTAGATTTTACTTTATTTTCCGCAACAATCAAAACCCCCATTTCATTACCTCCGACCCGAGGACTTCAATCTCAAGTCCTCCTCGACATTAACTCATCCCTTACTGTGTTCCTCAAGAGACCGACACTCGGGGATTTATTCCCAAACTTTATTACTTGTGCGACCGGTGCGCTTGCTGTATTCTACACGCATCAGTTGTCCATTAGGGTCATGACATGGCTCTGGTAAAAATCGGAGCCCTTTTGGGTTTGATTTGATTAGGTATTTGTGTGACCAAAGTTTGGTCTCATAAGGGGAAAACTAGGTTAAAAGTGCACTTGAAGGATTGAGTGACCAATCTTCATCCAAAAGTGATGAAAACTTTTCCATTGACTTGTTGTCACATAAAACACCCCCACAAGGGATTCTGGGTGATTTGTGGTTGAGATGCCCTAAAACCCTAGTGTGAACCCTAGGGTTGGATATTGAGCCTATTGAAGGACATGGGACCATATGTCCTTGGAATGTCATGGAATTTGATAGATGAATTCATAGGGTGGAAATAAGCCATAGAAAATGTTATTAAAATTTTTAGGAACTTACATCCCCTTTAAAATTATTTAGGACTGATTATGGTACTTTTACTCATAATTATATTGCTTAGCTATATGATCTTGGATGTTCATGAAACTTAGGCAGTAATCTTATATAATTATTATAAATCTTTGGAAATTTTGGTATGAATTTTGGACTAACATTTATAGTACTTTATTCACAAACCCAGTATTTTCCCTATTTGTATGCAAAATTATTAGGAATTATTTATCCACTGGAAAATTATGAAACTTTGTTTGAAGACTAAGAAGGCATCATTATATTCTGTGAATATTTATAAAATTATTGGAAGAATTTTATATAGGATCCTTCACAAAGTACCCAATGCTAAATATCATTAAATAAATTATTTAGGCGACGAACTTTGTTTATAATATCATGATTTTTGGTCAGTAGATTTTTTTGGACACTCTTAACATTTGGTAATTGTGCTATAATTTTTGGATGATTAATTCTAATATTTCTTGCTTTACCCTATGCTTGTGATTAATTAATAAATAATTTGTTTGGAGGTCAGATCATTTTTGAAAAATTGTGAATTTCAGTATTTACTAATATTTTAATTTTATACACCTGTCATAATTTTGTTGAGGCCATATCTTGTCAGTAATTTATACTTGGTGTTCAAAACCCTAGGTGGCCTGATATTTCAGATAATATAATAAATGCCAAATAAATTAAGAAAATTATAGTCTTTTGGATGTACTCATAAAATATCATTATTGACCCCCAGTAAAAATCTTAGGTCATTTGGATGAATATTTGGAGGGGTCACCATTCATGCACGTCATGTAGCTCATTAGGTCTGAACATAGTAAAACTATAGAATTAAGGAATCGTGTGAACCTCAGTATGAGATAAAGGAGATAATTGGTGGACTTAATCGGGGGAGTATGAATGAGGTCACCAATGGAAGTTAGCAGTGAGAGCCTGGTTGATTAGGGGAAAGGTTATGCTCGATATCGACAATGGATCCCTTGGAGAAAGTCTAAATACACTTAGGGTTAGATCATGTGTAAGATCAGTAGAGTAGGGACATGGGTAGATACCAACAATAAAAAGTACATTATGAAAGGGAGCTTTGGGCTTCATCCCATCGTAGTTCCTAGTGCCCTCGAGTGCCCTTCATAGGGAATGCCATGGGAAGTTCAAGGTTAACCCTAAACTATAAGGCTAAACTGTTAGTGCAAGATTAATTCTAACTACTTCACTTTCACTCACCCCGTAGTCACGGGATGCTAGTTTGGTTTAGACTCACAAGAAGTAGGCTCGACAATGGTACGTACGGACAGGTTAGTCTGGGGAGCCAGCAGCTTGGAAGGTTGTTGTGACAGACATGATAGTCCGAGGAGCCGATCGCACAGAGATTCATATTTATCATAATTGCATGTTCATAAAAGTGGCGAGTCTTTAATTCGCTCTAGTCATTGCACCGATAGAGGAATGATGAGTCTGGAGGGTGTAGTGGTTGGGACTGGCTTGCTAGTGTCTGTGAGACGATTACCTAGTGACCCTACACTTGACCACGAAAGACTGGCGGGTTTGTTAGCATTAATATGTGGTGAGTCTTGTGTATTATTTAGAGTCGTATGTTAAGGCTAGGCCTGGTAGTGCGATTACCCTCCAAGAAGTGGGGTGGACCAACCCATTGTCTCCGTTGTCCACTACGCAGGCTCCTAGGAGATAAGCTAGCTTCCAAAACCAGGGAACTAAAGGTCTGTGCGCATAGAGTTGTGTGTGTGTGTGTTGCACTCGTATGAACATAGAATTAAACCATCATAGCATAACATATCATGTCATCATTGCTTTTAAACCCCTACCCCTATCATATAAATTGGTGTGGGACTTTTTATACGATAGGCCTTGCAAAACGACCCCTTAATTTATGAGTTTGTATGAGCATTATTATAAGTTAAGGTTTCTTATTCTATAGCTTACTTTACTTTGCTTTATCTATGGTAGAAGGTAGCCATAGTTCTTTACTTATACTTTTATTACATATAGTGTAGCATGTTCTTACTACTCTATACTTTACCTTGTTTACATTACTGCTACCTTGTTATAGTTCCTTTGTACATACTCCTACTTGGGTAGTTATCAACTTCTCTTGTTCATTCTCCATCTTAAATATCTTTCCTTTCCTCCTCCCTGTACGGTTTCTAGGAGTCGCGGGGGTGTGACAATGATGATAGTGGCTTAGGATTTTGACTAACGATCGGTGGACTACATCATTTTAGGAATTCAAGGTGATGCACCAGTCGCGGGAGGATGGCGGGACTTGAGGAGCAGTTGCTGCGCACTACCGCTACTACTCGGCGATAGGTCGAGGACGGTTTTCAATTTACTTCCGGTAGATGTGTGAGTTGTGTGAGAGAGATCTTTTGTATTAGACATGTAGCGGGCTTAAGCCCAATTTTCTACTCTCTTTCATACTTTGTACTCATTGTGGATTATTGCTCTTTTATAGATATTGATAGTGAGTTGTGATCTGTGGAATTGTATTACTCATCTACTTCTCTTTTGTTGGCCTACTGTGATGTGAATGTGATCATTTTAACCGGCTGGATCAGCGTCGTACGGTGGTGTCTAACTTGGTAGTTGGAGTCATCATAAGGCGGCGGTTCTGGGCTTAAGACTAAGTAGTGAAGGAAAAAAGGGGTCTTACACTGAGTCATTCTCATCATTAGATGATGAGCCTGACTCTGACTCAGCACCAATCTCATAATCAGAAATTGAATGAGGAGTTTTGATTTGTACCTCATCAGGATGAGATTCATCCAAATCTTTCCCTTTATTTTGAGCCAGGAGTCCACATTTGTATTCTTCTTCAGTGTCACTATCAACTGATGACAATGGGGCTCTTATATCTGTCAAGGAAGTAAGAGATTCCATGTATTTTGAGAGTGCTATTAGCCCAAAGTTGGCTTCTTCTTCTTCTTCAAATTTTGAAGATTTTGGATCACTGTCACTCAAGGTCTTTGCCTTGTTAGCTAGAAGCCTCTTCTCAGATTTCTTGCTTGAGTGTTGTGTTTTCTCTTCAGATTTGTTGTTGCTCTTCTTTTGGATGAATAGTCAACAATTATATGACCTATCCTTCTATACCAAAAGCAAATGGTGTCATTAGAAATAAATTGTTTTGTAGAGTATCATAACTATCGCTCTTGGTGTCTCTTCTAGATCTTTTAAAATTGTTTTGTTTGGAGTTAGAGAAGTAGGAGGATTTCTTCTTCCAATTCTTCCTCCTTTTCATTATCATCTTTAGCTGCCTTGTGAACAAGACTATGTCTCCATTTGACAGATTATCTCTAGAGGTGTTGGGTTCAGATTCTTCTGACTTAGTTGGTCTTCTTGGAGGAGATGAGGCCTTCTCTTTGCCTCTTCTGGAGCTCTCAGCTTTTAGAGTCGTTGTCTTCTCCTTGTTGTACCCTTTCTCATTCTTCCTAGTGTTCAGGTGCAGTTTATGGGAGAACAACTTTCTATATTGGTTTTGACATTAAATGTTGCCCATATTTCCTATTTCTCTTATAACACAAATACTAATGTCTCATTCCTTGTTAAGGGATCTTAGGAATATGTCATTCCACTCATAATTGGTGAAGGAACTTCCATAGTTCTTGAGTCCATCCACAAGTTTGAAAAAAAATTCATAATAGTCTATTATGTTGTCCTTCTTTTTTTTTCCTGAAGGCTCCATACTCTTGATTCATAGGGACTTCCTGTCATCTCTTACTTCTTATGTACCTTCTATGTAAACAATCAAAGTCTCCCACATTTCTTTGGTTATTTAGCAATATTTAAGATTCTAAAATGTGGAGCCATCAGTGACACTAACTATAATGTTTTAGCTCTTTTGTCCATAGTATCAAGATGAATGAATCCTTTGTCATCTCTAAAAGTTTCTTAAGTACCATCAGATTTGAATCAATAGAAGACACCTCATGTTATGCCTCCATTAAGAGCTTAAACCTTTGTTTACATATGCCCAAATTATCTTTCTTGTAGATAGGAAGTTTCATTGAGCAAAATTTTTTATAGCTCTCTCTAGATGCCATGGTGCTTTAGATATTTGAACCCTTTAGGATCTTGTTCAGTTATTAAGCCTTTTTGAACAACCTCGCTCTGATACCACTTGAAAGATAAGGGTTGTTAATCACCTAGAGGGGGTGAATAGATGTTTCACTGATTTTAGGCATCTTAGATTTCCATGGGTTAAGCATAGCAGAATAATGAATTAGCACAAACAAAACATCCACAGCGCAGACACCAATGTGTATAGTGGTTCCCAAATTATGGGTACATCAACTTTCCCCCTTCACCTATCTAGTAAAGTGGTAGCTTAGGCCAACCTCTCCAATCAATATTAGATCAAAAGATCCTACAACTCAGGAATATCAGTCCCCTACATTAGACCTTGAATACAAGGTCCTAGCACCCAGAACTTCTAACACAAGATCCTATAACTTAGGCCAAATATAGACCTACCTCAATCTCTACAAGAAGAGATCTACACTCAAATCTTTTACTAAGACCCTACCTCATATCACAATGATCCTACAACTCAGATTTATACTTGAATCCTACAACATACTCAGATCCAATAAGTATCTTACGGTTATAAGAGTATTACAAAAACCTTGACTCAAATAACAAAACTCAAGTCTTTAAATAGAAGTATGGTGTAGGCCTCTTCTTCCTTGATCAACAATTGAATGAATTTACTTGGAATGAATTGTGGTGGATCAAGAACAAGTAGCTGAAGACTTGAAGAATTTTGAAGCATGAGCACTACAGAATACTTGCACAGATACCTTAGAGGGAATACGGTGTTTATCCCTGTATTTTTTTCTTCTTCTGAATATGTATCAAATTATCAAGTCCCTTTTTATATTTTACTGGATCGGCGGAGGCTTGATTCTTGAAAAGGAATGCTCCAACGTCTAGATAATATCCATAAGGAAAATTCTGAAATTCGAAAGATTCTAAAATAAATGAGAATACATTTTTTCTTCAAACGACACCTTTATTATAGCATTAGAATATAAGATTTGAATTAATTCAGCTAGATTGCGGAATCTGCATCTTAATCAAGAGAAGAGCCGTTAGACCACGCTTCAGGCCGATAAAAATTCTCTAAGTAAAACTTCACTTGATGTCGTTGACAAAGTCCTTTAGCTCTTATAGAGGTAATGAAATTATCGAGTTGTCTACCTAAATCACCTAGAGGAGGTGAATAGGTGAGATCTGTGTCTTTTGCGGAATAAAAAATTTAGAGGTATTAACACAGAATGATCAAGCACAATCCAGACGACACAAGGAATTATAGTGGTTCCCCAATCTTGGGTACATCCACTCTCCACCTCGCCAATCTTGCACCACGACTAGACTTTGATACTTCACTATATCTCAGATTAAGCAATCCTATACCTCGGAGCAATGCTCCTACAACTCGGAGTAAACACACTCCTACAAACTCCATCCTCCAAAATGGGATCTACACTCGGAAGATAAATCTTCCTACAAGCTCGGAGACAAATCTCCTACAAAATTTTAAATAAGTTTTTACAATAATAATGAAAAACAACTTCACTTCAGATATGAAATCGTCAGATTTCTTCCTTCTTGAAAAACTGAAAACTTGGTGAAGAAGTTGAGGAAGAATTCTTGAGATAAACACGATCTGAAACTTCTTGTATCTGATACGATCAAATGAGAGATTGAGAATCTTAAAACCATGGATCTTGTCGAATCTTTCTTCTTCTTTTGAATCACTAGATCGAGGAACAAGCTTCTATGAAGAACGAAGATGTCGGCGTGCGGCTTTTTCCTGATCTGGAAATGTGCGGTGATTCTGATTTCGAATATGATTAGCAGTGATAAGATTAGGGTTAGCGAAATCCTTGACGTGACTTTATATGGGACATCACCCAACGGTCAAACGTCATTATAAAATGATCCACGTGGATTAAACTTTCTAAACTTAGATCTGAATTTGAAATTTCGGTTGACTGTTTTAATCTTCAGAATTTGCAATAACATTTCTTGAGAAGAGGAAGACTTCTCAAGAAAAGAACTTGTCTTCTCGAGAAAAGAACTTGTCTTCTCGAGAAAAGAACTTGTCTTCTCGAGAAAAGAACTTGTCTTCTCCAGAAAAGAACTTGAAGAAAATTATGTGAGAGGGAATACTGATTTCTCGAGAAGAACCTTACTTCACGAGAAAGAGACTTGGCAAAATTCTAGAGCATGTGTCAGGTTTCTCGAGAAAATATCGAAGCCTTTCGAGAAATTTACTTTAACATAACTTTTGAAACTTGAGAAATGATTTTTCGAGAAGGAGTGGATTTCTCGAGAAAGAAGTTTCAGCTTCTCGAGAAATAAATTCGACTTCTTGAGAACTCCATTGCGTTATCCGAGAACTGACTTGGCTTTCAAGAAATCTTCATGACATTTCTCGAGAAACAGACTTAGAAAACTTTCATACAATTTCTTGAGAATTCTTATAGTATCTCGAGAACATCAAGGCTTTCTCGAAAACTAGACTTATGCTTCTCGAGACAAACATTTTCAATTTCCTGAGAAATGAACTTAGAAAAATTTTCTGAATAATTTGTTATTCTTCTTTGTTGAAAATAGCTACCCTTGAATTCTTCCATTTCCTTAGTACTTGAAAAAGAAGTGCATGTCAATAGAGAGGTTATACATGAGTCAATACTATGGATCACATAATAAGGGATTACATTGCATGGTCCTGTGTTTGATGACTCACTGTAAACTGAGATTGTTCTACACTTAGCAATTGTGACCTGAAAGCACTTAACCACAGAATAACATCAAGTATGAAAGAGAAGGGATAGATACTACTCTAGAGGGGGGTGAATAGAGTAATCAAAAATTGCACTAGCAAAGTTGACTTTCTACTCAACTCCCTTGGAGTTAAATGCGGAAAGAAGGTTATAGATATTTGAGATTGAACCTTAAAGCCTAACACAAGTGTTGTGCACAGAAAGGCAGCCAACTGTAATTACAATTAAGGCTTGGAAACCTAAACAGCAACTAGCAAACCTAGTTAAGATCTAATCACAGCCACAATGCAAGTAATTAAATAAAGCAATCCAGACGACACAAGGAATTTATAGTGGTTCCCCAAACAACTTGGGTACGTCCACTCTTCTACCAACAAGATAGGAATCCACTCAGGTTTTTGATCAGGTGCCCTGCCACCAACAAGATCTGCTTCAGGTAGATCAAGAAACCCTTTAGACTTTTGATCAGGTGTCTAAAAACCAAACACAGGTTTTTGATCAGGTGCCCTGCCACCAAGGGATACTTTTGAAGGGAGTAAAAACCCTGTACAGGAGGGGGAAAGGAGGTTAAGTTGTCTTCTCTATTTTACAATGGATTAGAGAAGCACAATAACTTGCACTGAGCTAGAATGCTCTAAAAGAATCAAGGCTCCCCCTGGCTCAAAGAATGTCCAGCTGAAGTCTTGCTTCAGTGCAGAAACACTTCAGAAAATACTGAAGGAAGAACTACAAGAAGATGTAAAATAAGAAATGAAAAATCTTCTAGCAGCTATCTTCTTCTTCTTCTTCAAAAGATCTCTGAGTCAGAACTTCCTGGAAGCAGGAGAACTCAGGTTGAAGAAGAGCAGAAGAGCTAACACTTCTCAGTTGAGTGAAGATTGCTGAGAGTAGTAAACTTGTTCTTGATGTAAGCTTGCTGAATGATTATTATCTGAGAACTAGTTGATTTCTTTCTTCAAAGAAGTCTTTATATATCAGCAGCAGCAACAACTCTAATTGAGATTGAATCTTGTCTTCTTCTCAGATCTGCAATCTGGGCTGCAAAAAGCATAAAGCAAAACAAAGCACAGCAGACAGATATCCTATAAGAGGATAAAGCTTTCTAAGAAGCTGTAAATAAATCTGATGAAATAATATAAGATAAAGTCACATCAGAAAGAACTCTTTACGGCCAAGGAAGACTTTTTGAGTCTAACGGCTATAAAGGACAGCCTGGCTGAAAAAGCAGATAGCATAATTCAACTAATATGACAAACAACTTTGTCAGATAAGATTAGCTCATGCATATAGAAATGGAACAGATATTGCATGGAAATGATATTACAAATTTATTCAAATAATATGCCAGAAAGATATGAAATACATCACATCATAGAAGACGACAAAATAAATGAGAGCATACAACAAAACGTCGAACGACCCTCAGAGATCGTCGAATGACGCACACAGATCGTCGACCTATCAGATAGATAGTCGAACGATACAGATAGTCAAACTATCAAAGAAGATAGTCGAACTACCTCAGCAGATAGTCGAACTATCAGGACAGATAGTCGAGCTATCAGATAGTCGAACTATCAACAGATAGTCGAACTATCAAAGCAACACAGATAGTCGAACTATCAATAGATAGTCGAGCTATCACAGCAAAACAGATAGTCGAACTATCAACAGATAGTCGAGCTATCACAGCAAAACAGATAGTCGAACTATCAACAGATAGTCGAGCTATCACAGCAAAACAGATAGTCGAACAATCAACAGTTAGTCGAGCTATCAGATAGTTGAACTATCAGGACAGATAGTCGAACTACCAAAGACGACAGATAGTCGACCTATCAACAGATAGTCGAGCTATCAGATAGTTGAACTATCAGGACAGATAGTCGATCTACTAAGGCAAGCAGATAGTCGACTTATCAACAGATAGTCAAGCTATCAACGCAGACAGAACGTCGACCAACTGATAGACGATAGTCGATCAGCCGATAGACGATAGACGAGCGACGTCCGACTATAGTCGAACGAAAAACTACTTAACCAAATATTCATTTGGAAAAGCAATTCTACACAACTAGAGAATCTAACCTATCAACAAACCTTTGACCATAGATAAATCTTGGGTCAAGAGACAGAAAGAGAGGACTGAACTCAAATAAAAACCTAGGGTTCCAACAATCTCCCCCTATTTGAGTTAAGTCTCTCAACAATTAAAACATACAAAACTAATTACTGAAAGTAAAATAAAATGCATAATGGGAAATAACAAAGCAGATAACATCAATCAAACAGATAAAAAATTAACTGTCAATCAATGAATAATTAAGGTGCTTCAGAGTTATGCTTGGGATCAGAAGAGCTAGAAACAAAGGTAATCTTTCTTGTGGGATCTAGAGCTTCTTTTTTCGATAGCTTCAAGTCTTGTTCTCCAATAATTTTCAGTTCTGTTGTTCTTGGGACCACTGCCTCAGGATGCTTTTCCATATACTTTGAAGGATCAAACATCTCAGGTCTAACCTGGAATTTTTCGAGCACCTTCTTTCTGAATTTAGACATTGTGGTTAATCCTGCATTGTCCTTTCCTTCTACTTTAGCTTTCCTAATTTGCGCTGCTCCAACTAGTTCAAGAAAACGAGACATCCTAAAGTTAGGATCAAGCTCTGGGCTTTCATAAACAATCTCAGAAGAAGTGTCAACTCGTTCTTTGTCCTGATTAACTAGATAAGAAAAGGGAGCAGACTTAGCAAAGTTCTTGCTAGAATTTTCAGATAAAATAAATCACTTACCTTTTGGAACAACTTTCTCAGTATGAACTGGCTTTGGAGATGGGACCTTTTTCTTTGGAGAAGGAGGGGAAAAGGTTGGTCTTTGATATACTACCTCCTTAACTTGTTCTTTAACAGTATCAGGTCTTTGATAGCCAGTTTGGCTTTTACCTTGGTATCCCTGTGAACTTCTCCTTTGAGCTGACTGAGATGGGTTTGATCTTTCGGATTGAGCAGCAGTTTTAGAAGATAAATTTCCTGAGGCTCCTGCACTGGGAGGTGGAGGAGGAGGACCTCTAGGATTCCATCTAGGAACAGGAGAGTCATACCTCTTAGACTTTTTCCTTTGCTTTTGCTGATTTTTAGAAAACCACATCCAATGTTGGAAGTCTTTTGACTTTGGATCAATCCCTTTCAGTATATAATAAGGTGTATCATTATCTGGATTAGCAGGAGGAGGAACAACAGCTTTTCTTTTCTTTTTAGCAATCCTTTTTCTTTTAGTCTCAGCAGACTCATCAGAATCGATCTCATCTTCAGAATTTGAGGAGATGGGTAGATCATATGGGTCAATAGCATCTTTTAAAGCTCTTTCCTTTTCCTTTAGTGCATGTTTTTCTATTTCTTCTTCCATGGCATCCTGTGCTAGGAGAGCATCTAAATCCAGACTAGGGGAATCATCCCATATAGTAGACTTTTCAATTTGTATTTCAGAATCCTTTTCTTGAAGCTCAGGAACTGTCGTGGGGACCAGTTCAATTTGCACTGCTAGTTGAGCAGGTTCAGCAGCCTCAAAAGCTTGAACAGGTTCTTCTGGTTCAGCTTGAACTTCAGAAGCAGGTTCACATACTGGCTCTACAGCAACTTGGTCTACAGGAACAGATTCAGGTTCAGGTTCTTGGACAATTACTACTTCTTCCATTAAATCTGTATAATTAGGAATAAAATCTTGCTAAATGACATCTAATCATCCCTTCCAGGTATTCCCATACTATCTTATCAATTAAGTAATCTAGAAATTGAGTAAGAGACATACCTTCAGGATTTTCCTCAGGGTTTCCTAACTCCCAAAATTCATCTAGGAAGGAAGTGATAACTCCTTCTAGGTACAGGGCAACCAGGGGAGTTGAGGATTCTTCTAAGCAAACTTGTACAACAAACTCTGTCAATATGATTGCATCAGAAATTTCTTTTTCAGATAGAGGAGGAGGAGCTGAATCTTCTGTTACTTTCTCTGCTACTGTATGATGATCTGCTGGAGGGGAGGCCAAAGGCTGCTCTGAGACATCTTCATCAAGCATCTCCCCCTGCCTGATTTCAGTAGAAACTGAAACCAGGCCCCTAGAAGAAGAGGGCTCAGCAGACTTTGAGAGTTTTTGAATAGCAGCAGTCAAGGAGGATATAGAAGAAGTAAGGGGATCAATTGCCTCTTCAATCATAGTTCTGATTGAGGGGGTAATTAACTCCACAATGCTAGAAATAAAAGCTGGAGTTATTTCAAAAGAAGAAGAAGAAGAAGGGGGAATGACAGTGGATGGATGATCAGCAGGAGATGTGAATTCTTGATGAGCTGGAGAATGGACTGGAGATGGAGAATGAACTGGAGAATGAAATGGAGATGGTTCTGGAGAGTGATGTGGAGATACATGGGTGGATGCAGGGTGATCAAGATGATCTGAAGAGGGAATTGGTGAGTGAACTGGAGTAGAAATTTCAGACACCAACAAATCAAAACTGGGATGAGAAATCCCAGCAAGATGAGTCGGGAGAGGAGATGCAGGAGGAGAAGCAGAATGTCGTACTTCAATTGAAGTTGAAGGAACTTCAACTGAAGTAGACAGCATAGCAGATGAATAAGATGGAAGAGATGGATTTGCTGAGCCAGCTGCTAGAAGGGGGGAGTGACTGAGACAATCCTGGTGCTCTCAGATATAACTGGAGCAACCCTTGCGGGAGCGGGCTTCAGGAAGGTCCTTTTCCACTTTGAGAACAGGGATGGATCCATCTTCTTACTTGCGTTGATGTAGGTAGCAGTTGTAGTCAGCAGATGGGGAAATTTCTCCTTCAGAAAAATCCCAACTACCCTTCCTAGGGTAAATTCTTTCTTTCCATTCTTTTTCCAGATTAAATCAAATAGAACGCCTGCCCAATTGATCTACTTCTTATTCACTATTGCACACATTAGTGCAAATTGCTGCCTTGTAATATTATTGTGGGCGGAGTGCTTTCCCAGTAGCACTTTTCCAACTATTTCCGCAAGAAACTTAATCGTAAATGGGAAATTCACTTTGAGCAGCTTAGAGGGAATGCCTTCAGCATGTCCCAGCTCTATCAACATCCTTCCGAACTCAGGAGTATCTTGCTCATACTCTTCTTCACCATTAATCAATCCAAAAATTTCAGTTAGAACAGCGGGAGTCAATATTACCTCTTCTCCGCTAATTGTTCCAGTCATCGAGTCATCAGTTGAAGATGAAGAGAAGGCCCACTCTTTGATCTCTTGAGTGTTTATCTTTATTCTGTAGGACATGAGTTTCTCTAACCCTTGATCTTTGCACAAATTTAGAATTTCCACTATTCCTGGTTCGCAGCAGCTGAAGGCGTCGAAATCTACGCTGAAACCGGCATCAAACTTCACTACTGCAAGGAGCGCTGGAGCAATTGCCATCGAAAAAGCTGGAGAAGACGAGAGAGGGACGGCGAGGACGGAGCGCAAGACAAAGAGCAAGCGGGAGGACGGAATGCGAAAAGACGCTCTCCGTCGACGATAAAAGCAACTATCTCTTAACCTAGGTCGACCATCGGCTTTTTATTAAAACAACGATCGTCGATCTATTTAAAAGATACTGGAGACGATAGTCGAACGGTCGTTCGACGATCGGTCCTGAAGCAGAGTAGTCGATCAATCGTTCGACTATTTCTGTCTTCACAAACAGCAAGCTGTCGTCAACAATGATTCGACGATAAGCTCGACCTGTTCGACGATCTTCGAACGCCGGTCGACGATCTTCAAGAAGATAAGCCAGCATCAACCATAGTTCGACGATAGGCTTGATCCGTTCGACGATCTTCGAGCATCGTTCGACGATCTTCAAGCAGGTTTCAACAAGGCAGATAGTCACACTTAGTCTCTTCCATTAATCATGCCTAGTTGAACCAAAAAGAACAGATGCTTCTGTTCATCTAAGGGCTTGGTGAATATATCACCTCTCTGAAGGTCTGTGGATATAAACTCAAGGCTGATCTTGTTCTTTTCCACACAATCTCTCAGGAAATGGTGTCGGATCTCAATGTGTTTCGTTCTAGAGTGGTGCACTGGATTTTGTGCAATAGATATAACACTGGTACTATCACACATGATTTTAGTGTTCTTGTGTGAGTACCCATAATCCAAAAGTTGATTTTGTATCCACAGGATCTGTGAACAACAACTAGCAGCTGCTATATATTCAGCTTCTGCAGTTGAAGTTGAGACAGATGCCTTCTTCTTACAGAACCAAGAGACCAATCTCTCTCTCAGGAACTGACAAGTTCCTGAGGTACTTTTCCTGTCAACTCGAATACCAGCATAATCAGGATCAGAATATCCAATTAATTCAAATTCTGACTCAGCTGGGTACCAAAGTCCTAGATTTGGACATCCCTTCAGGTATCTCAAGATTCTCTTGAGAAGAATCAGATGAGATTCCTTGGGGTTGACCTGGAATCTATCACAAAGGCATGTAGCAAACATTATGTCTGGCCTACTTGCAGTTAAATACAATAGGGAACCAACAATGGCCCTATAATTCTTTTGATCTACAGGCTTTCCCTGATCATCAGAATCAATAACTACATTAGTAGCCATAGGTGTTGGCATTGCTGAAGCATCAGCCATCCCAAACTTCTTTACCAATTCCTTGGCATATTTGGATTGGGAGATGAAGATGCCATCAGCATATTGCTTTACTTGGAGACCAAGAAAGTAAGACAGCTCACCCATACTACTCATCTCAAACTTAGAATGCATCAAGTTAGAAAACTTTTTGTACAGTTTGGGATCAGTGGAACCAAAAATAATGTCATCCACATACACTTGAACTAACAGGATTGTGTCCTTGTGGTGCTTGACGAAGAGGGTTCTATCAACTACTCCCCTAACAAAGTTGTGCTCTAACAGGAAACTAGCTAAAGTCTCATACCAGGCTCTGGAAGCTTGCTTTAGTCCATAAAGAGCTTTCTGTAACTTGAACACATGTGAGGGCTGAGTTGAAGAAACAATTCTAGGTGGCTGTTCAACAAATACCTCTTCCTTTAGCTCACCATTAAGAAAAGCACTTTTGACATTCATTTGAAAAACCTTAAACTTCATGTAGGCTGCATAGGCCAAGAAGATCCTTATTGCTTCTAGCCTTGCAACAGGAGCAAAGGTTTGGTCATAATCTATACCTTCCTCCTGTCTGTAGCCCTGAGCTACAAGCCTAGCTTTGTTCCTTACAATGATGCCATTTGCATCCAACTTGTTTCTATACACCCACTTGGTGCCTATGATCAGTTGGCCTTTAGGTCTTGGAACCAAAGTCCAAACTTTACATCTCTCAAACTGATTGAGTTCCTCTTGCATAGCAATGATCCAGTGGGGATCTAGCTCAGCATCTTTAATGGTGAGAGGCTCAATCTGTGAGAGGAAACAAGCGTGCATCATATCCTATCTTAACTGATGTCTTGTTTGAACACCAGCTGATATGTCTCCAATCACTTGAGATGTAGGATGATCTCTAAGTGTGACAACATCAGCAGGTGGGATGTGATCATCAACAATAGTTGGGATTAATTTCTCAGGAGGAATTTGATCTACTATTGGTGGAATAACAACAACTTCTGCAATGTCTTCATCACTGTCTGATTCAGTGATATGAAGAGTTAAGAGATGGAGGATTTCTTAAGTGACATCTTTGGAAGATTCTTGTACCTGTAATGAACTTGAGGGAGAATTTTCCTTCTCCTTGTAAAACATTTGGGATTCATCAAAGGACACATGAACAGACTCTTCAATTTGACAAGATGATTTATTAAAAACCCTATAAGCTTTACTTACTTGGGAATATCCAAGAAAAATTCCCATTGAAGCCTTTGCTTCAAATTTTCTAAGGTATTCTTTATTATTATTATGAATATAAACTACACAGCCAAAAACTCTAAAATAATTTATTTTTGGTTTCTTTCCTTTAAGTAACTCATAAGAAGTTTTACACTTAAGCTTGTGTATCAGACTTCTATTCAGGACATAGTTGGCTGTACTAACAGCTTCTGCCCAATAGGAAAGAGGCATATTAGCATCTGCCAACAATGTGCCAGCAGCTTCAATTAGGGTTCGATTCTTCCTTTCAACCACCCCATTTTGTTGGGTAGTTCTAGGAGCTGAGAAGCTATGTTTGATACCTTCTCTCACACAGAATTCTTGCATGAGAAGAGAGTCAAACTCAATACCATGATCACTTCTGATCAAGGCCACATGAGTAGAGTACTCAGTCTGCACACATAATAGAAAATCTGTAAGGGCTTTGAAGTTATCGGCCTTAGTTCTCAAAAAGAACACCCAAGTGAACCTAGAGAAGTCATCTACAATGACTAGGGTGTAATACTTCCCTCCTAGACTCTGTACATTTATTGGGCCAAATAGGTCCAAATGTAATAAATACAGGATTCTAGGAGAATCACTTTTATTTATTGATTTAAAAGAGTTCTTGGTTTGCTTGCCTAACTGACAAGCCTTGCATAGGCTCTCCTTCTTGTAGGGGCAAGAAGGTAAACCTCTAACAAGGTTGTGTTTAGATAACCTAGATATATTCTTGAGGTTAACATGGATAAGCCTTTTATGCCACAAGGTATAATTATTAGTTAGTTCATTAAACAGGCAGATTTCAGAATCAGTTGAGTTAAAATCTACTAAGTAAATATTGCCTTGTCTAATACCTACTAACACAACATTATTATTTAAAGTAATATTGCAAAGAGAGTTAGAGAATGATACCTGGTATCCAGCATCACATAACTGACTTACTGAAATTAGATTATGCTTCAGTCCAGTCACCTACGCAACTCTCTTGAATGTAACAGCTCCAATTATCATCCTGCCATAGCCTTTAGTTTGACCACAGCTTGAATCTCCAAAGATTACCTTTGGGCCAAGCTTTGCCTTGAACTTTGACAGATGTTCTTTATTTCCTGTGATGTGCTTGGAGCAACCACTATCCAAATACCACTTATTTTGAGTGATAGGATAGGTCTTCACCTGCAAATAAATCGATTTAAACATTGTGGACCCAGGTAACCTTGAGTCCCTTGTTTTTCACATAAGAAAAACTGGAAATAAATGAATAAGTAGGCTGAGGGTGATAACCTAATGGGTAAGATCTCCTAGGTGGGATTCTCCATGCAGATGATGGGTCAATAAACCTAGGGTTTCTATTCATATTCGTGTTTCTAAAGTTCTGGGTGTAATTTTGAAATTCATATTGGAAACGTCGACCAGCGTTCGACGATGGCTGCTCAGATCGTCGATCTCCGTTTGACCACTGAGCCTGCGATCATCGATCGGCGTTCGACGATGGATGCTCAGATCGTCGAGCTTCGTTCGACCACTGAGCCTGCGATCGTCGAGCAGCGTTCGACGTTTTTTGTAATTCCTTAAATTTTTGTTTTCTTTTCTCTCTCTTAGCTTTATTTAAGGCTTTATTAACCTGATTAACTTGCTCAGTGTTTTTTATCCCATCAGCTGAGATGAAGTTCACTGGAGTTGAAAGATGGTTTTTAGGAATGATTGGGGGTTCACTAGAAGATGCTCCTAAGCCTAATTTGTTATTGCCTGACCTAATGTTAGACATGCTGGTTATTTCAAGCAACTTAAGGCTTCTACCATTTAGAGATTCTTCTAGCCTTTTGGATTTAGCTAACTCATTCTTAAGAAATTTAATTTCTTCACTAGAATTAGTGAGATCTTCCTTTAACTTAATATTTTCAATAGATATGATTTCTGATTCAGCTAGCCTATGTCTAAGTTCTTTAATCTCTTTTTCAGAACTAATTAAATCTAAGCATAAGGATTTAAATTCTAATCTAAATTCTGCAGATGTAAAATCGTAAGAAGACAATACCTCATCTTCAGTTGGCATTTCTTCATCAGAATCTAAATTCTCTGCAGCTGAGTGATTGCTGCAGGCATCAATTGCCATTAGGCAAACTTCCTTTGCCTTCTTTTCTTCCTCATCCTTACTGGAGCTTGAGGAGGAAGATTCCTTATCAGAATCACTCCAGGTTTCAGCAACAAAGCCTCTCTCCTTCTTTTTGTTCTTGTAGGAGGATGGCTTGGAGTGCTTCCTGTGCTGATCCTTGTCTTTTCTTTTATCTTTGTTCTTTTCCTCTGGACAATCTGGAAGAATATGTCCAGGCTTCCTGCAACCATAACAGATTATTTCTTTAGAAGGGGTACGATCATACCTTGGTTTATCTTCATACTTTGAAGATTTATTTCTGAATTCCTTTCTTCCCATCTTGAGAAACCTTTTGGCAAATAATGCCATCAGTTCCTCATTGGACTGGCTGCCTTCAGAAGTGTCAGCAGCTTTGAGAGCAAGGGTTTGCTCTTTTCTTGTAGGAGTTGGGGTCTTTGCTTCAGCTTCAGCTTCCCTGGACTTCAGCACTTGCTCAAAAGACTTGAGCTTGCCGAGAAGGGCTTCTGTTGAGATTTCTGCTGTGCTTCTGGCTTCCTTGATAGGCCAGATCCTCAGTTCCCATGTGCTAGGGAAGCACATAAGAATCTTATCATTGACCTCTGTCAATGAAATATCCTTGTCAAGAGTCCACAGCTCATTGATGATTGAGCTGAGCCTTGTGTACATAGCTTCAACTGATTCAGCATCAGTTTTCTTGAAATTCTCATACTGTGAGATAAGGTTGGACCTCCTGTCCTTCCTTTCATCAACTGAACCAGCTACAATCTGGTTCAGTGTATCCCACATTGCTTTTGCTGAGGAGCAGTCAACAACCTTCTGGAATACTTCATCAGACATTGTCTGAGCCAGAATGTTCATTGCCTTAGCATCTGCTATCTTTGCCTTTTTGTATTCATCAGTGTAGTCTGGAGGAGGCACTGCACTCATATCAGATGATGATGAGGTAGTAGCTGCAGCAGGTGCTCTTGGTGGTCCTGTCAAAATAGAAGCAAAAATACTTTCCTCAATAGAGTTCATATATAGTTTAATCCTTACCTTCCAGATGCCAAACTTAGCCAAGTTGCATGCTGGAGGTCTGGTGCTAGAATAATCCTTGGACTGGGCCATGATAGTGAAAGTGAATATCTATAAACTTTGGTATCTATTAGGATCTTGTGACTTAGGTGTTAGCCTATTCAGTCAGTCAACCTCCCTCTGATACCAATTGAAAGAGAAGGGATAGATACTACTCTAGGGGGGGTGAATAGAGTAATCAAAAATTGCACTAGCAAAGTTGACTTTCTACTCAACTCTCTTGGAGTTAAATGCTGAAAGAAGGTTATAGATATTTGAGATTGAACCTTAGAGCCTAACACAAGTGTTGTGCACAGAAAGGCAGCCAACTGTAATTATAGTTAAGGCTTGGAAACCTAAACAGCAACTAGCAAACCTAGTTAAGATCTAATCACAGCCACAATGCAAGTAATTAAATAAAGCAATCCAGACGACACAAGGAATTTATAGAGGTTCCCCAAACAACTTGGGTACGTCCACTCTTCTACCAACAAGGTAGGAATCCACTCAGGTTTTTGATCAGGTGCCCTGCCACCAACAAGATCTGCTTCAGGTAGATTAAGAAACCCTTTAGACTTTTGATCAGGTGTCTAAAAACCAAACACAGGTTTTTGATTAGGTGCCCTGCCACCAAGGGATACTTTTGAAGGGAGTAAAAACCCTGTACAGGAGGGGGAAAGGAGGTTAAGTTGTCTTCTCTATTTTACAATGGATTAGAGAAGCACAATAACTTGCACTGAGCTAGAATGCTCTAAAAGAATCAAGGCTCCCCCTAGCTCAAAGAATGTCCAGGTGAAGTCTTGCTTCAGTGCAGAAACACTTCAGAAAATACTGAAGGAAGAACTACAAGAAGATATAAAATAAGAAATGAAAAATCTTCTAGCAGCTATCTTCTTCTTCTTCTTCTTCTTCAAAAGATCTCTGAGTCAGAACTTCCTGGAAGCAGGAGAACTCAGGTTGAAGAAGAGCAGAAGAGCTAACACTTCTCAGTTGAGTGAAGATTGCTGAGAGTAGTAAACTTGTTCTTGTTGTAAGCTTGCTGAATGATTATTATCTGAGAACTAGTTGATTTCTTTCTTCAAAGAAGTCTTTATATATCAGCAGCAACAACGACTCTAATTGAGTTTGAATCTTGTCTTCTTCTCAGATCTGTAATCTGGGCTACAAAAAGTATAAAGCAAAATAAAGCACTGCAGACAGATATCCTATAAGAGGATAAAGCTTTCTAAGAAGCTGCAAATAAATCTGATGAAATAATATAAGATAAAGTCACATCAGAAAGAACTCTTTACGGCCAAGGAAGACTTTTTGAGTCTAACGGCTATAAAGGACAGCCTGGCAGAAAAAGCAGATAGCATAATTCAACTAATACGACAAAAAACTTTGTCAGATAAGATTAGCTCATGCATATAGAAATGGAACAGATATTGCATGGAAATGATATTACAAATTTATTCAAATAATATGCCAGAAAGATATGAAATACATCACATCATAGAAGACGACAAAATAAATGAGAGCATACAGCAAAACGTCGAACGACCCTCGGAGATCGTCGAACGGCGCACAGAGATCGTCGACCTATCAGATAGATAGTCGAACGATACAGATAGTCGAACTATCAAAGAAGATAGTCGAACTACCTCAGCAGATAGTCGAACTATCAGGACAGATAGTCGAGCTATCAGATAGTCGAACTATCAAAGCAACACAGATAGTCGAACTATCAACAGATAGTCGAGCTATCACAGCAAAACAGATAGTCGAACTATCAACAGATAGTTGAGCTATCACAGCAAAACAGATAGTCGAACTATCAACAGATAGTCGAGCTATCACAGCAAAACAGATAGTCGAACTATCAAAAGATAGTCGAGCTATCAGATAGTTGAACTATCAGGATAGATAGTCGAACTACCAAAGACGACAGATAGTCGACCTATCAACAGATAGTCGAGCTATCAAATAGTTGAACTATCAGGACAGATAGTCGAACTACTAAGGCAAGCAGATAGTCGACTTATCAACAGATAGTCGAGCTATCAATGCAGACAGAACATCGACCAACTAATAGACGATAGTCGATCAGCCGATAGACGATAGTCGAGCGACATTCGACTATAGTCGAACGAAAAACTACTTAACCAAATATTCATCTGGAAAAGCAATTCTACACAACTAGAGAATCTAACCTATCAACAAACCTTTGACCATAGATAAATCTTGGGTCAAGAGACAGAAAGAGAGGACTGAACTCAAATCAAAACTTAGGGTTCCAACAAAGTACAAACTTAATTCATCTTAGTTCAAGGGTGACATCACACAAATCTGGGTTATTGTGTATACAATACCCAACAATCTCCCCCTATTTATAGAAGTCAGAACCCTCTACACTAAGGTGAATTACATCAAAATAATCAAATAATTAACTAGTAAACATAGTAATGATAACAATGATGATTAAGAAATAACAAATCACCAAAATTCAAAAACACATATATATAGAAATTGTCCATAGAGGAATCTAGATTCACAACATTCTATACTACGGCTAAACTCCACTCATTTGAATTGATGTTGTTGCTGCCTTTCTTTCTTTTCTTGATGCCTCTTTTGATAGTTGTAAGGCTTGGGGTAGTACTTAGCAGGTTTGGGAGGAGCCTTGGGATTATTTCTATCTTATTCTCTATCATAGATTCTCCTCTTGGTCAAAGATTTATCATACAACTCCCATTCCTGGGAACTGTAATGATCTTTTCTATCTTCATTAAAATCTACAACCATTTTTAGAGTCTCAAGAATTAATGACTTTGAGGTTGGGCTCCACACTTTAGCAAATTCTTTTTCTCTTCTTCTTTCAGGTTCTGGATTTGGAATGGATCGGCTTGCAGAGGCACCGTCACCATATTTCCTTTTCTTAAGAACTGGTATTTCTGGAGGTGGATTTTGGGAATCTCTTGTTCAGTCCAAACATGGGAGTACTCTACAGGAGGGGCTTCATAATCTTCAGGTCTTGGAGAGAATATATGCATTTAAGCAATAGGCTGCTGGACAGTTGGGTAAAGTTGAGCAGGTGGAGATGCATTTGGATTGACTTGGAAGTCGGGAAAGATTTGATTGTGCATCCAAACTGTAGTAACATAAGTGTGCAGCTTTACCTCATGAATATGTGCCAGTACATCTGCATTCATTTCTTTCAATTGAGCATCCCATAGGTTTTTCATGTATGTAGAGGCTTTTCATATATATTCTTTGACTTTGTCCTCCCCCTTTCTAAATTCTACAGATATGGTGCTTATATCCTCTTCTTTGAACTTGCCAACTTCTTCACATGTCTTAAAGTTGTGCTCTTAAGATTTCTTTTCCAACTGAATCTGGTTGTTTGCCAATATGACTGATTGTTGACCGATACTAGTAATGGTGTGATCCAAAGATTTTCCACCTATTTTTAATAGGTGTTTGAGGTTATCAGTATTATACTAAATCTCAGCGAAGCCTCTTCTCATCTCATTCTCTAGGGCAGTGACTTTGTCTGTGACAACTTTAAGAGAGTCGTCAAAATATTGTATTTGCTAAGCTAATAGAGATTCCATCTTACCCAGAAGGGTATCTTCAGGAATGGAAATAGCTGGAGGAGGTAGAGCCTGAGCTAACCAAATAGGAATTTCTTTAATGTCAACCGAGCTCTTGCCTCGAATGGTATGAATCACAGTATCCCCTTCCTCACCAATAATAGTAGGGAGGGAGAATTCTAGGCTTCTAAGAGGTCAACTGGGTCTGGAGAGATCTCATCATCATCTGAGAGAATTATCTCTTTCTCCCACTCAATATGTTTTGGGGAGAGAGGAACATCAGGAATCTATTCTGGAGTCTTTGAAGGAGAGTAGGAGGGTTGAGGATTTGAAACCTTTTTAGGGGATATGAATAGGGGATCATCGGAGATGAGTTCCTCTACAATCTTTGATATTTCAGCATCAGTAGAAGTGACTCTGGTAGTCACTTGCTCATCAGTGAATTCTTCTTGATCAGAGGAATAATCATTGTTCATACCTGAGTCATCCTCATGTAGAGAGGTGCTCTTCTCAATAGAATCATCAATTACAGTAACTTTCCCGGGAATCTGCTCTGCGGGAACATCTGACTGAATATTTGTTTCTGTAACCTTAGCTGGCTGATCTTCTTCCTAAACCGAAGGAGCAGGCTCCCCCTCAGCAGTAGCACCAGATGTGCCTGTTGCATCAGTGTGAGGAGGAGATGGGATCTTGTCCACATCATCAAAGAATATTCTATAGGATAGAAGTGCTTGTCCTGGTCTTGGGATTCTGATCTCCTATCTCTGGATGGAGGAAATAGAGATCTTCTTGAGGTGGTGAATGGCCACGCCTTTGGTTATGTCAAAGATCTCTGGGTGAGCTTGATTCAAGTATAGAGAAATAATTCTACCAAAATTTGGTGCCTTCAGACTCTCCTTGATCTTGTCAAACAACATGTATCCCCATTGGAACATCTTTCTGCATACAACAACAGTTATCATATCAAAGAACTCTGCGAAGATATATCCAATTGACCCAGTTTTACACAGAAGAACCTTGCCAAAAATGTTGGCCAGAATTTTACTTTCATCAGTCAAGTTCTGTCTTTTTATTGAAGTGGCGGAATCTGGAAGAGTACAAAAGGAGTAGGCTCTAGAATAGTCATCTACTTCCAGATAATCTTCTTCATCGATGTACGGCATTCGCAGAAACTCTGTAATAAAGAATGTCTTGATTTTGAGTTTCAAACCTCTAATTGTAGTTTTCAACCATTTCCCGCCCCGTTTGATCTTGGCATGACAGAAAAACTCTTCAACTTCAGGTAATAGTACTTTACACGGATGTTCCAAGACAAATGTGAGGACGCCAGCATCCACGAGGTACAGAACATTCGTGAAGTCGTCAGAAACATCCTCTATGCTAGCACGAACGAGTTCGCTGCCCACACCAATCTTGAAAGGAGGAGCCATCGAATGCAGAGAGTGCGAAATGTCGGATTTGCTGGAGACGAAGCGGCGGATTTTGCGAGAGAGACGGTGGAAAGCTTCGGAGAGCTGAAGGGTTTTTCTCGGGAGATTCGGTTTGAAAATGTGGTTTTGGATTTTTATGGACTTTTATATTTATATAATTTTGAGAATTAAGAATAGAAATTAAAAAAATCAAACCTAAAATCGGCGGTTCAAATTCTTCCGAAAATCGTCCTAGCGCTAGGGCATTTCTCGAGAAGCGGATGCCTTTCAAGAAATTCAAGAGTCCTTTCTCGTAAAATCCACTTAACTTTTCTCGAGAAATAGAGTTAGTTTTTCGAGAAGTCCAGGGAGCCTGCTTTCGAAAAATAGAGTCGTTGTTTTCCGAGAAAACAACTTATTCTCGAGAAAACCACTTGAGTTCCCGAGAAATCCATAATCTGGGAAAAATTCCTTGACTTCAGATATGATCAACTCAGGATCCCGTGTTGAGCATGCCAAGTTCTATCTTAAAAAGAGAATTTGGCCTCGTCCAGCGGCTTCGTGAAAATATCTGCAACCTGCTTGTCCGTCGGGACAAAGCTGAGGGCTATGTCCTTATTCTCCACATGTTCCCGGATAAAGTGGTAGCGTATTTTGATGTGCTTTGTCTTGCTGTGGGAGACTAGATTGTTGGCGATAGCTATTGCGCTGGATGAGTCGCAAAACATAGGAATTTCTTGGAATTTTAGATTGTAATCTTCGAGTTGATTCCTGATTCAAAAGAGTTGTGCGCAACAACTGCCCGTAGAGATATACCCTGACTCAGTAGTATAAGTTGCAACACAATTCTGCTTCTTGCTGCTCCATGAAATAAGCCGTCTTCCGAGGAATTGGCATGTCCCGTAAGTGCTCTTTCTGTCGTCTTTGCTACCTGCAAAATCAGCATCTGAAAATCCAATTAGTTCTGTCATTATTTTTTGGGTACCATAAGCCAAGATTTGGTGTACCCTTAAGATATCTCAAAATTCGCTTTGCAGTGGTATAATGAGATTCCTTAGAGTTCACTTGATGTCTAGCACATACACATGTTGAGAATATTATGTCAGGCCTACTAGCAGTAAGATAGAGCAAGGATTCAGTTATGCTCATGTACTTGGTTTCATCGAAAGGTTTCCCTTTCTCATCCTTATATAGAGACATAGCTGAACCCATTGGAGTCCTTATAGAGGTTGCATTATTCATTCTGAATTTCTCAATCAACTCCTTAGTGAACTTCGTCTAAGAGATGAAAATTCCATCTTCAGATTGTTACACCTGAAGTCCGAAGAAATACTTCAGCTCACCCATACTGCTCATTTAAAATTTCCCTTGCATAAGTTTGAAAAATTTTTTGCAGAGGTTTTCATCAGTAGAGCCAAAAATAATATCGTCGATATAGATTTGCACAAGCAAAATTTTGCCTTTTACTTCCCTAAGAAATAATGTCTTATCTATCTTTCCTCTTGTGAACTTGTTCTCAAGAACAAAGTTAGATAGCGTATCATATCAAGCTCGTGGAGCTTGTTTTAAACTGTATAAAGCTTTAAATAATAAGTACACATAATCAGGATCATTAGGATCAACAAAATCTTGGGTTTATTCCATGTATACTTCTTCCTTTATATCACCGTTGAGAAAGAATGACTTAACGTCCATTTGATAGACAATGAAACCCATAAAGGTAGCATAGGCGAGGAAAAACCTGATTGCTTCAAGTCTCACCACTAGAGAATAGGTCTGATCAAAATCAATCCCTTATTCCTGTCTGGATCCTTTAGCTATGAGTCTGGCCTTGTTTTTGATATTGATTCCGTCTTTAACCTGCTTGTTCCTATAGACCCATTTTGTTCTAATCACATTTTTGTTTTTGGGTCTTGGTACAAGCTTCCAGACTTGGCAGTGCTTGAACTGATTTAGTTCTTCTTCTATAGCAATTATCTAAGATGCGTCTTGGTTTGCTTCTTCGAATTTCTTTGGTTCAACCAGCGAGAGAAAACTCAAATGCAAATTTTCATTAGTAGTACCTCTTCCAGTTTGTACGTCGTCATTAGGGTCTCCTATTATTTGTTCAACCGGGTGATCCTTCAAGTGTCTGAGTTCTAGAGTCCTTGCATCGGGAGCTTCTACTGCTTCTGGAGTTTCCTCTTCCACGTGGATGAATTTTTCATCTTGGTGATCTTCTTCTTCAAATGAGGTTGGAGGAGTGATCTTAAAGAACTTTTGAGCATTCTTTTCAGCTGTCTCATCCAAGCTTAACTTTTCCAGCCTTAAACCTGCATCTTCAATAAGAACATTAGAAGAGCTGCTATGGAGCAAACTCATTTCATCAAATGCAACGTTAATTGACTCTTCTACCACCAGAGTTTTCTTATTAAAAACTCTATAAGCCTTACTATGACTACTATAACCTACGAAAATACCTTCAAAGCATTTTTCTCCAAACTTTGTATGATGATATTCCCATTATTAAGTACATAGCATTTGCAGCCAAAGATTTTGAAGTAAGACACAGTCGGTTGTTTGCCTTTTAGTAGCTCATAGGGAGTCATATGATGGCTTTTGTTGATTAATGCTCTATTTTGCACATGACAAGCTGTATTGACTGCCTCAGCCCAGAAGTACTCTGGTAGAGAGGAGTCAGTCAACATTGTGGTACATACTTCAATGAGTGTTCTATTCCTTCTCTCAGCAAATCCACTATGTTGCAGAGTACGCGTGGAGGAAAACTCATGAAAGATACCTAGACTTCTACAGAATTCTGTCATGGCACAAGATTTGAATTCTATTCCATGGTCACTTCTGATTCTGACCACTGAGCAGTCTAATTCATTCTGGATTTGCCTGAAAAAATTCGTGAACACATCAAAAGTATCTAACTTTCATTTCAGAAATAACACCTAAGTAAAACATGAGTGATCATCAACAATTACCAGCGTATATGACTTACCTCCTAAGTTATGGACTTGCATTGGACCGAATAAGTCCATGTGTAGTAAATACAAACACCTAGAGGAATCTTTGTCGGCAATGCCCTTAAATGTAGCCTTTATCTACTTGCCCATTTGACATGTGTGACATGGACTCTCTTTAACTAACTTAATAGTCGGTGTGTCATGTAGTAAGTCGTGAGAAATAACATATTGATGGTTTTGAAGTTTATATGTGCAAGTCTCTTGTGTCATTGATCACAAAGAGATGCACTATCTTTTGCAACAAAACACACTGGGGTAGAAGTTTCTAAACATAAAAATTTAAGACAAAAAATATTTCTACTCCTTGTGTCTATTAATATCGTATCCATAGTGTAGGCCGATTTTATCAGGCACTGATATTTAGAAAAGGTAACAATAAAGCCAGTATCACATAATTGACTTATGCTAATAAGATTATGTTCTAATCCTTTCACATAAGCCATATCAGTTAATGAGACTATACCATTAGAAATTATAATGTAGCCCTTTGTGATTCCCCGGTCAGAGCCACCAAAGATAACCTTTGGACCGTCTTTGACTGGAGTATAATTCTGATGTAGGCTTCTTGTCCCGGTCATATACCGAGAGCATCAACTGTACAAATACCAAATAGGCGTTTTGTTGGCCTTTGGACATACCTGCAAGATAGGATCAGTTTACCTTAGGAACCCAAATGTATTTGGGTCCTTAGATATTTGTTAGCATACTCCCCCTAGGAGTGTTAACACTACGAGTGGTCTGCCTCATATAAATAACTAGAGGAGTTTTATAGTTTTTGTGATTAAACCAGCAATCCACAGCCAAGTGACCAACTTTGACATAACACCAACAGTCAAACCTGTTGTATCTTTTCCAGGTCGCCTGCTTGACCTTTTGAATGGATGGTCTTGCAGGAGCGGTGGATCTAGAGGTAGAGGCCTCATGATGATTGCAATCACAAAGATTTTGCACCTCCTTTTCCTTAGGTACAACTGGATTGGCCTTAGGCGTTCCTTATTAATATTATGGCCATGAACGTAGTGACCATAGTATTACATTTGTATTTCCTCATAAGGTGCCTTAAAGAAACTCTCACCGAAGTTTCGGGGACGAGTCCATCCTTGGTAGCGCGATATAGGCTCTATATGAGTAAGCTTGGTAAAATGACCGTAAGATGAATAAAAATCAAACGCGTTTGTTGGAAAAATGACCTTCTTAAATGAATTTTTGTCTAGAGGAGCCTTCCCCTTCTCTTTGGCAAAAGCTTTCTTAGCAGCCTTATTTCTTCTTTGAGCTTTATTCCTCTTAGAAGATTTATTAGGAGCATTCTCATTGCCCAAACCGGCTCCTTTGGCCTGTGTAGAGAATTCAATAATAAGTGGAAGAATTGTCTTGGGCTTGGAGAAACTTTCAATAAGTTTCTTTTCAGCATCAAGCTGTTCTTCCAACTTCTCGATGATTTTCTGTTTCAGGTTAAGGTGCTCGAGAGTGTTGTTATATTCTTCGACCAGGGCTTGGTGATCCTTTCTGAGTGAGTTAATACTTGTGACTTCCTCCCTCAGAATGATCTCTTAAACCTTAAGCGATTTTATTTCCTTGGTTTGAGTTCTAACAACCTTTCTACATCGGTCATAGACTTTGTTCAACTCTTTATACTGACCCATGAGTTCTGATTCATCATCAAAGGAACAGTCATCATGGTCATCATCAGGAACATCAGATTCAAAAAGAATAGTGTGAGCATTTACCTCCCCATGAAATTGGGGGACATCTCCTTCTTCGTTAGAGTGAGCCATGAGCCCGAAGTAGGCTTCTTCATCCTAACTTGACTCAGACGAGTCAGAGTCACTAAGAATCTTCTGCTTCTTTGTTATGAAGCCCTTCTCCTTATTTTTGCTCTTGGAAGACTTGTGCTCTTTTATTCTTCCACCCTCCTTATTCTTGTGAGGGCAGTCAGCGATCATATGACCTGACTTGTTACAACAATAACACACGATATCAGTAGAATAATGTTTGTTCGGTTTAGATTTATACCTGTCGGATGTGTGATTTATTTCTTTGATAATCACTGTCGTGTCGTGATCTTCTGAAAGAGGAGTCATTTCCTCTCATCTGTTTCTTCTTACTTAGAAACTTCTTGAACTGCCTGGAGAGAAGAGAGAACTCTCCATCAGATATTTCTGAGCCCGAGGTGCTTGGCTCTGATTCTTCTTCTTCACTTTCTTTGAGAGAGGGAGCAGGAGATACTGCCTTAGCTTTCCTTGAGTTACCTGCCTTCAGTGCAACAGACTTCTCTTTTGATGAAGATCAGCTGCCCTCTTCTTCAGCTTTTCTTGCGTTGATTTGAAGCTCATAGGACATAAGCTTCCCAAAGAGGTTCTGGGGGTCAGTGTCGACCAAACTCCCTGATAGCATAGATCTTATTGTCCCATTCCTTAGTTAAGGATCTTAGGAATTTGTCATTTAGTTCTCCGTTAGTGAAAACCCGACCATAACTCTTCAGGTCGTTGACGATCTTGAAGAAGTTTTCAAATATAACAGCAATTGTGTCCTTGGGGCCTTGCTTGAAAGCGTCATACTTCTTGTTTAGAAGGGGTCTTCTGTCATCCCTTACTTCTTCGGTACCTTCCATTAGAACAATCAAAGACAGCCAGATTTCCTTAGCAGATTGGCAGTGAATGAGGTTCTGCAACATAGAGTCATCGACTACACTTGCGATGATATTTTTAGCCTTCTTGTCTAGAGAGACAAGTGCAATCTTGTCTTTGTCGAGATCCATCAATTTCTTTGGCACCTTCCTTGTAGGATCAATAGTGGAGGCTATCATTAGAACATGAGGGCCTTCTTCCACTATAATGAAGATGCGGGGATCAACAGCTTCCATGAAAAATCTTATTCTCTTTTTCCACATGGGAAAGTTTGCCTTTGTATACACCGAAAGCTTTATGGAGTCCTTAGATCTGTCCATGCTTGATTCTCTCTACAATAACTAGAAGTAGATATGTTCAAGGTGTGAACCTTATGAGAACAACCTCCCTCTTATACCAATTGAAAGTATCTAGTTGTCTACCTAAATCACCTAGAGGGGGGTGAATAGGTGAGATATGTGTCTTTTGCGGAATAAAAAATTTAGAGGGATTAACACAGAATAATTAAGCACAATACAGATGACATAAGGAATTAAAGTGGTTCTCCAATATTGGGTACGTACACTCTCAACCTCGCCAATAAAGCACCACGACTAGACTTGGCTACTTCACTATATCTCGGATTAAACAATCCTACACCTCGGAGCAATGCTCCTACAACTCGGAGTAAAACACACTCCTACAAACTCGATCCTACAAAACGAGATCTATACTCGAAAGTTAAATCTTCTTACAGGCTCGGAGACAAAGCTCCTAAAAAATTTTAAATAATTTTTACAACAATAATGAAAAACAACTTCACTTCAAATCTAAAATCATCAGATTTCTTCCTTCTTGAAAAACTGAAAGCTTGGTGAAGAAGTTGAAGAAGAATTCTTGAGATAAACACGATCTAAAATTTCTTGGATCCAACACGATCAAATGAGAGATTGAGAATTTAAAAACCAGGGATCTTGTCTAATCTTTCTTCTACTTTCGAATCGCTAGATCGAGGAACAAGCTTCCGTGAAGAACAAAGATATCGACGTGCGGCTTTTTCCCGATCTAGAAATGTGCGGCGATTCTGATTTTAAATAAGATTAGCAGTGATAAGATTAGGGTTAGCAAAATCCTTGACGTAACTTTATATGGGAAATCACCCATCGGTCAAACGTCATTAAGAGATGATCCATATGGATTAAACTTTCTAAACTTAGATCTGAATTTGAAATTCCGTCTGACTGTTTTAATCTTCAGAATCTGAAACAGTATTTCTCGAGAAGAGGAAGACTTCCTGAGAAAAGAGCTTCTTTTCTCAAGAAAAGAACTTGTCTTCTCGGGCAAAGTACTTGTCTTCTCGATAAAAGAACTTGAAGAAAATTCTGTGAGAGGGAATATCGATTTCTCGAGAAGAACCTTACTTCACGAGAAAGAGACTTGGCGGAATTCAAGAGCAGGAGCCAGGTTTCTCGAGAAGAAAATAGTTTCCCGAGAAAACATCCAAGCCTTTCGAGAAATTTACTTTAATAAAACTTCTGAAACTTGAGAAATGATTTCTCGAGGAGTGGATTTCTCGAGAAAGAAGTTTCAACTTCTCGAGAAATAAATTCGACATATCGAGAACTTCATTGCGTTATCCGAGAACTGACTTGGCTTTCGAGAAATCTTCATGACATTTCTCGGGAAATGGACTTAGAAAACTTTCAGACAATTCCCAGGGAATTCTTATAGTATCTCGAGAACATCAAGGCTTTCTCGAGAACTAGACTTAGGCTTCTCGAGACAAACATTTTCAATTTCCTAAGAAATGAACTTAGAAAAATTTTCTGAATAATTTGCTATTCTTCTTTGTTGAAAATAGCTACCCTTGAATTCCATTTCCTTAGTACTTGAAAAAGAAGTGCATGCCAATAAAGAGGTTACACATGAGTCAATACTATAGATCACACAATAAGGGATTACATTGCATGATCATGTGTTTGATGACTCACTGTAAACTAATATTGCTCTACACTTAACAATTATGACCTGTAAGCACTTAACCACAGAATAACATCAAATATAAACTTAATTCATCTTTGTTCAAGGGTGACTTCACACAAATCTGGGTTATTATGGATACAATACCCAACAATCTCCCCCTATTTGTAGAAGTCAGAACCCTCTACACTAAGGTGAATTACATCAAAATAATCAAATAATTAACTAGTAAACATAGTAATGATAGCAATGATGATTAAGAAATAACAAATTAGAAAAATTCAAAAACATAAATATATATATAGAAATTGTCCATAGAGGAATCCAAATCCATAACATTCTATACTACGGATAAACTCCACTCATTTGAATTAATGATGTTGGGTCCTTTCTTTCTTTTTTTGCTGCCTCTTTTGATAGTTGTAAGGCTTGAGGTTGTACTTATCAGGTTTGGGAGGAGCCTTAGGATTATTTCTGCCATATTTTATGTCATAGATTCTCCTCTTGGTCAAAGATTTCTCATACAACTCCCATTCCTGGGAACTGTAATGATCATTTCTATCTTCATTAAAATCTACAACCAGTTTTAGAGTCTCAAGACTTAATGACTTGGAGGTTGGGCTCCACACTTCAGAAAATTCTTAATGATGTAGTCATTGTAGTTGATAAATAACCTAGCTTGTAATTGATGCAGACAAACTTTTCCTGAGTCATGCAGTCGAAGAAGTCGATAAAAAACTTAGTTTGTAGCCTATGCAGTCGAAATTTGAATTAGAACATTTTGAGCTTTTGCCTTTAAATTCTTTACTTCAGTGACTTACATCTTGATAGTGACATGTCTAATATATGATTATATCATAGATTAACATGAATTTTGCACCTTGAGGGATTTCAAGGGCAAAACCCTGTTTGGATGACCATAAGGCTAACACTATATTAAATAAGAACTCCTCTTAAACTTGTTACATCAAACCAACCACAATCATCAAATACAAGATGTTTATTGTCATCTTGAAGCCTTCTTCAAATCAAGAATCTTGTGGACAATATTTCCAACATGGATGACGCCTGATTCTTATCCATGGACTTGCTAAATTTATCTAGTATAGAGTGAAGCACTTCAGTTCATCCATCTCCGTCAGCCAAAAGAGTAATCTGACTAGATGCCCACAAATGTTTACTACCGTGAACCCCCGTAGTTATCGAAAGCTTCAAGGGCCCATAGGTATAAGAAGATGAACAAAACTACTTAAATTTGAATCTTCACAAAAACTAACAATTAATTTGTGGAGGAGTGTCAAAAAATGTTTGTATGAGGATAAGTTCATAAATTCTTTATGTTTTTATAACTCTTCTAAATGGTCAGACATATAGTTATGTTCTTTCATTGACGCAACTTGAAGTTATAATTCTTGTTTTAAAAGTTGAGATTTTAAGCTCAGGAAATATCATATCATTGAGAGAAGTGTTTGTCTCACTTAAACCGCTGAGACAAAAGTATCTCAGCTGTGAAGAAGAAACTTCTGAGACAATTGAGAAGGAACCATCGAGACAAAGCCACCAAAAATTTTCTAAGTCCAGAAAGTGGAATTCATCGAGCTCAGCTCACAGATCGTCGAGCTCAAGTTAAAGGTTGAAGATTCAGAGTTCGTCGAGCTCAGCTCACTGATTGTCGAGCTCAAGTTTAAGGTTGAAGATTCATCATTCGTCGAGCTCAGCTCACAAATCGTCGAGCTCGGGTTAAAGGTTGAAGATTTAGAGTTCATCGACTTGAGCCAGCCTTTCGTCAAGCTTAAGTTAAAGTTGAAGATTCTGAAGTTCGTCGAGCTCAGCACAGAGTTCGTCGATTTCATATCGATGATCATCGAGCCGAGTCCAAATACTTTATGTCATTGTGGGAAAGCTATAGTAGCGTCGGAAGCTACTGTTTGTCTTCTTCTAAGGGAGGCGGCGCTCACCATACATGACTGGGCCCACATTCAAATTATGTTGTTGATTCAAATCAACATATATAAAAGGAAGAGAATAAAAGAAGATTAGGGTTACCAAAAAAACAAGAACGAAAGCAGAAAATTAAAAAGAGGCAGTTGGACTTCATCTTCTTTGACAGGCTTGAAAACAAAGTCCAACAGTGAAAGCCAGAAGGCAAAGATAGTTGAAGCTACTTCCAGTTCAGCAAGATTGTTTCTTGAAGAACAAGTTGGCTGATTCAATCTATCAGCAAGAGAAGATAGTTGTGTGAAGCGGTGTAAGCCTTCAACAGCAGATAGTTGCTCACATGTGCAGCAAAGAAGAATTTGGTTGTAGAAAAAGACGCATCCCTTCTACAGCAAGTGGGCTGGACTGATATCTTCTCAGTATAGCAAGTTAGACTCAGATATTTATCTCTTTGTCAGGATTTCAATTTTTACTTAATTATTTCCTGTAGGATTTAGTTTATCTGAATCTGAGTGTAGGGAACTTTGTGCATGAGTGGTAGGTGACTAATTAGTCCTTAAGGTAGGTGCCCTGCTGGGGTACTGAGGTAGGATCCAAGTGTGTATCTGAGCTTTATGGCTTAAGTGCTTGAGGTAGGAGAGTGCTTATCTCTGAGGTAGGATCCAAGTATGGATTTTAGGTAGGGCTGTCCTCCCAGCCTGAGTGTAGGGCCTAGTGCCTGAGGTAAGTGACTGGTGATTCACTGAGCTGTAGGTGATAAGTGTGTCACTGAGTTGTACGCATTAAAGGATGCTGAGATATAGGTGCTTGGAAGGGCACAAAGGTAGGTACCTATATAGGTACTGAGTTGTAGGTGTGTTTCAGCACTTTGAGAGTAGGGCTGTGTGCCTGAAGTTATAGGGCTGAGGAGCCTGAGATTTAGGCCTTAGAAATAAGGCTGAGGTATGTGGTCAGTGGACCACTGAGCTGTAGGAGCACTGCAGGGCTCTGAGGTAGGAATCCTTGTGGTTCTGAGTTTGGATTCTGAAAAGAATCTGTGTGTAAGGCTGAGGGCGTAAGGCGTAAGCTCTGAGGAGCATATTGGTGGAGTTTGTGCCTAGTCCAATAAATCAGTTGGATAGGTGGGAGGGAAAGTGGATGTACCGAATTTGGTAACCATATAAATACTTGCATGCTTGCCATGTTGCTTGTTTCCTTCTTGTATTGCAGGTAATTAGGACAAGCTCTAGATCACAAAACTTATAAACATCAAAAAGGCTTAAGTAATTTCAAAGTCCTATTAACCCCCCCCCCTCCCCTCTCTAGGTGACTAGCTAACCTTTAAATAATAACTTTTAAGTGGTATCAGAGGGAGGTTTCTCAAAAAGGATTTAATAATCTGAGTACGCATCCAAGGTTAGCTATAAGATATAAGAATGGGGTATGTTGTAAACTACAAGAAACTTAGGGACATAAAATTACCAATCTACATAAAGGAGGGCTTTGGCCTCTAGAAGGAAAGGGTCAGACTATTCATGCAAGCTGCTGACCCTAGGATCTATATCACAGTCAAAGAAGGACCCTTCATACCCATGAAGACCACAGTTCTAGATGCCAACATCCAGACACCTAAATCTTATGATGAAATGAACAAAGATGAGCTCCTACTTGCCTCAATGGACAAGAGAGCTCAAAACATTATTGCTAGTGCAATTGATGATTCAACATTCCAAAATCGGGTGCACTATAAGAACTCCAAGGATATGTGGGACACCCTAGTTGTGTTCATGGAGGGTTCAGAGGAGGTGAGGGATGACAGAAAATCCATGCTCAACCAGGAGTATGAGGCCTTCAAACAAGGAAAGTCTGTTGGCATTACTGAGTGCTTTGAGAGATTCTTTAGAATAGTAAATGAACTGAGAACATATGGAAGGGTCTTCAGCACCTATGAGCTGAATGACAAATTTTTCAGGTCCCTCACAAAGGATTGGGACACAAAGATTTGTGTCATTAGAGAAATGGCCAAGTTAGCTAACACACCTCCTCCAACCCTATTTGGAAAGTTATTGTCATATGAGATGCAGCTTGCTGCTAGAAAGGAAGAAGAAAAGAGCAATATTTCACAGGCCAAGGAGAATTCTATGGCCTTCAAAGCTAATGCCCAACCTAGGAGCAGAAGGAAGAACTCTCCACCTAGGAGAATTACTGAGTCAGATTCCGAGAGCTCAAAGACCAGCTCCTCAGACAGCAATATGTCTGATGGGGACTTTGCTGCCTTCTCCAGGAAATTTCAGAAATTCATGAAGAAGGAGCATAGGAAGAATAGCAGGCCTTCCTCTTCCTCACAACATAGAAGGAGATCCTCTAAGGAGGATAAGTATGCTCCTACCTCTAGAAAACAAACTTTTTCTAAAGTCATTTGTTTTTGCTACAGCAAACCTGGGCACATAGTTGTTGACTGCCCATTGAAGAGGAAAGAGGAAGGAGAGAAGAAGCACTATAAGGGGAAGAAAAAAGAGAAGTCTCTTGTGGCCAAGAAGGAAAAGACTTGGTCTGACTCCTCCTCTGGGTCAGACAGTGAAGAAGAAGAAGCTTACATTGGGCTAATGGTTGTTGCTGAAGAAGAACCTGAAGAATATCCAGCTACTAGGATAGGAATTAGGGCCCCTCTGTCACATTCAGAAAGTGACTCAGAGGTTGATGAAGATGAAAAATAATATGTTCATTGCCATGGATTAGTGGCAATGACAGATGAGGAGAGCTGACTGGATCATCCTGGATAGGCTCAAGTAAATCATAAATCTCTTCCTTTTATTTCAAGTCATGAGGTTAGCTTAGAGTCTGAAGCTCAATCATCAAGAGATGAAGGGGATTCAGAGTCTGAGGATGAAGTCAATTTAATAATTGATAAGTATGGAGAACTTCTTAAAGCATTCAAGAAGTACAAGCTCCTTGCCAAGAGACAAGAAAAAGAGCTTCTCCGTCTTAGGAGCAAGTGTGAGGGCCAAGAAAAGGATCTCAATGATATGGCAACTCAATTAGCCGAGCTCAAGGGCATCATTGATATGCAGTCTCTGGTAAGAGTCTCAAATGAGAAAATTATCAAGAAACTTGAAGATGATCTACTAAGGGAGAAACTGTTGGTGGCCAAGTTTTCTAAGCCAAGCACTTTGCTTCCCTTAATTGATACCCTCTTTACCCAAAAGGGTAAGAAAGGGTTAGGTTTTAAGGGATCTGCTAGACCTCCCAAACCAAGAGGAAAGGGGAAGGCTCCAGTTGTGCCTCTAGCCTCATTGCCTCCAATTTCTTTTCAGAATGTTCTATTGCCTTCTAACAGGTATGACCATGAAATCTGTTATGGTCATTAGAAGAATTGTAGATCCACTAGTATGGACCATTGTGGCCATAGCCAAGGTGGGAGATATAGCCATGTGAGGGACCTTAAGGCTGCCCATGAGGAAATTCAAATGGCACATCCTGGACCATTTGTTTTTGGTGTCTCAGCCCCAAAACTCAAGGATATTACTGCTGCAGGAAATCTGAGTCATCAAACAAAAGTAATGACTCAAGGTGAGTCCTCTGACAAGACTGGAATGGCAGTTTCTGATTCAATCTGATGCATGTTAGCTGAAAAGAGACATGCAGCGGTGGCTCTCAAAAAAGACCAAAACAATCAACTAAAAGACTTACCTTCAGTCAAATAGCTGCTCGAAGGAATCAGAGACATACAACAGCACATCTACCCATTGTTCAGGGATCAGTCTAGGCAAATGATTTCCCTAAATAGAAAAGGAGGTATAATGTCCATGAGTGCTGGTGCTGTGTCAAAGTGGGCCACTATGTTGCAGATTGCTGACACAATCCTTCAGTGTACAGAGGTAGCCAACCTGTCAGGAATTCTACAGGAAGGCAAGCTTATTTTCAGACTAATATGAACCTAGGACCCAATAGAAATTGGGGTCTTAAGGTGAGATAAATTGTACTTTTTAGGTTAGTTCAAGTACCAGTTCCCCTAAATGGTACTTGGACAGTGGATGTTCCGGGAACATGACTGGAACAAAGGAACTATTGAAAGATTTTACTCCTATAAAGACTGGACCTAAGGTCATCTTTGGAGGCTCTGACAAGGGTATAACTAGAGGTTATGGTAAGATCTCAAATGACATAATCACCATCACAAAGGTAGCTTATGTAGAAGGGTTACAACACAACCTCATAAGCATAAGTTAATTATATGACCTTGGTTATGACATTTCCTTCCACAAGAATAAGTGTCACATCAAGAGGTTAAGTGACAAGAGTGTCATCTTAACAGGCACTAGGAGTGGGAATGTTTATTGCTTAAACTTTTCTTGCTTATATAGTAGTTCCTCTATATTCTTAGTTGTAAATGACAAAGTCTCATATTGTGTTCAATGGCACAAGAGACTGGTTCATTTGAATTATGAGACCATTGGTTAGTTCTTTAGTGATGAGCATGTTAGGAATGGACCCAAAATAAAATTCTCCAAGGAGGGTATCTGTGTTGCTTGCCAAAAGGGTAAGCAGACTAAGACATCTTTCAAGAGCATTGAGACCAAGGACTCAGTGAGATGCTTGTATCTCATGCATATGGACTTGTTTGGTCCTATGCATATTCAGAGTCTAGGTAGGAAGGTCTACACCCTTATGGTGGTTGATTACTATTCCAGGTTTGTTTGGGTGTTCTTTCTTTTAATAAAGGATGAAACCCTTGAAGTCTTCATGAATTTTTTCAAGCAGATTCAGAATGAACTTGGAAGCTTTATGGTCAAAATAAGAAGTGACCATGGAATAGAATTTCAGTCTGCTGCCATGACTACCTTCTGTGAAGAGCAAGAGAATCATATATAATTCTTCTCTCCAAGAGCACCCCAGCAAAATGGGATAGATGAGAGGAAAAATAAGACTCTCATAGAAGCTGGGAGAACATTTTTGAGTGACACTTCTCTCCATTAATATTTCTGGGTTGAGGTAGTTAACACTGCATGTCATGTTCTCAATAGGGCTTCTATCACCAAAGGCCACAAAAAGAATACCTATGAGATCTTGAAGGGAAGAAAACCAAACATATTCTATTTCAGGATCTTTGGTTGCAAATGTTTCATCTTGAATAATGGTAATTCAAAAGTGACTAAGTTTGCTACCAAATCCCATGAGGGGATCTTTGTTGGTTACAACAATAGTAGTAAGGAATATAAAGTCTATAACTTGACAAATCAAGTTGTAGAAGAATCTGTCCATGTAGTGTTTGATGAGTCAAGCATGATTAACAGTGAGCTGTCAAGCTCTTTGCCTAGTTCTACAGATACAGAAATTTTGATGGAAAAGATCTCCATCAAAAATAAAGACACTACTGTGCCAGAAAAATACAGAGAAGGATGATATCTAGAGGAAGCAAAGGACGGTCTAGTTGGAGATGAAGATCAACCAGCTGAAGAAAATGGTGCTCAACAAGAAATAGTCCAGCTGCCCCTAGCAGTCAGATATCTGAGAGATCATCCTCTAGATCAGATAATAAGTGAGGCTAGCCAAGGTGTATAGACCAGAAGCAGGAGTTTTAACACAACTCTTTAATCCAGCTTCATATCACAAGAAGAGCCAAAGAAATTTGAAGAGGCAAATCAGGACCAATTCTAGATTGGTGCAATACAAGAAGAACTGAATAAGTTCAAAAGATGCAAGGTCAGGAAGCTGGTTCCCAGACCAGATGGACATAATGTTATTGGAGTCAAGTGGATTTTTAGAAATAAACTTGATGACAATGGAATTATCATAAAGAATAAGGCTATATTGGTGGCTAAGGGGTACAAACAGGAAGAGCACATCTGGTTCCTGTCAATTTCTAGGTGGTGGGCTTGTCTTTTAGAGTAGCAAGAAGCAAACAAGTGTTGCAATCTCCACTGCTAAGTCAGAGTACATTTTCAGCTGGGAGCTACTGTGCTCAGTTACTGTGGATCCAACATCAACTTCAGGACTATAATATTCAGATAAGTAGAACTCCACTCTTTTGTGATTCTACAAGTGCAATTTCTATAGCTAGGAATCCTGTCTCCCATAGTAGGACTAAGCATATAGAAATTAGGTATCATTTAATTAGAGAACATGTGGAAAGGTAAGACATCAGCCTTGAGTTTGTCTCTACAGACAAGCAAGTGGTTGATATCTTCACTAAGCCACTAGATGAAGCCAAATTTAACACCTTCAAATTTGAATTGGGTATGTTGAATCTTGTGTAGCTCCAATTCTCTCCTCTACAATATGTTTTACTGTCAATTTTGCAGGCAGTACAAGTCCTTTCCCAAGACAATGAATATAGTGTACAACAGTTGAGGGGGAGCAAGCCTAGCATCAGAAATGGAATTAAGTCAGAGTAGGGGAATCATTCCCAGACAAATAAGGGGAGAAAAACTCCACACATAACAATTCTCCTTATTGCAGAAGTCAAAAAGGGGAGAGGAGTTAGGGGGAAGAAAGAATAGACTTGATCAAGATCTGACCAAGCCAAGATGCAAGAAGCTCAAAGCCAAGTGGTATAGAAGTTGTTTCAGCACAAGAATAGTAAGGATGGCTCATCTAGGAGAGCAGCATGCAAGAGGGAGTAAGTAAAATTTCTGACATGAAGAATTATATGTGGTAACAAATTTTCAAACTCTTAATGATGTTACACAAGTGTCAGTTTTTATGATAAAAATGTTGTGTATGTCAATGACCTGTGTTCTTGATCAAGCAATGTTTTGACTTCTTCAAATAGGGAGAGATTGTTAGGTCCATTGACCTCAATGTTCCAGATTTGAAAGAAGTCAAACTGGTCAATGACATACACATATAATGTATATGATGTATGCTTGAGTTATTGCATGCAGGTTGTCCTTGATTTGATAGGTGAACAGGAAGAGGAAGCTGGAAGTCAAAAAATTAGACTAAGGTATAACCACTAAGATAGCTGAGACAGCTGAGAAGAATATCTCAGCAGAACCGCTGAGACAGCTGAGAAGCTCAACACATATCGTTGAGATAAATGTTGGTCTCAGCTAAACCGCTGAGACAGAAGTGTCTCAGCTGTGAAGAAGAAACCAATGAGACAGTTAAGAAGGAACCACTGAGACAAAGCCAGCAAAAATTTTCTAAGTCCAGAAAGTGGAAGTCATCAAGCTCAGCTCACAGATCGTCAAGCTCAAGTTAAAGGTTGAAGATTCAGAGTTCGTCGAGCTTAGCTCACTGATCGTCGAGCTTAAGTTGAAGGTTGCAGATTCAGCGTTTGTCAAGCTCAGCTCATAAATCATCGAGTTAAGATTAGGTTGAAGATTCAGAGTTCATCGATCTAAGCCCGACTTTTGTCGAGCTCAAGTTAAAGTTGAAGATTCTGAAGTTCATCGAGCTCAGCATAGAGTTCGTCGATCTCAGATCGAGATTGTCGAGCCCAGTCGAAATACTTCATGTCGTTGCAGGAAAGCTATAGTAGCGCCGAAAGCTACTGTTTGTCTTCTTCTAAGGGAGGTGGCTGTAACATCCCATTTCCAGCTAGACCCCTAGGAGTCGGTCTATCGTGATAGAACCCTAGGAAGCCCAAGAATTGAAATACATCGACCAAGATTTCGGGTCACGGGTTGGTCACGCTAGTGACCGACCCGTCACGCCCGTGACCTAGGGCGTGAACCCTTCGATGATCGTCGATCTCAGAAAGACGATCGACGAGCGCAGAATTTGCAATCCGGGCTTGTCACGCCTGTGACCTACGTGTCACGCCCGTGACCTAGGGCATGACGCCCTTCGACAATCGTCGATCTCAGGAAGACGATCTTCGAGCGCAGAATTTACAACCCGGGCCTGTCACGCCCGTGACCTATGTGTCACGCCCGTGACCTAGGGCATGACCCCCTTCGACGATCGTCGTTCTCAGGAAGACGATCGGCGAGCGCAGAATTTGCAGCCCGGACCTATCACGCCCGTGACCTACGTGTCACGCCCGTGACCTAGGGCGTGACCCCCCTTAGACGATCGTCGATCTCAGGAAGACGATCGACGAGCGTAGAATTTGAAGCCTGGACCTGTCACGCCCGTGACCTACATGTCACGCCTGTGATAAAGGCCGAAACGTCGGTTCAGGCTCGAAATTATTCTAACACGCGTTATAATAAATCCTGGTATGGAAAGTTACACCATGTGTATTTATGGGCTGTTTCCTTCTCTAATTACTTAATAAGAAAGAGAAAGTGTTGGCCTAATAGGAAATCACCACATGGTGAACACCTCTTCTTATTCCAGCATTTCCTTTCCTCCACCATTCCCGAAAAGCCATTCGTTAAGGGAGCTTTTATGGCCATTACAATCTATGCAAACCCAAAGCCCCATTTCTCCCCTATAAAAGGCTCTTTACACTTAGTGGAGAAGTTGTCACCCCTACTTGATGGATTGAAGCCTTGTGCCTTGGTGTTGAAGAAGTTCGGGAATGCCACCACCGCGCCATGACAATCCGACGTTCATCTCGCCTCCAAACCGAGAACAAGGTCCTCCTCTACTTCTTCTTTTGTGGGTAGATCTTAGGATCTTAGAAAGGAAGTTCATGCTCAAAGGAGCAGACCTATTCCGTGTTTTCATGGAAAAACTATGAAAAAATATATTTTCAGGTACGCCGAAAACCGCCACCTCCGGCGGCCAAACCACCGCCGACCAATAGTCATCGCCTCGACGGAGGTGGTGGTGCTGGTGGCTGGCCAGGGAAGTGACCGGACGGCCGGCGACGGATCGCGGGAGAACTATAGGAAATATATTTTTCTGAGTTCAGTTACGGGTTCTGTAGAAGATGAACAGTAAACATTTTTATGATATAAAATTATGTATATAGTATATAAAGGAAATATACATTAAATGGGCCCTTTTAATATTACAAAACGAGGAACTTAGAGGCCGATTTAGGAAAATGGTCAGTCACAGAAGTTGTAGCATTTCGAGTCTAGATTAATTTAAAATTGATTTCAACTCGTTTGGATAATCGGTGTGACCGCAGCACCCGTTTTACTAGGGGTTGTACCTAGAGTTGGGCAGGAACAAAAATGAATGCCCACTCTTCGTCTCTTATCCAAATGACCTGAAATTTGGGCAGGAGGTTACCCTTATCCATACCTAGAGGCTGTCTAAAAATGAGAATTTTTGGAGATACTTTGCATAAGGTTTTTGTTTTAATTTAATAAAGTGAGAGTAATTTATCTAAGTGGTCAAATGACATCCAAACCCTCTCAAATTTTTGGTGAGTGGTCCCTAGCTATAAAACCTAGCTTTGTACAAAATTCCAACTCTTTTGGATTAGTTTTGGATAGGAAGTCACATATTCTTAACTAGGCATTAATGAAGCATTTTGAGTAGAAAGTGCACTAAGAGGTTGGAACGCTCAAATCACCTCAACAGAGGTTGATATTTTGACCACTGACTTAGAGGGGTTATTATAACCCACTTGGAGAAAATGGTGTGGTTTAGGGTTGGTTTACCCTAGGATCCAAACTCAAACCCTTGATGGAGGGTTTTGAGGGTTGTGAAGGACATGGGTGCAATTTCTCTCGTATTGCCGTGAAATTCAATAGAATTGACATTAGCATGATATGAATCATTTGGATGGAATCTTGGAGGATTTGGAGATAGGTAGATATCTCAAAACCCTAACCTTAGCTTTAGGGTAAAATACCAAATAAGTAAAATCTGTCACTAAACATTATCTAAAAGCTGTGAAACTTGGGTAGAGTAAGTTTTGGGGAGGGTAGAATCTATAGCAATTTTACTAGAATTTTATTATGTATATTTCAAGCATTTCATTTGTAACATTAGTTATAGCCCTAATTGATGTTTTAATTATTTGGATCTTTATGTTCATTGAAACCCCATGAAATCTTGGAAGTAAATGTCTTAAGTCAGAATGGTTGCTCCTGAATTATTGTATAATTTTTAGTTGAGTAAATCTAGTACTTCCTTCACAAATGTTAAAAAAGGGTTTTATGTTTTAAAAATTAATTATGGATTATATTGCTGCTGAAAATTTATGAAACTTGACCAATGCTATTTTTAAGGTTGTTCCTGCGTAATATAATTAATTTATAATTTTTGGATGGATATTATCTGTACTTGATTCATAAATAACGAAAGATAGAAAATATTGCTAAAATAGTTTTAGTGCTCTTCTGATAATAGAAAAATTGTGATGCTTTGGATTTACCATTTTGAGATAGCAAAATATTTATAATAATTTTGTTGGACATCTTGCATGAGTATTTAGGGTAGTTCATGTTCAAACCGGTAGCCCAAGAAATTTTGAGGAAATTAATTAAATGCCAGATAAATTAGGAAAAATTATAGTTTTCTGATTATTCGTAAATCATATCATGATAAACTTCCAGTAAATAAGTTAGGGCATTTGGATGAGTATTGGATCATTTCCTAACCAGTTCGACATATAGTCTAGGCTGGTCTGCATATAGCAAATTGTTAAATTGCAATAGGACATGATCTGGGGTAGTTGTTGGAGTTAGTCATTTTGTCTGGGTGGATAGATATGGATGATTTCACAATAGAATGATATGAAGAGTGGTGAGAAATGGTGTTGGCTAGAGTTAAGAGGTGCTCGGGTTCGACGAAAGATCGTCTTTCCCGAAGAGAGGAAGGTTAAAAATCACCCTAGGTTAGTCTATCGTAATATGAGAAGGGAATGAGTAAAGGGAATCAACCAATAACAATAAGAGCCTTGCGAAAGGGAACGATGGGCTTCAGCTACCATCATAGTTCCTAGTGCCCTTTGAGAGCCCTTCACGTGGAATACCGGGGGCAGTCCTGGGTTAACGTAAACTGTAATAATAAACTGAAAAGAGTAACATAGTATTTAGGATCTCACATTTCACAAACACGGCTAGCACAGGAAGATTTTTGGGAGCTTCAGCTCGATAGGTTAAGAGACGGACGGAATGGTCCGGGGAGCTTCGGCTTGATTGGTTAAGAGACAGACGTTTTAGTCCGGGGAGCTTCGAATCGGTTTTTGTTTGATTACGATTAAATTTGCATGTGCATAAAAGGAAAGAAAAAATAAGGTGGTGGGTCTTCGGTATTGGAGGTTCGATGCACCGACGCCAATACGCTGACTCGGCAAGTGTGGTTAGCACTTCGCCAACAGAAGTCCGGTGCGCCAGCCGGCAAGAGTATGCAGGAGTCCGCTTTGTGCACCAAGCGTTGAGGCGTACGATAAGTCTGACCAGTAGTGCTTTACTGGTTTAGAGGTAGGCGAGGCCAAACCCACCGCTTCCGTCTGCCACTACGGAGGTATCCTGGGAGGTAATGGCTCCGAAAAAGGGAACTAAAGGTCTATGTGCACAGAGTCGGGTGTGTGAGTTGCACTTGCATGTTGCATCATACCCACTTGCATGTCATAGCATAATAGATTCATTTAACCCCTGCCACCTAAAGTATAAGTGAAATGGGACGCTTATATATTAGGACTTGCAAAACGCCCCCTTGGTCTATAAGCTTGTGTGGCCAAGTTTATAAATTAAGGTTAAATTCTACATATAAATGTTGTTGTTTGATAATCGACACCCCAATGTATAAGTGGTATGGGACACTTTATACGATGGGAGCCTTGCAGAAGATCCCTTGGTTATGCGTTGCCGCACATAAGTTAAGGTTACATTTCCTTCTTTCTGTTATTGCCATTATTTATTATAGAATTGCTAGTTTTGTTCCGCTGCCACCTGTTTCTTTGGTTTAATCTCCACCTTCAAGTCCTTCCCTTACTTCCTCTTCGCTCGGTACCTAGGGCCATGGGGGAAGGGGTAGGGGATGATAGGACATAGTCTTTATGACTAACGGTTTTCGAACCACATCATTTTAGGGAATCGTGGATCCCAGCACGGGGGAGCAGCCCTAGAGACCGGTACGCTTGGAGATGGGGCAGTCTAGCTCCGGAGTTCATACAGCCGGGACCGTGAGTCTCGACCTTGAGTAGATGTTCTATTTTTGCTTCCGCATGAGTGATTTGTAGTGAGGACATGATGTACCGGGCATAAGCCCGTATTTTTAGTACTCTGATATATTTTTCTGTGGACACTCCCTTCGTGGAGATTTTATTTCTATATGTGATTTTTTTGTGGACTTGCTTTTACTTCATTTTGCTAACTTTCTGTGATGGAATTGGCCGGCAGAATCGGCTTTTTGTGGTCATGACCCTTCAGGGCGTGAAGGTGTCACATCAAAGTGGCTATTCTGGGCTTAAGACCCCGGTGTTTTAAAAGAAAAAGGGGGGGGGGGGGTCTTACAAGTGGTATTAGAGGAAACATCGATCTGAAAAAGGTAGCAGTCCACTAACCCTTTTCCCCTGCTCGAGTTTTGTTTGGGGACAAACTAAGCAGCGGAAGTAGTGGTGTGCCCATTTGGGGATCACATATAAATTGTCCACTTTTATTAAAGATTGAATGTTTTCTCAGTATGGGTTTTGTTACGCAGCCTCCAGTACAGCATACGCCACAAGGTGGAGTTCAACAGGCTCAGGATGTTGCACCACCTCCACCGGTCCCCACTCCTTTCCTTCAGTCAAACATGGGACAGACTCTGACTGCCATTCTGGAGGCTTTCAGGGCCCAGCAGGTTCCGGTCCCGCAGCCAAACTTAGGGGCCAACTCGTTGAGCATCTTCCGAGGACTTTCTCCCCCGTCCTACTTGGGGACAGAGTCGGCAGTTCGGACGGAAGAGTGGCTGGATATTATGTACGAGATGCTGACCGAGATACGGTGCCCCTGGGAGGAGAGGGTGGCTCTAGTTGTCTCTTGCCTGGAGTCCCATGCCAAGAGGTGGTGGAGGACGCTGCTGGACACGACGTTTGCCGATAGGGAGGTTGCGGAAGTTACCTGGGAACAGTTCAGGGTCGCGGTGCTGGAGCATTTTGTTCCATAGTCGGCCAGGGATGAGTTGGAGGAGCGGTTCTTACAGCTGAAACAGGGCACCCGGACGGTGGTGGAGTACCATCGGGAGTTTGACCATTTGGCTCGATATGTAGATTCTTACCAGCTGGACGAAACAGAGTACATCAAGAGGTTCTATAAGGGCCTGCGGGAGGACTTGATGGAGGCTTTGTTGTTTGTATCTGATGGGCCTATCTCTAGGATTTTTGAGATGGAAAAAATGATTGAGGCTGATTGGCACACCACTCGGGGCCGGAAGCGACAAGCAGAGGATCAGGCCTAGAGAGTAAGAAATGACCAGCGATGAGGTGCTATACCAGAGGGGAGAAGGACAGAGGACCAGCCTTGTCAGGAAGTGAGGCAGGAGCCGAGGGAGCAGGTGATATTGGCCCTTCAACCTCTTCGGATGTAGGAGATGCCGAGACCCGGGGGAATGGCGTATCCCCCACCAGAGTGCTTCCATTGTCATCAGATTGGGCACCTCCGGAGGAACTGCCCCATGAGGGGGGCACCACCTCCAGCACCACAGGGTGGCCCACCTGCTCAGCTTTTCGGAGGCCGAGGACGCGGCCGAGGTCGTGGATACTAGGGGGAGATCATAGTTAGGAAAGGGAGCAGATGTATGCTATGGACCTAGCGCAGCCTCGGAATCCAGAGCAAGTCATAGCAGGTATGCTACAATGCTTCGTTATTTTCATAGAATTTCCCTCTCAGTTGATTAAATCTTAGAACCGCACTAGATAGATTAACAAGGAAAGAAAACTCGTTATAGAACCCTAAGACATCTAATCACCCCAGGTATAGTCTTCATCAGCGGCAAGCCTGCCCGCATGCTTTTCGATACTGGAGCTACTCACTCCTTTGTGTCGGAGACATTCATAGAAGGACTGGAAGGCATGGAGTGATTCACGGGCTCGAAGATGAGGGTGCAACTACCGGATTGATCTGAACTCCTTACCTCGGACCACTGCAATATTGAGGCAGAAATTGGTGGAAAGGCGTTCGAGGCTCCAGCGACGATTTTGAAGCTGACGGACTATGATTTGATCCTGGGCATGGCATGGCTGCACTAGAACCATGCCCAGATTGATTGCCAAGCGAAGAGGATCACAGTAAGACACGAGGACTCTTTCATTATCATCGAAGGTATAAGATGTAACATCCCTCAGCCAACTAGACCCCTAGGAGTGGTTTTGTCATGACTGGGTCATGACAAAACCCTAAGAAGCCCCAAGGAGACCAAGTGGGCCTAGTGGTGTGGTTAAACCATTATGGTCTGCAAATAGTAAACTACTAAACTTTAGGATAGAGTGACCTAGGGCCCTCAACATACCTCCAAGACCTCCTTATGGTCACTCTAACCCCTGACAAGAACTTTAGGACTCATCAGGGTGAATCCTAGAACCTGTGTTGACCAAGGTCAACCCTAACCCTAATTAGGTCAAATTGGCCTGTTCAGGGTTGATTGACCCTACCTAGGTCAAGTAGGCCCTACCAAGGCCCCACTGGACCCAAAGTGAGGTCAATGGGTCACCTAAGACCCATTGGAGTCAACCCTAGGAGCTAGGTTGACCCAAGTCAACTCTAACCCCAAAATGGTCAAAGTGCCCTTATTAAGGGTCAAATGACCTACAAGGTGCCCTAACAACCCTACCCACCCCTACCTAGACTTTAGGGGAGGCTAATAGGTCACCAAGGACCCATTGGTGGTGACCCAAAAAGCCAATTTGACCAAGGTCAACCCTAGGCTAGGTTAGGTCAAATCTAGCTCAAATGGGCTAACTCAAGCTTGGACCCATTAGCCATTTGGGCTAACCACCTCTTAGACCATGCTTAATCAGATTAGTGGGCTGACATGGGGTTAACAAATTGATAAAAATCGGCCAGGGTGACTAGGAGAGAGAAAACTCAAAATGGGTTAATGGAGGAGAGAGAAAGAGGAGGAGGAAATGGCATTCAAGGCTAGGGAGGCCAAGGGCCTCCACTAATGGCTGGATTCAACTCCTCTGGGGAAGAGGAGGAGTTTCCAGCCGTTTCCCGGCCTTCCCAAGTCAGTTTCACCCCTCCCCATTCTCTTCCATTAAAAAGCATCCCCAGGTCCAGAGGAGCCGTTTACAATCTTCCCCCATCAATTTTCTTCAACTTCACAGTGTAAACGCAGAACTCCGGCGATCTCCTCCACCACATGGCATCCCGGCGATCGGCGCGCATCCAAGCCACAAGAGAGGTCCTCCCTTACTCCTTCTCTCATGGATAGATCTTAGATATTATTTAGGGAGAGGATCGGGCTCAATTGAGCCCGATCCATAGTTTTGGTTTTCACGGATTTTGCCAAAAAAATGGCTTGCGGGATCGCCGGAAAAAGCCTCTCCGGCGGCCGTGCCGCCGCCTGGCGGTAGCCACCACCTCACCGGAGGTGATGGTGGCGGTGGCCGGCCGGGAGGTGGCTGGATGGCCGGCGGCAATGAGATAAAGGGGCTCCAGGTTCGGGCAATCCCCACCCTTGACTGGAGGTAGGAGATGAATGGATGCCATCCAAATCGCTTCAAGATCCGTGAAAATAGTGAAAATCATGATAGTATAGTTTGGATATATTATTTGTATTTCTGTCACAGTCTTACCTCTTAATGTTTGTATTTATTAAAAATACCTAGAGCCCTCTACAGAAAAAGTAGTGAACATGAAAGTTGTAGCCCTTTGAGTCTATTTATTTTAGAATTGATTTCACCCAATTTGGATAACTGTGCTGACCTCAGCACTCAGTTTGGTGGAAGGTGTCCTTAGGCTAGGTCAGACACCATTTTGGTTGCCCACATCAAACCAGACCTCCAAATGACTTAAAATTTTATGTAGGGGTCACTCTTACCTACACCTATGACATATCCAAAAATGGTAATTTTTGGATAACATTTTTCTATAGTTTTTGTTAAAATTTAATAATCATATCTTAGAGTGATTAAGGGGTCTAATGACCTCCAAATCCCCCAAAATTTTGGTGGGAGGTCCTTAGGGACCTTGGGAAGCTCTGTATAAAGTTTCATTTAATTTGGAGATGTTTTGGGTGGGTAATTACCCAATCCTAGGTTAGCCCATTAAGGGGCAAATAGGTCAAAAGTGCACTTAGTGATTTTAATTGACCAAACTCCCTCACCAGAGGCTGAAACTTGGTCCACTGGTTTGTAATGGGCTTTAACACTCCCTTATGGTGTATGGAGTGGTTTGGGGTGAGTATGCCCTAGGACCCAAGTCCAAACCCCTAGGTTGGACTTTGGGGGCTTGTGAAGGGCATGGGGTCAAATGACCTTGAATGGAAGTGATTTTTGGTGGAGAGGAGACTAGTGAGGTTAGAACCCCCCCCCCTGACCAAAGTCTTGGAAGATTTGGAGAGGGTTACCCTCCCTTAAACCCTAACCCTAGTTTAGGACACCTCCTTTGTTAAGGTAAAATAGGTCACCAAAACTTGCCTAAAGGCCATGAAACTTGGGTAGTGTACTTCTTGGGTTTAGGGAAGTCTCTGGGAAGTAATATTGAGAGCCTTGGAATTCAATACATGATAGTTCCTTCATATCTCACAAAAATAGGCTTTTGGGTATTTTAATTAATTTGATTTCTTTGGTTGATTAATGGATATGAAATTTTGGCAGAGAGCTTTTTAGATTCTTATACATATGCTTGAATTTTGCTGGAATTATTAACTGATTATTTTAAGTACTTCATTCACAAGCCATTGATTTTCTAAAGATAGTCAAATAATTATTATGGGTTGTTCCCTCACTGAAATCTGGTGTAACTTAGGCAAATGAGTTTTTATGACCTCTTACATCTCTGGTAATTATTGTAGAATTTTTGGATCTATAATCATAGGGGTTGATTCACAAGGCTTGCAATTTGTAGAATTTATAAATGATTTTTAAATAATATTTTTAGGCCTTGTAAAATTATAATTTTTGGTCAGTGAACATTTATGGACATTGTAGAGCCCTGGTAATTTTCTTATAATTTTATGATGAATGAATGTAGTACCTCATGCTCAAAATCACTCATGGCTTTAATTTCTGGATAATTAAATAAATATTAAATTATTTAGGAAAAATTTGGAAGTGCTGGATTTAAATTATAAAAGTCATGATAGGCCCTTAGTAATTATCTTAGGGTGTTTGGATGAGAAATTGATGCACTTCCTATCATACTTGTTGTTAGCTCAAGTTGGTCTGCATATAGTGAAATCATAGAAATTGTAATACCATGGTCATAGGGCGACAAATCATGTGTAAATGCCGTGGCAAGATGATTCGGAGGTTATCAATGAAATTGGGTATGGGATAGTGGTTAGGTTAACTAAGGATGGGTGGAGCTCGGGTTCGACGGAACATCGTCTTTCCTGGGAGCGGGTGAAGGAGTTAAAACACATTAGGGTTAGAACCAGAGTAACATTAAGGGTTTGGGAACGGGGTATTAACCAACAATAATAAGTGCCTTGCGAAAGGGAACTTCGGGCCGTAATGCACCGTCTTGGTTCCTAGTGCCCCTTGAGAGCCCTTCACGGGGTATGCCGGGGGCAGTCCTGGGCTAACGTAAATCTTAAAACAAACGAAAGAGTAATTAGCCTAATAGGGATTCACATTGCACACACTCATTAGTTAGGGTTGGTAATGGTTAAGTCGTCCCGAGGTGTTCAAGGGGACGCCGTCCCGTGGTGCTCTAAGGGATGAAGTCTGGGGATGAGCCGGACGGTTTAGTCCGGGGAAGTTGGTCTCGGATGTGGTTTATACGGACGGTTTAGTCCGGGAGTTTGACACTTTAAAATTGTTATATATTAAACGGATGCATGTGCATAAAAATAGGAAAGATTAAGGTGGTGGGTTTTCGATATCGGGGAGTTCGATTGCACCGACACCGATTTCGTTGACTCGGCAAGGTGACTAGCACTTAGCCAAGGTTAAGTCCGGCGGACCAGTCGGCAAGAGTACGCAGGAGTCCGCCTCGTGCACCAGGCGTTGAGGGCGTACGATAGGTCAGACCAGTAGTGCTTTTACTGGTTTTGAGGTGGGCGAGGCCCAACCCACCGCTTCCGTCTGCCACTACGGGAGTATCCTGGGAGTTATCTCCAGAAAGGGGGAACTAAAGGTTTGTGTACACAAAGTTGGGTGTGTGAGTTGCACTGCTTGATCATCATACCCACCATATAGCTGCATGCCATAATCATTCATAACAACCTTGACACCTAAAGTATAAGTGGAATGGGACGCTTATACTTTAGGACTTGCAAAACGACCCCTTGGTCTATAAGCTTGTGTGGGCAAGTTTATAAATCAAAGGTTAATTTCAATATATATATATGCTGCTGTTTGATAGCCGACACCCCAACGTATAAGTGGTATGGGACACTTTATATGATGGGAGCCTTGCAAAAGATCCCTTGGCTTATGTGTACTCACATAAGTGAAGGTTTAAATTACCTTACTTATTTTCCTTCTTGTTTGACCTATTACAACACTTAAGATTTATATTGCTCCCCTGTTATAACTTGCTAGTTAGGTCCACCGTCATCTGCCTCGGAATTTATCTCCACCTTCATGTCCTCCCCTTTCTTCCTCTCCGCCCGGTGCCTTAGAGCGTGGGGGAAGGGGTGGGGGATGATAGGGCTTAGTCTTTTAGACTAACGGTTTTCGAACCATAACATTTTAGGGGATCGCGGAGCCCAGCATGGAGGAGCAGCCCAGGAGGCCGGTACGCTTGGAGATGGGACAGTCTAGCACGGGAGTCCAGACTACGGGGATTGTGAGTCCCGGCCCGTTAGTAGAGATTTAGTTTTGCTTCCGCATTGAGTGGTTTTGTAGTGAGGACTTGATGTACCGGGCATGAGCCCTTTTATTTCCAGACTATTTGTACTCTGATGATTTTCTGTGGACACTCCCTTCGTGGAGTTTTATTTTATGTGATATTCTCTTTTGGTGGACTTACTTCTCTCTTGCTTGCTACTTATTGTGATCGAAAAGGCCGGCAGAATCGGCGCGTTGTAGTGGCGACCTTCCCGGGTGCGAAGGTGTCACCGCAAAGCGGCGGTTCTGGGCATAAGACCCCGGGTTTTCAAAAAAAAAAAATGGGGTCTTACATAAGACCTGCCTCTCGTATACTCTTATCTTCGGTACAGGCCGTTAAGGCCCATCTGCAGGGAGAGGAGGTCTATCAGATTCTATTTGAGATGGCGGAAGTCAAGGAGTCTGTGACAGACATCCCGGTGGTGCGAGATTTCGCTGATATCTTTCCAGAGAAACTGCCAGGACTATCTCCGCACCGAGAGTAAGACTTCCAGATACAGCTTGTGCCGGGGGCCAAGCCGGCATCTAGGGCCCCTTACCGGATGGCCCCAAAAGATTTGACAGAGTTTCAAAGTCAGTTGCAGGAACTAGTAGAGGCAGGGTTTGTCCGACCAAGCTCTTCACCGTGCAGAGCCCCGGTGCTATTCGTCAAGAAGAAGGACAGAAGTCTCTGCTTGTGTATTGACTATCGAGCGCTAAACAGACTGACAGTCCGGAATACATACCCGTTGCCTTGAATTGACGAGTTGTTTGATCAACTTGAGGGAGCGCACTTCTTCTCGAAACTTGACTTGAGGTCAGGTTATTATCAGCTACGGATTCGAGAGGAGGACATTCCGAAGACCGCCTTCAGTAGTAGAAACGGACTGTTTGAGTTTACAGTGATGCCCTTCGGGATCACAAATGCGCTGTCAGCATTTACAAGCCTCATGAACAGAGTATTCGAGGAGTACTTGGATGTATTCGTCATCGTATTTATTGACGACATCCTCATCTACTCAAGGACGGAGGAGGAGCATACACGACACCTGACATTTACTTTACAGAGGCTACGGGAGCATCAGTTCTACGCCAAGTTCAGCAAATGCCAGTTTTGGCTAAAGGAGGTGGCCTTCTTAGGTCATATTATCAGCGGAGCGGGGTTGGCAGTAGATCCGGCCAAGATTCAGGCAGTGCGGGACTGGCCACCATTGAAGACAACCACGGATGTACGGAGCTTTCTAGGACTTGCCGGATATTACCAGAAGTTCGTCGAAGGATTTTCCCGGATTGCACTCCCTCTTACATCCCTGACGAGGAAGGAAACCCCTTTCGTTTGGACACCACAGTGCGAGGCGGCCTTTGTGGAGTTGAAAGGTCGGCTTACCTCAGCTCCTATTCTCACTCTTCGGTCGGGAAGAGAGGGATTCTAGGTGTACATGGACGCCTCCTATCAGGTGATGGGTACCGTTCTGATGCAGAATGGGCACGTGATAGCCTACGCCTCCCGACAGTTGAAGATACATGATAAGAACTATCTGGTGCATGATCTAGAGATTGGTGCAGTGATCTTTGTTCTGAAGATTTGGTGACACTACCTCTACGGGGTTCACTGTGACATCTTTTCAGATCACAAAAATCTGAAATACGTGGACACACAGAAGGAACTCAGCATCAGACAGAGACATTGGGTGGAGTTCCTGTCGGATTACCAATACATCATGCACTATCATCCCGGGAAGGCGAATGTGGTGGCGGATGCTTTGAGCCGGAGAGGAGATACCTCAGGGAAGGGACCACAACTGATGTCCACGGAGCTGGTCCGGTCCTTCAGAGATATGCATATATCCCTAGTGTCCGAGAATGATCCCGAGATGTATAGGAAGTATCTAGCATCAATGGTGGCCATAGATGATATTCAGGACCGCATCTGGGACGGACAAAGGATAGATGCATGGGCAGAGCTGATATTCCAATCCTTGGAGGAGGGTTTGACGGGAGATTATTCACTGAGAGATGGATTGCTATGTGTTAGAGGCAGGGTATATATTCCCGCAGGAGGCTGGATTCGGGAGGACATCATGGCGGAGGCACATTGTTGCAGATATTATATACACCCGGGGATCACCAAGATGACGGCAGACTTGAAGAAGATGATGTTTTGGCCAGGGATGAAGAAGGACATTACGTACTTCATGACTCATTGCGAGGCATGCCAGTTGGTGAAGGCGGAGTGCAGGAACCCCGCTGGATTGCAACAACCACTCCCGGTGCTGGAGTGGAAATTTGAGGACATCACGATGGATTTTATTCATGGACTCCCCCGATCACGGACAGGAAACGACTCGATTTGGGTCATCGTCGATCGGTTGACTAAGGTGGCCAGACTCATTCCAATCAGGAAGGATGACTCTGTGGGAGTACTAGTGCGGAGATTTGTGGAGCAGTTCGTTCGATATCACGGGATGCCCAAGACGATCGTGTCGGATCGGGATGGCCGGTTCACTTCCAGGGAGTGGAGATCCGTGCAGGCTTACTTAGGCATGCGATTGACCTTCAGCACTGCATTCCATCCCCAGACGGATGGGCAGACAGAACGCACCAATCGAACGCTGGAAGATCTTTTGATGCTATGCATTTTGGACCGCGGGGAACCATGGGAGAAGCTCTTACCCCTGGTCGAGTTCTCCTATAACAACAGCTACCAGTCCAGCATCAGGATGGTGCCTTATGAAGCCTTGTATGGGAGGAAATGCAGGACCCCGCTTTCTTGGGTTCAGGACGAGGATCCGAAGGAATTGGGATCGGATTTTGTTGAAGACACCGAGGCTCAGGTGAGACTGATCAGAGACAGGATTTTAAAGGCGCAGAGCAAACAAGCTAAGTACTATGATGCCCGGCATCGTCAGGTGGAGTTTGAGGTGGGGGACAGAGTGTTTTTGAAGATCCAGCCCATGCATGGAGTTTCACGGGTGTGGTGTCGGAGGAATAAGCTCAGCCCTAGGTATATGGGCCCTTACAGGATCCTGGAGCGGATCGAGGCCCTAGCTTATAGGCTGGAGTTGTCACCAGAGCTGGCAGCTCTGCACGACGTCTTCCACAATTCTTCGCTGAGGAGGGCTCTACTACGCTTGGAGAAGCAGATTTTGACCACCGAAGGGCCGGTAGCTTCAGACCTATCTGTTCACTTAGAGCCGGTTCGGATCGATGACAAAGGAGTATGGATCTTGTGCCACAAGAAGATCCCCTTAGTCAAGGTTCTGTGGAGGAACCGTGGTCAGGAGGAGCACACCTAAGAACCGCAAGACATGATGAGGCAAAAATACTCGGAGTTGTTCAGTCAGGTATACATCACCACCTCTTAGTATACTATAAATTACCTTCTTGTATTGAACCGGTAGGACTAGATAAGGGAAATTGAGAACTTAGGCATGCGCAGGAAAGTAGGGGCTAATCTTTAGTTTATTGGGGAGATTTCCTTCGTTAATCAAACAAGTAATCTCGCTTCGACTCAATAGGAAAACCATATGGGATGTTACAAGTTTATTTTTTTTCGGTAGAAATCCCCGTAGGCTCAACCTCAATTTCGGGGACAAAATTTTTGTTTTGTTTATTGGGATTTGTAACATCCCATTTCCGGCTAGACCCCTAGGAGTCGGTCTGTCATGATAGAATCCTAGGAAGCCCAAGAATTGAAATACATCGACCAAGATTTGGGGTCACGGGTTGGTCACGCCCGTGACCGACCCGTCACGGCCGTGACCTAGGGCGTGACCCCTTCGATGATCGTCGATCTCAGAAAGACGATCAACGAGCGCAGAATTTGCAATCCGGGCTTGTCACGCCCGTGACCTACGTGTCACGCCCGTGACCTAGGGCGTGAAGCCCTTCGACGATCGTCGATCTCAGGAAGACAATCGTCGAGCGCAGAATTTGCCACCCGGGTTTGTCATGCCCGTGACCTATGTGCCACGCCCGTGACCTAGGGCGTGACCCCCTTTGATGATCGTCATTCTCAGGAAGACGATCGGCGAGCGCAGAATTTGCAGCCCGGACCTGTCACGCCCGTGACCTACGTGTCACGCCCGTGACCTAGGGCGTGACCCCCCCTTCGATGATTGTCGATCTCAGGAAGACGATCGGCGAGCGCAGAATTTGCAGCCCGGACCTGTCATGCTCGTGACCTACGTGTCATGCCCGTGACAAAGGCCGAAATGTCGGTTCAGGCCCGAAATTATTCTAACACGCGTTATAATAAATCCTGGTATGGAAAGTTACACCATGAGTATTTATGGGCCGTTTCCTTCTATAATTACTTAATAAGAAAGAGAAAGTGTTGGTCCAATAGGAAATCTCCACCTAGTGAACACCTCTTCTTATTCCAGCGTTTCCTTTCCTCCACCATAACTGAAAAGCCATTCATCAAGGGAGCTTTTATGGCCATTACAATCTATGCAAACCCACAGCCCCATTTCTCCCCTATAAAAGGCTCTTTAGACTTAGAGGAGAAGTTTTCACCCCTACTTGACGGATTGAAGCCTTGTGCCTTTGTGTTGAAGAAGTTTAGGAATGCCACCACCGCGCCATGACAATCCCACGTTCATCTCGCCTCCAAACCGCGAACAAGGTCCTCCTCTACTTCTTCTTTTGTGGGTAGATCTTAGGATCTTAGAAAGGAAGTTCGTGCTCAAAAGAGCTGACCTATTCCGTGTTTTCATGGAAAAACCATGAAAAAATATATTTTCGGGTACGCCGGAAACCGCCACCTCCGGCGGCCAAAACACCGCCGACCGATAGCCATCGCCTCAACGGAGGTGGTGGTGGTGGTGGCTGGCCAGGGAAGTGACCGGGCGGCCGGCGACGGATCGCGGGAGAGCTATAGGAAATATATTTTTTTGAGTTCAGTTATGGGTTCTGTAGAAGATGAACAGTAAACATTTTTATGATATAAAATTATGTATATAGTATATAAAGGAAATATACATTAAATAAGTCATTTTGATGTTGCAAAACGAGGCACTTAGAAGCCGATTTAGGAAAAATAGCCAGTCACGGAAGTTGTAGCCCTTCGAGTCTAGATTAATTTAAAATAGATTTCAACTCCTTTTGGTAAGTAGTTTGACCGCAGCACCAGCTTTAGTAGGGGCTGTACCTAGAGTTGGGCAGGAACTAAAATGAATGCCCACGCTTTGCCCCTTGTCCAAATGACCTGAAATTTGGGAAGGAGGTTACCCTTAGCCATACCTAGAGGCTGTACAAAAATGGGAATTTTTGGAGATACTTTGCCTAAGGTTTTTGTTTTAATTTAATAAAGTTAGAGTAATTTATCTATATGGTCAAATGACATCCAAACCCTCCCAAATTTTGGTGAGTGGTCCCTGGCTATAAAACCTAGCTCTATACAAAATTCCAACTCATTTGGATGAGTTTTGGATTGGAAGTCACCTATTCTAAACTAGGCATTAATGAGGCGTTTTTGAGTAAAAAGTGCACTAAGAGGTTGGAACGGTCAAATCACCTCAACAAAGGCTGGTATTTTGAACACTGACTTAGAGGGGTTATTATAACCCACTTGGAGAAAATGGTGTGGTTTCGGGTTGGTTTACCCTAGGATCCAAACTCAAACCCTAGATAGAGTGTTTTGAGGGTTTTGAAGGACATGAGGGCAATTGCTCTCGTATTGCCTTGAAATTCAGTAAAATTGACATTAGCATGATATGAATCATCTGGATGGAATCTTAGAGCATTTGGATATAGGTAGATACCTCAAAACCCTACCTTAGCTTAAGGATAAAATACTAAAAAAGTAAAATCTGTCACTAAATATTATCTAAAAGCTGTGAAACTCGGGTAGAGTATGTTTTGGGGCGGGTAGAATCTATAGCAATTTTACTGGAATTTTATGATGTCTATTTTCAGCACTTCATTTGTACCATTCATTATTGCCCTAATTGATGTTTTAATTATTTGGATCTTTATGTTCATTGAAACCCCATGAAATCTTGGAAGTAAATGTTTTAGGTCAGAATGGTTGTTCCTGAATTATTATATAATTTTTAGTTGAGTAAATCTAGTACTTCCTTCACAAATGTTAAAAATGGGTTTTATGCTTTAAAAATTAATTATGGATGATATTGCTGCTGAAAAATTATGAAACTTGGCCAATGCTATTTTTAAGGTTGTACCTGCGTAATATAATTAATTTATAATTTTTGGATGGATATTCTCTTTACTTGATTCATAAATAACGAAAGATAGAAAATATTGCTAAAATAGTTTTAGTGCTCTTCTAATAATAGAAAAATTTTGATGCTTTGGATTTACCATTTTGAGATAGCAAAATATTTATAATAATTTTGTTGGACATCTTGCATGAGTACTTAGGGTAGTTCATGTTCAAACCCGTAGCCCAAGGAATTTTGAGGAAATTAATTAAATGCCAGATAAATTAGGAAAAATTATAGTTTTCTGATTATAGGCTAAGCATATCATGATAAACCTCCAGTAAATAAGTTAGGGCATTTGGATGAGTATTGGATCATTTCCTAACCGGTTCGACATATAGTCTAGGCTGGTCTGCATATAGCAAATTGTTAAATTGCAATAGGACATGATCTGGGGTAGTTGTTGGAGTTAGTCATTTTGTCTGAATGGATAGATGTGGATGATTTTGCAATAGAATGATATGAAGAGTAGTGAGAAATGGTGTTGGCTAGAGTTAAGAGGTGCTCGGGTTCGACGAAAGATCGTATTTCCCGAAGAGAGGAAGGTTAAAAATCACCCTAGGTTAGTCTATCGTAATATAAGAAGGGAATGGGTAAAGGAAATCAACCAATAACAATAAGTGTCTTGCGAAAGGGAACGATGAGCTTCAGCTACCATCATAGTTCCTAGTGTCCTTTGAGAGCCCTTCACAGGAAATACCGGGGGCAGTCCTTGGTTAACGTAAACTGTAATAACAAACTGAAAAGAGTAACATAGCAATTAGGATCTCACATTTCACAAACACGATTAGAACAGGAAGATTGTTGGGAGCTTCGGCTCGATTGGTTAAGAGACGGATGGAATGGTCCGGGGAGCTTCGGCTCGATTGGTTAAGAGACAGACATTTTGGTCCAGGGAGCTTCAGCTCGGTTTTTGTTTGATTACGATTAAATTTGCATGTGCATAAAGGGAAAGAAAAATTTAGGTGGTGGGCTTCGGTATTGGAGGGTCGATGCACCGACGCCAATACGCTGACTCGGCAAGTGTGGTTAGCACTTCGCCAACAGAAGTCTGGTGCGCCAGCCGGCAAGAGTACGCAGGTGTATGCTTCGTGCACCAAGCGTTGAGGCGTACGATAGGTCTGAACGGTAGTGCTTTATTGGTTTAGAGGTGGGCGAGGCCCAACCCACCGCTTCCGTCTGCCACTACGGAGGTATCCTGGGAGGTAACGGCTCCGAAAGGGGGAACTAAAGGTTTGTGTGCATAGAGTCGGGTGTGTGAGTTGCACTTGCATGTTCCATCATAGCCACTTGCATGTCATAGCATAATCGATTTATTTAACCCCTGACACCTAAAGTATAAGTGGAATGGGATGCTTATACATTAGGACTTGCAAAACGACCCCTTGTTCTATAAGCTTGTGTGGCCAAGTTTATAAATTAAGGTTAAATTCTACATATAAATGTTGCTGTTTGATAACCGACACCCCAACATATAAGTGGTATGGGACACTTTATACGATCGGAGCCTTGTAGAAGATCTCTTGGCTTATGCGTTTCCACACATAAGTTAAGGTTACATTTCCTACATTCTGTTATTGCCATTATTTATTATAGAATTGCTAGTTTAGTTCCGCTGTCACCTGTTTCTTTGGTTTAATCTCCACCTTCATGTCCTTCCCTGTCTTCCTCTCCACTTGGTACCTAGGGGCCATGGGGGAAGGGGTAGGGGATGATAGGGCTTATTCTTTATGACTAACGGTTTTCGAACCGCATCATTTTAGGGAATCGTGGAGCCAAGCATGGGGGAGCAGCCCCAGAGACCGGTGCGCTTGGAGATGGGGCAGTCTAACTCCGGAGTTTATACAGCTGGGACCGTGAGTCTCGACCTTGAGTACATGTTCTTTTTTTTCTTCCGCATGAGTGATTTGTAGTGAGGACATGATGTACCGGGCATAAGCCCGTTTTTTTAGTACTCTGATATATTATTCTCTAGACACTCCATTCGTGGAGATTTTATTTCTATATATGTGATTTTCTTGTGGACTTGCTTTTACTTCATTTTGCTACCTTTCTGTGATGGAATTGGCCAGCAGAATCGGCTCTTTGTGGTGATGACCCTTCAGGGCGTGAAGGTGTCACCTCAAAGGGGAGGTTCTAGGCCTAAGACCCCGGTGTTTTAAAAGAAAAAAGGGGGGGGGGGTCTTACAATGGCGCTCACCATACTTGATTGGGACCAAATTCAAAATGTGTCGTTGATTCAAATCAACAGATATAAAAGGAAGAGAATAAAAGAAGATTAGGGTTACCAAAAAAATAAGAACGAAAGTAGAAAATGAAAAAGAGGTGTCTGGACTTCATCTTCTTTGACAAGCTTGAAAGCAAAGTCCAACAGTGAAAGCCAGAAGGCAAAGATAGCTGAAGCTACTTCTAGTTCAGCAGGATTGTTCCTTGATGAACAAGTTGGTCTATTCAATCTATCAGCAAGAGAAGATAGCTGTGTAAAAGGGTGTAAGCCTTCAAGAGAAGATAGCTGTGTGAAAGGGTGTAAGCCTTCAATAGCAGATAGCTGCTCACCCGTGCAGCAAAGAAGAAGTGGGATGTAAAAGAAGACTCATCCCTCTTACAGCAAGTGGGCTGGATTGATATCTACTCAGTCAAACAAGTTAGACTTAGAGATTTATCTCTTTGTCAGTATTTAAATTTTTACTTGATTATTTCCTGTAGGATTCAGTTTATCTGAATCTGAGTGTAGGGCACTTTGTGCCTGAGTGGTAGTGTAACACCCCAAAAACCCTAAGTCCCAAAATGGGTTCAGGCTGGGTGACACGGCCTGGGACACGGGCGTGTCCTAGGGCTTGTCAGGTGCACATGGCCTGGGACACGGGCGTGTCCTAAGGCGTGTCCTGCTTGAGCGGCGTTGAGTGGCGTTGAGTGGAGTGGCATTGAGTGGCATTGAGTGTGGTACACGGCCTGTGACACGGGCGTGTCACAGGGGCGTGTTGAGCATACGGCCGAGGACACGAGCGTGTACCTTAGCCGTGTCCTTCTCGGGTGTTTCAGCCTTGTGTTGATGAGGTGACACGGCCACCCACACGGCCATGTACTGGTTGACATGGGTATGTCAGGGAGTGACACGGGCGTGTCGTGGCCCGTGTTTTGTTCCAGATTGAGTCGGTTCCTGAACCGCTCAAGGAATATGGCCTGTGACACGGGCGTTTCACAGGCCGTGTCAACTCTGTTTAGATGCTTTTCCAAGAAGATCTTGGCCGTTCGTTTCCTTCTATCTGGATCCTATGGTGCAGGTCTTTTCTTGCTGCTTTAAATCCGAGAAATGAGAAAGAGATCTCATTTGATTTTTCTCTTTCTCTTTCTAAGTGAAGAGAGAGAGAGGAGAGCAAGGAAGGAAGAAGGAGAAGCTTTCCGACCGCCGGTGGAGCTTCAGCGGTCCGTTTCGAGAGCCGGGTGCAGCGTTGTGGAGGCAAGGTCTGTCACAACCCGCATTTTCTCCGAATTAAGAATTATCAGAGTAAGAGAAAACACGCGTCATGATGCCACGTCAAGCAGGGGATAACTGCTGACGCTCAGGCAAATCCAACTACAATCTTTATGCAAGAAAATCATGTGCTTAATGAGTAGAAAATCAATTATGTTTAGAGCCCGTATCCCTCGGCTCAGTGGATCATCTAGTCCACAAAAGAAAACTATATTTAAACGCTGCGGAAAAATACTTTAATTAGGCTTTACACCCTAAAGTGCGCATAAGGGTCCCAAGAGAACCACTCATGCTATGCAAGACACTACACTTAGTTTATATAATATATATAAGAAAACGGTTTTCGTACGTGATTTGGAATATAGTGATTAAGTTTATAAAAAACATGCTGATCATGAGCTTCATTTATAATAGTATTTATAGTTTAAAAATAACTAGCAACCTAGCATAAAACCCTCTCAAAGCAAGTAGACTATCTCCAGAAAAAAAAAATGGTAGCAGCAATAGTATATATCCAGTACAAGGTAAAAACTACTAGTGGGCGCCAACAACCTGACACGAACCCACCAGCACACATATATGTCTGTAAGAAAGTACTGAAAACAACCTCACAAACAAGGTAAACCAAACTCCAAAGTCCGGGAGTCCACCAACAACAACACCTCCAACTAGCCACCAAACTGGCTACAGCTCAGAACCTGGGGTATTCCAAAAGAAAACAGAATACCTCAGCAAGCAAAAATCAAGGTAAAACTGCATGAAAGAGTCAACCAAAAGGACAAAATAACAGAAAACATGCAGTAAAAAGAGTCACAACTGTCCAAAACAGGACAACAAGAAATGCACAACGTGCAAAGAAACAGCAACGACCCAGCCCAGGAACAACATCCTGCAGGGCCTACTAGACTACCAAGAGCCAGAATGCTGCAACACTACCAAAGAAGAAACTTCTAACACCCTAAACTGCGGGAAGTGATAGTAGCAAAAACAACAACGAGGAACTGGATCGAAGGCAAACGCAGTCCCCCAATCCACCATGTCCCAGTCAAAAGCTCGAGGGTCAACACGTGAAAACACAAGGGACCTTCCACCCGACATGCCCAGCCCGTACCTGGAGCAAGAAATCCATGGGTGGCCTTGGCTATATCACACAACTCCACCCCCATAGAGAGCTACAACCACCACTACTATCCACGACCCACGATTCGGCCTTTAGGAAAATAAAGAAAACGGCCGACAAGGAAAACCCAGAAATTCAACTGGAAAAAAATCCACTCGGAAACGAAATACAAGGTAAAGGAAGAGTGTTGAAATAAACCAACACGACTAGGCGTTGAGTGAAACCCACTCAGTGCCTACCTAAACTTTGGCCTTGAGTGAGCTAGCCTCACTCGCCGCCAAAATTAAGTTACTACCCACAAACCCACTAACGAAAACGGAGCTCGACGGCAGTCGAACGACCAAGGCAGAAGATCCAGAACTCAAGTAATTGCCTGCCACTTGAGTATCTAAACTCCCGCACTCGAAACCATCTAAATTCGCCTATCAAAAGAAGATATACAAAGCGCACGATCAGTGACGCACGATCAGTGGTCGTGCGCACTCATCGGCTGATGATCGTGCGAAACGAACCTGGAAACCTGACAGAAAACCTAGCAACTGCGCACGATCAGTGTCGCACGATCAGTGGTCGTGCTCACTGTTGCCAGCGCTCGTGCGATTGCCCGAGACAGAACTTTGGAAACTGAAATTTATACGCGCACGAACAGAGGCACACGACCAGTGGTCGTGCGCCCTAAAGGTTAATGACCGTGCGCGGCAAACCTGTACCGTTTGGAATTTTCCGAACGACACCGGAACGCGCACACGACTCACGCCACTGCAGAAGCAGTAGACAACTATCACGTCTCACGCTACTACCATATAAACTATGCCTAACCATTCAAATAATACCATAACGAAGGAAATTGGCAACCACACCCCCCTCCTAACTCTCCCTCTCGGCTACGCCCGAACCAGAGCATCAATCAAAATTAAAGGAAAACAACGGCTTCACGCCGATAATTTGGATTCCAAACACCACAACATAGGGGGGGTTTCAGTAGGAAGAACTAAGCCCTATAGTTAGCAAGAAAACGAGAACAACAAGGCCTCTAACCTGGGCTAACCAGGATTTCAATTTCAGCAAATAAAATCAAAGAAAACACTTGGCAAGGGCAAGAATACCACTTGCCTCAAATCTCAGCGAAGCTTTGGACTGCTTTCCTCCTCTTCGCACGGATCAAGACGGCCGCAACACCTAGAACAAAGACTCGGCCATTAATGGCGGAAAACTTCCAAAACTGAAAATTCCAATCCTTCCAAAACTCCACGAAAATCGAATTTCTTACCGCAGGAATGAAGGTCTCGACGAGAGCAATCCGTATCCACTCTCGGAATCGAATTCCGTCCACAAACGCTCCGGGAATCGGCGTCCGAAGGGAAGGCTCGGCGGTTACTCGTTTCTCTCGTACAGGACCGGCGGTTTCTATCGTGAAGAAGATGAAGATCGGCCCTATTCATTCTATATATATATATATATATATATATATATATATATATATATATATATATATATAATTATATAATTATATTATTAATTACAAAATTACATAAAGCACCAAATTGACTCGAAAACCAATTCACCTCGGAATTCGACGAAATTCGCACCGTAGCTAAATACCCACGCTACGAACACAACGGCGAAGTCGAAATTAACTTTCGACGAACAGAACTTGAGTTATGCCCAAACAAAGCCAAACACAAACATCCCCCCGAGAGGCCACACCGGGTCACCAGAACGACTCGGTTTGCTAGGGAGATCTTGCCAACAGGCTACCAAACAGGGCACTCAGTTCCAAGGAGCTAAACCATACTCCACACATGGCACAAGCCACGGAAACGCGTCATCGTAACGCCAAACGAGAATAAAAATAATCGCTGAAAAGACGGGGCGTTACAGTCACTCCCCCTAAAAGAAAGTTTCGTCCCGAAACTTTACGCACAACCCTCCTACAAAAGAAGGAAAAAGTAACAAACAGAAGTTACAAAGGGAAACATACCGATCAAATCAGAGGAACAGGTGAGGGTACGCCCTCCTCATGGCCGACTCTAGCTCCCAAGTCGCGCTCTCCAAATCCTGATTTTTCCATAGAATTTTCACCATCGGTATGGACTTCTTTCGCAGCACACGCTACTGAGAATCCAAAATACGAACTGGCACCTCAACGAAAGAGAGGTTGGGCTCTAACTGGGGCACAACATCCAAGAGTTGTCCACTGCTGCGCACACACTTCCGCAATTGGCTAACATGAAAAACATTATGAACACCAGGGAAGTTCGCTGGCAAATCCAATCTATATGCAGACACACCAATCCGCTCCAAGACCTCAAACGGGCCCACATACCTTGGGTCCAATTTCCGATTTTTACCAAATCTCTTCACACCAACCATTGGAGAAACCTTGAGGTATACAAGATCCCCTACTAAAAACTCCAAAGCAGACCTACGCCGATTGGCGTTCTTTTCATACCTCTCCTGGGCTAAACAAAGCTTCTCCCGAATAAGCTTCACGGCGACTTCCATCTCTTCTAGAGCATCAGGACCCAACAAAGGCTTCTCACCAGCCTCAGCCCAAAACAACGGAGTCCTACAGCGCCTCCCATACAAGGCTTCGAACGGAGCCATCTGCAAGCTTTCCTGATAACTGTTATTGTAAGCAAATTCCATGAGTCGCAGACGCTCATCCCACGCTCCACCGTGGTCTAAAATATAGCACCGGATCATATCCTCAACAATCTAATTGACCCGCTCCGTCTGCCCATTGGTCTGAGGGTGGTACGCAGTAGAATACCTCAGATCCGTACCCAAACCCTCCTGCAGACTCTGCCAAAAACGAGAAGTAAACCGGGAGTCTCGATCAGAAATAATGCTAACTGGCACACCGTGGAGTCGGATGACTTCATTCAAGTACAACTCCGCTATCTTCTTCATCGGGTAATCAATCTTATAAGGCACGAAGTGAGCACACTTCGTCAATCTATCCACTATAACCCAAACAGAATCAAATCCTCTCGGGGATTTTGGCAAACCCGTAATGAAGTCCATAGATATACTCTCCCACTTCCAAGTCGGGATCTCTAGCGGAGTCAACTTACCACCAGGCCTTCCATGATCGGCCTTCACACGCTTGCAAGTGTGACACTCAGCAACATATCGGGCTATATCTCCTTTCATACCATACCACCAAGCAATTTGCTTTAAGTCACGGTACATCTTCGTAGATCCTGGATGGTAGGCAACGCTGGAACCATGAGCCTCACTGCAAATCATACTCTTAATGTCCCCAACAGCGGGAACGCAAATCCTGCCGCGGTACTTCAAAGTACCCGCATCATCAATAGAAAAATCTGGCAACTCTCCCTTCTCTGTCCTGGTAAAAAGGTGCAACAGATCCGGATCGTCCTTCTGATGCAATCTAGTCAAAGAAATCCAGGACGGCTCTTCCACTGATAAGCTACTCTGCAAACTACAGCATCCCACTGAAATATCCATAAGGAGGAACTCCTCAACTAATCGATCGGCGGAGAGGTTAAAGATCTTTCCCGTATTTCGGCTCAGGGCGTCGGCCACCACATTGGCCTTGCCCGGATGATACTGGATTTCCACATCATAATCCGCCACATACTCAAGCCACCGCCGCTGACGCAGATTCAACTCCTTCTGCGTGAACACGTACTTCAGGCTCTTATGGTCAGTAAAAATCTTGCACTGAGCCCCATAAAGTAAGTGCCTCCACAACTTCAACGCATAGATAACCGCTGCAAACTCAAGGTCATGCGTAGGATAATTCCGCTCATGAGTTTTCAACTGCCTTGACCCATAAGCAATTACTTTTCCATCCTGCATTAATACACATCCCAGACCTATATGCGAAGCATCCACATACATATCATAATCCATGCCCTAAGTAGGAAGGGTCAGAACGGGAGCAGTACACAATCTCCTCTTTAACTCCTGAAAAGCTTCTTCGCACTTCTCGCTCCAAACAAAAGCCACATTCTTCTGAGTCAGCTTGGTCAATGGTGCGGCTAGAGAAGAGAAACCCTCCACGAATCTCCTGTAATAGCCAGCCAACCCTAAGAAACTTCTGATCTCCTTAGGAGTATTCGGCCTACTCCAATCCGTCACTGCTGCAATCTTTTCTGGGTCAACCGAGATCCCATCCTTGTTCACCACGTGGCCTAGAAAAGAAACCTGAGGCAACCAAAATTCGCACTTGCTCAACTTGGCGAATAACTTGTGGTTCCTCAACTCTGATAGGACCAAATGCAAATGCTGCTCGTGCTCCTCAGCACTGCGAGAATAAACCAACACGTCATCAATGAAGACCACAACGAACTTGTCTAGGAAATCCTTGAACACCCGGTTCATCATATCCATGAAGGCTGATGGTGCGTTGGTCAGACCAAACGACATCACCAAAAACTCAAAGTGCCCATGCCTCGACCTAAACGCAGTCCGTGGAATATCTGCCTCACGGATCCTGAGCTGATGATAGCCCGAACGAAGATCGATCTTGGAGAACACCGTGCTACCACGCAACTGGTCAAATAAATCATCGATCCTCGGCAGAGGGTACCTGTTCTTGATAGTGACCTTGTTCAACTCTCTATAGTCGATGCAAAGCCGCATCGACCCATCTTTCTTCTTTACGAACAAAACAGGAGCACCCCAAGGCGATGAACTTTGCCTGATAAAACCTTTAGCCAACAACTCATCTAACTGAATTCGCAACTCCTCTAACTCACGAGGGGCCATCCGGTACGGCGCCTTAGCAATAGGACGCGTACCCGGCTCCAAATCAATAACAAACTCCACATCCCGCTCAGGAGGGATACCAGGAAGATCATCAGGAAAAACATCGGCGAAACCACGAACAATAGGAATCTCCTCCAAGCGTGGCATGCTAACAACGGTTCCAACCACCGAGACTAAACAAACACAACAATCAGAAAGAAACAATCTCTGAACACATACCGCAGAGAGAACAGGAGAATCCTGACATGGATCAGCATACACGCTGCCGGGCTGACCGTCGTCCCTGATGAAGTCCAAGCGCTTTCCCTTGCACTGAATGACCGCATCATACCGAGAGAGCCAGTCCATGCCCAAAATGACATCGAAGTCCTCTAGATCAATCATCTTCAGATCCGCCTTCGCAAGAAAATCCCCCAACAAAACCGGGCAATCCAAAATACCCAAATCTGACAACACAGATTCACCAGAGGGAAACTTGACACGGAAGGAATCCCGAACACGATCTAGAGACAACCGATGACGCTCCACAAAGTCTCTAGCCACGAACGAGTGGGTAGCGCCGGAGTCAAACAGAACACGCGCCCAGCGGTTCTTCACCTTAAATTTCCCTATAGGAACGCACAAAGCTAAGGAACTAGCACAATAGTACCGCAAATAATCTAGCAACTAAACTACCAGGCTAGAAAGAAAAACAACCAACTACTAACCTGAGATCACCTGGGTCGAAGTCTGAGCCTCCTCGGAAGAAATCACGTTCAGCTTCCCTTTTCCCTTGTCCACATGCTGAGGTGGAGGTAATGCCTGCAATGGAACTGCAGGAAGAGCTGACTGGACCTGAGGACACCTCGACTTAACGTGACCCTTCTGCCCACACTGATAGCAGACTCTAACCCTGGACCAACACTGGGCTGCATCATGCCCGGATCGCTTGCAAACTGAACAGGAGACATCTCTCCCAGGAGCACCCTGAATAGCATGAACTTGCTCCTTCTTCTGAGCTGACGCCTTATTGAAACACCTCTCAACAGGATGGCCTGACCGGCCACAAAAACTGCACACCACCCTGCTCCTCTTTCCCGGAACAGCATCGGGTACCAGGGGTTTCTTCTCCTCTACCAACTTCCTCTTATCCTTCCTCAACTGCTGGCCTCTGCTCTTCGCCGTCTCAATGGCCTCAACCTTAAGAGCAGCCTCTACAACTCCAGCATAAGTCACTGACCCATAAGCACTGGCCAACTGCTGCACCTCACTCCTCAAACCACCGAGGAATCGCTTAACTCGATCAGCCTCAACGCTGATCAATCCAGGGGCAAAACGGCTCAACTTACTAAACTCTATCTCATACTCACCCACCGTGAGCTGCCTTTGCTTCAGATAGAGGAAATCATTCATGAGGCGGTCACGCTCGACCGAGGGTAAGAACTTCCTCAACAGCATCTCCTTGAACACTTCCCACGAACATCCAGCCACCAGGCTCTCCTTCTCTCTCAGCCACCAACTCTTAGCCAATCCTTTAAGCTGATAGGCGGCTATCATCACCCTCTGATCATCTGAAATCCCAGAGTACGAGAACATCTCCTCCATGGAGATCAGCCAGTCGTCTATCACCATGAAATCTGTCTCCCATCATAAGTGGGAGGGCTCAGCCTCTGAAATTGCGAGATGAAGGCCATCTCTGCTGGCACCACCACTGGAGGCCTCAAGGGTGCAGGAGGAGGAGGAACAGCTAACCCCCCTGCAGGAACTTGCGCACCCTGAGCCTGCCCTGCCACAACTGCCACCAAAGACTGAATCTGGGCTTGCACTTCCTCCAACTGCCTCCCCATAGCTTCGCTACTCTGACGCAGACCCTCGATCACCGCATCGTTCTGAGCTCCAGAAGATTCACCCTCAGACAGGGGAGTCGATCGGGTCGCAGGACGCCTAGCCATCCTAAAAAAAATCAATACAACGCAAATCAGAACCAAAACCCACGACTAGAACCGACTACCAGTACAGACAATACATATGTAGATATAGACTTAAAGCTGCTAAACTTGCTCTGAGAGTTTATCTTCTTCACAATAATTAGATGATATGCCCTAACCTAGGATGGTTAACCACCACCTCACTAACTCTTGTGCCTAGATCGGATGCATGAACTTATGTTAGTTTGAAAACTTATGTGTGTACATATGTCATCCTGCAAATCTTTAGCTCGGCGCGTTGTGCTTATGCAATGATATGATATGCATGATTGTGCTATGCATTCTAAAAAGAAGGCCTTAATGCATGATATGAGCGGCGTACACATGAAAATGTTATGCATCCCATACTACATAACATTTCCATGCAACGAAAAAGAAACGTGCTAGTCGCAGTCATGTGGTGAGGTTATGCATCCCATACTACATAACCCTCACATGTAGCCCCTATGGTGGATCCATATACGAACACATATTATGCATCCCATACTACATAATATGCCCCGTATACTTCATGTTATGCTATGAGTGTAGTGTTCGTGCTTTTGCCAAGACGTGCTGATGACATATCGGTGTGTGAATGACATGATGATGAACTACTAACAGCATCTAAGGAAGGTTGCCCAACTAACTTGTCAAGCAACCTCCCTCTGATACCAACTGTCACAACCCGCATTTTCTCCGAATTAAGAATTATCAGAGTAAGAGAAAACACGCGTCATGATGCCACGTCAAGCAGGGGATAACTGCTGACGCTCAGGCAAATCCAACTACAATCTTTATGCAAGAAAATCATGTGCTTAATGAGTAGAAAATCAATTATGTTTAGAGCCCGTATCCCTCGGCTCAGTGGATCATCTAGTCCACAAAAGAAAACTATATTTAAACGCTGCGGAAAAATACTTTAATTAGGCTTTACACCCTAAAGAGCGCATAAGGGTCCCAAGAGAACCACTCATGCTATGCAAGACACTACACTTAGTTTATATAATATATATAAGAAAACGGTTTTCGTACGTGATTTGGAATATAGTGATTAAGTTTATAAAAAACATGCTGATCATGAGCTTCATTTATAATAGTATTTATAGTTTAAAAATAACTAGCAACCTAGCATAAAACCCTCTCAAAGCAAGTAGACTATCTCCAGAAAAAAAAATAAATGGTAGCAGCAATAGTATATATCCAGTACAAGGTAAAAACTACTAGTGGGCGCCAACAACCTGACACGAACCCACCAGCACACATATATGTCTGTAAGAAAGTACTGAAAACAACCTCACAAACAAGGTAAACCAAACTCCAAAGTCCGGGAGTCCACCAACAACAACACCTCCAACTAGCCACCAAACTGGCTACAGCTCAGAACCTGGGGTATTCCAAAAGAAAACAGAATACCTCAGCAAGCAAAAATCAAGGTAAAACTGCATGAAAGAGTCAACCAAAAGGACAAAATAACAGAAAACATGCAGTAAAAAGAGTCACAACTGTCCAAAACAGGACAACAAGAAATGCACAACGTGCAAAGAAACAGCAAAGACCCAGCCCAGGAACAACATCCTGCAGGGCCTACTAGACTACCAAGAGCCAGAATGCTGCAACACTACCAAAGAAGAAACTTCTAACACCCTAAACTGCGGGAAGTGATAGTAGCAAAAACAACGATGAGGAACCGGATCGAAGGCAAACGCAGTCCCCCAATCCACCATGTCCCAGTCAAAAGCTCGAGGGTCAACACGTGAAAACACAAGGGACCTTCCACCCGACATGCCCAGCCCGTACCTGGAGCAAGAAATCCATGGGTGGCCTTGGCTATATCACACAACTCCACCCCCATAGAGAGCTACAACCACCACTACTATCCACGACCCACGATTCGGCCTTTAGGAAAATAAAGAAAACGGCCGACAAGGAAAACCCAGAAATTCAACTGGAAAAAAAATCCACTCGGAAACGAAATACAAGGTAAAGGAAGAGTGTTGAAATAAACCAACACGACTAGGCGTTGAGTGAAACCCACTCAGTGCTACCTAAACTTTGGCCTTGAGTGAGCTAGCCTCACTCGCCGCCAAAATTAAGTTACTACCCACAAACCCACTAACGAAAACGGAGCTCGACGGCAGTCGAACGACCAAGGCAGAAGATCCAGAACTCAAGTAATTGCCTGCCACTTGAGTATCTAAACTCCCGCACTCGAAACCATCTAAATTCGCCTATCAAAAGAAGATATACAAAGCGCACGATCAGTGACGCACGATCAGTGGTCGTGCGCACTCATCGGCTGATGATCGTGCGAAACGAACCTGGAAACCTGACAGAAAACCTAGCAACTGCGCACGATCAGTGTCGCACGATCAGTGGTCGTGCTCACTGTTGCCAGCGCTCGTGCGATTGCCCGAGATAGAACTTTGGAAACTGAAATTTATACGCGCACGAACAGAGGCACACGACCAGTGGTCGTGCGCCCTAAAGGTTAATGACCGTGCGCGGCAAACCTGTACCGTTTGGAATTTTCCGAACGACACCGGAACGCGCACACGACTCACGCCACTGCAGAAGCAGTAGACAACTATCACGTCTCACGCTACTACCATATAAACTATGCCTAACCATTCGAATAATACCATAACGAAGGAAATTGGCAACCACACCCCCCTCCTAACTCTCCCTCTCGGCTACGCCCGAACCAGAGCATCAATCAAAATTAAAGGAAAACAACGGCTTCACGTTGACAATTTGGATTCCAAACACCACAACATAGGGGGGGTTTCAGTAGGAAGAACTAAGCCCTATAGTTAGCAAGAAAACGAGAACAACAAGGCCTCTAACCTGGGCTAACCGGGATTTCAATTTCAGCAAATAAAATCAAAGAAAACACTTGGCAAGGGCAAGAATACCACTTGCCTCAAATCTCAGCGAAGCTTTGGACTGCTTTCCTCCTCTTCGCACGGATCAAGACGGCCGCAACACCTAGAACAAAGACTCGGCCATTAATGGCGGAAAACTTCCAAAACTGAAAATTCCAATCCTTCCAAAACTCCACGAAAATCGAATTTCTTACCGCAGGAATGAAGGTCTCGACGAGAGCAATCCGTATCCACTCTCGGAATCGAATTCCGTCCACAAACGCTCCGGGAATCGGCGTCCGAAGGGAAGGCTCGGCGGTTACTCGTTTCTCTCGTACAGGACCGGCGGTTTCTATCGTGAAGAAGATGAAGATCGGCCCTATTCATTCTATATATATATAATTATATAATTATATTATTAATTACAAAATTACATAAAGCACCAAATTGACTCGAAAACCAATTCACCTCGGAATTCGACGAAATTCGCACCGTAGCTAAATACCCACGCTACGAACACAACGGCGAAGTCGAAATTAACTTTCGACGAACAGAACTCGAGTTATGCCCAAACAAAGCCAAACACAAACATCCCCCCGAGAGGCCACACCGGGTCACCAGAACGACTCGGTTTGCTAGGGAGATCTTGCCAACAGGCTACCAAACAGGGCACTCAGTTCCAAGGAGCTAAACCATACTCCACACATGGCACAAGCCACGGAAACGCGTCATCGTAACGCCAAACGAGAATAAAAATAATCGCTGAAAAGACGGGGCGTTACAAGGTCGCCACAGTGATTTCCATCCGGCTAGTTTTCCATGGCGTCGAAGCGATTGTCAGGGGTAATAGTCTTTCTTCCTTGGGCTGGTGAAGCCCTTTGTTTATGCATGTATATCTATGGAATCCTCCATCAAAAGAGGGAAGAGCGTAAGTGATTCCAGTGCTTGAGTCTGCATCTAGAGCCGAAACTGTATAGTACGGTATATGCATGTTGTGTGATGTCCATCTGGATGGATGTCTTGATTGGTGATGCTGTGAACCGAAGAAGACTCAGTGTATACATCGGTTAACCTACGGAGATTGGTGAGGACGATTGTGATGGTGAGAAGGAAGCTTTGTATAGCTCCTTTGGTTGTATGCTCGGCGCGAGCTGTATTGATGGAATGGAAAGCGACACTATGTGCCGGTGTTGAGGAGGAATGCGAGAACCTCTGAGTGGGTAGGATACCCACCAAGTTCATTGATCGGATTGTTGTAAGCAAACACCTCTGAGTGGGTGGGTACGAGAGGTCGCCAACAGAGGTTTGGCGGTTGATGCCCATAGCCAACAAGTTAAGAACCTCTGAGTGGGTGGGCCACCCAACAAGTTCCGTGGTAGGATTGGGTGAGCGGTTGATTGGTAGCAATGCAGCGGGGCGATTTCCCTAGGCTTATTACACTATGTGGGTAGGTCGACTGAGAGCGCTCACAGTTTGTTATGAGGTGCGTGTGATGTAGGCTACTGGGTTAACATCTTCCAAAAATAGCACTCCCTCACTAGGACATCCTTCCAACACATCCGTCATATCTTCCAAATCAGACGCAGTAAAAATCTCAGGAATGGGCACATCAATATGTCTCGGACTAAAATAACCCAGCTCGAGTTCTAACAGATCATCACCTACATCACTACTAGGTAAGGTCACAGCAAGAGGTGACTCTTTTGACTCAGCCAGAATATCACCCGACTCAGGGTCATCGGAAGACTTCATGATAATCACGGTAGACGGCTCAGAAATATCGTCGACAGGGAGTGGAGATGATTCCTCAAAAGAGAAATCCTCATCCAGGTCACTAGGGTAACCAATCTCCTCAATGTCGCTACACTCGTCAGAGATAATAGCCTCGTCCTCAGTGACAGGCGCAATCGTAGGATCAGCCTCAGACTCATCAGGGGAATCAATAACTAGATCCGACAGCTCAGGGGGTGACTCTAAGGAGACTACGGGCGTAGTCAGAATAGAATGATTGATAGTGCCAAACCCAGACATGTCACTAATCTCACGTGTCTTGATCACCTGACTACCCACGATGATATGAACACTCTCATAATCAAGTAGGGGTCTAGTGCCCTGATGGGGAGAAGTAAACTTATGTGACGTCCTAGTACGGGAGTATGGGGTATCGTACTGGTTCGGTGTAGGCATAATCATAGGTGGCGCTTCACTCAGATTTTCAGATGACTGAGAACGACAGTGGGGAGGGTAATACTCATCCATTAAAATATTCTTCATAATATTCCAACCTACAGGTGAATCGTCGAGGGATGTCCCAAAATGTCTCTCCTCATTGAGCCAGAAGGTCTGGGCTCGACTAAATAATTGAAGTCTCGCAACGGGAATCCTATGGGGGTCCACAATCTTATATCTCTCAAAATAGCGCTCCATAGCCTTCACCCAGCATAAAAACTCTTGCGTTCCACCTAGCCCATCATAGGTCGGAGCAGGAACACTAACATGCCTAGATGAGTGTGGTGTAACTTGATTAGCCTTTAGTTGGCCAATCAACCTCTTAATCTATTCCACTACCGGGCAATGGAATGACTTTCTAACTTTCATGACAGAACTTAAAGGTTTTATTCAGGAAACGTGAACATCATTGGCCATTTCAGAGGGAACCGGAGAGAACACTCAACCGGAACCGGTGCACATACAAAGAAGAAAATAAGCCTGGTCCTATTTATTTTTAAAGATAGATTTGTTCTCGCTAATATTTCAAAATAATATATATTTTTTTTTTAATATTCTTGTTGGCAAAAATATGGAGATTATTAATTAATTTTTTTCTGATTTTTTTATTGCTGAAAATAAAATTTAGCCGGCTATTGGCAGACCACAAATTTTTTTTGTTTTAATTTGGAGAAAAATTTGAAATTTGGAATTTGAAATTGGAAATTTGAAATTTGAAATTTTGAATTTTGAAATTTTAAATTTGAAATTTGAAATTTGAATTTTTAATTTTAAATTTTGAAATTTCAAATTTCAAATTTCGAAATTTGAAATTTGAAATTTGAAATTTGAAATTTTAATTTTGAAATTTGAAAATTTAAATTTTAAATTTTGAAATTTGAAATTTGAAATCGAAATTTGAAATTTGAAATTTTAATTTTGAATTTTGAAATTTGAAATTTGAAATTTTAAGATGGGGAGGAGTGCCAATTAGGAAATTGACGAGAACCTCCCTCTGATACCAATTTTATGTAGGCTACTGGGTTCGACACGGTGACGGCTAAGGGATTCACACGTACGCTTCTCTATTATCACTTTTACGTCCACACAATAACAAAATGCAGCAACTACGCGATAGCAATAATTAAAATATTTAGGTGACGGGGGGTTCGCTAAGCCCCTCAAGATAAGTCCAAGGGTATAGGCCAAGGTCCTCTCAAGCGAAATGAACCCACACGGTTCGGACGAGCGTAAGTTTTACCCAAAGAGACACCACCAAAAACAAAGATTCAGATAATGGGTGGTTCTCTCCCAACAAAATAAAATGAGGGTCGCCATGCCTCACGATTGTAAATGGAGATAAGAGACAATAACAAATCTAATATGAAATCAACCACGAAATTTCAAACCATTCACAAATAACGCGCTACGCTTATTCCACGAGAATTGTCTAAGAAAGGAAACGCTCAAGAGTGGAGATGTTCGTTACCCAACTGGAATGGATGATTCCGACTTTCATATCCTTGAATCATTTCTTTCCGAATCCACCGGAAGCACACCGATTGGAGGGAAACACGTTGTCCTTCATTGCCTTCACGTAGTCGTTGAAGATCAATGAGATTCACCTCTTAGCCTTGGCCGAATTTTCTCTAGGAAATAAAGGGGGCGATTTTTTGGAATCTCACAAGAGGGATCGGGTTTTTTTTTGGTAATGGAAATGGTGGTGGCCGAAATATTGGAGATGGAGTTGAGGGTGGTTGGCTATGAGATGGAGGTGGTGGTCGGCTATGTGAAAGAGGAGGTGGTCGGTTTTCTTGGTGGAGGAAGTGGAGGCTCGGGTGAACAAGAGAGATAAGGAGAAGAGGGGAGGAGAAGGTAGAAACCGAGAAGGGGGGTGGGAGGAGAAGGGAGCGCCGGCGGTCAAAAGGGGGAAGGAGAGGAAGGGGGCGGCGCCCAAGGGGAGGAGAGGAGGAGGCAAAATTTCAACTTGAAATTAGGTTTAAGTTTTTTTTTATTCATTCTACCGGATTATGACAAAACAATGCCTATATATAGGCTACAACACAAACAAGAGGCTACATGCAGCCCACTCTAAAGAGAAACAAAATTTGTCTAAACATAGGCCAACATGAAATGAAAATGAAAGTGCTTAAATAATAATTAAAATGCTGAAATTAAATATTGGAATTAAACAACAATATTATTATTTCATGTGTAGATGCGGAGGAGATGTTGACGCGGCCTTAGCAGAGATGTTGACGCGGCCTTGGCGGAGATGTTGACGCGGCCTTGGCAGAGCATGTCGCGGTCAAGTCCCAACCTTCAAGTTTGCGGCAACGATCATCATAATCTTCAAACTCCACATAGAGACAAACAACGACACCAAACATAGCCGGGTCACCATAATCATCCGGAAGGGGATCTTCCTCAGCAACGTGACACGGGTCTTCAACATGTACCAGATCACTATCGTCGTCCGGAGGGGGACGCTCCAAATCAACATGCCGGGGGATGATGGCTCCATCAGCGTGCCTCTGAGTGGACGGGTGCGTGAGGTCTTCAACGGGGGTTTGGAAGATTAAGCCCGACCAATAAGTAAACACCTCGAATTGGCGGTGAAACCATGAGGAGATTGGTACACGGTAAGTGTGCCCTGAGTGCACGGGATGTCTGGCACGAAGGCTGGCGTTTGTGATGATAATATGTATTGTATATATGTGTTGAGATTGGAATACATGCAGGGAAGGAACCACTGCCCCGGGTAAGGGATAGTGTCGTTATAATTGGTCAGCTGAATGCTGACCGTTGCTTTGTTTCTCACCCCTAAGGTGGATGTCCATATGCAGGTGCTGATCTTGTGGATGCTGAAATGGATTGAGCGGGCTGAAGCCCATACTACTGCTGGTAGGCCCTCAAAGGCCGTGCGAAGATTTGGATTTCATGTGTGGTCGGCCTGCGTGCCGATGTATGAAGTCATATGTTTGTAAAGAGAAATGTGTAAGGCCTTAAGGACGTGAGCGGTGTGCTTGTGTACATTCCTGTTCTTGTATATAAATGTGTTGTTTATATAGTAGTGGACATCCATGGATTGAGTTCGTGCAACTTATAAACTTCCGCTAGAATGCTCTGAGTTAGGATGCGTGGTATTTTGGTATTAACCTGTGACCTTGCCGTCTGTTTGTGGCATATAATGTGGGGGCTCGGCTGGACCTTCTATTATATGTTATTTAATAGGTTGGGTTGTTACATTTTGGTATCAAAGGCCTCTCGGTTTTCCGCTTTCGAATTCGTGGCCAAATTCTTTTGTCGGGTGGCGAGCACGTGTACGTGCGAACCGTTTTAACATAATTGAACTCAAGAATGTCCACTAGGAATGTGCGCGTGTGTATTCGGTATGTTTGTCATTTTGGATTGGAGGTTGATTATTGATATCTTGTTCACATATAGGTGACAAGAAGTGGTGCTGGGCAGTCTGAGCCCCAGCGTTCGGATGAGAGTGCGGCACTAGCCGAGGTGCCCACACCTCCTCCTTCTGTGGAAACTGTACGCCTAGTTGCGGAGACGGTATTTGCCATGATTCAAGCATAACCTGTTAGGCAGGCAAGGCCTGTCATGGAGCCAGTTTGGGTTGGTGCAAGGAAAGAGCATGTGGAAGCTCGAGTGGACGAGCAAGCGACTGACGAGCAATTGAAGCGATCTATGGATTTTCATCCACCTACGTTTGTCGGGGCGCATTCCCCAACACAGGCGGAAGATTGGCTTGCAAGAGTGAAGAGGACCCTGACAGCGCTCAGGATTGATGAGGGGCAGAGAGTGACATTAGCCACTTTCCTACTGGAAGGAGAGGCGAGACTGTGGTGGGATGACGTCGAGATGCACCAGTTGGCAGGCAGAGGCCTGGGAGAGATTTCGACGAATTCTCCAGATTGTTTTAGGCAAAATATTTGCCAGTATTGCAGAGAATTGCTATGGAGACTGAATTTAAACGTCTGGTGTAGGGCAAGAAGACTGTGGATGACTACCTGCATGAATTTACCAGGCTGGGACGTTATGCGGGGTCGACTTTTGCGGAAGAAGCACAGAAGAAGAACAGATTCTATGAGGGTCTTCGAGATGAGTTAAGATTGGCGCTTCCGAGTTCAATGAACCAAGGCTTCCAAGCCTTAGTAAATACAGCCTGTGCGCTGTAAAAGATTTGAAACGAGTACATGACAAGAAGAACTTGGCGGCGGATAAGTCAGAGTTCAAAGTCCCGCAGTCCAAATAGTCGGAGTTTAGGAAACGGGATAAGAAGAGGTTCAAGCCTGCTGAACAAACGTCTTCGGATGTTGCTTTGGGCGCGATATTTGGTTAAGGACGTGTTGAGTCGCGTACCTGTTTTAATTGTGGAAAGCAGGGGCATATAGCCCATTACTGTTGGAAAGGCCCGACAAAGAGTGAGCAAAAGACAGGTGCGTCCTATGAGGAAAAGGGTAAGGCAGTGGCGGAATCATCTACATCCCGGGCGCAGCCGCGAGTGTACAATCTCGGAGTACAAGAGCCGCAAAGCTCACATCATGAAGTGCAACAGCCTCGAGTGTTTAACCTGGAGTTGCAGGAGCCTGTCAAGAAGCTGCTTAGAGACGCGGATGAGCAAAAATAAAGTGGAGGGTGCACTTTATTGCCTTTTGTTGTACTTTGTATCTTGTATGTGTGTTTGTGAAAACACTTTTGTTGGTGCGAGAACGTGGGGAGCGTAACCCCGGATTATAATGTGTATTTGTACCAAGGAATGGTGGTATTGTTGGATATGTTGCGCTAAATTTCGGGACGAAATTTATATAAGGAGGGGAGGATTGTAACACCCCAAAAACCCTAAGTCCCAAAATGGGTTCATGCTGGGTGACACGGCCTGGGACACGAGCGTGTCCTAGGGCGTGTCAGGTGCACACGTCCTTGGACACAGGCGTGTCCCAGGGCGTGTCCTGCTCGGGCGGCGTTGAGTGGAGTGGCATTTAGTGGCGTTGAGTGGAGTGGCATTGAGTGGCATTGAGTGTGGTACACGGCCTGTGACACGGGCATGTCACAGGGGCGTGTTGAGTACACAGCCAAGGACACGGGCGTGTGCCTTAGCCGTATCCTTCTCGGGTGTTTCAGCCTTGTGTTGATGAGGTGACACGGCCATCCACACGACCGTGTACTGGTTGACACGGGCATGTCAGGGAGTGACACGGGCGTGTTGTTGCCCGTGTTCTGTTCCAGATTGAGTCGGTTCCTGAACCGCTCAAGGAACACAGCCTGTGACACGGGCATATCACAGACCGTGTAAGCTCTATTTAGATGCTTTTCCAAGCAGATCTTGGCCGTTCGTTTCCTTCTATCTGGATCCTATGGTGCAGGTCTTTTCTTGCTGCTTTAAATCCGAGAAATGAGAAAGAGATCTCATTTGATTTTGCTCTTTCTCTTTCTAAGTGAAGAGAGAGAGGAGAGCATGGAAGGAAGAAGAAGAAGCTTTCTGGCCGCCGGTGGAGATTCAGCGATCTGTTTCGATAGCCGAGTACAGCGTTGTGGAGGAAAGGCTGCCGCGGTGATTTCCATCCAGCTAGTTTTCCATGGCACCGAACCGATCGTCAAGGGTAACGGTCTTTCTTCCTTGGGCAGGTGAAGCCCATTGTTTATGCATGTATATCTATGGAATCCTTCATCAAAAGATGGAAGAGCATAAGTGATTCCAGTGGTTGAGTCTGCATCTAGAGCCAGAACTGTGTAGTGCGGCATAGGCATGCTGTGTGAAGCCCATCTGGATGGATGTCTAGATTGGTGATGATGTGAACCGGAGAAGACTCCGTGTATACATCGGATAACCTACGGAGATTGGTGGGGACGATTGTGATGGTGAGAAGGAAGCTTTGTATAGCTCCTTTTGTTGTATGCTCGGTGCGAGCTGTATTGATGGAATGGAAAGCGACATTATGTGCCGGTGTTGAGGAGGAATGCGAGAACCTCTGAGTGGGTAGGATACCCACCAAGTTCATTGATCGGATTGTTGTAAGCAAACACCTCTGTGTGGGTGGGTACGAGAGGTCGCCAACAGGGGTTTGGCAGCTGATGCCCATAGCCAACAAGTTAAGAACCTCTGAGTGGGTGGGCCACCCAACAAGTTCCGTGGTAGGATCGTGTGAGCGGTCGATTGGTAGCAATACAGCGGGGCGATTTCCCTAGGCTTGTTACATTATATGGGTAGGTCAACTGAGAGCGCTCACAGTTTGTTATGAGGTGCGTTCCTCTGAGTGGACGGGTACGTGAGGTCTTCTACAGGGGTTTGGAGGCTTAAGCCCGGCCAATAAGTAAACACCTCAAATTGGCGGTGGAACCATGAGGAGCTTGGTACACCGTAAGTGTGCCCTGAGTGCATGGGACGTCTGGCACGAAGGCCGGCTTTTGTGATGATAATGTGTATTATATATATGTGTTGAGATTGGAATATATGCAGTGAAGGAACCACTACCCCGAGTAAGGGGTAGGGTCGTTATAATTGGTCAGTTGAATGTTGACCGTTGCTTTGTTTGTCACCCCTGGGGTGGATGTCCATATGAAGGTGCTGATCTTGTGGATGCTGAAATGGATTGAGCGGGCTGAAGCCCATGCTGCTGTTGGTAGGCCCTCGAAGGCCGTGCGAATATTTGGATTTCATGTGTTGCTGGCCTGCGTGCCGATGTATGAAGTCATATGTTTGTAAAGAGAAACGTGTAAGTCCTTAAGGCCGTGAGCGGTGTGCTTGTGTACATTCCTGTTCTTGTATATAAATGTGTTGTTTATATAGTAGTGGACAATCATGGATTGAGTTCGTGCAACTTATAAACTTCCGTTAGAATGCTCTGAGTTAGGATGCGTGGTATTTTGGTATTAACCTGTGACCTCGCCGTCTGTTTGTGGCATATAATGTGGGGCCCCGACCGGACCTTCTATTATATGTTATTTAATGGGTCGGGTTGTTACAGGTAGGTAACTAATTAGTCACTGAGGTAAGTGCCCTGCTGGGGTACTGAGGTAGGATCCAAATGTGGATATGAGCTATAGGGCTTAAGTGACTGATGTAGGAGAGTGCTGCTCTATGAGGTAGGATCCAAGTATGGATCTGAGGTAGGGCTGTCCTCCTAACCTGAGTGTAGGGCCTAGTGCCTAAGGTAAGTGACTGGAGAGTCACTGAGCTGTAGGTTACATGTGTGTCACTGAGTTGTAGTCCTTGGAGGAGGCTAATCTGTAGGTGCCTAGAAGGGCACTAAGGTAGGTACATGGATAGGTACTAAGTTGTAGGAGTGTTGTAGTACTCTGAGAGTAGGGCTATGTGCCTGAAGTTGTAGGGCTTAGGAGCCTTAGCTGTATGCCTTAGAAATAAGGCTAAGGTAGGTTGTCAGTGGAGCACTGAGTTGTAGGAGCACTACATGGCTCTGAGGTAGGAACCCTTGTGGTTCTGAGTTTGGAATCTGAAAAGAATCTTTGTGTAAGGCTGAGGGTCTGAGGTGTAATCTCTGAAGAGAATATTAGTGAAGTTTGTGCCTAGTCCAACAAATCAGTTTGATATGTGGGAGAGAAAGTGGATGTACCCAATTGGGGAACCACTATATATACGTGTGTGCTTGTTGTGTTGCTTGTTTCTTTCTTGTATGCAGGTAATTAGGACAAGCTCTAGATCACCAAACTTATAAACAACAAAAAGGCTTAAGTAATTTCAAAGACCTATTCACCCCCCCCCCTCTCTAGGTGACTAGCTAACCTTTAAGTAATAACTTTCAGAGCTTATGACTGTGAGACAAGTGGTCGTGGATCTAGTGGCTTTAAAGAGAGGAACGAAAAAGTAGTTAAAGCAGGTGATGGATTTCAACCCTCCAATGTTTGTGGGTATTGGAACCCCAAAGCAAGTTGAAGATTGACCCTATTGCATTAAGAGAACTATGACGACAACTAATACGGAGGAGTGGCAGAAAGTTCCTATTGCTACCTTCTTATTAGATTTAGAGGCGGGGCTATGGTAGGATGAGTTGGAGCTGCACCAGTTTGATGGTAGGCCATTGATTGAGATCTCAATGGATGAGTTCTCAAGGCTTTTTCTTGCAAGGTATTTTCCATCTGCATATCAGACTGTAATGGAAAATCAGTTCTACAGGTTAACTCAGGGTAAGAGTTCTACATATGAATACTTTCATGAGTTTACAAGATTGGGGCGGTATGCAAGCTTTATGTTTGCAGAAGAGGAGAGGAAGACCAATCTATTTTATGAAGGACTGCGCGACGATCTGAGGTTGCATCTCTCAGGTACAATGACACAGAGTTTTTTTTATATTGGTCAATACAACTCGATCCCTGGAGCAAGATAGGAAGTGTGTGCAGCGTAAGAATGACTTGACGGTGAAGAAGTCGGAGTTTAAAGTGCTGAGTTTAGCGAAGTCTGGTCAAGGAAGGTGGAGGAAGAAGGCTAGGTCTGCGGGACCAACTTCTTTTGCTATTTCTGAAGTGAAAATAGGGTAATTTTGTCTCGCTTGATATACGTGTGGCAAGGTGGGAAATATGGCTCAAGATTGTTGGAGTGGTCATCCAAAGATTGAGAAAAGATGGGTGCATCGTATGTTAAAAAGGGAGAGGTAGTTGAGTAAACTACATCCCAAGCGCATCCCCGCATATGTAATCATGGCCAATAGAAGATCATTAAACGAAGTGGCGTGGTGACAGGTATGAGTTAGTTTATTGTTTTTACTGCTTTTTATACTTGTTACGTTGTGTATTGCTTAACATGTTTGAATTAGACTTCATCCTTATTTTGGATCGTCCGGCAATAGCACCATTTAATATAGGAGCCTCTCATTCCTTTATGTTTGAGGACTTCATGGTGCGTATCAGAGTTCCTTCATTTGTTTTGACAGATAGAGTGAATGTGTTGCTGCCTAATGGGTGCTTGATGCGCGCGAATATAGCTTGTTTTATTAAGGTCTGGATAGGAATTCATGATTTTGGATTAGAAGCATCCACGCTGCCTATTTCTGAGTTTGATATGATCTTTGGCATGGATTGGCTCTCAGAGAAGCATGCCTACATTGATTGTGACTCAAAGGAAGTCATACAAGGACAAAAAAAGCCGAACGCGAGACTAAATTCGATGGTATGCAAGGATCGAGCAAGATACTGATATCTGCTCTCCAAGTGGTCAAGATGGTTCAGAAGGGCGCAGAGTTATTCTTCACGCTATTGGAGGCTGTAGAGTCGAAGTCCAGTTTGAGTGATGTTCCTATTATATCGTATTTTGCAAATGTATTTCTCAAGGATCTCCATACACTTCTACCCCAGTGAGAGATTGACTTTACTATTAAGTTGGTGTCAGGTGCGAAACCTGTATCACGCTCACCATACCGAATACCGCCAAAGGAGATGGTTCAGTTTAAGGTTCAGTTGTAGGAGTTACTAGAGCAAGGCTATATACATCCAACTATGTCATCTTGGAGCGCACCGATCCTCTTTATAAAGAAGTACGGAAGCTTGTGTCATCGTGAACTGAACAAGCTGACGAAAAAGAATAAATATTTGATTCCTCAAATCGATGATTTATTTGATCAGCTGGTTAGATCGACTATCTATTTGAAGTTGGATTTGAAGTCCATCTATTGACAGTTTTGGATCATGGAAAGTGAGATTTCCAAGACAGCATTTGGTACACACTACGAGCACTATGAGTTCACTGTGATGCCATTTGGGCTAACAAATGCGCCATCGGTATTCATGGACTTGATGCACATGACCTTTTTATAGTATTTAGACCGATTTGTAATCGTCTTCATTGTTGATATTTTGATATACTCCCAGTCAGAAAAGGATCATGCGTATATTTGAGATTGGTTCTGCATACCCTGAGCAGGAATCGACTATATGCTAAGATCTCAAAGTATGTGTTTTGGCTATTGTCAGTGGCATTCCTTGGTCATATGGTCAGTAGAGAAGGTATTGCAGTGAATCCATGAAAGATAGTTGCGATACGGTAGTGTCCGGTATTGTCCACTATGGCAGAAGTCAGGAGTTTTTTGAGACTTGCCGGCTACTACAGACGCATCATTGAGAACTTCTCACGGATAACTCTACCTCTCATGACGTTGACAAGGAAGGATTAGAAGTTCCTTTGGATGTCGAAGTGCGCACGAGCTTTTGAGGAGATGAAGAGTTATCTGACTACAATGCCTATTTTGAGTTCGTCATGGGGTGCAGAAGGCTATGAGATCTATAGTGATGCCTCTGGGAGAGTCTTAGGCTGCATTTTTTGTAGTTTGGAAATATTATATATAGCTTATGGATCAATCCAGCTGAAGGTACATGAAAGGAATTATCCAATCCATGACTTGGAGTTGGCGACTAGGATATTTGCCCTGAACGTATGGTAACATTATTTGTATGGCGGGAAGGTTGACATCTTTATGGATCATAAGAGTCTAAAGTATTTGATTAATCAAAAGGATTTGAATATGCGACAAAGGGGGTGGATGGAGTTCCTTGGAGACAATACGTTCGAGATACACTATGTTTCCGGGAAGAGAAATGTTGTCGCAAATGTGTTAAGTCGCAGGGCTCCAGTGCATGCCAATTGTATATAGATGCATGTTGAGCGTCTTATTCGACATTTGGAAGCTTTGGATATCACTTGTGTTGATCGGAGCTCTAGTGCAAATGCATGTTTAAATTGGATGGACGTGCAATATGACATCGTGGATAGGATTCAACAAGTGATGGAGCTAGTTGACAGTATGAAATGTTGTTTGGAAGAGACTATCACTACTAGAAAAGTAAATATTTGCTACACTTTGTTTGGCTAGGGACTAAAAATCGTGGTTAATACACTTATATTAGCAACAATTGCAAAAACCGAGGTTAATAGTTATTTTATAGCTAGGGTTATAAATAGTACGACTACTACAAATGTATTAGCCATGAAAAATAATATTCATGGACAAAAAAAGATCATTGACCTAAATTTTGTCACACTTTTTCATTTCCCGCTCGATCCCGCGCTTACTTTCTCGCACCTCTTTGATTTCTTTATCCCTCTCGTCCCGACAACATTTCCTCCCTCCCGTCCCGACAGCGATTTCCTCTCTCCCGTGCCGACAGCCATTTCCTCCCTCCCGTCCGGAAACCCTTATGACTTCCGGTACCGGATAACCAACACACGAGCTCAAAATCTCGCCATATCAGCCCTCTTCGCCGAGTTCATCCCTGTCTCCACCAGTCGGCCGACTGAAGATTCCCCCAATAGCAAGTTTACCGACCATTCTGAAAGTGAAGTGATAGATACACAACTCTAGAGGGGGGGTGAATAGAGTTATCAAAATTTGCAGCTTAGCAAAGTTGACGGTCTACCAAACTCCCTTGGAGTTAATTGCGGAATGGAAGATTATAGATATTTAGAATAACCCTAAAGCCTAACACAAGTGTAGTGCACAAGAGGCAGCCAATTGTAATTACAGTTAAGGCTTGGGTCCTAATCAGCAACTAGCAAACCTAGTTAAATCTAATCACAGCCACAATACAAATAATTAAATCAAGCAACCAGATGACACAAGGAATTTTATAGTGGTTACCCAAACAACTTGGGTACGTCCACTCTTCTACCAACAAGGTAGGAATCCACTCAGGTTTTTGATCAGGTGCCCTGCCACCAACAAGATCTACTGCAGGTAGATCTAGAGACCCATTAGACTTTTGATCAGGTGTCTAAAAACCAACACAGGTTTTTGATCAGGTGCCCTGCCACCAAGCTTTACTTTTGAAGGGAGTAAACAACCCTTTTACAGGAGGGGGAAGAGGATAAAATGTCTTCTCTATTTTAACAATAGATTAGAGAAGCACAAGAACTTGCACTGAGCTAGAATGCTCTACAAAATCAAGGCTCCCCCTGGCTACAAGAATGTCCAGGAAGAGTCTTGCTTCAGTGCAGAAAACTCTTCAGAATTCTCAACAGAATACTGTCTTGAATAGCTGAAGGAAAAGCTAAGAAGAAGATTAAAGATATAAAATAAAAGATCTTCTTCGGGCAGCTTTCTTCTTCTTCTTCTTCTTCAAAAGCCTCTGAGTGCAGATCTTCCTGGAAGCAGGAGAACTCATGTTGAAAAAGAGTAGAAGAGATTCAAATCTTCTCAGTCGAATGCGAAGGGAGCTGAGAGCTGTAAGTTGTCGTATTGCTGTAAGTTGTTCTTGCTGTATTGACTGGCTGTAGCTAGCTGATTGTATATTATGTGAACTAGTTGATTTCTTTCTTCAAAGAACTCTTTATATAAGAACAGCAGCAACGACTCTATTTGATTTGAGCTTTTTGACTTGTTCCGAAATCTTGAACCTGGGCTGCAGTTAACACAAGGCAAAACATATCCGCAGCAAATATATTCTATAAAAAGAATAAAGCTTTTTCAAAGAAGCTGTAAGATCAAATCTGAGTAAAGAATATTAGATAATGTCACTTCAGATAAAACTCTTTAAAGCAAGAGTAAACTATTGAGTCCAACGGCTATAAAGGACGGGTGCAGATAAAGTAATATACAATGTCAACTAATAGGACAAACAACTTTATCAAATAAGAAAGACTTATGCATAAAGATAGAAGCAAGGATTTGCTTTGAAATGATAGCATAAAATCAGTCTAATATAATTTAATAAATATGCCAGATAATAATAATAAAATAGCAGAATTAAAACGAATATAAAATTGACTAAGGCAGACAGAAAACGTCAAACGACACTCGGAGATAGTCGAACGACCTACAGCAAACGTCGAGCTATCAGACAGATAGTCGACCGACTCAGATAGTCGAACTATCCAGGCAGATAGTCGACCGACTCAGAGCTAGACAGAAAGCGTCGACCTGAGCTCAGAGATAAGGCGTCGACCTGAGCTAGAGGAAAAATGTCGACCTGAGCTAGAGGAAAAACGTCGACCTGAGCTAGACAGAAAGCATCGACCTAACAATACAGACAGATAGTCGAACTATCAATGACAGATAGTTGAGCTATCACACAGCAGACAGATAGTCTAACTATCACACAGATAGTCGAACTATCAACAACAAACAGATAGTCGAACTATCACACTAATAGTCGAAATATTAAAGACAAACAGATAGTCAACCTATCCACAACAGACGGAAAGTCGAACTATCTAGACAGATAGTCGACCAGCAAGCAGACAGCTAAACTATCAACAAGATAGTAGAGCTATCAGATAGTTGAACTATCAAGGAAGATAGTTGAACTATCAAGACAATCTGTTTTAACAAAAGAAGTCGAGCAGAGGTCGACGATCGTCGAGGCAGATAACACAGAATATCGAGCTAACAAGAGATAAAGCTATACGATATGGAGACAGACAAACATCGACCAACTGGCTGACGAACGTCGAGCAGACGACAGACGATAGTCGAACGGCGTTCGACTATAATCGAACCAAATGACTTAACCAGATTTTCACTGGATAATCGACAACTCTAAACAATTAGAGAAATCTAGCCTAACGACTAACCTTTGACCATAGATAAATCTTGGGGTCAAGAGACAAAACAAGAAGACTTAACTCAAATCAAAACTAGGGTACCAACAATCTCCCCCTATTTGGGTTAAGTCTCCCCAAAACTAAAACTATAGGGAAAATAAACAAAACTAAACTAAGCAGACAAAAAAGGAGAAATCAAAAACTGATACATAAAGAAAATCTCAATCTGGGATTGGAGGAGGAGCAACAGCAGCTTTCCTTTTTCTTCTGATACCAATTGAAGATGAAAACTCTAATAATATTTTGTAACTTCTGTAACTTCTTGAACTTTGATAACTGTCATAGAGACCAGTTTTTCTTTCACAGCTATCTTAGCTGGTTGAGCAGACTTAGGTACTTGAAGCTTTTCACAGCAAGTTTTGCTGGAGCTGACTTTTCTGATACCAATTGAAAACATTTACAGCCATTTTCTGATACCAATTGAAGCGACTGATTTTTCTGAACATCTGATACCAATTGAAACAACTCACAAGAGTAATCTTCTTGTGTAACTTCTGATTCCAATTGAACTAGTTGATTTCTGATACCAATTTTTACTTAAATACAAAATATCTGATACCAACTGAACTTCTGATACTAATAGAAAGATCAGAGACTTCTGATGCCAAAAATAAATTCTGATACCAATTGGAAAACATTCCTCTCAAATTTCTGATACCAATAGAAAGACTATATTCTCAAATTTCGGATACCAATAGAAAGACTATATTCTCAATTTTCTGATACCAATAGCCAATGAAATTGAAAAACTCAGCTGGAGGATCTACTGGAAGATAAATAAAGGCATCTTAACTCAAATATCTCCCCCTCAAACAAACATCTCCCCTGAAAAGAAATAGGGGGCAAATCTGAGGCATCTTAACTCAAAACATCTCCCCCTGCCTGATTTCAGTAGGAACTGAATTCAGGCCCCTTAGAGAAGAGGGCTCAGCAGATATAACTTGAATCAGCAATCTTGATTTATTTCTGTCTTCCAATCAATCAACATAGGCAGACTATACTCTTAGTCTTTTCCATTAATCATGCCTAGTTGATACAAAAAGAATAGATGCTTCTGCTCATCTAACGGCTTGGTGAATATATCACCTCTCTGAAAATCAGTGGGTATAAACTCAAGACTAATCTTGTTCTTCTCCACACAATCTCTCAGGAAATGGTGCCAGATCTCAATGTGTTTCGTTCTAGAGTGGTGCACGGGATTTTGTGCAATATAAATAGCACTGGTACTATCACACATGATTTTTGTGTTCTTGTATGTGTACCCATAATCCGAAAGCTGGTTTTGTATCCACAGAATCTGTGAACAACAGCTAGCAGCAGCTATATATTCAGCTTTTGCTGTTGAAGTTGAGACAGAAGCCTGCTTCTTACAGAACCAAGAGACCAATCTCTCTCCCAAGAACTGACAAGTTCCTGAGGTACTTTTCCTGTTAACTCTATAACCAGCATAGTCAGAATCAGAGTATCCAATTAACTCAAATTCTGATTCTGCTGGGTACCATAGTCCTAGATTTGGACATCCCTTCAGGTATCTCAAAATTCACTTGAGAAGAATCAAATGAGATTCCTTGGGGTTGACCTGGAATCTAGCACATAGGCATGTAGCAAACATTATATCTGGCCTACTTGCAGTTAAATACAATAGGGAACCAACAATGGCCCTATAATTCTTCTGATCAACTGGCTTGCCCTGATCATCAGAATCTATAACTACATTAGTAGCCATAGGTGTATGCATTGCTGAAGCATCAGCCATCCCAAACTTCTTTATCAATTCCTTGGCATATTTGGATTGGGAGATGAAGATGCCATCAACATCTTGCTTTACTTGGAGACCAAGAAAGTAAGACAGCTCATCCATACTACTCATCTCAAACTTAGAATGCATCAAGTCAGAGAACTTTTTGCACAGTTTGGGATTAGTGGAGCCAAAAATAATATCATCTACATACACTTGAACTAACAGGATTGTGTCCTTGTGGTGTTTGACGAAAAGGGTTCTATCAACTACTCCCCTAACAAAGTTGTGCTCTAACAGGAAACTAGCTAGAGTCTCATACCAGGCTCTGGGTGCTTATTTAAGTCCATAAAGAGCTTTTTGCAACTTGAAAACATGTGAGGGCTGAGTTGAAGAAATAAACCCAGGAGGTTGTTCAACAAATACCTCTTCCTTTAGCTCACCATTTAGGAAGGCACTTTTGACATCCATCTGAAAGACCTTAAACTTCATATAGGCTGCATAGGCTAGAAAGATCCTTATTGCCTCTAGCCTTGCAACAAGAGCAAAGGTTTGGTCATAATCTATACCTTCCTCCTGTCTATAGCCCTGAGCTACAAGCCTAGCTTTGTTCCTTACAATAATTCCATTTACATCCAACTTGTTTCTAAACACCCACTTGGTGCCTATGATCAGTTGGCATTTAGGTCTTGGAACCAAAGTCCATACTTTACATCTTTCGTACTGATTGAGTTCCTCTTGCATAGCAATGATCCATTGGGGATCTAGCTCAGCATCTTTTATGGTGAGGGGCTCAATCTGTGAAAGGAAACAAGCATGCATCACATCCTGTCTTAACTGATGTCTTGTTTGTACACCAGCTGATATGTCTCCAATCACTTGAGATGTAGGATGATCTCTAAGTATGACAACATCAGCAGGTGGGATGTGATCTTCAGCAACAGTTGGGATTAATTTCTCCTGAGTAATTTGATCTACTGTTGGTGGTACAGCAGCTACTACTACACAGTCTTCATCACTGTCTGATTCAGTGATCTGAAGAGTTGAAAGAGGCAGAATCTCTTGAATAATATCTCTTGTAGATTCGGGTACCTGCAATGAACCTGAGGAAGAAGAAGTTTCCTTCTCCTTGTAATACATTTGAGATTCATCAAAAGAAACATGCACAGACTCTTCAATTTTAGAAGATGATTTATTAAATACCCTATAATCTTTGCTTACTTGGGAATATCCAAGAAAAATTCCCATTGAAGCTTTTGCTTCAAATTTTCTAAGGTATTCTTTATTGTTGTTATGAATATAAACTATACAACCAAATACTCTAAAATAATTTATTTTAGGTTTCTTTCCTTTAAGCAACTCATAAGGAGTTTTACACTTAAGCTTGTGTATAAGACTTCTATTCAAGACATAGTTGGCTATACTAACAGCTTCTGCCCAATAGGAAAGAGGCATGTTAGCATCGGCCAATAATGTGCTAGCAGCTTCAATTAGTGTTCGATTCTTCCTTTCAACTACCCCATTTTGTTGGGGAGTTCTAGGAGCTGAGAAGCTATGTTTGATACCTTCTGTCTCACAGAATTCTTGCATGAGAAGAGAGTCAAACTAATTACCATGATCACTTCTGATCAAGGCCACATGAGTAGAGTACTCAGTCTGCACACATAATAGAAAATCTGTAAGGGCTTTGAAGTTATCAGCCTTAGTTCTCAAAAAGAACACCCAACAGAACCTAGAGAAGTCATCTACAATGACTAGGGTGTAATACTTCCCTCCTAAGCTCTGTACATTTATTGGTCCAAATAGGTCCAAATGTAATAAATACAGGATTTTAGGAGAATCGCTTTTATTTATTGATTTAAATGAATTCTTGGTTTTCTTGCCTAATTGACAAGCCTTGCATAGGCTCTCCTTCTTGTAGGGGCAAGAAGGTAAACCTATAACAAGGTTGTATTTAGATAACCTAGATATGTTCTTGAGGTTAACATGGCTAAGCCTTCTATCCCATAATGAGTTATTATTGGTTACTTCATTAAACAAGCAGATTTCGGATACAGTTGATTTAAAATCTACTAGGTAAATATTACCTTGTCTAATGCCTACTAACACAACATTATTATCTAAAGTAATATTACAAATAGAGTTAGAAAATGATACCTGGTATCTAGCATCACATAATTGACTTACTGAAATGAGATTATGCTTCAGTCCAGTTACATAAGCAATTCCCTTGAATGTTACAGCTCCAATGGTAATCCTGTCATAGCCTTTAGTTTGACCACAGCTTGAATCTCCAAAGACCACCTTTGGTCCGAGCTTGGCCTTGAACCTTGACAGATTTTCCTTATTTCCTATCATATGCTTGGAGCAGCCACTATCCAAATACCACTTATTTTGAGTGATAGGATAGGTCTTCACCTACAAAGAAATTAATTAAACATTGTCGACCCAGGTAACCTTGGGTCCTTTATTTTTCACATAAGAAAACTAGAAATAAATGAAAAAGCAGGTTGAGGATGTTAACCTAACGGGTAAGATCTCCTAGGTGGGATTCTCCATGCAGATGATAGGTCAATGTACCTAGGGTTTCTATTTACATTCGGGTTTCTAAAGTTCTGGTTGAAGTTTTGAAATTAATATTGAAAATGTCGATCTGAGGTCGACGGTTGATGCTCAAAGCGTCGAGCTCCGTTCGACCATTGAGCCTTCAAACGTCGAGCTGCGTTCGACGCTTTTTGTATTTCTTTAAACATTTGCTTCCGCTTTTCTCTCTTAGCTTTATTTAAAGCTTTATTAACCTGATTAACTTGCTCAGTGTTTTTTATTCCACTAGCTGAAACAAAATTCACTGGAGTTGAAAGGTTATTTTTAAGAATAATTGGGGGTTCACTAGGAGAAGCTCCTAAGCCTAATTTGTTATTGCCTGACCTAGTGTTAGACATGCTAGTTATTTCAAGCAACTTAAGGCTTCTACCATTCAGAGATTCTTCTAACCTTTTTGACTTAGCTAATTCATTCTTAAGAAATTTTATTTCTTCACTACAATTAGTGAGTTCTGCTATTAACCTAATGTTTTCATTAGAGATAAATTCAGATTCAACAAGCTTATTTCTAAGGTCCTTAATTTCCTTTTCAGAACTAATTAAATCTAAACACAAAGATTTAAAATCTAATTTAAATTCAGCAGATGTAAAATCGTTAGAAAACAATACCTCATCTTCTGTTGGCATTTCTTCATCAGAATCTGAACTCTCTGCAGCTGAGTGATTGCTGCAGGCATCAATTGCCATCAGGAAAACTTCCTTTGCCTTCTTTTCTTCCTCATCCTCACTGGAGCTTGAGGAGGAAGATTCCTCATCAGAATCGCTCCAGGTTACAGCAACAAAACCTCTCTCCTTCTTTTTGTTCTTGTAGGAGGAGGGCTTGGAATGCTTCCTGTGCTGTTCTTTTTCCTTCCTTTTCTCTTTATTCTTTTCCTCTGGATAATCTGGAAGAATATGTCCAGGCTTCCTACAACCATAGCAAATTATTTCTTTAGCAGGAGAACGATCATACCTTGGTTTATCTTCATATCGTGAAGATTTCTTTTTGAATTCTTTCCTACCCATCTCGAGAAACCTCTTGGCAAATAATGCCATTAGTTCCTCATTGGATTGGCTTCCTTCAGAAGCTTCAGCAGCTTTGAGAGCAAGAGATTGCTCTTTTCTTGTTGGAGTTGGAGTCTTTGCTTCATCCTCAGCTTCCCTGGACTTCAGCACTTGCTCAAAGGACTTGAGCTTGCCGAGAAGGGCTTCTGTTGAGATTTCTGTTGTGCTTCTGGCCTTCTTGATAGGCCAGATCCTCAGATCCCATGTGCTAGGGAAGCACATAAGAATCTTATCATTGACCTCTGTCAATGATATATCCTTGTCAAGAGTCCTCAGCTCATTGATGATTGAGCTGATCCGGGTGTACATTGCTTCAACTGATTCAGCATCAGTTTTCTTGAAGTTTTCATACTGGGAGATAAGGTTGGACCTTCTATCCTTCCTTTCATCAGCTGAACCAGCTACAATCTGGTTCAGTGTATCCCACATTGCTTTTGCTGAGGAGCAGTCAGCAAATTTCTGGAATACTTCATCAGACATTGTCTGAGCCAGAATATTCATTGCTTTGGCATCTGCTATCTTTGCCTTTTTGTATTCATCGTTGTAATCTGGAGGAGGCACTGCACTCATATCTATTGATGATGAAGCAGTAGCTGCAGCAGGTGCTCTTGGTGGTCCTGTCAAAATAGAAGCAAAAATACTCTCATCAATAGAGTTCATATATAACTTAATCCTTGCCTTCCAGATGCTAAACTTTGCTAAGTTGCAAGCTGGAGGTCTGGTGCTAGAGTAATCCTTGAACTGGGCCATGATAGTGAATATCTATAAGCTTAGGTATCTATCAGGATCTTGTGACTTAGGTGTTAGCCTATACAGTCGGTCAACCTCCCTCTGATACCAATTGAAAGTGAAGGGATAGATACACAACTCTAGAGGGGGGGGGGGGTGAATAGAGTTATCAAAATTTGCAGCTTAGCAAAGTTGACGGTCTACCCAACTCCCTTGGAGTTAATTGCGGAATGGAAGATTATAGATATTTAGAATAACCCTAAAGCCTAACACAAGTGTAGTGCACAAGAGGCATCCAACTGTAATTACAGTTAAGGCTTGGGTCCTAATCAGCAACTAGCAAACCTAGTTAAATCTAATCACAGCCACAATACAAATAATTAAATCAAGCAACCAGACGACATAAGGAATTTTATAGTGGTTCCCCAAACAACTTGGGTACGTACACTCTTCTACCAACAAGGTAGGAATCCACTCAGGTTTTTGATCAGGTGCACTGCCACCAACAAGATCTGTTGCAGGTAGATCTAGAGACCCTTTAGACTTTTGATCAGCTGTCTAAAAACCAACACAGGTTTTTGATCAGGTGCCCTTCCACCAAGCTTTACTTTTGAAGGGAGTAAACAACCCTTTTACAGGAGGGGGAAGAGGATAAAATGTCTTCTCTATTTTAATAATAGATTAGAGAAGCACAAGAACTTGCACTGAGCTAGAATGCTCTACAAAATCAAGGCTCCCCCTGGCTACAAGAATGTCCAGGAAGAGTCTTGCTTCAGTGCAGAAAACTCTTCAGAATTCTCGACAGAATACTGTCTTGAATAGCTGAAGGAAAAGCTAAGAAGAAGATTAAAGATATAAAATAAAAGATCTTCTTCGGGCAGCTTTCTTCTTCTTCTTCAAAAGCCTCTGAGTGCAGATCTTCCTAGAAGCAGGAGAACTCAGGTTGAAAAAGAGTAGAAGAGATTCAAATCTTCTCAGTCAAATGCGAAGGGAGCTGAGAGCTGTAAGTTGTCGTATTGCTGTAAGTTGTTCTTGCTGTATTGACTGGCTGTAGCTAGCTGATTATATATTATGTGAACTAGTTGATTTCTTTCTTCAAAGAACTCTTTATATAAGAACAGCAGCAACGACTCTATTTGATTTGAGCTTTTTGACTTGTTCCGAAATCTTGAACCTGGGCTGCAGTTAACACAACGCAAAACATATCCGCAGCAAATATATTCGATAAAAAGAATAAAGCTTTTTCTAAGAAGCTGTAAGATCAAATCTGAGTAAAGAATATTAGATAATGTCACATCAGATAAAACTCTTTAAAGCCAGAGTAAACTATTGAGTCCAACGGCTATAAAGGACGGGTGCAGATAAAGTAATATACAATGTCAACTAATAGGACAAACAACTTTATCAAATAAGAAAGACTTATGCATAAAGATAGAAGCAAGGATTTGCTTTGAAATGATAGCATAAAATCAGTCTAATATAATTTAATAAATATGCCAGATAATAATAATAAAATAGCAGAATTAAAACGAATATAAAATTGACTAAGGCAGACAGAAAACGTCGAACGACACTCGGAGATTGTCGAACGACCTACAGCAAACGTCGAGTTATCAGACAGATAGTCGACCGACTCAGATAGTCGAACTATCTAGGCAGATAGTCGACCGACTCAGAGCTAGACAAAAAGCGTCGACCTGAGCTCAGAGATAAGGCGTCGACCTGAGCTAGAGGAAAAACTTCGACCTGAGCTAGAGGAAAAACGTCGACCTGAGCTTGACAGAAAGCGTCGACCTAACAATACAGACAGATAGTCGAACTATCAATGACAGATAGTCGAGCTATCACACAGCAGACAGATAGTCTAACTATCACACAGATAGTCGAACTATCAACAACAAACAGATAGTCGAACTATCACACATATAGTCGAACTATTAAAGACAAACAGATAGTCGACCTATCCACAATAGACGGAAAGTCAAACTATCTAGACAGATAGTCGACCAGCAAGCAGACAACTAAACTATCAACAAGGTAGTAGAGCTATCAGATAGTTGAACTATCAAGGAAGATAGTTGAACTATCAAGACAATCTATTTTAACAAAAGAAGTCGAGCAGAGTGTACAACCCCGTATCCAGCGAGTGGGCTAACAGGAGCCGACCCGGCCGGCCCAAACCGCCCCCGAGCCCCAGGCGAGTTCAGCAGGATACGCCGAGCCCAGCATGCCGAGTATGGGCTCGGCAATCGTCGAACCGAGCTCGAAGATAGAAGAGCTGAGCCCGGCGAGAGGCCATTCATCATGGGGTCGGCCGAGTACGTGCTCGCCTAGAGCCGAGGGGTTGGCGAGTGCCAATGCGACCGTCATCTGCGAGCAAGGGCTTCAGGCCCAACATTCCAGGCCTGAGGCGAGGCGAGCCGGATCGTGGCATGGAGAGAGGTGAGCTCATCCAACGCCCTCTCCCACGGCATTGAGAGAGGCGAGCTCACTCGCCGCTTTTCACCTCGGCGTGGGGGGAAGCCTTCTCACGCCCATACTCGCCATCCCTGCCCAATGGGCTCTTCTCAGGGCCGGCTCGCCCTTCAGTTGTGGGGTGTTTTTACCACGTTACCCCCCTTTGAATTGCCTATAGTCCTCGAGAACAGTGACGGTTGGATATTTGCAGACCATCTTTTCCTATAAATAGGACCCAAGGGGTACCTCAGAACGCACGCTTTCGTATGCCCGGTCTTCTAGCGCTTTCTGAGGTACCTTAGCTTCAGCACTTGGCTAAGGAGGGGAAGCGCTCTAAGATCTTCCGGGTGTGTGGTGGGACCTCCGTGCTGAAGCCTTGGGTCTGTTCCCGGTCCCTCTCCCTTGACCCTTGGGCTTGCGAGTAGAGAAGTAGGTGTGCGACCACCCCTTCCGCAAGGGTCGGACTCCACAGGGACCGATTTTTCGGTTTCAACACTTTGGTGCGGTGAGCGTGGAGCGTGGTCAGCACAGAAAATCTTCCACAGGACTAATGGCAAGAGACGAGGGGCAAGGTTCAGGAAGGGGGGACTCGCCACTCCCTCCCCCTCCCGCGACGGCAGGGATATCCGCGGAGCTCAGGGAGGAAGTGCTCGGGCTGGTTAGGGTCGCACTCGGCATGCGAGCCGAGAGTACGACGCCTGCGGTGCCCGTGGTCGCCGATCCAGCGTTGGGCAACGATGCTCCCCTCAGGCGCGCAGGGAAGGAGGTCGCGAGCGAGGGGGAGCGCGAGCCGAGAGGGCGAGACCTCTTTCCGGGCTCGGCGGGCGAGTATCTGTTCGGCGAGACGGCGGGGAGGGAGTTCCCAACTCGCCCAGCTGAAGGAGGAAGTCCCTTCAGCGAGTTCGTCTCGTCAGCCCCGGTCCCAGAAGGATTCCGAGAGCTGGAGATGTCCTACTACTCAGGAAAGGGAGATCCGACCCAGCACGTCCAGTGGTTCGAAGACGTGGTGTCAATCCGACAGATGTCGGATGGTTTCAAGTGTAGGCTCTTCGCCATCACCCTCAGGGAAAAAGCGAGGGAGTGGTTTCATCAGCTCCCGGCCGGTTCCATCTACTGCTTCGAGGATTTGCGCAGAGGATTCATGCTGAGATTCACCACCTCGAAGAAGAGGAAGAGGGAGGTCGAGTCCCTGTTCCGTGTCAAGCAGAAAGTAGGGGAGACCCTGGGAAGTTACCTGGACAGGTTCCAGGAAGAACTGTCTCAGGTACAAGAGATGCCAGGGCACACCATGATGGTGGCCTTCACCCTGGGTCTCTAGCCCGGGTTCTTCGCCATGGAGTTGAAGAGGACGCCTCCAGTGTCTTTCGAAGCACTCTTGGAGAGGGCGGCAAGGGAGGCCGACATGGAGGCGGCACATCCAGAGTTCGCTCGGAGGTTGGCTAGGTGGGCCGTAGAGGAAGAGAAGCCAAGGGGAGGTCGGGCCCAGGAGGAGAGAAGGGTCGAGCCCCGACAGAGAGAACAGCAGCCGCAGCAGCATAGGTGGGGGCGTCAGGAGCCGAACAACCGATTGGGTTGGAGGCCGGAGTGGCAGGATCAAGGGCCACGAAGGGGCTATCAGGGGGGAGACAACCGCCAAGGTGGGCGTGGCCAGTTTTACCTCCAGGGAGGGAGGCAAGGCCAGAGACCACCTCTTCCCGACCAGGAGGAGGCCATGGCTATCGCCCTGGGAGGGCGAAGGAGAGGGCAACCGAGGAGGAGGAGGGAGGTCAGGATAGACCTACCCTATTGCGACTACCATCAAGAGGAGGGGCACACGACGGTCACGTGTCCGGAGTTCCTCGAGGTGCGGGAGAACCGGGAGCAGCAGCGGCAGCAGCGGAATCATCAGGAGGTGCGGATTGAGGAAGTCCGGCCTCAGGTGGAGGGGGATCGTTGCGAAGACCGGGCCGATGTGGGGACCCGAGGGGGATCGGAGTGATCCATGGGGGGGTGGGAGTCGAGGCTTCTCGGAAAGCAAGCCTCCACACCATGTACCGAAGGAGCATCGGCTCCACATCTCAGACTCCACCCCCGGAAGAGAGGATCACCTTCTCAAGGGAGGATATGCCGGGTCACGATGACCCCTTCTGCGATGCGCTGGTCATCCAGACAGCCATCGAAAATTTCACAGTCTCCCGGATCCTCATTGACAATGGGAGCTCAGTCAATATCATCTTCAAGAAGCCTTTCGATGCCATGCAGGTAGAGGCCAAGAGGGTGCTGGCCTCCGATGGGCCCCTCTTCGGTTTTTCGGGGGAGAGGAAAGAAGTAGAGGGGGGAGTGGGACTTCACGTCAGCTTGGGGGGACAGTCCCGGAACTGTCGATTCGTCATAGTTGAGGCCCCCAGCAGCTACAACGCCATTTTTGGGAGACCCCTCATCAGCGCCTTCCGATGCGTCCCCTCCTCCTTCCATCAATGCCAAAAGTTTAATGTGGACGGGATCCAGGTCCGGGTTCGCGGTGACCCCAAAGCGGCTCGGGAATGCTATGCAACCGCGGTGAATTCGATTTCTTGGTAGGAGGAGGCCGAGGGGATGGGGAGAAGGATGGAGGAGATGGAAGGGCAGGAGGCCGGAGAAGAAGGTGGGGAGGAAGGAGGAATGGAAGGGGAAGCACGCGAGGGGATGCCCCCAGAAGGGTCGGTTGGGGCGATGATCCCAGGGGAAGGGGAGGTCCTTACACCAAGAAGGGAGGACGCCGCAGAGTGGGAGGAGCAGTCCCGGTTGGAGGCCGCCGAGGAGGTCGTGGAGATGGAAGTCCTCACCCAGGGTGGCAGGGTGGAGAAGGTCCGCATCAGCGGAGGGCTGACCCCGGAAGATCAAGACAGGATGCTGGAGTGCATCCAAAAGAATGTGGATGTCTTCACCTGGAGCGCAGCGGAGATGCCTGGGATCGATGCCGACGTCGTCTGCCACCGCCTCAATCTACACCCGGAGGCTCGCCCCATCCAGCAGAAGAGGAGGTCCGTCACGGACAAACTGGCCGAGCCCATCAGGGAGGAGGTCGCCAAGCTCCTTAAGGCCGGCTTCGTTTCCGAAATTCAATACCCCGGCTGGGTCTCGAATGTTGTAATGGTGAAAAAAGGGGATGGCCGGTGGAGGATGTGTGTAGACTTTTCACTGCTTAATAAATCATGCCCTAAGGATTGTTACCCCTTGCCTAGAATCGACGCGCTGGTAGATTCAGCCGTTGGTTTTTCTGTGATGAGTTTTTTAGATGCTTTTTCAGGTTATCATCAAATCAGGATGCACCCTCCTGACATAAAAGATGTCTCGTTCATCACAGGGGATGGGTGCTACTGCTACAAGATGATGCCTTTTGGGTTAAAAAATGCAGGGGCTACATACCAGAAGATGATGGACCGTGTATTCCAGGGACAGAAGGGAAGGAACTTGGAAGTGTACGTGGATGACCTTATGGTAAAAAGCAGAGAGGTCTATTCTCACCTCCAGGATCTGGAGGAGACCTTCGACACTTTGCGTAGATACAAGATGCGGTTGAATCCTCTAAAGTGCATCTTCGGGGCAAGCAAAGGCAAATTTTTGGGTCATCTCCTCACCCCTGCCGGGGTCGAACCCAACCCTGACAAAGTCCGGGCAATTATGGATTTGGGGCCACCTCGGGACGCGAAGGAGGTACAACGGCTGACAGGGAAGCTGGCGGGACTAAGCAGGTTCCTCTCCCGGGCTGGGGAGAGGTGTTCCCCCTTCTTCAAGACCTTAAGGGGGGGTCGGAAGTTTGAATGGACCCCGGAGTGCGAGGAGGCATTCCAGGCCTTGAAGAGGCAGTTGACTCAGGCCCCCTTGCTCCAAGGGCTAAAGGAGGGGGAGGACTTGTTTTTGTACTTAGGGGTCGGGGCGGAGGCCGTAAGTTCTGTCTTAGTTCGGGAAGAGGGGAGAAAGCAGCTACCCATCTATTATGTGAGTAGGGTTCTGAGGAAGGCAGAACTCCGCTATCCCATCTTTGAGAAGTTGGCCTTCGCCCTAATCATCTCGGCCCGGAGACTCAGGCCCTACTTCCAGGCACACTCCATCCAGGTGGTAACTGACCACCCCCTCCGCAGCATCTTCGAGGGAGTGGAGCACTCGGGAAGACTCGCCAAGTGGTCGGTGGAGTTGAGCGAGTTTGACATCTCCTTTGTCCCCCGGCTCGCAATCAAGGCACAAGCGATGGCTGACTTCCTGGCTGATTATGTGGTTGAGGTGGCGGAGGACAAACTCACTCGTCCCATCCCATGGAAGGTGATGGTGGACGGGGCTTCAGGGAAACACTCCCTAGGGGTTGGGGTCGTCTTGGAGAGCCCCCAAGGGACCCGGATCGAGCAAACGGTGGTGATACATTTCTCCATAACCAACAACCAGGCCGAGTACGAGGCGGTAATCGCAGGACTACGCCTGGCCAAGGAATTGGGGGTGCATGATGTGAAGGTCCTCACTGACTCCATGGTAGTGGCCTCCCAGATCAACGGGGAGTTCGAGGCAAGGGAGCCCACCCTACAACGATATCTGGCAAAGGTTAAGGGAATCAGCGGCGGGTTCAAGACCTTCTCCATTCAGCATGTGCCACGGGAGGAAAATGAACAAGTTGACCACCTCGCCAAGCGCGGCCCTCGGGTGGGGGGCACTATCACGGACCTCTTCCACCCATCTCTGGAAGAAGGAGAGTTGATGGAGATAGATCGGCGGTCCACATGGATGGACCCATTCACTACCTACCTGTCCACAGGAGAATACCCAGAAGGGATGGATAGGAAGAAGCTCAAGTACAAGTCGGCATATTACCTTTTGCGTGACGGGCAACTTTACCGCAAGACCCTTTCAGGACTACTCGCCCGTTGCGTAGCAGAGGGGGAGGTGCCGAGGATCTTGGAAGAAGTTCACTCCGGGGAGTGCGGGAGCCATTCAGGAGGTCGGACCCTTGAGGGAAGAATCATCAGGCAGGGGTACTTCTGGCCTACCCTGAGGTACGATGCCTTAGAATTTGTCAAGAAATGCCACAAGTGCCAACTGTTTGCCCCCCTCCAACTGCAACCGGCTCAGCGACTCAGGAGTATCACGGCCCCTTGGCCTTTCGCAATTTAGGGAATGGACCTGGTAGGTCCCTTCCCCCAGGCAAGCGGGCAGAGGAGATTCTTGTTGGTAATGATCGACTATTTCTCCAAGTGGATGGAGGTAAAGGCTTTGGCCAAGGTAACCTCGCAGATCATTCGAAATTTTGTGTGGGGGGAGATCATCTGCAGGCATGGGATGCCCCAGGCCATCGTCACCGACAACGGACCACAGTTCGCCAGCAATGAGTTCATTAAGTTCTGTGGAGAGCTCGGGATCGACCTCAGGTTCGCCTCTGTCCACCACCCTAGGAGCAACGGGCAAGTAGAGGCGGCCAACAAGATTATCGTGAACCTCCTGAAAAAGAAGGTGGAGAATTTGAAGGGTAATTGGGTGGAGCAACTCCCCTCAGTCCTCTGGGCCCTGAGGACTACCCCCAACACCGCCACCGGGGAGACGCCCTTTAAACTATCTCACGGAAGCGAGGCGGTGCTCCCCATTGAACTCGAGGTCCGTACTCCCAGGGTTGCCGAGGCAGAAGCTGGAAGGGAGGAGTGGAGAGTTGAGAATGAGGAAGAACAACGACTCTCTTTGGACTTGATAGAGGAAGTACGCGACCTCTCCGCAGTCCGGCAGGAGGAAGTCAAGCGGAGGATGGCTAAGTATTTCGACAAGCATGTCCGGGTCAAGCAGTTCGTGGAGGGCGACCTGGTTCTAAAGAAGGTAGATGCGGCAGGAAGATCGGAAGCCGTGGGCAAGCTCCATCCAAATTGGGAGGGGCCCTACATCGTGAAGGAGGCGTTAAAGTCGGGAGGATACCACCTCCAGAATGTGGAAGGCGAGACTTTGAACCACACCTGGAGCGGCGACGACCTGAAGCGCTTTTATCCTTGAAAACTTGTACGTACCTCAGCTTTTTCCGAATGCAATGTATTTGACTATTTCTCCACAATAATTGTAACAATGACATGCAATGTGACATAACTTCCGTTAAAGAACGACATTAAACACCCAGGAAATAGTCTAAGTCTTCTCGCTCTGGGGTTAGGTCTCGATTCTCCCGCTGTCAGGCTCCCACCTAGCTGGCACGGCCGAGTCTCGATGGACGTCGTTATGACCCTGGGGCTGAGCCCGGAGGATGTTCAACACCCGCCCTCAGGCTCCCACCTAGCTGACTGGCCCGGTGGTAGCACCCGGGAGAGGCAAGAGTTTCTAAGTCTTCTCGCTCTGGGGTTAGGTCTCGATTCTCCCGCAGTCAGGCTCCCACCTAGCTGGCACGGCCGAGTCTCGATGGACGTCGTTATGACCCTGGGGCTGAGCCCGGAGGATGTTCAACACCCGCCCTCAGGCTCTCACCTAGCTGACTGGCCCGGTGGTAGCACCCGGGAGAGGCAAAAGTTTCTAAGTCTCCTCGCTCTGGGGTTAGGTCTCGATTCTCCCGCTGTCAGGCTCCCACCTAGCTGGCACGGCCGAGTCTCGATGGACATCGTTATGACCCTGGGGCTGAGCCCAGAGGATGTTCAACACCCGCCCTCAGGCTCCCACCTAGCTGACTGGCCCGGTGGTAGCACCTGGGAGAGGCAAAAGTTTCTAAGTCTTCTCGCTCTGGGGTTAGGTCTCGATTCTCCCGCTGTCAGGCTCCCACCTAGCTGGCACGGCCGAGTCTCGATGGACGTCGTTATGACCCTGGGGCTGAGCCCGGAGGATGTTCAACACCCGCCCTCAGGCTCCCATTTAGCTGACTGGCCCGGTGGTAGCACCCGGGAGAGGCAAGAGTTTCTAAGTCTTCTCGCTCCGGGATTAGGTCTCGATTCTCCCGCTGTCAGGCTCCCTCCAAGCTGGCAGGGCCGGGGTCTCGATGGACGTCATTACTGACCAGGGGGTGGACCTGGGAGTTGACACATGACAAGCGTGTCCGAGAAAACCCGCCAGTTAGAAGGGCGAGCTCAAGGGGTCCTGTCCCCCTTAGATTTCTGTTAAAAAGGGGGTTCTTCGATCCACCTCCGGTTGGTGGAAGAACATACCCCCCCCCCCCGGGGGCGAGCCCGTTCTCGCGGCTTCTGCTCGGCAGAGGGCATTCCTCGGTATGACAAGCGGGCGCCGGCGGCAACCGTTCTCGCGAAGATTGCCTCGCAGGTAAGCGAAGAGTTCGCGAGCCTGGTCGCCGCCAACGCCTGAGGCCTCTCGCCGAACGCAAATCCTAACTCACGTGCATTCTAGCGCGGAAGATAAAAAAAAAAAGAAAGTCAGAAGCAAAGTTCCTTTCATTATTATCGCGAAAGAAGGAAGGGCTCGCCTCGGCGAGATTACAGGAAAAGAGGGGGGATGATTACAAAAAGAGAAAAAAAAAGGAGGAATTCGGTCAGCTCTCGCCCTCCTCTCCCGAATGGCGGTCCTCCTCGCCCCCAATCGATCGTTCCTTGCCCTTCGCCCCATCAAAAAGGGAGCCGAAGCTCTCCTCCTTCTCGCTGGGCGGAGACGGCGGAAACAGGCTCGGCAGAAGGTCCCGGACCGCCACTTCCTCGCAGCCCTCAGACAGAATCCCCGACCCCTTCATGGCGTTCAGCAGGCATTCGGCAGACTCGATCGAGTTGACTCGCAGCCGCTCCATAACCTCCCCCTCGCCGAAGACCCGGGGCCGCTTGTAGGGGAAAGGCGGCTCGGCACTGTCTGGAGGGAAGAGGGCTTCCGTCAGCCGGCTGACCTCGCCTTGGAGGCAGCGGTTCTGCTCCTTTAGCGACTCCACCTCGGCCGCCGACCGAGCAACAGAAGCCTCCTGCTCGCGCGAGCCGGCCTCCTGATCCGCGAGTCGGAGCCGCAGCAGGGCAGTCTCGCCCTCTAGCTCACTGGCGCGAGCTTGCAGCACCTTGGCAGACTCGGCATCCTGAAAAACGAGAGGGTCAAACTCCCTGAAAAACATTTTCCAAGTTAAAACAAGGGTTGGTCGACTCTTACCAGCCCGCCTGAAGACTCGTCGAGTAAGCGCTCGGCGATGCCGAACCACCGCTCCGCGTCGGCAGCCTTCTCCGTTGCCAGGTCGCGCTCCTGCTCGGCTTTGATCAGGAGTTGGCTGAGCTGGAAGCCGCGGCGGACCATCATATGATGGAGTTCAAAGGCCCTCAGATGCGCCTGCAGGCCCTCGTGACCTATCTGCCGGGGGGTCAGGTTCGTGTAGGCGTCGGCGCCCTCCCGGCCATAGAGGTTGAAGCCAAGGGCAAATGCGTGGCCCGTGGGAGGCCGGCGAGCTCCCCAGGAAGGGGCGCGAGTGGAGACGGAGACGCGATGGGCTCCCTCGTCCCAGAGCAGCATCGGCTCGCCTGCCGCGTCCTTACTCCTTCCCCCCTTCCCAAAGTAGGGGTGGTCCTTTGGAGCTCCCGAGCCACTGGGGGGAACCTCCTCGACGGAGGGAGGAGAGGGGGACCCGCGCCTCTTCTCGCGAGGGGATGATATCTCCTTCAGTGGGCTCGCCGGGGCTTCGTCGGAGAAAACCTCCGGCGAGCTCATGAACTTGACGGGCGACGCGGGCTGCCGAGGAAGGCTCCGCGAGACCACCTTCGCCCTTTTAAGGGCCGAGGGGCGGTGGACCGAGCTCGGCCCCCCAAGCTCCAACCGCTTCTTGCTGGAGGATTTCCCCTTGGCCTTCTCTTCCCGGCACGCCTCGGCCGCAGCCCGAGCCCGCTCAAGCGGATCCGAAAACACCCCCGGGTCGGCGAAGGGAGGGTTCACCGGGATCAGTCGCTCCCCTGCAAAAAAGACTTAGCCAAAAAATAAGGTTCTGATCGGTTAGGCCAAATGGCGAGCGGAAGGTAAGCGAGACAAACCTTCACCGGGAAGGACAGGTGGCAGGGATTCGAGGCCGCGACGAAGGAAGGCGACCTCAAAGTCCTTGTACAAGAAGAACTTGTGGAGTTCGGCATCATTACCAAACACCGACGGCGGCCGGTAAACCTCCTCGCTCTTCTACAAGGGCGAGAACGGGATGTTGCCGAGGTCGCCCCGGATGAAGGCAATCTTCGACATCCAGTTGTGGTTTTTGTTGGCGACCTCGCGGATCTTTATGGATGTGCCGCCAAAGAATGCGACCCCGTCGGCGTTGGCTTTGTAGGAGAAGAGCTTGCGGAAGACGGTCAGGTTGAACTCGATCCGCTCTCGGCGGAGGTAGCAGGCAAACCCCACTATCATGGCGATAGCGTTGGGGTTGAGCTGCGCGGGCACAGCGCCGTAGTACTTGAGTACCTGGCGCACCTCCGGCCAGAGCGGCAGGCGCAACCCCACCTCAAAGTGCGAGATGGGGAAGGCGAGCTCGTCCTCGAAGAATGAGTTAATGGCCTCATGCTCCGCCGGGAGGGGGGCCACAAAGCCGGCGGGAACGTAATCCGCCACAAACTCGGCGAGCTCGCTCGCCATGGTATTCCCCTCGAAAAAACAGTGATCTACGAAGTTCTGGGCGCACTTGGAGCGGCCCTCGGAGTCGGGGTTTCCTTTACCCATGCTCGCGGAGGAGACGAAGGCGCGCGAGCGGAAGGTAGGAAGGGCAAAGAAAGGAAGGAATGAGAAGGCAATAAAGGCGTAGCCGGGGGGTAGGTGGGGATCCCTATTTATAGAAAAGGAAGGGGGAGCGAAACCGACTGACCAGCTCGGCTCGCATACCCCACTTCGCGTATCCCGTCTCGCCACTCTGTACTCGCCGACCTAGGCGAGCCCAGCCCAGGAATCCGAAAAGGCACGCAACACTCGAATAATAAAAGGCCTGCTCGCGCGATAAAATTTACACTTTATTTTTCATTAAAAAGAAAATTGTCCAGAACAAAGAAAATCAGAAAAGCGCGCGCATAGACCAAGCGGCAATGGGGGCGAGTACCGGTCGGCTCGCAAGAGAGCCGTCCTCAATTACCCCGGCCTCGCCGGCCCGATACCGCCAGCCGCTGCGCAAAGAGTTGCCGAAGCTGCCCCAGGTTCCTGTTCGCCGTGCGCAGGTTCTCGTCAATCTCGTCGAAAAGCACGGAGGAAGATGTGGCCGCGTATGCCGAGCTGATCCTCGCCTCGCCGGCAAGCTGCGCGCATTCGTCCTGCAGCCGGGTGTTGTCTTTCTTCAGCTCCTGAAGCTCGCGCACTAGCTTCTTCAGGACCAGCTGGCTTCGCCTCGACCGTTCGGGGCTGTCCACCTCCGAGTCCAGAAAGACGTCCAAGGTACGCGGCGATGGAAGAGGCGAATAAACGGCCCGTTCGGCGGAGTTATCAGTCGCGGCTGGGTCCGGTAGGCCTGCACAAGAAGGTTGAGACAGCGGGTGGGAGTAGCGAGCACCGGTTAGAATCAGACGCAAAATGGGGAGGTCAGGGGCATACCTTCAATGTCCTGGGGGGAAGCAGGAGCGGATGTATGCTCGGCGTCCATCCCAGTAACCGCAGGAGCAGGAGAGGGATGCTGAGAGTGAAGGCGGGTCGGCGATACCGACCCCCGCGAGTCTGGCTCCACGATTTTGGTGACAAGAGGCGAGTCTCGCAGGCGCGGGTCAGGGGAGGACTCGGGCTCCTTGGCGGGTAGACTCTCGACCCTTGGTGTGGAAACCTCGCCGCCTTGGTCCTGTTCGGTGGTAAGATCCACAAAATCTTTGTCATAAGGGGCCAGGGCAGAACGATTGGAAGAGTCGGAGCCATGGGCTAAAGTACTCTTCAGGTCGGCGAAGATGTGCTCGGCCTCGGGAGGAAAGGGCCTCGCCCTCTTGGCCGAGCCGAATTCAGCAAAACGACGGGCCGGGGCGCTCAGATCCATCAGGGCTGCGGCACGAAGGGCGGTCTCCTCGCGCGATTTTGCGAGCCGTTCCATGACTTCCTTCGGGAGTGGCATCTCGGCAGGACTTAAGTAAAGAGAGGGGCGGGGGTCAGTCGAGCAGGCAGGGCATGTATATATAGCCATCGGTGGGTCCTACCAAGAGATTCCTTTCGGCTCCTGTCGCACTCGCAGGATCCTAGCGGGTTGGATGTTTCTTTCCGAGTTTGTGCCAACCTCGCAAAGAGCGGGGATTCTGTACAACCCCGTATCCAGCGAGTGGGCTAACAGGAGCCGACCCGGCCGGCCCAAACCGCCCCCGAGCCCCAGGCGAGTTCAGCAGGATACGCCGAGCCCAGCATGCCGAGTATGGGCTCGGCAATCGTCGAACCGAGCTCGAAGATAGTAGAGCTGAGCCCGGCGAGAGGCCATTCATCATGGGGTCGGCCGAGTACGTGCTCGCCTAGAGCCGAGGGGTTGGCGAGTGCCAACGCGACCGTCATCTGCGAGCAAGGGCTTCAGGCCCAACTTTCCAGGCCTGAGGCGAGGCGAGCCGGATCGTGGCATGGAGAGAGGCGAGCTCATCCAACGCCCTCTCCCGCGGCATTGAGAGAGGCGAGCTCACTCGCCGCTTTTCACCTCGGCGTGGGGGGAAGCCTTCTCACACCCATACTCGCCATCCCTGCCTAATGGGCTCTTCTCAGGGCCGGCTCGCCCTTCAGTTGTGGGGTGTTTTTACCACGTTACCCCCCTTTGAATTGCCTATAGTCCTCGAGAACAGTGACGGTTGGATATTTGCAGACCATCTTTTCCTATAAATAGGACCCAAGGGGTACCTCAGAACGCACGCTTTCGTATGCCCGGTCTTCTAGCGCTTTCTGAGGTACCTTAGCTTCAGCACTTGGCTAAGGAGGGGAAGCGCTCTAAGATCTTCCGGGTGTGTGGTGGGACCTCCGTGCTGAAGCCTTGGGTCTGTTTCCGGTCCCTCTCCCTTGACCCTTGGGCTAGCGAGTAGAGAAGTAGGTGTGCGACCACCCCTTCCGCAAGGGTCGGACTCCACAGGGACCGATTTTTCGGTTTCAACACAGAGGTCGACGATCGTCGAGGTAGATAACACAGAATGTCGAGCTAACAAGAGATAAAGCTAGACGATCTGGAGACAAACAAACGTCGACCAACTGGCTGACGAACGTTTAGCAGACGACAGACGATAGTCGAACGACGTTCGACTATAGTCGAACCAAAAGACTTAACCAGATTTTCACTAGAAAATCGACAACTCTAAACAACTAGAGAAATCTAGCCTAACGACTAACCTTTGACCATAGATAAATCTTGGGGTCAAGAGACAAAATAAGAAGACTTAACTCAAATCCAAACTAGGGTACTAACACATTCTTCTTCCCTTGACCTCTGATATGATCTCAGATAAATTTATCAAACTCGTGATGGTAACACAAGTCCAATGGAGTCATTCGTTCGCGATTCTGACGTCATTTAGACAGTTTTTAAGTTTAAGTAAATTTGCCGAAAACACTCCAAAGAGACTAAAATGAGCAAATAAACCCGAAACTTATCGAGACTAATTCTGTTGGATGCGTGTCAGCGAGACGGTCGTAACGAGTCTGTTCAGGACAATTTCCAAATTCTCTAGTGCAAGATACGGGCGTTGAATGTTAAAATTTATATTTTTATTATTACTATTAGTAATATATCTCTACTAATATACGAAAACTACTATTTGGTGAAACATTTTCTGATGCCCCTATATTGCCCTTATAGTTGTATTCATAATTACACAATTATACCAAACTTTATATTAGTATATTATAAAGGCAATATCCTTGTAGGTAATTACAGAACTTTACAATATTAAAATACCAAAAATAAAAAACAGTAGATACCATAAATCTATTTTCTCTAGCTAGGAATGACAAGAGAACAATTAATATTTTAACGTTAAAATATAATTTGTTTTACAAAATAAAAATTGTATTCTTGATTTATATTTTTTTACGGTTATTTTGAGTACTCATATGGATATGTTGCGGGTCGGGCGGAGCCCGCCGGGAGCTGGCGGAGCCCGCCGTCGTCGGCCGGGTACTATCGCGCGAGGCCATAGGGGCGGATACTGTCCACGACAAATGTTGCTGCCCACGACAAATGTCGCCGCCCACAACAAATGTTGTCCCCACGACAAATGTCGCACCACCGGTGAATATCGCATCCCGGCAAATGTCGCACCCCGCCGATTGTCGCACCCCCGCCGAATGCCCCCAGGGCCGAAGGCCTGTGCCTATCACTTGTATGATATATACAGCACCGTCAATAGCTCCCCCTCTCCGTGTCTCTAGCTCTCTCTCTCTCACGTCAGCCTGCCGGTATCCATCAGATCCGGCGATCACGAGCTCCCTCCGTCCAAATATAGATGCTGCCCTTACTCTGGCAACCTCCTACAATTCCAGCAACCTTCACATATTCCAAAATCATTTCCCTCAATAGATCCTCCAAGATCTTTGTTCTTCTTCGCGATCCAGCAACCCCTCTCATGATCTGGCAACCTTCGTCGACATCTCTCTCCCCCTCTGAGATTTATCTCCAGATCCATTTTCTACAAGGATCTCTACATCTCTCTTTACTTTTCTATCACATTCAGATCTACCTCTTATTCTTTTCACAACAAGATTGAGAGGGGTTTCTTCCATTTTGTAACGACTTCCAGCCAAGAATCTTCCAACTCTCGAGTTTTTAGTGGAAAGCTTCAAACCACCGCCTCCCTCATCCTATACTCCAGTGAACTAAGTTCCTCCCTTCAGATCTGCTCAGGTAGCTATTATATCTCTCCACCGAGAGCAAACCATAGTTGAGAGATCGAATACCATATGCTATGTTGTTGATTCAACTGAGCTTGGCCGAAAGATTCACGTGCTGCTCTTCTTGATCTTGATGGCCATGGATGAAAAGAAGCTTCCATGAGGATGGAAGTTATCATGAAAAGGATTCAAGTTCTACAACCACATTCGACAACAATTTGATGGGATCCAATCATGGATGGAGCAATGCGCAAATGCCGCAAATGCGTCTATTGAGTAACATGCATGGAAATTTGGTGAGCTTACTCCCCTCTCACTTGGTGCCTTCATGTTTTCTAATCCACATTGTGTATTGGTTTTAGATGTAGAGTCAAACTTACAACTCCTATTTTTGAAGTTAATGTTAGAAGTTAACCCACACTTCCATAGGCATACTCTGGCTTGCAAGTAATTTTTGCAATCTCCCCGACCTTGAGGGAATGAAAGATCCAACATTTATACCTGCTGAACGCAATTTTCCTTGCCAGCAATAACATTTATACTGTTATTTGTTTTAAATTTTTACCAGGGTCTTCCTGATCAGCATGGCAATATCTCTATGCCTGCATCATTTTTAACCAGCACTCCCGCTCCACAAATCAAGTAGTTTTTCCCTCTTATATCACCTATAAAGATTAAAACTTTATTTTTCCTTTGGTAAGATAGAGAACCAAAATGAAACTCACAGGCAGGGGTTGGGTTTTACATAACCCCTTATTAATCCTTGCTGAATGCAATTTGCCTTGCCAGCCGAACAAGGAATTTAAACATTAATTTTTTTTATTCTCAACAGTTCATTATGAAGGAATTCTCTCTGAAATTGGTGAGGTTTTTGATACCACTCATGAAGACAACCCAATTTTTACCTTCGAGCTTGGAGCCGACGTTGTGATCAAGTCTTGGGATATAGTGTTGAGAACCATGAAGGTACTATATGTAATTTGAGTCAACTTTGATCCAGCCATCCTCTGCTAAAAAAGAAAATGATTTTGAGTCGAGCAAAATTCAAGTTGGGCCGAATTAATTCGAGTGAAATCTATTGATTTTATGAATATTTTTAATGGCTCATCAAGATTATTAACATTTTCTATGTGTCAAGATTTATTTAGTATGATGTATTGTATACTATATACAGTTATGCAATTAAGTACACATCATATGCTTATATATTTACACATGTATTAGCTTGTATCATAAAGTAGAATCACTTCAGTAATGAGCGAGCCGAATCCGGCTCATAGTAACTCTGATTAAAATTTCGAGTTGATTAAAATTCTTGGAGTGAGTTTTGAGTTTTGGGCATAATTATGTAGTGATATTGTTGAGTTATTCAGTTCACTAATACTAAATATGGTATAAATAATGGATCTTTCATTCCCTTAAGGTCGGGGAGATTGCAAAAATTACTTGCAAGCCAGAGTATGCCTATGGAAGCATGGATTTAGTTCATGTTAAAAGTTAACAAATTAATTGCAATATGATTATTTTAGTCCGATTCATCATACACTAGTTATTTATGTGTATAACAATATAGACTCTTGGGAAATCACTTCAAACACGCACACACACATGATGCTATTTGTTTGCTTGCCCAAGGAAAATACACCTCATGGATCTTCTATTGTATTTAAGTGACCTATCATTTGATGCTCCATTCTACTTCCCATTCTAAGAAACATTGCCAAAATATTTAATTTGCCATGCAACTTGATAATTTCCCTTGTGATTAATTTTCTTTGGAGTGGACTTCCATTTTACATACTGTAATTTTGCAGGCTTATGTATGTTGAAGTTTTTCAATGGCATGTTTAGCATTTTACTTACAATGGTAAGTAGGCCTTGATACAAATCATTAAACATATATTTTTTGCTTACTATGTGAATATTTCAGGCCTTTTTGTATTTTCGTTGTTTGCAACAGTGTTTAGTTTCTTTACATAGATTTTACTTTTTATTTTTGCAGCTAAGTTTCAGAATACAGTTTAAATGGTGTGGTGCTATTACTAATAAAAGGACAATTAGAGATGATAGGATGATGTGACTCCTCAATTAACATTCTACGTGAAGTGCCCCCTATTTTTTATGTTCTATTTATAGTCTTCAATCTTAGAAGATCGTAAGATTCCTTGATCCTGTAATGACACATCACATATCCTGTGATGCGGTTACCTCCATGTAGTGAGGTTGTCTATGTGACATCCTTAAATTTCATTATAGCAACAACACTCAAACCTTTATCCCACTATAGTGAGGTTGGCTATATACTCTATTTTGTGCCTTCGAAATTCACAAAGCTCTCCATGGAGATTTTTTTTGATAATTTCTATTCCAATAGATCTTGTTGCAGTATTATATTACAATGAGGGGAGCACATATCTAGCATTACAGTATTTTGAATGTGTTTTTAAAAAAAACATAAATTAGTTTTTGTCACGACTTGTAACTGTGGCAAATAGTTTTTTAAGAAATGATGAGTTCACTTTTAGCCAGGGTTTCATACCGTGGCTATTAGTTGGCTTATTTGCCACGACAGTTTTTCCCCATTGCTAATAATATTTTCTACTGCCAATCCGTGGCTTAAAATTTTTAGCCACGCCGACTTTAGCCACAGATTTTTCCCATGGCTAGACCGTGGCTAAAGCTTTTTCTCCATGGTTTTGAACTTTTAACCAGGGCAATTTTCCCTGGCCAAAAGTCTGTTTTCTAGTAGTGATGGATGAGTCAAATGCCTAGATTTATTGTTAATGATGGTCTCTTATGGAAAGACAGTCGGTTGTGCGTCCTAAATATTAGCCAATTGCCGGAGGGATTGATGTATGAAGCAAACTTTACAAAGTACTCAATCTATCCTTGGATCACAAAGATGTTCAAGGTTATGAAGAAGTTATTTTGGTGGCCAAGGACATAGATCATTATGCGGCGAAGTGTCATACTTGCGCAATAATAAAGGCTGAATATCAAAAACCTAGTGATTTACTGATGTCATTACCAATATCACAGTGGAAGTTTGATGACATGACATATCTAAGGATTTTGTGCATGGTTTGCCAAGATTGCAATGCGGAAATGATGCCATTTGGGTGATCATGAACCATTTGACAAAAGTGTCACACTTCATTTCAAAATGGAGAGACGATTTAGTGAAAAAGTTGGCCAAACTTTATGTTGAATAGATCGTATGATTGTACGGTGTGCCCCATAACATCGTTAGTGACCGATATGAGTGTTTCACGTCAAATGATTGGAGGCTTATTAACCAACTGTTTGGTACCAAGCTGAAGTGTCTTAGAGGTCTTGCTAGTTTACCCGATCTAGACGTCCCTTCCCCGGGACAATTTCTTACGGAATCCTCCTCGTATTCTGACGAACTTCACTGGTTGATTTTCCTCAGAATAAGAACGCAAAAAAGAGAGAAGTACAAAAAGATTAAAGAATAATTTAGGATTGAATCTCCCTCAAAAGATTTCTCTATTGAGCAATCCATGACCTGTGTTAGCGATCTTTGTTTGGTTGCAACCGATCAACTCCACGTAGGCGTTGACGTCCTTGGCTCGCCGGAGATCTTTGTGTGCGAATGGGAGGGAGGAGGTTTTCTTTTCCTTCGATAGAGACAGCCTTTCGGTGCTCCAGAGTTGGCACACAAACCCAAGGCTTGAGAATAGGTGTCTCCTCGTGTCTAGAATGAAAAACGAAGCCTTTTATAGGTTTTTCAAAAATAGACTACCGTCAGTGGTAGGGCTAGCGCCTGGCGGTAGGTCGACGCACTTGATGCTATCTTGCAAATTAGAAAAATATTCAAAAAGAATATTTTCCCCTTTTTTGTGCTAGTTCCATGCGGTACTATGCTATCTCCTCACGGTAGCTTAGGATTTAAGATGAATCTAACTCGTCGATCGTTGAGTGAGCCAGCACTGCGCATTAGGAAGCTAGCGTTGCGCGACAGGTTCCAGAGCGCATGTTCAGATTAAATCTAGAATTTAGCGCGGGCGGTATGTAACACCCCAATTTTATTAAAGCATGAAATGGTGTTCTGGAGGTTATTGCTCAACGGTTGCTAGTTACTGTGCGGCGGTAGCTCTAGTGTTAGCATTGAGAGTGTCGAGAGCATTGTGTCAACCCAACGCTAGACTTACCGCGTGGCGGTAGTGTTACCGCGTAGCGGTAGCTTGGGAATTAATCTGGCAAAGCTCTTGGGAAGCTAACGCCTGGAGATAGTGATACCGTCGGTGATAGCTAGGTCAATTTAATTAACAAGGCTCTCGATATCCTACCGCATGACGGTAGTCGATAGCACGTGGCGATAGTAGCGGGTGTCGTGTCGTAACCAACGATGGCTATCACGCGGCATTAGTGTCCTATCGCGCGACGATAGTGAAACTGTAACGGCGTGTCCACGTGGCGGCCTGTGGTTGGCTGGCCTGGGCGGTTACATGCAAAACGAGGTGGTGTCGTGTGGAGGTAGCTAGTTACCGTACGATGATAGCTTGGTTTATATGGCTTGTTTGACCGTTTTCACTTCATTTCTTTTAAAGTTGAGGACTTGTCTAGGATTTCTCTGAGGAGCAGCAGCATCGGAAGAGAGACTATACTGCCGTTTGGGATTCAGAGCTCTTTTCGTAGGATGAGTCATGATCTTTGGAGGCAAGATCATTACAGTCGCATTCATCCGTCTAGAATCTTTGGCATGGCACCGAAGAGAGTGCAAAGGGTAATGATCCTCTTCCTTGTACATGTGAAGTCCTTTCTTTTGGCATTAGCGGCTAAACACTCCACGAACAGGTTGAGGAGGTTCTCCCGATAGGAAGATTCGTGTATCCCCGTAGTATTGTATTTAGATCCGGAATTAAAGTACGGAATAAGCATGTTGTGTGAAGCTCATTTGGACGGGTTGGTCTGGATTGGTGATGTTTCTATATTTTGTATGCTGGAAAATACTCCGTGTTTATTCCATAGATTTTGAAGTCGCGGGGTGTGCAGATTAATGCATTGAGAGTACTGGGGGTAAGTCTTCAGGAAAACACCCGATTAAGGGGAGGAACCTATAGTCTGCCCCTTGTGTATTACTTGTGAAGCCTGCCTTTGAGAGACCTTAGGGCTTATTTGATTGAGCGTGAGATTATATTGCTCAACTTTGGTAGCTATGAGAGCTATCCTAGGATCCTTACATGGTTATGGATCATGCGGAAAAGAGAAAGGGGATGCTGACCCGCATCAGGCCTGTGAGCAAGATGATTTGAGCATGGGATATCGCTGAACTGTACCCTCCCCTATGCCGGTCGACTTGGAGTGGTCACGTGTACATCACATGACTTGTTGTAGCACTGGGGTGTTGTCTCTGGCCTTGGCCTTTGTAAGACTAAAAGTTCAAATGTTGATGACCGTCAAAGAACTGCGGTGCGACCCTTAAGGTCTTTTGCACCAAGAGTGTGCCCGAGAGCACAGGCATTGGTCGTTTGTGCCAACGTCTATGACGAATGGTGCTTAAGTTGCACGTTCTTATTGCCATGTTGTGGTTATACTAATGTTTACAGGGAAGGAGCACCGCCACCCCGGGTGAGGGGTGGGGTCGTTATAATTTGGTCAGCTAATGCTGACCGTTACTTTTGTTTGCCACCGTGTTGTGGAATGTTGCGTGCAGGTGCTGCTAAGCCAAGCAGAAAGTAGCGGGATGGAGTCCAGTAATGTTGTTCTAGCCCCCGAAGGCCAAAGGGAATTCTTGTATTATTTTATCATTCATGTGTGGCCGGCCTGCGTGCCGAAGTATGTAACACATTTTAAATTAAAGTCGAACATTGTAAGGCCAAAACGCCAAGACCTTATTTGTGTATTTGATTTACATTCCTAGTTGTGGTAGTGGACATTCACGTTGTTGCTGGGTTCTATTTACAACCATTAAATTACTTCCACTAGAATGCACTCAGTGTTAGGAAGCAAATTATTGGATTATGGTTTCAATTGAGTACTCTTTGGTTTTCCTGAAGTATAAGACGTCGAGCCCCAGCCGGACCTTGTATTATATGTTATGTGACTGATGAGGGTATTACGAAGTTGGTATCAAAATCTGGTGTCGGTCTTCCTTATTCGAATTCGTGGATGAATTCTTTTAAGGGGTGGTGAGCACTTGTATGTGCGTTACTGTTATTACATAAAAGAACCCATAAATGTCCACTTAGAATTGAAAATATAAACGTTTGAGGAACCTGAGTGTTTTAATGATTGCGTTTTGGCAATCTATTTATCGCCTAATCGAGTGTTTTTACAATTATAGGTGATTAGGAGCGGTGTGGGGCAGTCGCATCAACAACACCACACGGAGAGTAGTGCACTTATCGACGCGTCCGCAACCCCACTTTCTACAAAACCATACGAATGGTAGCGAAAGAGGTGTTCACTATGATTAATACCCATCATGTGAAGCATGTATGTCCCATTATCACTAGGATGGTGTCAATACCTGTTGGCACTATAGAGCAAACTATAATAGGAAGAGCATTCGATCAGCAATTGAACATGAATTTGGTGCAGGGAGCGCACTCATTTGATGAGTATTTACATGCATTTGCCATGATAAGGCGCTATGCAGAGTTTGTGTTGGAGGATGAGCAGAGTATGGTTAATAGATTTTATGACAGTCTGCGTGATGATTTGCGACTTCTATTGGTAGGATCGAAGTTATTGGGATTCCAAGCATTGGTGGAGTTGGCTAGATTGTTGGAAGTAGATTTGGGAAAAGTTGACCAGTCACCAGTGTGCAAGGTACCGAACTCTGTAGTTTCTGCAAAGTCTGAATACCGTAGGAGGTGGCATAAGAGGTGTAGAACTTCTACAGGTCAAGCTCCATATGCTTGTTATACTTGTGGCAAGTCAGGACTCCTTGCCCGCAATTATCATGATGATGCCCCGAAGACAAAGAAAGCTAAGTCAGGAGTTATTACAGGGCAAGTTCCACTTACTTGCTATGCGTGTGACAAGATAGGATATATTGCCAGAGAATGTCGGAGTGGCACTCCAGTGGCAAAGGAGAGTGGATCTGAAGCAACCGTTGGGCGAGACACATTGATATGTTATACTTGTGGTAAGCCAGGTCATATAGCCCGTAATTGTGGGAGTGGGCTTCCGAAGATAAAGGAAAAGACAGGAGGCCATGAGCAAAGAGACGAGGTCATAGGTATGGGTTAGCTTACAGCTTTTATACCTATGATATGATTAGTTACTAGCTGATGACTTGTGTAAGTAGGCTTTGGTCCACTTTTGGAGGTGGAGAGTTCTGTTTGCTCCACGGCTTCTCATCCCTTATCATCTAAGGTTTTTGTGTGGTTTGTCCTAGTGCTTCCTGTTGTATTATTTATACAAACCAAACGGAAACATTGTCATTAAAGATCGTAGGTGGTTAGACCTTAGGCATGGACTGACTCTCTGAGCAGCATGCATATGTTGGCTACAACCCTAAGGGGTCACACTAGGGCAAAACACCGAAGACGAGATTTAGTTAGAAATTCTTGAGGGTGCGAAGTTGTTATTAACTTTATTAGAGACTAAGAATCCCAAGCCTGGTTTGGTCGGTGCTTTGTTGGTGTCGGAGTTTGCCGATGTTTTCCCCAAAGATCTCCCTGGAGCTCCACCTTAGAGAGAGATCGATATCTCCATTGAGTTGGTGCTAGGTGCAAAACCTGTGTCACGATATCATTACCGCTTAACACCTAGGGAAATGGCAGATTTGAAAGCGCAACTTCAAGAATTGATAGAGCAGGGGTATGTGCGGCCAAGTTCCTCACCTTGGACTACCCCGGTCCTCTCTGTGAAGAAGAAGGATGGAAGTCTGTGACTTTATATTGATTATCGGGAAATGAAAGGGTTAACAGAGAAGAACAAGTACTCGATTCTGAGAATCGAAGATTTTTTCGACCAGTTGGTTCGGTCGACGGTGTATTCTAAGTTGGATTTGAAGTCTAGCTATTATCAATTAAGGATCAGGGAAAGCAATATTCCTAAGACGGCGTTCAGTACACGTTATTGGCATTATGAGTTTACGGTCATGCCTTTCAGGCTGACAAATGCGCCCTCCGTGTTCATGGACTTGATGAACCAGGCATTCAAAGAATATCTAGATCGGTTCATGATAGTGTTCATTATTGATATCCTCATGTACTCCCAGTCCGAGTTCGATCATGCAGAACATTTACAGATTGTTCTGGAGACTTTGAGAAGCAGTCAGCTTTATGTCAAGTTCTCGAAGTATTAGTTCTGGCTCTCTTCGGTAGCGTTCCTTGGTCATATTGTTAGTGGTGAGGGAATCATAATGGATCAAGCAAAGATTGCTGCTATACAGGAGTGGCCTGTATTGTCTTCGATGGCAGAAGTCTGGAGTTTTCCAGGGCTTGCCGGCTACTACAGGTGCTTCGTGGAGAACTTCTTGCAGATAGCATTACCCCTCACGACCATGGCAAGGAAAGATTAGAAGTTTGTCTGGACGCCAGCGTGCGCGCTTTTGAAGAATTGAAAAGTCGTCTCACCACAACGGCCGTCCTGTGTTTGCCGAGTGGTACAAAAGGCTTTGAGTTATACAGCGATGGTTCGGGCAGTTGCTTAGGCTATGTTCTACTTCAGCATGGGAGTGTAATAGCGTACGACTTGCGCCAATTTGAGGTGCATGAGAGGAATTATTCGGTTTATGATTTGGAGTTGGCAGCCATGATATTTACTCTAAAGCTTTGGAGGCACTACCTATATGGTGTAAAAGTCGATATATTTACCGACCATAAGAGTATGAAGTATCTACTAAATCAGAAGGACTTTAACATGCGACAGCGAAGGTGGATGGAGTTCCTTGGGGACTATAACTTCAATTTTCACTACGTGCCTAAGAAAGGTAATGCGTTTGCGGATGCGTTAAGTCGCAAAGATCATGCACAGGCCAATTTGTTGTCAATGCATGACGAGCGTTTGGTTCGAGAATTGGAAGCCTTGGAGATTTCTTGTATTGATAAGAGGGCTAGTGCTGAAGCTCAGCTAAACTGGACAGAGGTGCAGTATGACATAGCTGATCGAATTTGACAGGCATTAGAGTTGGATGACAGCATGAAGCAGTTCAGGGCTGAGGCTTTGAATCGGTCAAATTTCCAATTTACTGTCGATGATGGGTTATTGTTGAAGGACAGTCATTTGGGCTTCCTAAGTGTGGGTAAACTACGAGAGGAATTGATGTATGAGGCTCTTTATACTAAGTACTCGATTCACTTAGGGAGCACAAAAATATACATAGATATGAAAAAGTTGTTCAGGTGGCCGAGTCTGAAGAAGGACATAGCATTTTATGTGGCGAAGTGTCAAACGTGCGCCTTAGTGAAGACGGAGTGCCAGAAGCCCGAAGGATTCTTTAATTCTTTGCCTATACCGAAGTGGAAGTTCAACGATATATCTATGGACTTCGTGCTTGGTTTGCCGAGATCGCAAAAGGGAAACGACGCCATCTGGGTGGTCGTAGATCGTCTGACGAATGTCTCGCACTTTATCCCAAATAGGAAGGATGATTCAGATGAGACACTGATGAAGTTGTATATGGAAAACATTGTACGACTGTACGGTGTGGCCCGTAGCATCATGAGTGACCGATATGGGCGCTTCATGTCCAATGACTGGAAGACAAGCTTCGCACGTGTGCCCCATATTTTAGTCAGATGTGGGAAGATCACCTGTTTATGATTGAGTTTGCTTATAATAATAGCCACCAGGCGAGCATTCAAATGACACCCTTCGAGGCTCGATACGGTAGGAGGTGTCATAATCCATTGTCTTGGTTGGAGATGGGCGAGTCAAAGATGTATAAGCGGAAGGAAGTCAAAGATGCGACTTAGATTATGCTAACAATCCATGAGTGGTTGTTAGTTTCTCAGGATAGGCAGGCTAAGTATTATAACGCCAAGCACAGGAACGTTGAGTTCACCATAGGCGAATGAGTATATTTGAAAATTAAGCCTTTCAAGGGAGTCTCAAGGGTTTAATGCTTGAAAAAGATGAGTTTGAGATATCGTGGGCCGTTTAAGATACTAGAGCGTATTGGCGAAGCTGCCTATCAGTTGATGTTATCAACGGAATTGAGTGGTCTACATCATGTATTCTATATATCAGTGTTGCGAAAGGCGTTGCAAGAGCCTACGCAAGTGGTTGCTGTAGATCAAGTACTGGTTGATAGTGGGTTGACAACGAGGGTCAAGCCCATACGAATTGAGGATTTAGAAGTCAAAAGACTGCGTAATAAAGAGATCAGGATGGTCAAGGTCCGATGGGGCAACTGTGGGCGAGAGGAGCTTTCTTGGGAGCGGGAGCAAACCATGAAGTCGGAGTCCCCGAGTTATTCTATTAAGGTATACAGTTTAAAGATGATTTAAATCCTTAGTTTCCTACATAACTTAATTTCGGGATGAAATTCTTTAAGTGGGGGAGATTTGTAATACCCCATTTTATTAAGGCAGGAAATGGTGTTCTAGAGGTTATTGCTCGACGATAGCTAGTTACCGCACGACGGTAGCTCCGTTGTTAACATTGAGAGCGCCGAGAGCGTTGTGTCAACCCAACACTGGACTTACCGCATGGTGGTAGTGTTACCATGTAGCGGTAGCTGAGGAATTAATCTGGCAGAGCTCTTGGGAAGCTAACGCCCGGCGATAGTGATATCGCCGGTGATAGCTAGGTCAATTTAATTGATGAGGCTCTCGGGATCCTACCACGCTGCGGTAGTCGATAGCGCATGGCGATCGCAGCGGGTGTCGTGTCATAACCGACGACAACTTTCACACGACGTTAGTGTCCTATCGCACGTCCATAGCCTATGGTTGGCTGGCGTGGGTGGTTGCATGAGAAACGAGGAGATATTGCACGATGGTAGCTAGTTACCGCACGGCGGTAGCTCAGTTTATATGGCTGGTTTGGCCATTTTCACTTCATTTCTTTTGAAGTTGAGGTCTTGCCCTGGATTTCTTGGAGGAGAAGCAGCAGCGTTGGAAGAGAGACTATGCTGTCGTTTGGGATTTGGAGCTCGATTCGAAGGACGAGTCCGGATCTATGGAGGCAAGATCGATGCAGTCGCATTCCTCCGTCTAGAATCTTTGGCATGGCACCGGAGAGAGAGAAAAGGGTAACGATCCTCTTCCTTGGACATGCAAAGTCCTTTCTTTTAGCATTAAAGGGTAGACACTCCACAAACACGTGGATGTGGTTCTCCCGACGGGTAGATCAGTGTATTCTAGTAGTATTGCATTTAGATCCGGAATCAAAGTACGAAATATGCATGTTGTGTGAAGCCCATTCGGACGGGTTCGTCTGGATTGATGATGTTTCTATGTTATGTATGTCCGAGAAGACTCCATGGTTATCGCGTAGATTTCAGAGTCATGGGGTGTGCAGATGAATATATTGAGAGTACTACGGGTAAGTCTTCAGGAAAACACCCGATTAAGGGGAAGAACCGATAGTCTGTCCCCTACTGCGTGGCGGTAGTTCTACCGCCAGCGATAGCTTCCAGTAAGTTGTGTATTGTTTGTGAAGCCTGTCTTTAAGAGACCTATTGGCTTATTTGATTGAGCGTGAGCTTATATTGCTCAGCTTTCGTAGCCATGAGTGCTATCCTCGGATCCTTATAGAGTTATGGATCATGCAGAAAAGGGAAAAGGGAGGTTGAACCACGTCAGGCCTGCGAGCCAGATGATTTGAGTACGGGATATGGCTGAATTGTACCCTCCCCAATGCCGGTTGACTTGGAGTGGTGACGTGTACATCACATGACTTATCGTAGCACTGGGTCATTATGTCTGGCCTTATCCTTTGTGAGACTAAAAGCTCAAACATTGATGACCGTCAAATAACGGTGGTGCAACCCTTGAGGTCTTGTGCACCAAGAGTGTCCCCGAGAGCACGGGACGTTGAGCGTTTGTGCAAACATCTGTGGCTAATGGTGCTTAAGTTGCACGTTTTTATTACAATGTTGCGGTTATACTAATGCATGTAGGGAAGGAGCACCGCCACCTCAGGTGAGGGGTGGGGTCGTTATAATTTGGTCAACTAATGTTGACCGTTGCTTTTGTTTGCCACCGTGCTGTGGAATGTTGCGTGCAGGTGCTGCTGAGCCAAGCGGGAAGTAGCAGGCTGGAGTCCAGTTATGTTGTGTTGGCCCTCAAAGGCCAAAGGGAATTCTTGTGTTATTTTATCGTTCATGTGTGGCTGGCCTGCGTGTCGAAGTATGCAACACATTTTAAATTAAATTCGAACATTGTAAGGCCATAAGGCCAAGACCTTGTTTGTGTATTTGATTTACATTCCTAGTTATGGTAGTGGACATTCACATTGTTGCCGGGTTCTATTTACAACCTTTAAATTACTTCTGCTAGAATGCACTCTGTTTTAGGATGCGAATTATTTGATTATGGATTCAATTTAGTAACTCCTTGGTCTGTCCGTAGTATATGACGTCGGGCCCCGACCAGACCTTCTATTATATGATATGTGACAGATGGGGTGTAACACAGTAGTGCTAGCGTCACACCGTAGACTCCCGAGCTCCTTGTCAATTTAATCCAGTCCACTGCCCAACGGTAAAGGCTACCGCGCAGCGGTAGGTACCAGAAAGGGTTTTCTTAACTTTACTTGATCATGTAAACCTGCACACTATACGAAACACAAGATGTGATCAAGCACAACATGAGAATTGATATTATTAAACTAAGGAAATGTGAACAGTCCGCTCCAACACACTCCCCCTTTTGATAATATCAAATCTAATTCATGAGATATAATAATTGAGATGCATGATATAACGTAAATATGAGATAAGCATTAGATTGTCAGGTTAAAGGTTACTGGTAACTCCCCCTACACACGCGCTCCCCATATGTACGTTCACAACTTGATCCCCCTGTCCACATGCACACAATTCAACAAGGGCTGCATGTGATATCCCTAGCTCATGACTCATGAACATTCTTTTCTCCCCTTTTGAGATTTTTGAAAGGGGTGGGCTTGAGAAAAAACAATGATATGCATGTACGGAGTAAGGAATGCTTTCACAATAAGTGTGATAAAAAGCAAACAATGCACGTTGTAAATAAACTCGAGAAGCAAACACAATAGACGTGACCGAACATAGAGTAGAGAAAATGATGCGTACGGTTGAAATATACGAGCAGAGTACACAGAAGCAAATCTTATGAGTTTTCAGAATAAAAAGAAATTGGACAACATAGATGAAACTAAGTACACAATGATTTGGAATACAATGTTAAGAGATTTATAGAATTAACACAGTGGAACATTGTACGCGTCAAGAATTGAAACCGTGTACTCGTACCTATGTGCAGTAGACATATAGTGCAGTTTCAGTCCAATTCTTATGCATGGAAGCATTTGATAGAGCAATGACGTGTGAACGTGTAGCAACAAAAGAGAAAATATCAAATAGAATGAACATTCATTACAAGTTTTATCTCTGTAATTCACTATGCTATCACAAGAGAAGTAAAGTGAAAAATCATGTAACGTGTCTATCTACTTCATACCAAAACTAGAATAAGGGGCACTGCTCTTAAGGTATAGTCTTTTCACATGATCAAAATGATTCATTTAACCAAGGTGCTCATCCTCACAATGTTCATGAAGACTTATCAAGAGGAGTGAGTAGTGCTTGGGGGGTATCCTTGACATAGTAGTGTATAACATGAATAGTTTTTTTTATTTGTTTTTTTTACCATCATTATTATAGCATACAGTTCAAGGAACCCGAATCAATCAAAATCTACCTACATAGATAGATGCACTTTAACTTGTATACAAAAGACATGATCACTAAATATTTTGCCCAAAGTTCTAACTTTTGTATAAACACATGTATATCGTGACATTGATTAATCAAGTTATTTCAAACGTATTAGACGCAGTATCATGAGTTCATAATGTACATGTAGTTTCTACATGAGTGCTCCATCTAAGGATGTGTGAACAGTCTAAAGTCATTACGCTACCTAAATCCTTACACATACCCTAGAGACATTTTCAATATACACTAACATGTCTAGTCGCACTTAGTAGCTAAGCACCTATTGATTTGACACATCATGATAAAAATAGATAATGTTCAGAGATTAATGATCCTAAATCAAACATTGTACGTAATTATTGTGCCCTAGGTTCAAGCCATGTGTGTCCTAAGAGTGAAGACTCCACAATTTTATTTAATTTTTAGGTTTTAAATATGTTTTTTTTATTTTCTATTTTAAAAAAGGAATAATCCAACAAAAGCAAAGTAAACAAGTGGAACAGTATCTGTTTTTGGATTTTTTGTGGAATTTTCAATTTTTTGGTTGTTTTTGTTTTTTTTGTTGTACATGTAACACATAAAAAGGAATCAGAAGCAAAAAAACAAAAAATAAAAACACCCCAATGATAGTTGGTAATGCAGCATGACTATGTAGGGAGATCCAAAACGCCCAGCTTGAGTCGAAGTGGCGAAAAATGAGAATCAGTGAGGGGTTTTGTGAGGATATCAGCTAGTTGATTGTCGGTTCCAATAAAGCTTACTCTCACGTTCTCTTTTCTTATGTGATCCCGAATGAAATGATGATGAACGTCAATGTGTTTGGAATGAGAGTGATGTACTCGATTATTTATCAGGTCTATTGCATTCTTGTTGTCACACTTAAGGTTAACATTCCTAAATGTTATTCCAAAATCCTCTAACATTTGCGACATCCAAAGTACTTGTGCGCAACAATATCCTAAGGCAATATAATCATCCTCAGTAGTAGAGAGGACAATAGAGTTTTGTTTCCTGCTTGACCATGAGACTAGTGCCGGACTTAGGAAGTGATATGTATCACTTGTGCTCTTGCGATCAAGTGAGCATCCAATGTAATCAGAGTCGAAGTACCCGTGGAGTGTGAAGTCGGTGGTGTGGGGGTACCATAGACTAAGATTTTAGGTGTCAATAGGATACCTAAAGATATGTTTGACTTCTTTGAAGTGAGATTCTTTAGGATTGGCTTGATACCTAGCACAGTGACACACCGCAAATATAATATCAGGCCTAGACGCAATTAAGTACAGTAGTGATCTGATCATTCCTCTAAATATAGTTTGGTCCAGCGAAATGCCACTTTCATTTTTTCCTAATTTTAGAGAAGCACTCATTGGAGTTTCGACTTGTTTCAGATTTTCAAAGACGAATCGCACAAGCATATCTTTTACGTATTTTGATTGACTTATAAAAATTCCATCATTACGTTGAGAAATCTGAAATCCTAGGAAATATGTTAGCTCTCTAACTAGACTCATTTCAAATTCGAATTGCATTAAAGTGACCATTTTTTGCATAATTTTTCATTTGTGGCCTCAAAAATGATATCATCTACATAAATTTGTAAAAGAATTAGAACGAGATTCTCATTTTTCACAAATAGAGTGGTGTCCGCACTACCCATCCTAAGTCATGTTCAAGGAGAAAAGTCATGAGCCTATCATACCAAGCACGAGGTACCTGCTTTAGTCAGTACAAGACTTTCACTAACTTGTATACGTGATTTGGGTGGCCAACATTCTTAAACCCGGGTAGTTGCTCGTCATACACCTCTTCCTTGATAAATCCATTTAAGAATTAACTCTTAACATCCATTTGATATAACTTAATTTTTTTTTAACTTGCAAATGCCAAAACATACGAATGGATTCAAGATGCGCAACCAGTGCAAATGATTCTTCAAAGTCCACACCCACTATTTGTGAGTAACCTTGTACTAGCAATCGGGCCTTATTCTTAGTTATCCTAGATTCACCATCAAGTTTATTTTTATATAGACATTTTATACTAATAACTGGATGGTCATTAGGATGCTCCACTAATACCCAGACCTTACTTCTCTCAAACTGATTTAATTCTTCATTCATAGCCAAGAACCACGATTCATCCTTTAACGCACCTAAGATATTTTTGGGTTCAATTTCAAATATAAAACATAGGCTCGAGAAGGATTCATGCAGGGATGACCTGTAACATCCCTCAGGCAATTAGACCCCTAGGGTTGTTTTGTTATTACTAGGTCATGACAAAACCCTATGAAGCACTAAAGTGATGGGTGAACATGGGTATTAGGGTGTGAACTACCTTGGGCTGCAAATAGCAGAACTTCAAACACTAGCTTAGGGTTGACACTGGGGCTTCACCATGACTCCATGATCCCACCACAACATTTCTAACCCATTAGAGGGTTCATTAGAGCCATAGAGACCCATTGGAGTCAACAAAAGTGGCCATGTTGACCAAGGTCAACCTTAAGCCTAAGAAAAGTCAACTTAGCTCAATTTGGGTGAATTGACCACCTAAGTGTTAAATTGACCTCACACTAAGTATGTCCACCTGTTACCCAACTTTTAGCTAACCTGACCCAAAATTCGTATTTCGAACATATATTCTGGTACACATAGAGTTGAGGACAAGCATTCTTATCCCTCTGATCACTAATCCATTCCAACAATTGGAGTTGGGGCAGACCTTAACTGCAATCTTGTATGCCTTTAGGTCTCAGTAGGTTCCGGTGCAGCAACATGCCTCGGGCTCAAAATGGCTGAGTACCTTCCAAGCTCTTTCTCCACCCATTTACCACGGGATTGAATCAAACGTTTGCACAACAGAATGGCTAGATGCTGTGCAAGAATTGATGACCGTAATAAGATTTCCAATCAGTATGGTTGTTACCTTAGTGGTATCCATCTTGGAATCACACGCAAAAAGGTGGTGGTATATATTTATAATATTAGCACTTCTATTTTCCCTACAACATATAAATATTGGGATGAAATTTCTTTAAGTGGGTGAGATTTGAAATGCCACAAGATTTGTGTTATCAAGTGATGGGTTCTGTGAGCTACCGCCAGGAGATAGGGTTAACACCGGCGGTAGTGTTGTGGAAATGTTGCAGGAATGCTCAGTGAGTTTCTGCCTGGCGGTAGGTTGATATCGCGTGAAGGTAGTTGGGTCGATTAAATTGATAGAGCTTTTGGCGAGCTACCGCCTGGCGGTATCATGGACGATTTATTCGGCATAGCTCTCAGTGAGCTACCGCGCGACGGTACTGATACCGTGGGGAGGGGGGGGGGTAATTCCTATTCTTCATAAACGGCTCCTTGATACTATGCATCGTCTACCGTGTAGCGGTAGTGAGGTACCGAGTTAGAGTAGCGGGGCAGTTATGGCATGGCCACATGTCGACGTGTGATTGGAGGTTTTGTGCGTTGGCTTGCGGAACAAGCCGATGTTTGTCCTACCGTGTGGCGGTAGCTAGTTATCACGTGACGGTAGCTCGGTTTAAGGCCGGGTAAGTTGAGTTTCACTTTCTTTTTTCTCTCATGGATTACTTCTTCTGAGCGATAGAGAGGGAGGAGATTGGAGGTGAGGAAGAGAAAGGAGACCCCATCGCTGTTGGAGATTTAGAGCTCCGAGTCGCCAGCCGGTTTTAGATCAGTGGATGTCAGTCCATTGTAGTTTTTTTCATCCTACTAGTTTCTCCTCCATGGCATTGAAATGAACATCAAGGGTAAAGATCTTCCTCCTTGGACATGTGAAGTCCTTTGTTTTGGCATGTGAGGGTAGATGCTTCACGAATGTATGGAAGCAAGGCTCCCGACCAGTTGATCGGTTGTATCCCCGATAACTTTGCATTTAGAATCTGAAATCAATGTACGGAATAGACATGTAGTGTGAAACCCATCCAAATAGGTTGGTCTGGATTGGTGATGATTATTTTGTATGCCGGAGAAGACTCCATGGTAAACGTATAAATTTATAGAGGCATGGGGTGTGTTGTTTGCTGTAGTATGAGTTTTGGAATAAGTCTCCAGGAAAATACCCATTTGAGGAAGAAACGACGGTTTGTCCCCTACCGCGTGGCGCTAGTGCTACTGCCGACGGTAGCTCCCAATGAGCAGTGTTTGTGAGGCCTGTCTCTTAGCGAATTGGGGGCCATTTGTGTTGAGTTGAGAGCCTAAAGGGCCCAGTTTTGGTGGCCGTGAGTGCCAGCCTTGGTACATAATTGTGGTTATGTATGATTGATATTACGAGAAATGGAGAAGCTGAACCGCGTCAATGTCGTTAATTGGCACGACGATTGAGCAACGAGAAAGAGCTGAACTATACCCGCACTATATCGTTAGGCTAAACATACCTAAAGTACGTGGCAGTTGTCGTTTACATAAGAGAGAGTCGTGTTTATAGGCCAGGCTAGTAATTCTCAGGCAAGACCGTCTAGTCTGGGACTGAGGACGGTGCTGGCAATTATGGAGGTCTATGTGTGGGTGCTTTGGCACCAGTAATTACTGTGATGGCAAAGGTGTGTCCCTGGGTGATCCGGTACACTGATAATGTGCCCTTCGTCCACGTGATGTTTGGTCGGCCGTGCCATCATCTATGTTGGTTGGTGCTTAAGTTGCACTTACGAGTATATTGTGTTTATACAAATTGCTGCAGGAAAGGAGCACCGCCGCCCTAGGTGAGGGTCAGGGTCATTATAATTTGGTCAGCTTATGTTGATCATTGCTTTGTTTGTCGTGATTAGGGGTTGAATGCTTTTGTGCATGTGCAGTTGTGCCAAGTGAAAAGTAGTGGGCTTAATCCCTGTTTGCTGTAGAGTACCTCAAAGGCCAAGTGAAGCACATTTTTACTGTTCATGTGTGGCCGGCCTACGTGTCGATGTCTATAAAATAGTTTTAATTCATAAAAATAATTGTAAGGCCATAAGGCCACACCAATTTTTTTATTTGGGTTATCATTCATATTTTACTATTAGTGGGAATTCCTGTGTTTGGTTTCTATGCTAATTTAAATACTTCAGCTAGAATTAACTCTGAGTTTAGATGTGTAAATGGATTATGGTCTAAATACATAACTTTTCTAAATGTCATTATAATATGGCATGGGGCTCCGGTTGGACCTTTTGTTATATTCTATGAGACGGATGAGGATGTTACACAATGGGATGTGGCTGACCTATACCAGCCCTTTGGCGATCGACTTGGAGTGCGTCACTAGTTTGTATCTCAAGGTAATTGAGCTCCTTTGAATTTGTCGTAGCATATAGAAGAGTCTTAGGATTCAGACTGGAAAGACAATAAATGCTCAAATAGGTGGGGATTAAATTCCAACACATGGAAAGAGTGCTCAATTAGGTGGGATTGAATCTCAGCACAATGAAAGAAACTACTCATAAGTTGAACCGTCACTGAGTACAGTTGTGGGGCTTGAATCTCAGCATACGGAAAATGTTCCTCGAGCGCACGAGGCGTGTGGGCATGTGTGCCAACGGCTGTGGTTAATGGTGCTCAAATTGCACATTCTGATGCCAAAAAGTTTTATACTGTTGTTTGCAGGGAAGGAGCATTGTCGCCCCAAGAAAGGGCTGGGGTCGTTTTAATTTGGTCAGTTAATGTTGATCGTTGCTTTGTTTTGCTATACCTTGGTGGGTTGTGCTTGTATAGGTGCTAGAGAGCCAAGAGGAAAGTAGCGGGTTGAAGTCCTCTATGCTGCGTTATTTGGCCATGGAAGGCCCAAAGGCGAACATTTACTATTTTCATGTGTGATCGGCCTGTGTGCCGATGTATGTAATATATATTTTTTGAAGAAAACAGTTGTATGGCCTTAAGGCCGAAATTTTTGTGTATTTTTTATATCATTCCTTGTTTTGGTTAGTGTACATTCTTGGTCTTTGGGTTCCAATTTAATTAATGCTTCCGATAGAATGCACTTTGAGTTAGGATGCAAGAAATGGTATGGTAACAATACGTAACTCCGCTAACTGTCTGTAGAATTTGGTGTGATGCCCCGAACGGACCTTCTGTTATATTTTACGTGACGGATGGAGGTGTTTTTATTTGGTGTCAGCTTCTGGTATCAGCCTTTCTTACTTGAATTCGTGGTCAAATTCTTTTAAGGATTGGTGCTCACGTGTATGTGCGCTACCGTTATAACATGAAAGAACCCATGAATGTCCACTTACGAGTGAAAATAGACAAGTTTTATGAACCTGCATGTCCCATTAATTTCTTTTTGCAATGTTATTGGATGCTTAATTGTGTGTTTCACGATTATAGATTACTAGAAGTGGTACGGGTTAGTCTGAACCCCAACACTCGACGGAGAGTACTACACCAACTGAGGTTCCTACGCCTCCTCCTTCTGCAGAAATGATAATATTGGTCGCTGAAGTTGTGTTCGCATTAATCAATGCACAACAAGGAGGGTAGGTATAACCTCCTACCCCTACGGTGGCCCAAGAGCCGGTTTGTGTAGTTGAGCATGTGGCGGTGAGACAAGTGTCCGTTAAGCAAGTGGTTGCAAGGCGAACGATGGAAAGGCAATTTAAACATGTGATGTGTTTCAATCCTCCTGTGTTTGTGGGTATTAGAACCCCAACACGAGCCAAAAATTTCCTCTTGAGAATAAAGAGAATCATGACGGCAACGAAAACGGAGGAGTGGCAGAAATTCACTATAGCAATCTTCCTGTTAGACGGGGAGGCGAGGCTATGGATTGATGAGTTGGGGCTGCACCAGTTTACTCAAGATTTTGATGGACGAATTCTCAAGGCTCTTCCTGGAAAGATATCTTCCATCTGCACAATGGACTGCAATGGAAAATCAGTTATAAAGATTAACTCAAGGTGAGTGTTTTGTGGATTCCTACTTAAATGAGTTTACAAGGTTGGGGAGATATGTAGGCTCTACGTTTGTAGACGATGAGCGTATGACCAATAAGTTTTATGAAAGAATGCACGATGATCTGAGGTTGCTGCTCCCAGGTCTGATGACGCTGGGTTTTATCTCTAGAGCAAGATTTGAAGAGAGCCCAAAGTAAGAAGGACTTGAGTGCAAAGAAGCCAGAGTTCAAACTATCGAACTATTAACAATCTAGGATTCAAAGGTGGGACAAAAAGTCCAAATCATCCGGGCCAGTTTCTTCATCTGTTGTTTTTGGGCATCGACTGGGCGAGGAGGCACAATTATCTACTATACTTGTGGCAAGCCGGGTCATGTAACCCGAGAATATCGTAGTAGTCATCCGAGAATGGTGAAGAAGGCAGGAGCATCTTATGTTGAAAAGGAGAAGGCAGTGGAATCAACTACATCCCATTATGCTCCAGCCCAGCCCATATTTTATAATCTTAGACAATAAGAGTCCATTAAACAAAGCGATGTGGTAACATGTAAGAGTTAATATACAATTTTTACTGCTTTCTATACTTATTACCTTGTGTATTGCTTAACTTTTGTGAATTAGGATTTAACCTAATTTTGAATTGTCCGGCGAGAGCACTGTTCGATACAGGAGCCTCTCATTCCTTTCTGTCCAAGGACTTCATGGTGCGTATCAGAGTGCCTTCTTTTATATTGATAGATCGAGTGATGTGTTGCTGCCTAACGGGTGGTCGATGCTTGCGGATAAAGCCTGCTATGTTATTGCGCAGATAAGAAGTCATGATTTTGACTTGGAAGCATATGTGCTACCGATAACTGTGTTTAATGTGATCTTTGGTATGGACTGGCTCTCGGAGTAGCATGCCTATATAGATTACAACTCAAAGGAAGTTATACTGGGGCAAAGCACCGAATGCAAGACTAAGTTCGCAGGTATGCGAGGATCGAACAAGATATCGATGTATGCTCTCCAAGTAGTTAAGGCAGTTTTTAAGGATGCAAAATTATTTTTCTCACTGTTAGAGGATGTAGAGTCAAAGCCCAGTTTGAGTGACATTCCCATTATGTTGGAGTTTACGGATGTCTTTCCTAATGATCTCTCTGGGATTCCACCTCAGCGAGAGATCGAACTCGCTATTTAGAAAGTTCGAGGTGCGAAACATGTGTCATGCTCATCGTACTTAGTGGTGCCAAAGGAGATGGCGTAACTAAAGGTTTAGTTGTAGAAATTGCTAGAGCATGGCTATATACGTCCAAGTATGTAACCTTGGAGTGCACCGGTCCTCTTTGTGAAGAAAAAAGTTAGAGGCTTGCGTCTGTTCATTTATTATCGTGAATTGAACAAACTGACAGAGAAGAACAAGTATCCGATTCTGCCAAATGATAATTTGTTTGATCAGCTAGTTAGATCGACTGACTATTTGAAGTTGGATTTTTAAGTCCGGCTATTGGCAGTTGAGAATTCAGGAAAGTGATATTCCTAAGACGGCGTTTGGTACATGCTATGGGCATTATAAATTTACTATGATGCCTTTTATGCTCACTAATATGCCATCAGTGTTTATGGACTTGATGAACAGGACCTTTTATGAGTACTTGGACCTATTTATGATTGTCTTTATTGACGACATATTGGTGTACTTTCAGTCAAAAGAGGATCATGCAAATCATTTGAAATAGGTTCTGCATACCAAGAGGAGGAATGAACTATATGTCAAGTTCTCTAAGTGTGAGTTTTGGATGTTTACAATGGCTTTTCTTGGTCATGTAGTTAGTGGAGAGCGTATTGTTGTGGATCCAGCAAAGATAGTTGTGATACGTGAGTGGACTGTACTTGTTTCGGTAGCGGAAGTCAGGAGTTTCAAAGGACTTACCAGCTATTATAGGTGCTTCATAGAGAACTTCTCGAGTATTACTTTACCTCTCATTACATTAACACGAAAGAAACAGAAGTTCATTTGGATGCCAGAGTGTGCACGAGCTTTTGAGGAATTGAAGAGTCGTCTGACCACAACGCCTATATTGTTTTCGCCATGTGGAACATAAGGCATTGAAATCTATAATGATGCCTCAGGGAGGGACTTATGTTGCGTTCTTCTGCATTTTGGTCATTAGATTGCTTATGGCTCTCACCATTTGAAAGTGCACAAGAGAAATTATCCGGTTCACGACTTGGAATTAGCTGCCGTGATATTTTCCCTTAAGCTTTGGTGACACTATTTGTACGGAATAAAGGTTAACATCTTTACTGATCATAAGAGCCTAAAATACTTGTTACATCAGAAGGATCTAAATATGCGACACCGGAGGCGGATGGAGTTCCTTAGGGACTACAACTTTGAGATTCATTACACTCACGGGAAGGGAAATGTAGTCACGGATGCGCTAAGTCGCAGAGCTCTAGCACGAGCAAATTGGTTACAGATGCATGATGAGAATCTGATTCGTGAGTTGGAGCCGTTAGGCATCTCTTGTGTTGATGGGAGGACGTGTGCGGATGTATGTTTGAACTTGATGGAGCTGCAATATAACCTTGCAAACAGGATTTGACAGGCATTGTAGCTTGATGAGAGAATGAAGTGTTATATGGCGGAGATAGTGGATGGGTCAAATTCTCAATTCTCGCTGAATGACGGTCTTTTGAGGAAGGACGGTCGGCTGTGCGTCCCGAATGTTGGCAAATTACAGGAGGAGTTGATGTACGAGGCACATTTTACCAAGTACTCAATCCACCCTGGGAGCACAAAAATGTTTATAGACGTGAAGAAATTATTTTCGTGGCCAGGGTTAAAAAAGGACATAGCACTTTATTTGGCGAAGTGACAAACTTGCGCCCTAGTTAAGGCTGAATGTCAAAAACTCGGTGGTTTCCTGAAGTCGTTACTAATATCGAAATAGAAGTTTGATGATATATCGATAAATTTTGTGCACGGTTTGCCGAGATCGCAACGCGAATGACTCTAATTGGGTTATCGTGGACCGGTTTACAAAAGTAGCAAGCTTCATTATGAATTCAAGGTATGATTCAGTGGAAAAGTTAGCTAAACTTTATGTTGAGAAGATCGTATGATTATACGGTGTTCCCCGTAGCATCATTAGTGATCGAGATGACACTTTATGTCAAATGATTGGAAGCTTATTAATCAAATATTGGGTACCAAGCTGAAATTAAGCACGACCTTTCATCCCCGGACGGATGGTCAGACCGAGAGGGTAAACAGAATGATGGAAGATATGATTCGCATGTGCACCCTGGATTTTGGGAAGGGGTGGGAGGGCCAAATCTTTATGATCGAGTTCACCTATAATAACAACTACCAAGAAAGTATACAAATGGCACTTTTGAGACCTTGTACGGTAAGAAGTGTCGTACTCTGTTGGCTCCGGTAGAAACAAGCGAATCTAAACTATATAAACGTATAAATGTAGAAGATGTGACTTCAACAATATGTTTGATTTGATAGAGGTTGCTAATCGCACAAGATAAGCATGCAAAATACTACAATGCCAAACACCAAAATGTGGATTTTGCGGTTGGCAATTGGGTTTATCTTAAGACTAAACCGTTCAGAGGTGCATCAAGGATCTGATGTGTATTGCCCCGAAACTCAAAAGAGTGACGGGTGGTGTTTTGAGCAAAATCTGGGATTTGATAGAGGTGACATGGCTTGGGACATGGGAGTGTCCCAGGGCCTGTCGTACTCGAGTTCGACGATGGTCGTGTGGTCAACAATATTCCAGTCAGCGGTCGTCGGGGCAGTGAAAACGGCTTGGGATACGGGCGTGTCAGCCACTCAACGCTTTTCACTCAACGATCGTTGAGTCAGGTCACACGGCCTGAGACATGGGCGTGTCAGTGGTTGTGTCCTGCTCGGGAAGGTTGCGGATTTATTTTAAGGGAGCTACACGGCCATTGACACGGGAGTGTCCCCAGGCGTGTCTAGCAGATGACATGTGACACGAGCATATCACATGGCCGTGTCCCTCTTGGGACGTTTAGATTTCTGTGTCGTTTGAAGCAAACGGGCCGTGACACGGGCCCTGACACGGGCCTGTCACTTTTGACACGAGCGTGTCTCAAGCCGTGTCACAGGCTGTGTACTGGTTGGGATTTTCCCAATTTACGATGAGTGAGGAACACGGCCTTGGACACGGGCGTGTTGCAAGCCGTGTTTGGCTAAGGAAGTTTATTTTTGGGCCAAATCGCAACCGTTCGTATCCTTATTTTGGGATCTAACGGCTCAGATCTCTCCATGCTAGGGTTAAGGACGGGATTGAGTGTTTAAACCCTCATTTCTTTTGGGTTCACTCTCTTACTAACTTCTAGAGAGAAGGGAGAGCAAGGAGGAAGAAGGAAGAGAGATCCGGTCGCCAGAGGAGGTTCGGAGCACCAAATTGCAAACCAAGACTAGATCTGCGGAGGCAATATCATCGCAGTGCTTTTCATACACGTAGTTTTTCATGGCGCCGAAGAGAAACACTAGGGTAACGATTCTCATCTTGAGCATGTGATGCTCTTCTTCCTTTGCATAGGAAAACCCTCTCACGTTACTGTGCGGTGAGTTTGCGGCGTTCCTTGGGGTAGATATGTAAAGTCCCCCTTGTTTAGAGTTTGAAATCGAAACGGACATAGGCATGGTGTGTGAAGCCTACCCGGACAAGTTGGTCTGGATCGGTGATGTTTCATTGCATGAGTAGCCATGGAAGACTCCGTGCCTTTGAATGTTTTTGGGTTTCTACGGGGTAGATTGCAGCAAGGATCCTTGGGGATAAAACCCAAGGCGCACCCAGAAAACTGGGCGGAAATGCATTTCTGCCATCTTGGTGGCCTAAGAGCCAGCCTTGAACATAACTGGGTTATGTGCTTGTTTGATCGGTTTTTGGGATCTGGAAGAAGCTTGGACCGCGCACACGTCTTAATGTGACTAAGCAGAGTGAGCAACGGGCAAGTGTAAATAGACCCTGGCTGTGTGGTTTGGTCATAGATACCTGATAAAGGGACTGGCCATTGGCATAGTTGTGCGAGTCTTAGTCTTAGTCCGGAAAGACTAAAATGCTCACGAGTATTGCCATTCATGGGATGGTGGTGAGATCGCGACTCGGACCGGGTTCACAGAGTAAGTGCCCTGAGAGCACGGGGTGTGTGGCCGTGTGTGCCTGCACCTGCGGTGTTGTGATTATTCACTTTAATGCTTATTATGCTAATAAGTGCATGGAAGGAGCATCACCGCCCCGAGTTTGGGGGCGGGATCGTTATAATTTGGTCAGTTTTAGCTGACCGTTATTCTTGTTTGCCGACGTTGCGGTGTATTGTGCTAGCAGGTGCTGCGGAGCCGAGCGGCAAATAGCGGGCCAAAGCCCAAGATGCTGAGCCGGCCCTTGAAGGCCTTGTTTGTTTACTTTGTTTTATTCATGTGTGGCCGGCCTGTGAGCCGAAGTCTGTAAGACACTGTTTAATTTGGTGAACTACTGTAAGGCCATAAGTCCAATACTTTTTGGTACTTTGTATTTCATTCCTGTTTGGTTTGCTAGTGGATATTCATGCTTGGTTGTAGGGTTCTTATTGTCGCAACTTAATAAATGTCTTCCGCCAGATGCTCTGTATAGGACTTGTGTATTGGTTGAATTGTTTCATTGAGTAACCCACCGGTCTGTCTGTGGTATATGGCGTCGGGCCCCGGCCGGACCTACAGCTATATGTTATGTGACAGATAGGGGTGTTATAATTTGGTATCAGATTACTTGTTTTGGTCAGGCTTAAATGAATTCGTGGAAGAATTCACTTTAAGGGGTGGTGAGCACATGTGTGTGCGTCATCGTTATAACATGAAAAGAACCCATGAATGTCCACTTAGGAATGAAAATACACTTGTCTGAAGAAACCTGCGTGTTCCTATAATTGCTTTTTGCAATGTTGTTTGGTTTCTTATCGGTGTTTTGTATGATTATAGGTGAACAGGAGTGGTTTCAGGTCGTAAGAACGTCTAGTGTCTGAGGCAAGAAGCGCACCAAATATGCGCCGGCAACACCTACTTCGGCTGAGACCATTCGATTGGTAGCGGAGGCAGTGTTTGCAATGATTAACGCACATCCTGCGAGACAGGTGCAGCAGTCTGCCCCTACTATGGAGCAAGTACCGCTACAAGAGGTGGAGCCAAGGAGAGTGGAGCAGGTGGTAGTGGAGCCAGTGTTGCCAAGGAGAGCAACGGAGAAACAACTTAAGCACGTGATGGGCTTCAATCCTCCAGTGTTCACGGGGACGGGAACCCCAACTCAAGAAGAGGATTGGCTCTCCAAAATTAAGAGAGTACTGATAGCTACTGAGACTGTAGAGTGGCAGAAGACCACAATTGTCACGTTCTTGCTGGATGGTGACGCAAGACTATGGTGGGAAGGCTTGGAGCTACACCATCTGAGGGGTAGAAAACTTACTGACATCTCAATTAAAGAATTTTTGAGACTGTTCTTGGCTTGATACCTCCCCTCAGCTCAGAGGATAGCAATGGAAAATGAGTTTTAGAAGTTAGTGCAAGGTGAGAGCAGCGTGTATGACTATCTCCACGAGTTTATTCGATTAGGTCGGTATGCAAGCTCTACCTTCGATGATGAGGAGCGAAAGACCAACCGATTCTACGAAGGTCTAAAGGATGACTTGAGACTGCTACTATCGGGGTCGATGACGCAGGGTTTACTGACCTTGGTCAACACGGCCCGGTCTTTAGAGAAAGACATGAAGAATGTTCAGGCAAAGAAGGACTCCAGTGGTAGGAATTCAGAGTTCAAGGTTCCGACTTCAAAGTTTCGTTTTCAAAGGTGGAATAAGAAGCCTAGGACGTCGGGTCCTGCCCCTTTTTCAGGTGCCTCGGGCGCAAGTACCAAACGAACCCCTGGCTCTTGTTTTACATGTGGTAAGATGGGGCATTTTGCCCGTGACTGTTGGAGCGGACGTCCAAAGTCTGAGAGGAAGCAGGGAGCAACCTATGATGAAAAGGGCAAGGCGGTGGAGTCAACCGCATCCAATTATGCTCCGACTCAACCAAGAGTCTATAATCTGGACCAGCAGGAGGCCATCAAACAAGCAGACGTGGTGACAGGTACGATTTAAATTATAGCAAGCTAGCTTTAAATACTGTTACCTAGTGTTTGTTAGCTTATTACTGTTTGTAAAAGCTTTATTCTGATATGCGATAGTCCGACAAGAGCACTATTAGATACGGGAGCTTCACACTCCTTTTTGTCCGAAAGTTTCATATCGCACATCGGAGTCCCTTCTTCGATGGCGAAGGACAAATTGGATGTGTTGTTGCCGAATGGGTGTTCTATACGTGCGGACAGAGTATGTGCCGTAAGGGTTCATATTGGAAGTCAGGAGTTCGACTTGCTAGCGTCGTTGCTGCTGCTAGTAGAGTTCGACGTCATCTTCGGTATGGACTGGCTCTCGGAGAAGAAGGCATTTATAGATTGCAATCGTAAAGAGGTCAAGATGAGTGCTGGGCGGGAGACAATGTTTGCGGGATTGAAGGGGTCGAGCAAGACGTTGATGTCTGCTCTTCAGGTGGTGAAGACGGTTCGTGCTGGAGCAGAGCTTTTCTTCACGTTAGTAGAGGCTGTAAAGCCTAAGCCCACTTTGGATAGTATCCCAGTGGTATGCGAGTACCCCGACGTGTTCCCAGACAATCTTCCCAGAGCCCCACCGCAATGAGAGATCGATTTCACGATCGACCTAGTGCCAGGTGCCAAACCTGTATCACGCTCTCCTAAAAGGTTAGCGCCTAAGGAGATGGTGGAGCTAAAGGTTCAACTGGAAGAGTTGATGAAGCAAGGTTATGTGCATCCAAGTTCGTGTCCTTGGAGCGCACCGTTCCTCTTCGTTAAGAAAAAGGACGAAAGTTTGCAGCTGTGTATCGACTACAGAGAATTGAACAAGTTAACCGAAAAGAACAAATACCCAATCCCAAAGATTAATGATCTTTTCGATCAGTTAGTCGGGTCGTCGGTATATTCAAAATTGGATCTAAAGTCTGGGTACTATTAGCTGAGGATAAGGGAGAGTGATATCCCAAAGATAGCGTTCAACACAAGGTATGAACATTTCGAGTTTATGGTCATGTCGTTCGGGCTGACTAATGCGCCATCTGTATTCATGGATCTGATGAACAGGACGTTCAGGGAGTACATAAACCATTTTGTGATCGTCTTTATTGACGACATATTGGTGTACTCGCAGTGCGAAGAAGATCACTTCAAGCATCTGTATTTGGTTTTGGAGACGCTGAGGAGGAATGAACTATACACAAAGTTCTCCAAGTACGAGTTTTGGTTATCCTCAGTGGAGTTCCTTGGTCACATAGTCAGTGGAGAAGGGATTGCGGTGGATCCGGCGAAGATTGTTGTGATACGAGAGTGGTCTATGTTGTCTTCGGTAGCGGAATTCCGGAGTTTTTTGGGGCTTGTCGGCTATTATAGGCGCTTCGTAGAGAACTTCTCGCGGATAGCGTTACCTCTCACGATGTTGAAAAGGAAAGATATGAAGTTTGTATGGACGCAGGAGTGCTCACAAGCATTCGAAGAGTTGAAGAGTCGGTTGACCACGACGCTAGTGCAAAGTTCTCTTACTGGGACCGAAGGCTTTGAGATCTACTGCGATGCGTCGAGCAGTGGTTTGGGCTGCGTGCTGCTGCGTATGGCAGTGTTATTACGTATGGCTCACGCGAGCTGAAAGTGCACGAAAGGAATTATCTGGTCCACGACTTGGAGTTAGCGACCTTGATTTTTGCGCTAAAGCTGTGGAGGCACTATCTGTACTGCGTAAAGGTCGATATTTATACCGACCACAAGAGCCTGAAATACCTGTTGGATCAAAAAGATCTGAACATGAGTCAGCGGAGATGGATGGAGTTCCTGGGGGACTATACGTTCAAAATTCTTTATGTGCCCGGGAAATGCAATGCAGTTGCGGATGCGTTCAGTCGCAGGGCTCCCGCCCAAGCCAACTGGTTGTCGGTTCATGATGAGCGGTTGATTCAGGAGTTGGAGGCATTAGAGATCTGTTGTGTTGACAAGCAGACTAGCGCCAAAGCATTATTGAACTAGACGGAAGTTCAGTATGACCTGGCTGATCGGATTCGACAGGCTATGGAATTGGATAGCAGCATGAAGGAGATCATGGATGCAGCTTCAGATGGGTCAAATTCCCAGTTTTAAGTTGAAGATGGACTGCTAAGGAAGGACAGTCGTTTGTGCGTCCCAAACGTGGGAAATCTACGAGCGGAGTTGATTTATGAGGCTCATCATACCAAGTACTCAATCCACCCAGGGAGCACAAAGATATACCGAGATCTAAAAAAAGTTGTTCTGGTGGCCAGGACTCAAGAAGGATGTGGCACTATTCATGGATAAATGTCAAACTTACGCCTTAGTGAAAGCAGAGTGCCAAAAGCCAGGGGGTCTCTTGAAGTCTTTGCCTATTCCAGAGTGGAAGTTCGACGACATTTCGATGGAATTTGTGCATGGTTTGCCAAGGTCGTAGAAGGGAAACTATGCCATCTGGGTGATCATAGATCAGTTAACAAAAGTTTCGCACTTCATTCCTCATAGGAAGGATGATTCTATGGAGAAATTGGCAAAGTTATATGAGGATAATATTGTGCGGCTTCACGGTATGCCCCGCAGCATCGTGAGTGACTGAGATGGGCGGTTCACGTCCAATGATTGGAGGTTGGTGCAACAGATGCTGGGAACTAAGTTGAAGTTCAGCACAGCCTGTCATCCGCAGACGAATGGTCAGACCGAGAGGGTCAAAAGGACGATGAAAGACATGTTTCGCATGTGTCTCCTAGACTTCGGAAAGCAGTGGGAAGGCCTTCTGTATTTGGTGGAGTTTGCATTCAACAATAGTTACCAAGCGAGCATACAAATGGCGCCCTTCAAGGCCTTATATGGTAGAAAGTGTCACACGTCGTTGTCATTGCTAGAAATGGGTGAGACAAGGTTGTACAAAAAGCAAGACGTGGAAAGCGCCACTTCATTTGTGCGAACCATTCGGGAGCGTTTGCTGATCGCTCAGGATAGGAAAGCTAAATACTACAATGCCAAGCATCAGAACGTGCATTTCGCAGTTGGCGATTGGGTGTATTTAAAGATAAAGTCTTTCAAGGGTGTGTCACGGGTACGAGGCTTGAATAAGTTGAGCTCAAGATACCTTGAACCGTTTGAGATTCTAGAGCGGATCGGTGAAGCGGCTTACTGTCTGAGGCTATCAGTGGAGTTTAGTGGTCTACACGATGTATTCCACATATCAGTTTTTTGGAAGGCGGTGCAAGAGCCATCGCAGGTGATCGTGGTTGATCAAGTACCGGTGGACGAAGGGTTGGAAACAAGGGTCAAGCCCGTTAGTATCGAAGACTTTGAAGTCAAGCGACTTCGTAACAAGGAGATCACGATGGTCAAGGTCCGATGGGACAATTTCGGTCGGGAGGATCTCTCTTGGCAACGGGAGCAGACCATGCTGGATGAGTACCCAGAGTTATTTCACTCAGGTACCGCTTTTGGTTTTGTGTATCTTTCCTTTGGTAATTTCGTGGATGAAATTCTTTTAAGAGGGAGAGAGTTGTAAGGCCCCGAAACTCAAAAGAGTGACGGGTGGTGTTTTGAGCAAAATCTTGGATTTGGTAGAGGTTACACAGCCTGGGTCATGGGTGTGTCCTAGGGCGTGTCGTGCTCGGGTTCGATGATGGTCGTGTGGTCGACAAAATTCTAGTCAGCGGTCGTAGGGGCAGTGAACACGGCCTGGGACACGGGCGTGTCCCAGGGCGTGTCAGCCACTCAATGCTTTTCACTCAACGATCGTTGAGTCAGATCACATGGCCTAAGACACGGGCGTGTCAGTGGCCATGTCATTCTCGGGAAGGTTGCGGGCTTGTGCTGAGGGAGCTACACGGCCAGGGACACGGGCGTGTCCCCAAGCATTTCTAGCACACGGCATGTGACATGGGCGTGTCACATGGCCGTGTCCTTCTCGGGAAGTTTCGGTTTCTATGATGTTTGAAGCACACGGGCCGTGACACGGGCCCTTACACGGGCGTGTCACTTGTGACACGGGCGTGTCTCAAGCCATGTCACAGGCCGTGTACTGGTCGGGATTTTCTCGATTTACGATGAGTGAGGAACACGGCCTTGGACACGGGTGTGTTGCAAGCCGTGTTTGTCCAATGAATTTTATTTTTGGGCCAAATCACAGCCGCTCGTTTCCTTATTTTGGGATCTAACGACACAGATCTCTCCATGCTAGGGTTAAGGCCGGGATTGAGTGTTTAAACCCTCATTTCTTTTGGGTTCACTCTCTCACTAACTTCTAGAGAGAAGGGAGAGCAAGGAGGAAGAAGGAAGAGAGATCCGGTCGCCGGAGGAGATTCGGATTGCCAAATCGCAAACCGAGCCTAGATCTGCGGAGGAAATATCATCAAAGTGCTTTTCATCCGTGTAGTTTTCCATGGAGCCGAAGAGAAACACTAGGGTAACGATTCTCATCTTGAGCTTGTGAAGCTCTTCTTCCTTTGAATAGGAAAACCCTCTCACGCGAGTGTGCTGTGATTTTGCGGTGTTCCTTGGGGTAGATATGTAAAGTACCCCTTGTTTAGAGTCCGAAATCGAAACAGACATTGGCATGGTGTGTGAAGCAAACCCAGACAAGTTGGTCTGGATCGGTGATATTGCATTGCATGAGTAGCCGGAGAAGACTCCGTGACTTTGATTATTTTCGGGTTTCTACGGGGTAGATTACAGCAGGGATCCCTGGGGATTAACCCCAAGGCGTACCCCAAAAACTGGGCAGAAACGCATTTCTGCCATCTTGGTGGCCTGAGAGCCAACCTTGAACATAACTTGGTTATGTGCTTGTTTGATCGATTTTTGGGATCCGGAAGAAGCTTGGCCCACGCGTATGTCTTAATGTGACTAGGCGGAGTTAGCAACGGGCAAGTGGAAACGGACCCGGGCTGTGTGGTTTGGTGACAGATACCTGATAAAGGGACTGGTCATTGGCATTTTTGTGCGAGTCTTAGGCTTAGTCCATAAAGACTAAAATGCTCATGAGTATTGCCATTCTTGGGATGGTGGTGAGACCGCGGATCTGACCGGGTTCACCGTGTAAGTGCCCTGAGAGCACGGGGTGTGTGGCCGTGTGTGCCTACACCTGTGGTGTTGTGATTATTCACTTTAATGCTTATTATGTTAATAAGTGCAGGGATGGAGCATCACCGCCCCGAGTTTGGGGGAGGGATCATTATAATTTGGTCAGCTTTAGCTGACTGTTATTCTTGTTTGCCGCCATTGCGGTGTATTGTGTTTGCAGGTGCTGCGGAGCAGAGCGGCAAATAGCGGGCCAAAGCCCAAGATGCTTAGTCGGCCCTTGAAGGCCTTGTTTGTTTACTTTGTTTAAATCATGTGTGGCCGGCCTGTGAGCCAAAGTCTGTAAGACACTGTTTAATTTGGTGAACTACTGTAAGGCCATAAGGCCAGTACTTTTTGGTACTTTGTATTTCATTCCTGTTTGGTTTGTTAATGGACATTCATGCTTATTGGAAGGGTTCTTATTGTTGCAACTTAATAAATTGCTTCCGCTAGATGCTCTGTGTAGGACGTGTGTATTGGTTAAATGGTTTCATTGAGTAACCCACCGGTCTGTCCGTGGTATATGTTTTTGGGCCCCGGTCGGAGCTACTACTATATGCAATGTGACGGATAGGGGTGTTACACGATGCTTGAAAAAGCTGAGTCAGAGATACCTTGGGCCATTTGAAATTGTTGAGCGGATTGGAGAAGCTGCATATCAGTTGAAGCTTTCAGCTGAACTCAATGGTTTACACGATGTGTTTCACATATCGGTTCTACAGAAGACTATGCAAGAACCTACTCAAGTGGTAGCTGCAAATCAAGTTCTGGTTGATAGTGTGTTGACGACGAAAATTATGCCCATTTATATTGAGGATATGAAAGTAAAACGACTACGGAATAAAGAGATTAAAATAGTCAAAGTCTGTTGGGACAACTATGGCTGAGAGGAGCTTTCATGGTAGCTCGAGCAGACCATGCGAGAAGAGTTCCTTGAGCTGTTCTATTGAGGTACATTTGTTATGTTTTGTACATCGGTAATATCAGAACGAAATTTCTTAAAGGAGGGGCGATTTATAATGCCCCAAATTTCCTGCAAACAATAGATAGTTGGTCACTAGAGGTTACCGCCAGGTGGTAGACCTAGCGCTGGTGGTAGTCAGTCGATTTTGATGGGACAATGTCTCTGATCAGTATCGCGCGGCGGTAGCATTATACCGCACGACGGTAGCCGGTGAATTAAACTGGACTTCGTCTCTAGACAGTACCGGTCGGCGGTAGCGGTTACATCGGTGGTAGTGTGCCACGTGTCAGATAAGGCTAAGGCGGTTTTCGAGCTTCCGAAGATGTCGATTGGGCCAAGCGGCCACTTCCTAAGATACCGCACGGTGGTAGCAAGGTACCGCGCGGCGGTAGCCATTAATAAGAGGTTATGATGAGATATTTTTCACATTTTCTCTCTTTCTCTCTTCGATCTTGTGTTAAGAGAAAGGGAAATCTTGAAGATCAAGGTTAATGTTGAATCCAGCCCTGAAGGAGAGCTACGGTGAAAGCATTCTTATGATCGGATTCGCAAGTCGAAGCAAGATCCGTAGAGAGGAAGGTGTGGTGATCATTTCCATCCGGATCAAGTGCACGTCATGGCTCCTAAGCAATCGATAAGGGTAACGACCATTCTCCTTGGACATGTGAAGCCCTTAATTGGCATGTTCATGGAAATCCTCACAAATTGGTGAAGATCGAGAGATTTCCAACTGGTTAATGGTTGATATCCCTGTTATGAAACTTGCATATAGAATCCAGAATTAAAGTATTGAATAGCCATGCTGTGTGAAGTCCATCCGGACAAGTTGGTCTGGATTATTGATGAATTATTTGCATGCCAGAAAAGACTCCGTGGATAAACAAGTAGTTTCCGGGGTCAGTGGGATGTGTAGGATGCTGCGATGAGTATTGGAGTTGGTCTCTAGGAAAACACCCAAAAGTGGGGGAATAAATGATATTTGTCCGCTACCGCGCGACGGTAGTACTTTCTCCGGCGGTAGAACCCAAAGAGCTTTTGTTGTGGGCCTATCTCTTGGAGACTTAATGGGCCAAATGGTTGAGCTCGGAGCATGAAGAGCCCCGCTGTGGTGGCTGTGAGAGCCAACCTTTAACCTAACTCAGTTATGCATATTGTGAATGGGCAAGGGAAGGCTGACCGATATTGTTTTTATGGTGATTGGAGCTTAAATGCTTGGTGCACATGACGATATGAGCAATAGGTTGTGGTTGACATGTACCCTCCCTATGACAATCGACTTGGAGTGAGTCACTGGCTTATATCTCAAGGTAATATAGCGCCTTTATCTTTGTCATAACATATGGGAGAGTCTTAGGCTTCAGTCGGAAAGACTAGAAACACTCAAATAGGTGGGGCTTGAATCTCAGCACACCGAAAGAGTGATCAATTAGGTGGGCCTTAAAACTCAGCACACCAAAAGATAATGCTCATAGGTTGAACCATCACTGAGTATGGTGGTGGGACTTGAATCTCATCACACTGAAAATGTGCCCTGAGCGCATGGGGCATGTGGTCGTACGTGCAAACGTATGTGGTGAATGGTGCTTAAATTGCGCGTTCTAATGCCAAAAGAGTTTTATACTGTTGTTTGCAATGAAAGAGCATGATTGCCTTGAGAAAGGGGTCGGGTCGTTATAATTTGGTCAACTAATGTTGACCGTTGCTTTGTTTTGCCACACCTTGGTGGGTCGTGCTTGTGCAAGTGTTGGAGATCTAAGTGGAAAATAGCGGGCTGAAGTCCCCTATGCTGCGGTGGTTGGCCCTCAAAGGCCCAATGACAAACGTTTGTTATTTTCATGTGTGGCCGGCCTGCATGTCGATGTATGTAATATACATTTTTTTAAGAAAACGGTTGTAAGGCCTTAAGGCCAAAACCTTTCTGTATTTTATATAATATTTGTTGTTGTGGTTAGTGGAAATTCCTGGTCTTTGAGTTTCGATTTAATAAATGCTTTTGCTAGAATGCACTCTGAGTTAGGATGCATGAAAATGTTATGGTAATAATAAGTAACTGTGCTAACTGTCTGCAGACTATGGAGTGGGGCCTCAGGCAGATCTTCTGTTATATTCTACGTGTCAGATGGAAGTGTTATAGTATGCCTTGACTGAAGATTGACCCTGCACGCCCTGCGGAAGTGACCAAGCTGGTTGCACCTTTAATACGGAGGTTCGCCCAGCTTCTTCCCATCATCAGCGTTAGGATGCTTTCTCCTATCCTGTGATGATGAAGAAGATGTACCATCGCCAATAGGTGCCTTCTTCTTCCTATCCCATCTCTTCTTCTTGCCCGAGAATAGAACATTGTCGTATCTTCCTGGGACTGACACTCCGACCATCAACTTTGCCAAGCTCTCCTTCGAATCTAATAGGTTCTCCAACTCCAACAAAGATGTTTGAATGGCCCAGCCTTGCACAGACATCACGAAGGCCACACTCCTTACACAAGCTGCGGATGATGTGCCTCTTCAACTTCGACTCTGATATTGGCTCTTCCGGGTCCAATGCCGAAATCTCAGCACAAATGTTCTTTATCTTCAAGAAGAAAGATGTCACAGAAAGGTCCCCCTGAGTGGCCTTAGCCAACTCATTCTCCAAGAATTATAGGTGAGCTACATTCTTCTTATTGAGCAGGACATCCTAGGCCATCTAGATTTCAGTTACCGACCAACAATCAATAATGTGGTTGAACAACTCTAGTGAAAAAGAACGCTTCAGAGGGAATGCATCCTTTGCACTGGTTCGCTTCCACGCCTTCAACGCTTCAGTATTTCCTCCAGAAGCGACCACTTCTTGTCGGTTGTCCCCACCGACAACGTCCCAAATATCCTCGCCAAGAAGGTAACACTTCATGCATGACCTCTATCGCTTGAAGTTGGTCCATGTCAAGAGCTCAATTCCAATCCCTCTTGCAAAATCTGCTTCCATTATTATCAGTTGAATCACTTGAACTTCAATGAAGGTACAATAGCCTTAGATTGGTGAACTACAACTCTTCAACATCCCTCTGATACCATATAAAAATTTCTATGCGGGAGCTAAAACTGAGGTCGTAGGAACACTCAACCGCAACCGAAGACAAGTAAAAGATAGCAACAACAGGATCACAAGAGTTTTCAATTGAAATAAACTACTTTTACAGGGCGAGGCAAACATTTCAAGACGTAATTTTACAATGCAATCCAGGGAAAAAAATAGCAACAAGTTAACCATGTAGACAGAATCTTTTAACCGCACAAGCTATGAAACTACCAGTAGTGTCCACTGAGACCGCCAAAGCCGCCTATTCGCGGCTAACCGCGCGGACTGCTGTTATTGCAATTTTGAAGGAAGTCGAACATAACCTGCTGATAGACCGGGCAAACTGCTCCGCTTATCCGCAACCCCGAGGAAGTGACCAAGTCACTGATTCAGCGACTTGCTACTAACCGCTGACTGTATCCGCGAACTATTCCACACCAAGCTTCTACTAGTCGCCTGATATTAGTGGCACAGCCTGCACAGATTCAACTTCCTTACTCGCAGCGGTTATAAAACCATAACCGCAAAATCAAGCGTGAGATAGCTCTTACTATTCACTACATATTTATGACGAGCCGAGTGTCCTTTTTATAGATGTGAGGAGGAGTGCCGTCACCACCAATACTGATAGGATAACTGTCTGTCAACCTTGTCGACTAACACCATGTATTCGCACAGTGCGGATAACAACACCAGTCTGCCAAGGTCGCGCCATTGATAAGGCAAAATAGACATGATTTTACAATGCAATCCAGGGAACAAAAAATAACAACAAGAAATTAACCATGCAAACATAATCTCGTAACCGCACATGCCGCAAAACCGCCATCAGTATCTGCCAAAACCGCCAAAGTCTCCTATCTTGTAACACCTCTGTCCGTCATATGAAATATAACAGAGGGTCTGGCTGGGGCCCCACGCCATATTCCACAGACAGTCAGCGACGTTACGTATGAATATCAAAAACCAGTACACGCATCCTAACTCAGAGTATTCTAGCGGAAGCTTTAGAGGTTATTACTAAACTCATCAACCATGAATGTCCACTACATAAATAACCATATTTATATATATCTCAAGAATGTATACAAAGATACACAAAAGTGTTTGGCCTTAAGGCCTTACTGTTAAACTTCACACATGTGGATTACATACATCGGCACGCAGGCCGACCTCACATGAAAATAGCAAAACTTTTCCATTCGGCATTCGAGGGCCAGCATAGCAACAACAACAGCAAGGGCTTCAGCCCACTATTTCCCGCTCGGCTCTCCAAAACCTGCATGGGGACAATCCACCGCAATGGTGGTAAACAAGGCAACGGTCAGCTTTCAGCTGACCAAATTATAACAACCCTACACCTTTCTCGGGGCAGTGGTATACCTTCCCTGCAGGCAATGCATTTTCACAACAGATATATCACAAGAACGTGCACTCACACACAGTTCAATAAATCACAAATGAATTCCTCAACGGCCAAACGTTTCGTGCACTCAGGGCACATAATTCGGTGTGCCGAAGTGTCAGGCCCCACCACCATTCTGAGTTCCAGAATGGCAACACTTGAGCATTTATGCTCAACGTCCTACGACCAGAGACTTTAGTCTTAATGACATACATCCACAGACTCTCATTATGTGATCCTAATGAATGCCAATAACTTAGGCTCTCAAGTTAGATAACCATAACGTGGATATAGTTCAGCCCTTGCCCGTTGCTCAAATCGCCAGTTCAATGTCTAGACTGACGCGGGTCGGCTTCCCCTTGTCCGTTCGGCTCACTAGGCTTCCAGAGCTCATAGCTCGCATTAGCCACCCTATCTCCAAGAGACTGGCTTCACAACAGATTTCCTGGGAGCTATCGCCAGCTACACCCAGTATCGTCTGTGGCTTTAGCGACAAAATTAAACTTTTGTCCCCACCTCAATCATAATTGGACCAACGATCTAGAAAATCCTGCAACAACCTGCAGTGCCAGAAAACTTGTCTTTCACATCACAAATAGCTCACTAAGAGCTATTGCCGTCAGTGACACTAACTGTCACCCGACGATATTAACAATTCTTCAAAACTGTGATTTTCCTAAGGTATTTTCCTGGAGCTCCACTCCAATACTTCCTATTACTCCACTTCATTGGCACAACCCACAGACATCGTAAAATACTCGTTTATACGCGGAATCTTCTCTGGTTTGCAAAATAAAGCATCACTAATCCAGACCAACTTATCCAGATGGACTTCACACAACATGTCTATTCCGTACTACACACTTCCGGATTTATATGCAATCTGACTTGGGGATACGAGTATTGTCCCAACGGAATCTCTTAACAATTCCACCTTTTGGCGAAGGATTCCATACATATGCAAACTTAGGACTTCACTTGTCCAAGAAGGAAGATCATTATCCTTTTAGTTTTTTTCAGAGCCATGACAAAGCTTTTCTACGCAGATGGAAAGGAGCGCCTCATTTTCCCCTTCGCGGATCTAGCCTCAGATCCCGCTTCTGATGAGGGAATCTCCTTCAGCACCTTCACAAAGGTCAACACAAACCCTTAGCTCCAGCCTTTAGTTCTCTTCTCAAGAACTTGGATGAAATGAAGAGAGAGAGAGAGAGAGAGAGAGAGAGAGAGATGGAAAGGGAATGACTTCTCATTCCTATTCTTCTCTGGTTAAGTGGAGTCTGGAGTAACCCCAGCCATATGATCTCTACATCAAAACTAAGAAAAGGCCAAGATTTGGGTTGACTGGTCAACTTTGGTGTTATCACCTAGCGATATCGACTCTCGTCACTCGGCGAAATCTCCTTAACCACTTTGACCGCTTTGACCGCTTTGGTCTCTTTGACCGCCTTATGACACGTTACATGCCACATGGCACTATCGCTCGAGGATACCCACTATCGCCCGTAATATCCACTCAACGCTTTCAGGCGTTGGGTGCATCGAGAGCGTCGAGAGCGTCATGTGCGTCGAGTGCATAGAGTGACAACTGAATGCTTTATTGCTATCGCCATCCGGCGATACCCACTATCACCACTCGATGATATCTTTCGACGTTTCGTCGAAGGCTTTGAGTTCGTCGAGTACGGCTCGACGAATGCAGCTATCGCCAACAGGCGATACCCACCGTCGCTTGGCGACAGTGACAAATTTCTACTGTCAAATTTGGGGTGTAACAACTCTCCCCTCCTTACAAAAATTTCGTCCCAAAATTTGCATAACAGTATAGGAAAGAAAATAACAAATATGTTACAACATATATTCTCTTCCCAAAAAATGTTACAATATTTTATACAAACAACTCGGGAAATTTAGCACGCATGGTTTGCTCTCGCTCCCATGTTAGCTCCTTACGACAATAGTTGTCCTAGCGGAACTTGACAATCCTGATTTTCTTGTTCCATAGCTGTTTGATCTTCGTATCCTAAATCCGAATGGGCCTAACCTTCGTGGTTAGCTTACTATCGACCGGTACTTGATCTGCAACAACCACTTGAGCTGGTTCTTTCACAGCTTTTCGCAACACCGATATGTGAAACACGTCGTGCAACCCACTTAACTCCACTGAAGAGCTAACTGATAGGCAGCTTCTCCAATCTGCTCCACCACTTCAAACGGACCAAGATACCTCAGACTCAACTTTTTCAAGCGCTGAATCCTAGACACGCCTTTGAATGGCTTGATTTTCAAGTATACCCACTCGCCAACTGCATACTCTATGTTTTAGTGCTTGGTATTGTAGTACTTTACCTGCCTATCTTGGGCTATCATTAGACTCTCTCAGATATAACGTATTGTCAAATTAGTGAAAGTCTTTGATTATAAGGGTAGCTAATCACCTAGAGAGGGGTGAATAGGTTATTGTAGTCTTTTAAGGTTCTTTAAAATCTTCTATGACTTATGTCCTACTGTGTATACTTAATTCAGCTTTCAAGAACACAATACTCAGCACAGCAAAACACAAGACACAACACACCATATTTTTATAGTGGTTCCCCAGTGTATGGGTACATCCACTGTCCCTCTCCGCCTTTCTAATAATATGTTAGACAAGGCTCTTATCCAAAAACTATAGCTCCTCAGATACTACAGCACGATCCCACTGGATCAGTCAGTCTCCACTGAGACTTACAACACTGGCTCACAGCCCTCCACACAGTAATCTCCTGAAAACCCAACACAGGCACAAATTCCCTTTACACAGGTTGGGAGAAATAACCCCACACCGATCCACACAGGGATCCAATCATAGGCCCACGACCCTAACGCAGATCTCACAGATCCTTCTCACAGCCTTTATAATTTAGGCTTTACAATAAGATCTCACAGATCTCTCACACAGCCTAATCAATCTAGGCCTCAATACAGATCTATCATAGATCCACTGATTTTGAAATAGTTGTTGATTTGACTCAAGAGAAATTATTCTCTGAGTCAATTTCTTCCTGGGCTAAGTAAATCTCAGCCCTATCTGCTTCTCGTTTTTTTTAATGTTAATCAGAAAAATTAATTTGATCTCAATCTAAGCTATTATTTATAATCTCGTTGATTTGTGGGATGATTGACACGTGTCCCAATTTTAACGGTAGTTAAAACCTCAGATTAATCAGATTAAGATTCACTGTAGACTAACAGCGACGTTAATATCGATTTGCAGCATTTAAATAATGAATCTGAAATTCGTTGACTTGTTGACTTTTCTGACATCAGCATCATTCTGGACTTAGAAAAATCAAGCATCATATCAGAAATACTCAGTTCGACGAACTCAAAACTCAGTTCGATGAACCCATAGCTCAGCTCGATGAAATCAAGCATTATTTCAGAAATCCTCTGTTCGACGAACTCAAAACTCAGTTCGACGAACCCAAAGCTTAGCTCGATGAAATCAAGCATCATTCCAGAAATCCTCACGTCGACGAACAAGTGAAAGCTGAGTTTGATGAACTCTGAACTCAGTTTGATGAACTCAAAGCTCAGCTCGACGAAAAGTGGATAAGTAAAACTCAAAAATTCTGGACTTAGAATTTTCTTCAGCCCTGCTAGACGTTGAGTGATGTTGAGTGAATAGGACATACTCAACGAATCTGGAGTTGGAAATATTTCAGCTCTGCTAGGCATTGAGAGCATTGAGTGTATATGCCTCACTCAATGCTTTTTTCCTTGGCCACATTCTTCTGTCTGCTTAAAAACATTGAGAGTGTTGAGTGTATAAGCTTCACTCAATGCTTTTGTACTTAATCCTGAATTTCTGCAACCTTGCCTTCTTGCTAAAGTTTGTCATTAACATACAACATGGCGTTGAGTGATAAAGCTTCACTCAACGCTTCTGGACTTAATTGATTTTTTTGGCTTCCACTGCTTAGGCTTTGACATGATATCCTTGACTCAACGATTCTGGCCATATAGCGTTGAGTATGATGGGCTCATTCAATGCCTGTGGACTTAGCCACATTTCTGTCTTTTCAATACTGTAAGCTTTGACTGCTTGCCTTCACTTTGAGTCCACCTGTCATTGTCTCTTGAACTATATGTCCAATCCTTTTGAAAAAGACCAACCTGTTTGCATGAATTTAAACATATATCAAATATAACTATGTGTATACCATTGACCTGTTTGACTTCTTACAAATCTAGGACATTGGGATCAATGGACCCAACAATTAGCCTCTTCGACTTCCTTACGCTTATACAATTTAGACTCGTATGTTTCCGCCCAAGCTAATGGTTTACGGCACATCCTACCATAAAAAGCTTCAAAATGCGCCATTTGTATACTAGCTTGATAGCTATTTAATGCAGGCACATGGTTTCGATGGATTAAACTATGCGTTTTTAGGTTCGGTAATTAAAATAAATACGTCGTGTGCAGTTTCTCTAATTAACACTATCGATTACTCAAGCAATTAACGACATAATTTTCAACATCAAACAACACAAATGTTCGCTACCCCTTATAGAGATTGAACAAGGGCTATATGCCAATGTTCACTCAAGCGAAAAGGATCTACCCGATCCGGACAATTAGAAATTCAAATTAAAATTATACGCAAACATTCACAATTCCAATAAGAGAAAATCTGGACTAAAATAGCGATTTAAATGATGTCCAAATCGATCCCAAATTAATTTAAAACGAGGTCAACCAAATCACATGAACATGAGGAGAAATCAAGGATAATGAATCCGATTTCTTCTAGCGTTCATGAGTTCTACCCGCTCCGATTTATATGAAAATATTCAGAAGAAAAACACGCTAAAAATTAAGATTTATTATAGCACAATATTCAATATAAATCAGGACGGATTACTAGCCTTCTATTCCACCAAAATCTCACAATAATAAGAATAACACACAAGAGATGGTTAGAGAACTCGTTACCCAAATCCCATGAAAGATCCGTCGACAAAGATGAGTGGAGGAAGCACTCACGACGGTGGTTGAGTCTATCTCCACGCGAGTTCACGGATTCGCACCGGATGATAAAGACATGAGCCGTTCTTCTTCCTTTTTGCAAAACCCTAAGAGAGAGGGAAACTTGGTGGGCGAAATTTTGGAAGGTAAAAGAGAGGGTAGTGGCTAGGAGGTTTGCCAAAATTCTTGGAGTAGAAGGAAGGAGAGGTAGATGTTGGGACTCTCACAAAAAGGAGGAGGGAGAGGGGAAGGAGAGGGTGACCGAAACACCAAGAGGGGGGAGAGGAGGAGGCCGACGACTAAGAGAGGGCAAGAGAAAGAGGGGGGCCGAATTTTGCCTAAGGGGGAAGAGAGAGGTAAGGGGGAAATTCAAATTTTGAATTCAAAGTTTCAATTTTTCATTCTTAATTATGAAATCCTACAACAACATGGCCTTAAGTAGCCCACACCATTCAATCTCAACCCTTGAAATAATATAAACTCATGATAGTTATATACACCATCATAATACATGAAATAAAAAAAATACAATAAGGAAATGCTTGGAAATAAAAAATGCTTAAATTAAAATTGCATTAAATAGAAATTGCTAAAAAATAATAATTGATAAAAATATATAATTTTAATTATTTAATTTATAATTATACATTTTATTTAATGGCGGCGGCGGACGTCGAGCAAAACATGTAGTGACGGCGGCATTGGCGAAGAAATGTCGTGGTAGAATTTCATCTTCAAGCTTGCGGCATCGATCGTCCCAATCCACAAACTCTCTATGACGGGGATCAACGACCGTATCAACATCGTCGCCATTAATCATCCCCCACTCAAAATTACTCATCACCGATGAGTGGCCCGTAAGGGGAGAATAGTCAAAAGCAGCAACAATATGGGGCAAATCTGGCCCCGCTATCCATGTTGTAGTAGCATGAACATCCATCAGCACTGAGAACCTTTTTGGCAATGAAACAACAAGACTTTCGAGAAAACTTGAAAGGGTGTTAAGCAAAAGAAATAAAACTTGAATCCTACCATCCGGTTCAAGAACCAAGGAGTCCACATGGAAAATAGATACGACAAGACTAACACTCCCCAACCCAAGAGAACATTTAGTGGGAGGAAGAAACGACAGAGAAAGCCACTCAAGTGGAACAGAGACGTACAGTAAAAAGTCTGAAAACTTGAAATAAAGTGAAACACCCTGTGCTATATAAAAATCTGAAATAAAAGCATGAAATTCGAAGTTCTTCATATCCATGGATGAGTCGGCTTTCCTACGTATTAAATTATTAACGGAGCCAGAAAGCATCCACTCGGGGACTGACCAGACTAAACCCAAATCACTAATTCTAGCGTAGGACGGTCTCAGCATGGATTGGAAGTGCATGCAACATAACTTAAGATGAACGGCTAACGTCCTATATACATGAGGAGTGAACCCATGTACTACATGACTTGACCCAAATGCGCAGGATAAGGGGGTTAAGTCAGGTGGCACGGGAGCCTTATAATCAAAAATGATTTTAATGGGCTCCAAAACCACAGTTTTAATTTTAACATTAATATTTTTACGCTTGGCAAGAAGATATGCCTACCGCTCATCATGAACAATTGAATTGGACGCACCCGGATGTGAAAGGATGTGCGAGCGATACAACTCAAGGGACCCATCTATAGTCACTAACATGTGGACATGAGGGTCATCAAAAGGTGGTGGGTAAATGCGTGCAATCGGGTGTGGTATATAAGTATTTCTAAGGGGTATCACATCTTGAGGCACAATAGCCAAAGGGTCAGAAACAGTCGAGGACAGAACTGTAGACGGACATGCAGAAAAATGAACTGTCAAAGGTGATGCGTAGTCAGATCTATGAGGTGCGGTGAAAAGACCAAATACTAGTACGCTCAACCTAGTAACATCTATACGCTGAGACAATGCCAATGTAGGAACTAATAAAGTGGGCGTCACACAAAAACTCAGACTAGGACTACCGGTTCTACGTCCTAAAAAGTCATCTAAGATAGGCAAATAAACAGGGGGAAGGGTCGGTAAAATCAATCCCGGGATAAAATTTGAATCAGTATAAATTTCTCCCAATGGTGACGACATCAAGGAACTCTCATCCGGGTGTACATTTAAAGAATCGTCCAAAAATACCCTTCCCTTATATGGTAACTCATCAATAATAATAATAGGGACATCCTCACACTCAGGCTCCTCAGATAACTCAGATAAACTCTCAGTGGGAGCTATCATAGGCTCTATCACGATGGGGATCGTATCCTGGAGAGGGCACTCAATACTAGGGTGGTCACACACAACACTATCAGCACAAGTAATAGACAACGGAATACACTCACAGATCGGAATACACTCACTAGGGATTCCCTCACTATTAGAATCATCAGACTCGTCGGGCACTATCGTACGTGAAGGAATACTCTCACCTAGCTGGTCAACTTCCGAATCCAGAGATACTATATTCACATCAGAATCCTCAGAGGTATCAGTCACTATCTCAAGTGGCTTAGACGTCAAGGCTAAAGGAGACAAAGATCTAGTAGTAACATCTTTTGCGTCCAAGACATATGATCTATTAGGAATGGTTTCCCTAAAGGTGGTAGTAGATACAGTATGGGCAGGCCGACCTTTGGGGGAAAATGATCTAGCATTAGGTATAAAATCATTCCTATAAGAAGGTATGAGACTAGCATCATAACGATACTCAGTCACAGTCTTGGTGTTAGTATTGCGGAGATAGGCGGGATCAAATTGATCCGCAAGTAGGTTACGCATTGCCGGCCAAGCATGTTTATAACTACCAACACGACGCTCTTTGTTTAGCCAAAATACCTGGGCTTGACCTACTAATCGTTCTCGTGCTATGATAACCTTGTGGTGGTCATCCCAGTCGTGAAAATCAATTTCAATTTCTATTCCCTTAAGCCAGTCTCTAAAAGTTTTGGAACACCCATAGCCGTCATAAGTGGGTACCTGTCTTCTTGTGTCAGGATAAGCGTGGGGATGGTTGGTATTCCTATTGTATGAAGGCAAGGCTGGGGTGTGTTTAGCCATGGCTTTATCATACCAATAGTCTAAAAGGGAAGCATAAACGTCATAGGCCATATCACTGAGAACCGGAGAGATAAACTCACCCGGATTTGGTGCACATGCAATGAATAAAAGATTCTGACCCAAATAAATTTAGGAAAGATATATTTATTCCCGCTTAATAACTAAGGTAATAAAATATATTTTTTTGATTTTCTGGATGAAAATAATATGGAGATTATTAAAATAATTTTTGATTTTTTGTAGGAAAATTAAAATTTTAGGACGCTATTGGCAGACCAGGAATTTTGTTTTTGTAATTTTGACAAATAAACGTGCAAGATAAGTGCGTGTCGGTGTACTAATTAAAGGGGGAAGAGTGCCAATTAGGAAATTGATGTGAACCTCCCTCTGATACCAAATTGATGCAGGCCCATGGTATCGACGAATTAAACTACCCATTCTTAGGGTTCGGTAATTAAAATAAATACGTCGCGTGCAGTTTCTCTAATTAACACTATTGAATACTCAAGCAATTAACGACATAATTTTCAACGTCAAACAACACAAAGGGTCGCTACCCCTTATAGAGATTGAACAAGGGCTATATGCCAATATTCGCTCAAGCGAAAAGGACCTACCCGATCCGGACAATTAGCAATTAAAATTAAAATTATACGCAAACATTCACAATTCCAATAAGAGAAAATCCAGACTAAAATAGTGATTTAAATGATGTCCAAATCGATCCCAAATAAATTTAAAACAAGGTGAACCAAATCACATGAACTCGAGGAGAAATCAAGGATAATGAATTTGATTTCTTCTAGCGTTCATGAGTTCTACCCGCTCCGATTTATATGAAAATATTCGGAAGAAAAACAAGCTAAAAATTTTGATTTATTATAGCACAATATTCAATATAAATCAGGACGGATTACTAGCCTTCTATTCCACCAAAATCTCACAATAATAAGAAGAACACACAAGAGATGGTTAGAGAACTCATTACCCAAATCCCAAGAAAGATCCGTCCACAAAGATGAGTGGAGGAAGCACTCACGACGGTGGTTGAGTCTATCTCCACGCGAGTCCACGGATCTGCACCGGACGATGAAGACACGAGCCGTTCTTCTTAGTTTTTTCAAAACCCTTGGAGAGAGTGAAACTTGGTGGCCGAAATTTTGGAAGGGAAAATAAAGGGTGGTGGCTAGGAGGTTGGCCAAAATTCTTGGAGTAGAAGGAAGGAGAGGTAGAGGTGGGGACTCTCACAAAAAGGAGGAGGGGGAGGGGAAGGAGAGGGTGACAGAACCACCAAGGGGGGAGAGGAGGAGGCCGACGGCCAAGAGAGGGCAAGAAAAAGAGGGGGGCCAAATTTTGCCAAAGGGGGAAGAGAGAGGTAAGGGGTAAATTCAAATTTTGAATTCAAAGTTTCAATTTTTCATTCTCCATTATGAAATCCTACAACAACATGGTATTAAGTAGCCTACACCACTCAATCTCCACCTTTCAAATAATATAAAATCATGATGCTTATATACACCCATCATAATACATGAAATAAAAAAATACAATAATGAAATGCTTGGAAATAAAAAATGCTTAAATTAAAATTTCATTAAATAGAAATTGCTAAAAAATAATAATTGATAGAATATATAATTTTAATTATTTAATTTATAATTATATATTTTATTTAATGGCGGCGGCGGATGTCAAGCAAAACATGTAGCGATGGCGGCGTTGGCGAAGAAACGTCGCGGTAGAATTTCATCTTCGAGCTTGCAGCATCGATCATCCCAATCCACCAACTCTCTATGACGGGGATCAACGACCACATTTGAATCGTCGCCATCACTATTGTTATAGGTGAACTCAATCATATATAGATGGTCTTCTCACCTCTTCCCGAAATCCGAGGCACACATTCAGATCATGTCCTCCATCGTTCTGTTTGTCCTCTCAGTCTGGCCTCCATTTGAGGATGAAAGGTCGTACTGAACTGTAGTTTAGATCTCATCAACTAATAGATTAGCCTCCAATCATTAGAAGTATAGCGCCCATCTCGATCACGTATAATATTACGGGGCACACTATGCAATCGTACTATTTGTTTGACATAAAGCTTGGCCAAGATTTCACTGAATCATCCCTCTTGTTCGGAATGAAGCTAGCCACTTTAGTCAATCGGTCCACGATCAACCAAATAGAATCGTTCCCGCATTGCGATCTCGGCAAAATGTGCACGAAATCCATCGAAATGTAATCAAACTTCCATTCTGGAATAGGTAGTGACTTCAGGATACCTCAAGGCTTCTAACATTCTGCTTTCACTAAAGCACATGTTTGACATTTTGCCACGTAGAAAGATGTTTTTCTTCAACCTTGGCCACCAAAATAGTTTCTTCATGTCCTTGAACATCTTAGAGTGCTCCCCGGGTGAATTGAGTACTTTGTAAAATGTGCTTCGTACATCAACTCCTCACGAAGTTTACCCATATTTGGGAAGCACAAACGACCGTCTTTTCGCCAAAGACCGTCGTCTAAGGAAAATTGGGAATTTGACCCTTCCGCTGCATACCGCTTTAGACTCTCATCGAGTTCTATTGCTCGCCGAACCCTATCTGCAAGGTCATACTGTACCTTCGTCCAGTTCAGAAATGCCTTTGTAGTGGAATTCTAGTCAATCCAAGAAATATCTAAAGTTTCTAGCTCTTAGATCAGACGTTCATCATGCATCTGCAACCAATTTGCCTTTGCCAGAGTCCTAGGACTGAAGGCATCTGCGTCGACGTTTCCCTTCCTGGGAGTGTAATGAATCTCGAAGGCGTAGTTTCCAAGGAACTCCATCCACCTTCGTTATCTCATATTTAGATCCTTTTGATCCAGTAAATACTTTAGGCTCTTATGGTCAATGAATATATCAACTTTCACGCAATATATATAATGACGCCATAGTTTAAGTGCAAAAATCACCGCCACCAACTCCAAATCGTTTACGTGATAGTTTCATTCATGAACTTTCAACTGTCGTGAGTCATAAGCTATCACTTTGCCAAACTAAAGAAGAACACAGCCTAAGCCACTCCCTGATGCATCACTGTAAATCTCATAGCCGTTTGTACTACATGGAGAACCTAGAATGGGCGTCATGGTCAAACGACTCTTCAGCTCTTCAAAAGCTCATGCGCACTCCGGCGTCCAGACGAACTTCTACTCTTTCCTCGTCAGTGTGGTGAGAGGCAAGGCTATCCGCGAAAAGTTTTCTACGAAGCTCCTGTAATAGTTCGCTAGTGCATGGAAACTCCTGACTTCGGCTACAAAAGACAACACCGACCACTCCCATATTGTAACTATTTTCGCAGGATTCACCGCAATGCCCTCTCCACTAACCACATGGCCAAGAAGGGCCACTGACAACAACTAGAACTCATACTTCAAGAACTTGGCCTAGAGCTTGTTTCTCCTCAAGGTATGTAACACTATCCGTAAATGGTTTGCAAGGTCCTCTTCAGACTGAGTGTACACAAATATGTCGTCAATAAAGACGATCACAAATAAGTCCAAGTAATCCCGAAATGTTCGGTGCATTAGATCCATGAACACCGATGGCACATTATATAGCCCAAACGACATCACAGTGAACTCGTAATGATCGTAGTGTGTTCCAAATATTGTCTTGGGAATGTCACATTCCCGAATCCTCAACTGGTAGTAGCTAGATTTCAAATCCATCTTCGAGTACACCGTTGATCCCACCAGTTGGTTGAACAAGTCATCTATCCATGCAATCGAATATTTATTCTTTTCCATTAACTTGTTCGAATCTCGATAGTTGATGCACAGCAACAAGCTTCCGTCCTTCTTCTTAACAAAGAGGACTGGTGTGCTCTAAGGTGACATACTTGGGCGTATATATCCTTGCTCTAAAAGCTCTTGTAATTTAACCTTAAGTTCCGGCATATACTTCGGCGATATACGGTATGGTGAGCGGGCCACAGGTTTCGCACCCGACACCAACTCAATAGAGAAGTCAATCTCCTGCTGGGGCGGTAACCCCAGAAGATCTTTAAGAAATTCATCAACATACTCCGATACAATAGAAACATCACTCAAACTGGTCTTTGGCTCAACAACCACTAAAAGCGTGAAGAATAACTCTGTGCCCTTCCGAACAGCCTTGACTACTTTGAGAGCAGATATGAAGATCTTGCTCGACCCTTGCATACCAACGAATTTAGTCTCCAGCTCGGTATTATGAACCAGTGTGACTTCCTTTGAGTTGCAATTAATACAGGCACGCTGCTCTGTAAGCCAGTCCATACCAAAGATCACATAGAACTCAGATATCGGCATCAAGGATGCTTCTAACCCGAAATCCCGACTTCCTATCTGTATTTCACAAAGTAAGACCTATTTATTCGCATGACACATCCATTAGGCAATAAGATTGATAGGCTCTCTAATGGCACACCAGTTGGCACTCTAATCCGATACACGAAATCCTCAGATAGAAACGAATGTGAAGTACCCGTGTCAAACAGTGCTCTCGCCGGACAGTCCCAAATAAGGACATAGACTAATACACCCAAATCATACACAAGCTACACACATGGTATGAAGCATAATAAGTAATATCTTAACTCGTACCTATGATGATGTCACTTTGCTTTATGGACTCCTGTTGGCCAAGGTTGTACACCCTCGACTGAGCTGGAGCATAGTAGGATGCAGTGGACTCCACTGCCTTTCCCTTTTCAGCATACGTTGCTCCTTACTTTTTCTCACCCTTTGGAGGACCACTCCGACAATCGCTGGCAAAGTGTCCTGGTTTGCCACAGTATAACATGTATGTGGGCCTTGCCAAGAAGTTGCTCCAAAAGCAACAGTAGAGGGAGCATGTCCAGGATACTTGGATCTCTTACCCTGTTTCCTTCGATAGTTTGATTTTCCCGGGTGCGACACTTTGGACTCCTGCTTTGTCACGGTCAAGTCCCTCTTGCCTTGTACCCGCTTCATATCTTTCTCCAATGCACGAGCTGTATACACCAATAATTGAAACCCTTTGTAACGCCCCTGATTTTCCGGCAATTATTTAATCCTCTTGTTTACGTTATAATGATGTAAGGAGCGTTATGTTAACGTGTAGTTGACGGCGCATCGCCGTTAGTGCGTTTTCACATCTGTTCGGTCGAGTCGGTCAAATTCGTGAATCCTTGTCGAAAACAGAAAATTTTGCGTTAGGAAATTAAATTAATTAATTTTTGACATGCTCGTAATGTTTCGTCGCGATCCGAGCGATATTCGAGCCACTGCGAATTTCCGAAATTTTGTAAAATTTATGTTCGCCGTAGAATTGAAAAATTAAAATCTCAAGAACGGCTCGTTGGATTTTGGTTTTGACTTCTCCATTGGGTTCGTAGCGTCAGTGTTCGCTTACGGTGCGAATTTCGTTTAATTCGGCGCCCATTTGGGTCTCCGTTTTGATCTCGTATTTTCTTATTCAAAATTATAAAAATATGATTATTTTAATATTAAAGCACTATTCAAAGATGTCATTTACCATTCATCTCTATACTTAAATTTTTGATATATTTATAAAAAATACTATTCATGCAATTGTCTCTCGAGTGAATTTTTGTTCTTCTCCAGTGAATTTTTGATCTTCTCGAGTGGTTTATTGTTCCTCCCTACTGATTTACTATTCTTCTCTCGAGTGGTTTTCTGTTCTTCTCGAGTGAATTATTGTTCCTCCCGAGTGATTTATTGTTCTTCTCTCTGAGTGATTTTCTGTTCTTCTCGAGTGGTTTCCTGTTCTCAACCACCAGAAGCAATCTTCTCGAGTTAAATTTTTCTTGTTCTCGAGTGTCTGTTTTCCTCTTCTCGAGTACTCTTAAACCTGTTCTCGAGTAGTCGGCTGTCCTTCTCAAGACATCCGTTCTAGTCTGCGTTCGGGTGCCATTTTGAGTGTCAAAATGGTGTCGTATAAAAAAATGGTTAACACAAAATTTGTTCGTCTCAACGATATCTACAACTTTCATGTTAAGCACTTTTCGATTTGAAGCCATCGTAAGCCTCTATTTTTGTTCTCCGTACGTCCGCACTTAAAATACCCGTCTCTTTCCTGTTTAGACAAAAGAATATATATATATATATATATATATATATATATATATATATATATATATATATATATATATATATATATATATATATATAGGGCCGCGTTCATATGAGAAGACATATGCCGTGCGAACTGTGCGAACTCCCTCATTTGGGCACCAAAATGGACATGTAATATATGGATTTTGACTGGCTCGACGAGACCTACAACTTTCATGTTGAACACTTTTCTTAATTTTGCACGGATAAGCCGGATTTTGGACCCGAAAATATCTGGGCGGAACGTGACTCATTCCGCCCAGATATTTTCGGGTCCAAAATCCGGCTTATCCGAGCAAAATAAGGAAAAGTGTTCAACATGAAAGTTGTAGGTCTCGTCGAGCCAGTCAAAATCCATATATTACATGTTCATTTTGGTGCCCAAATGAGGGAGTTCGCACAGTTCGCACGGCATATGTCTTCTCATATGAACGCGGCCCTATATATATATATATTTATATATATATATATATATATATATATATATATATATATATATATATATATATATATATATATATATATATATAAAATAGATCAACTTCACCGTCATCCTCACGTCTTGACCGAACCAGAGAGCGAGAGTGACGGCGGAGTTCTAAGTTTGTGAAGCTTCGGATCGCCGCCGTCGGAGCTGCGGTGCTCGGAATCGCAAATCGAGCATAGATCCGGAAAGCTCTCACCGAGATCTTCATGGTCGTGGTAAGTATTTCTCGTTTCGTGGAAGTTTTTCGTTAGAGTTTTTAGCCCTAACCTCTCTTTTGGCCAAATCCTTGTAGATTCCACTTCCCCGAGCCTTCTTTTAGCTAGATCCGTGATGTGCTGTAAATTAGAAGACCGATTGGAGTAGAAACCGAGGAAAGTGGTGTTCTTGACCTCCCTCTTGCTCTTTTCTTCCAAATATTTTTGTCATATTTTGTGGGTTTGATATGTTTAAATTTCCTAAAAACTTGTTTTGAATTTATAATTTATTTTTCTTGGATTATGACGTGTGTTTCATCTAAAACTATTACTCCCAATTTTATCTCGTAAGGTGGGTAAATAAATGTTGTGGTCGTGTCTCTTTAACCATCGAGTCATTTTGATTATTGCGACACCTTGTGCGTCCAATTGTTTTGATTGTGCCGCACCTTGCTCAACCCTTGCAATGTGCTTATACAGTCCAAGTCGTCTGTTGACGGTTAGTCTATGATGAATAAAAGAAACTATGCGCGTATAATTATGTAACTAAAGAAAACTTTGATGGTTTGTGGGCATTGTGGTTTCTCCCTCGGCATGGTGCCTTATGGTGGAGTTAGTGCGCGTGGTGGACCTTCATCCCGGGCACATTACCTTAGCTGTTGGTCTATACGCATTGGGGTTTCTCCCTCGGCATAGGGCCTTTTGGCTGGGCTTGTGCGCATTGTGGACCTTTTACCCGGCACAATACTCTTTCCTGTTGAGCTGATCAGTCTCTTTCAAAGTGATGAATAACATGTATAATAAAGAAGGTTGAATGCATGAACTTGTAATGTTTGACACTCTATTCTATCCAACAATTGAGATTAGTCTTTCTTACATGTCTTGATTTACTATTGGCATCTGTTTCTCTGATACTGACCTTTTGCACGACTGGTAGCTTGTTTCTGAGGCGTTCTTCTTTTGAATGCCCTAGGTCCAGAGCAGTAGCAGGTTTAGCTGATAGAGTTGTGCTTCTGGTGCTGCGAGTTGCTGCAGCCATTTGTTTCTGCCACCGAGTGTTGAGGTAGTTGTTTTGTTAGACATGACTGCTTCTCTATGGGTTCGTGTCAGTTATTGACGCCCATAGTCTTAGGCTTCTTATGACAGTTTACTGGATACTTTACTGCTGTTACATATTGTTAATTTATACTTGCTCTCTGGGAAGGATTTATGTTAGGATACATGTAGTTACTTTAAGTATACAAAAATGCATTCTGGAATATTGTCATGCCATAACTTTTAACTGCAAAATTTGCTAATTTTAAGCGATATAAAAGTATTTTTATTTATATTAAATGCAGAAGTCACATCATCATTATGATATGCTAGGCTTACATTCTCATATAGGATAACAAATGAATCAAACTAAGTATTTTCCGCTGCGTAAACTTATATATTTTCTCACTTATGAACTAGTGATCTACCCGACCGAGGGACACGGTCAATAACTCAAATAAAGTTATATGCATTTTTGTAAACTTAATTTCATAAGTCTTTTACATAAAGTAAATGTGAGGACGAGTCGCTTGAGCGTCTGCAGTTGTCCCCTGCATGACGTGGCATCACGACGCGTATTTTCTTTTAATCTGACGTATTATTTAATATGGAGAAAATGTGGGATGTGACAGTTGGTATTAGAGGGAGGTTATGCAAGAGAGTTGGTTGGTTTGGCAAGCCAGTCAAACAACTTTCCCTTAAGCAAAACTCTAATCGTATCACTTCGTAGCATAAACACACCGATATGTCATCAGTAGATCTTGATGGAAGCATGGACACTATACTCATAGCATGATAAGAAATATACAGGACATATTATGTAGTATGAGATGCATAATATGTGTTCGTATATGGATCCATCATAGGTGGCAATATGTGACGGCTATTTAGTATGGGATGCATAACCATAATCACATGGCTGCCCATTAGCATGTTTTTCTTTTTCGTTACATGCAATATTATGTAGTATGGGATGCATAACATTGTATGTGTACGCAACTCATAACATAAACTAAGGCTTTTTTTAGAATGCATAACACTGCATACATAACATATCATCGCATAAGCACACGTGCCAAGTTAAAGATATACTATATGACATATTTACACACATGATTTGAAATGAAATTTAAACATTCATGCATATATATTATAGGCACAAGTTAGAAGCATAGCATCATTTCATGATTTCACAAAGCAAGGTAACAACAGAGCAAGTATCTGTTCGTTTCCGATCTGATTTGGGTCTGTTCGTTCCTGATCTGATCTGAGTCAGTGTATTCGAGTTTACTAGCTTAGGTGTCTTAAGCTAGGTTCTTGATAAGTCGTTTGTTCGAATCGGTAGAATATGACCCCGAAATAATTGTGCTAAGGGAATATCTTCCCAGTTTGTGATTTCTTCGGCAAGGTTTTGACTAGATATCTGTTTGTCCTATAGAAATGCCGCCTAAACGCATTACAACGAGGTCAACTCCCCTGTCGGAGGGTGAGTCTTCTAGTGCACAGAGTGAAGCAGTGATTGAAGGGATACGACAAAGTAATGAGGCCCTGACAAGGCAGATGATGGACATGCAATCTTAGATACAATCATTGTTGGCTATCATCACTGGGCAGCAAGCTAGAGCACATGACCCTGTCGTGGGTCAAACCATTCCTACTCCGCTTGTTGCTCTAGTTCCCCAAGTCGCGCTGCCTCCTGAGATGAATTTCATTTCTCACTTCCAACGACTAGGACCTCCTTCGTATGATGGTAGAGAAGACTTTATGATATTGAATGATTGGATCATTGCCCTGGAAGAAATGTTTTCTTATTTTGGAGTTTTCTCCGATCAGAAGGTGATGATTGCGGCGTATCAGCTCAAAGGACTTGTGAAGAGTTGGTGGATTAGTGAAAAGAAGAATCTTCCTGATGGGTGCTCTTGGGAATCATTCATGTGTATGTTAAGAAGAAGTTTCTGCGATCGGTAGAGCAAGACCGTTTGATGAACAATTTCATACACCTGAAGCAGAGGCAACTCACTGTTAGTGAGTACGAGATCAAGTTTAGCAAGCTCCGTCGTTTCTCCCCATATCTGGTAGCATCCGAAGAAGGCAGGGTAAAGCATTTCCTAGGTGGTCTGAGGTATGACATCACGCAGTTGGCTAGCACATACAAGTCTGTGACCTTTGCAGAAGTAGTCGAAGATGCCTTGAAGGTTTAGGCGATAGAAAATGTGAAGAATCAGGGATTGCATGCGAAGAAGGATAAGAGGAAATCTGACGATGGAAGAAGTGTTAGGGTATTTGGCCCTACTGCGAATAAGGATAGAAGGGAAGCGTGTAGCTTCTGTGGTAAGATAGGACACCCTTTTGAAAAGTGCTTTAAGAGACTGGACGTGCAGAAGCTATCTCAGGTACACGCAATCCAGGATGCACCAAAGGGAGGCCTTGTCTGTACTTTTTGCCAAAGGAGTGGGCACGATGTGGTCCAATCTCGCAAGAAGGCTGGAGATTGTTTTCCCTGTGGCCAGAAAGGGCACATGAAGGCAAAATGCCCGCAGAGCCAGCCTGCGCTGCATGTAGTTCCGTTGCAGACTCTACCGCCGCCCCCACCTCTCATGGACAAGGGAAAAGGAAAGTTGAATGTGCTGACCAAGGAGGAAGCCCAATCATCTACTCAAGTGATCTAAGATTAGTCTTCGACTCAGCTAGTAATCTCTTATGGTTGATTTCTGGTTTCTGCATTTTAGTTGCGAGCGCAATGTGTTTAGGTGAATTTAAGGTGAAGAATAAGTGGGCACGTGTTCTGTTCGATTCGGGTGCTACTCACTCCTTTGTGGCAAGGAGTTTTGTAGATCGACATCACTGAGTTCTCGACCAGTTAGACACTTTCCTGAACGTAAAATTTCCTTCAGGAGAGCTGGTGATGTCAAGTCAGGATATCCAAAAATGCCCTATCTTCCTAGGTGGTTTTCTAGATTTTGCGGATCTGAAGGTGTTAGACTTGGAAGACTTCGACGTGATTTTTGGAATGGATTGGCTGTCTAGCTATAATGCTATCATTCAGTGCAAGCACAAGCGCTTGGATTTCATAGGCGACAAAGGCCAGCCCATGAGTTTGTATGGTTTGCCTCGTCAGGAATCTCCAATCATTTCTGTGGTACGTGCTCGTAAATTTCTAGAGTCTGGCTGGGATTCATTCCTTGTTTTCGTTTTTGTTCTGGAAGCTGCACTTGTTGCGCCTCAGGTTGAGGACGTTTCTGTGGTGTAAGAGTTTCAGGATGTCTTTACCGTTAGTCTTCCTGGACTTCCTCCGGAGAGAGAGTTGGAGTTTGTTATAGATCTTGAGCCAGACACTCGCCCTATCGCGAAAGCACCATACCGCATGGGCCTTATGAGTTAGAGGAGCTGCATACTCAGTTTGATGAGTGATTGTAGTGCGATTTTATTAGACCCAGCTCTTCCCCCTGGGGTGCACCAGTTCTCTTCGTGAAGAAAAAAGATGGAATGATGAGCTTGTGCGTAGATTATATAGAGCTAAACAAGGTGACCATTAAGATCAGATATCCGTTGCCAAGGATCGATGACTTGCTTGACCAGCTGCGTGGTAGTTTCGTGTTCTCGAAGATTGACCTTCGTTCAGGCTACAATCAGTTAAGAATCCGTGAGTCAAACGTTCCGCGAACTGCTTTTCGTTCTCGATATGGTCACCTTGAATTTCTAGAAATGTCGTTTGGATTAACGAATGCACCGTCCGTATTTATGGACATGATGAACAGGGTGTTAAAGGATTTTCTAGATAAGTTCGTAGTTGTATTCATTAGCGATGTCCTGGTATATTCCAGAAATATAGAAGAGCATGCCATGTACTTGCGCTTTATCTTGTCTACTCTAAGGGAGCACAAGCTGTATTTGAAGCTTAGCAAGTGCGAGTTCTGGTTGTCTCAGTTGTCATTCTTAGGACACATTGTAAGTAATGATGGTATCTCAGTGGATCCCGCGAAGATAGACGCAGTCTTGGATTGGAATAGACCTACATCGCCTAAGGAAATAAGGAGCTTCTTAGGGTTGGCAGGTTACTACAAAAGATTTGTGAAAGGATTCTCCGTGCTTTCTGCGCCGTTGAACAGGCTTGCTCAAAAGAGCGTAGCTTCTGTTTGGAGTGATGCCTGTGAGGAAGCTTTTCAGGAGCTCAAGAGAAGACTGTGTTCTGCTCCAGTTTTGGCATTGCCGGTGGAAGGAGTAGAGTATGCTGTTTATGTGGACACCTCGTAAGTTGGACTCGATTACTTGTTGATGCAGGATGGAAAAGTGATTGCGTATGGATCGAGACAACTGAAGGTCCATGAAATGAATTATCCTAGGCACGACTTGGAATTTGTTGCCATCATTTATGCGTTAATGTTGTGGAGACATCTTCTGTATGGGTTGTCATGCAAAATCTACACGGACCACAAAAGTTTGAAATATGTCTTCACTCAGAAATAGTTGAATTTACGCCAGCGTAGATGGTTAGAATATGTTGCGGACTATAAAGTCGATATCCTTTATCATCCCGACAAGGCTAATGTTGTAGCGGATGCCTTGAGCCGAAAGCCTGCACATATCTTTAACCTCTCAGTGCAATCCCTTGTAGAGGAGTTTTTGCTCATGGGCATAACCGTAGGGAATATCGCTTCGCCGAGTAGCTTAGAGGTGGAAGAGCCTTCATGGATTAATCTCACTAGGCTACATTAGAAAGACGATCCTGATTTGCAGCACCTCCGCAGTAGGACTGAAAAAGGGGAATTACCTGACTTTTCAATTCACGACGTTGGTACCCTAAAGTACCGCGACAGATACTGTATTCCTGCTATTGGGGATATCCGAGCAAGAATATGCAGTGAAGCGCATAGTTCAAGTGTTGCTTATCATCCTGATTCCATGAAAATGTATAGAGATTTGAAGCAGATTGTTTGGTGGTCAGGCATGAAGAACGACATCGCAAGATTTATATCAGAATGTTATACCTGCCAGGGTGTCAAAGCTGATCATAGAAGGCCAGGTGGTAAGTTAACGACTTTAGACATACTGAGGTTGAAATGGGAGAGTTTATCCATGGATTTCATAACCGGTTTGCCGTGATCTCCTCGAGGGCATGATGTAGTGTGGGTTAACATGGACAGAATAACCAAGTGTGCCCACTTTGTTCCTTTAAAGATTGATTATTCTATGGAAAAGATAGCTGAGCTTTATCTAGATGAAGTTATCAGGTTGCATGGTGTGCCTATGAGTATCATGTCAGATAGAGATTCCAGGTTTATGTATCGTTTTTGGCAGAGCTTGCAAGGAGCTCTAGGTACTGACCTTAGGTATTCTACTGCCTATCATCCTCAGACAAATGGTCAGACGGAGAGAGTGAATCAGATCTTAGAGGATATGATTAGATGCTATATTCTAGACCATGGTGGATCTTGGGATAAAAGCCTCGGACTGATGGAGTTCGCGTACAATAACAGCTATTAGGAGAGTTTGCAGATGGCGTCTTTTGAAGCTTTATATGGGAGGCGTTGTCGAACTCCCCTATTTTGGGCAGAAGTTTGTGAGAAGTCGTTGCTTGGACCGGAAGCGCCGAAGGATATGAGCATTTCAGTGACGCTCATTCGTGAAAAGCTGAGGTTGGCTTAGGAGCGATATAAAAAGAATGCAAATCAGCGCAGAGTTGATCTAGAATTTGCAGTTGGGGACATAGTGTTTCTGAAGGTCTCTCCGATGCCTGGTTTTAAGAGATTTGGAAAGAACCATAAGCTAGACCCAGGTTTTTGGGACCTTTTCAGATTCTGGAGCGCATCGGAGTTTCAGCCTATAGACTGGAATTGCCTAATTCTTTCCGTTGTGTTCACGACGTGTTTCACGTAAGCTAGTTACGGAAGTGTATTCGTAGTGATCGACATGTCCTCGACTCAGTGCCCCAGTTGCAGCCTAATCTCACGTATGTCGAAGAGCCCAACTGTATTCTAGAGACGCAAGACCGTGTGCTAAGAAAGAAGACAATTCTGATGGATAAGGTTCTCTGGCGCAATCAGGATGCTAGAGGTGCAACTTGGGAATTGGAATCCGCAAAGAGAGAATCTCATCCTCAACTGTTCTCCTAGTCTTCCTCGGTTAGTATTCTTGTTTAATGAATCCTTCTGTCGTGTCTCTCGCTCTGCCCTCTTGTTTTGTTTCGTGTTCCAAGTTTCGGGACGAAACTTCCTTTTTGGAGGGGTGACTGTAACGCCTCTGATTTTCCGGCGATTATTTAATCCTCTTGTTGACGTTATAATGACGTAAGGGGCGTTACGTTAACGTGGAGTTGACGGCGCGTCGATGTTAGTGCGCTTTCACGTTTATTCGGTCGAGTCAGCCAAATTCATGAATCCTTGTCGAAAATAGAAAATTTCACGTTAGGAAACTAAATTAATTAATTTTTGACATACTTGTCAAATTTCGTCGCGATCCGAGCGATATTCGAGCCTCGGCGAATTTCCTAACTTTTGTAAAATTTATGTTCGCCGTAGACTTGAAAAAATAATATCTCAAGAATGGCTCGTCGTATTTTTGTTTTGACTTCGTCATTGGGTTCGTAGCGTCAGTGTTCGCCTACGGTGCGAATTTTGTTTAATTTGGCGCGCGTTTGGGCCTCCGTTTTGATCTCGTATTTCCTTGTTCAAAAATATAAAAAATATGTTATTTTAATATTAAAGCACTATTCAATAATGTCATTTACTATTCATCTCTATACTTTAATTTTTTGGATATATTTGTAAAAAAATTACTATTCATGCAATTCTCTCTCGAGTGAATTTCTGTTCTTCTCGAGTGTTGTACTGTTCTTCTCGATTGAATTTTTGATCTTCTCGAGTGGTTTACTGTTCCTTTCGAGTGATTTACTGTTCTTCTCTTGAGTGGTTTTCTGTTATTCTCGAGTGGTTTACTATTCCCATTGAGTGATTTACTGTTCTTCTCTCGAGTGATTTTCTGTTCTTCTCGAGTGGTTTCCCGTTCTCGAGCACCAGCAACAATCTTCTCGAGTGAAATTTTTCTTGTTCTCGAGTGCCTATTTTCCTCTTCTCGAGTACTCTTAAACCTGTTCTCGAGTAGTCGACTGTCCTTTTCGAGAAATCTGTTCCAATCTGCATTCGGGCGCCGTTTTGAGTGTCAAAACGATGTCGTATAAACAAAAAGTTAACATGAAATTTGTTCGTCTCGACGAGATCTACAACTTTCATGCTAAGCACTTTTTGATTTGAAGCCATTTTAAGCCTCTATTTTCATTTTCCGTGCGTCCGCACTTAAAATACCCGCCTCTTTCCTGTTTAGACAAAAGAATATATATATATGTATACATATATATATATATATACACATATATGTGTATATATATATATATGTATACATATATATATATTCATATATATATATATACATATATATGTACACATACATGTGTATATATATATATATACATATATATGTATACATATATATATATATATACACATATATGTGTGTATATATATATATATACATACATGTGCATATATACATGTATATATATATATATATACATACATGTGTATATATACACATATATACACATATATGTGTATATATATATATATACATATATATGTATGTATATATATATATACATATATATGTATACATATATATATATATATGTATACACATATATGTGTATACATATATATATATATGTATACATATATATGTATATATATATATACACATATATGTGTGTACACATATATATATACATATATATATATATATATACATATATATATATATATATACATACATGTGTATACATACATGTATATATATATACATACATGTGTATATATACACATATATACACATATATGTGTATATATATATATGTATACATATATATGTATATATACATACATATATATGTATATATATACATATGTGTATATATATATATATGTATATATATATATATATATACATATATATATATATACACATATATGTGTATATATACATATATATGTATACATATATATGTATATATATATATACAAATATATGTGTATATATATACACATATATATATATATATATATATATATATGCAAATATTCTTACTTAAGGTTAAATAGATCAACTTCATCTTCTTCCTCACGTTTTGACTGAACCAGAGAGCGAGAGTGACAGCGGAGTTCTAAGTTTGTGAAGATTCAGATCGCCGCCGCCGAAGCTGCGATTCTCGGAATCGCAAACCGAGCATAGATGCGGAAAGCTCTCGCCGAGATCTTCACGTTAGTGGTAAGTATTTCTCATTTCGTGGAAGTTTTTCGTTAGGATTTTCAGCCCTAACATCTCTTTTGGCCAAATCCTTGTAGATTCCGCTTCCCCGAGCCTTCTTTCTGCTAGATCAGTGACGTGCAGTAAATTAGAAGTCCGATCGGAGTAGAAACCGAGGTAAGTGGTGTTCTTGACCTCCCTCTTGCTCTTTTCTTCCAAAATTTTTAATCATATTTTGTGGGTTTGACATGTTTAAATTTCCTAGAAACTTGTTTTGAATTTCTAATTTATTGTTCTTGGATTATGACATGTGTTTCACCTAAAACCATTACTCCCAATTTTATCACGTAAGGTGGTTAAACAAATGTGGTGGTCGTGTCTCTTTAACCATCGAGTCATTTTGATTATTGCAACACCTTGTGCGTCCCGTTGTTTTGATCACGTCGCACCTTGCTCAACCCTTGCAATGTCCTTATACAGTCCAAGTCGTCTATTGACCGTTAGTCTATTATGAATAAAAGAAATTATGCGCGTATAATTATGTAACTAAAGAAAACTTTGATGGTCTGTGCGCGTTGGGGTTTCTCCCTCGGCATAGTGCCTTATGGTGGAGTCTGTGCACGTGGTGGACCTTCATCCCCAGCACATTACCTTAGCTGTTTGTCTGTGCGCGTAGTGGTTTCTCCCTCAGCATAGGGCCTTTTGGCTGGGCTTGTGCTCGTTGTGGACCTTTTTCCCGGCACAGTACTCTTTCCTGTTAAGCTGATCAGTCTCTTTCAAAGTGATGCATAACATGTATAATAAAGAAGGTTGAATGCATGAACTTGTAATGTTTGACACTCTATTCTGTCCAGCTATTGGGAATAGTCTTTCTTGTTTGTATAGATTTACTGTTGGCATCTATTGCTCGGAAACTGACCTTTTGTCGTAGTTGTCTTGTAGATTTTCGTTTGCCATGAGGTTTGTTGGTCTACTTTTACTTTTACATCACTTGTAGCTTGTTTCTAAGACGTTCTTCTTTTGAATGCCCCAGGTCCAAAGCAGTAGCAGGTTTAGCTGATAGAGTTGTGCTTCTAGTGCTGCAAGTTGCTGCAGTCGTTTATTTTTGCCTCCGAGTGTTGAGGTAGTTGTTTTATTAGACATGAATTCTTCTCTATGGGTTCGTGCCAGTTGTTACATATTGTTTGTTTATACTTGCTCTCTGGGAAAGATTTATGTTATGATGCATGTAGTTACTTTAAGTATACAAAACGACATTCTGGAATATTGTCATGACATAACTTTTAACTGCAAAATTTACTAATTTTAAGCGCTATAAAAGTATATCTATTTATATTAAATGTAGAAGTCACATCATCATTATGATATGCTAGGCTTTCATTCTCATATAGGATAACAAATGAATCAAACTAAGTATATTCCGCCGCGTAAACTTATATATTTTCTCACCTATGGACTAGTGATCCACCCGACCGAGGGACACGGTCAATAACTCAAATAAAGTTATATGTATTTTTTTAAACTTAATTTCATAAGTCTTTTACATAAAGTAAATGTGAGGACGAGTCGCCTGAGCTTCTGCAGTTGTCCCCTGCATGGCGTGGCATCACGACACGTATTTTCTCTTAACGTATTATTTAATACGGAGAAAATGCAGGTTGTGACATCCTTGGTTCACCGAACTCGAGAGCAGGAATCTCAACTTATCCTGCAGCCCTTTGTAGAACCGATTGGTTTTACGCTCTTCTTCAGCAACGATAAAAACGGTATAGCGTCCCAACCTTATAAACTCATGTAAGTAGGTATCAACACTACTTTCTCCCTAAGTTACATGCTAAAACTCATTTTCCATGGCTATGCGTTGCGACGACGACAGATGCTTTGCCAAAAATAGTCTCGAGAACTCCCTTATCGTGACCTCTGTTAGTTTTCTTTCCGCTAAGTGGTGCAGCTCCATGTTGTCCCACCAAAGCCGAGCCTCTCCTTCCAATAGGAAAGTGGCCAAGGTGACTTTGTGTTATTCCTCCGTCCTTATTTCCGTCAATATTCTCTTGACGTGCGATAACCAATCCTCTGACTACATTGGGGATTCCACACTCGTAAACGTTTGAGGATTGAAGCTCATAAACTGCTTCAATTTCTGTTCAGCTGCTCGTGGATCTGCAACATCATCAATAGATTTTGGCCTCACACCAACCTGTTCTAGCACCATTGCAGGCTGCGCCTGCCTAGTAGGCTATGCATGAATCAATGCAAACAACGCCTTAGCAACTAAACGCACTGTCTTCGTAGAAGAAGGAGGTGTGGGTACCTCAGCCGGTGCCGTACTTTCAATAGAACATTTAGGTTAAGACTGCCCTACACCACTTGGAGTCACCTATACGTGTAATAGACACACGTTAGCAACTTTGCAAAAGCAACAATAACTTTATAAGAATGCGCAAGTTTCTCAAACAGGTTGATTTTCATTCCTTGGTGGACATTCTTGAGTTCATTTATGTTATAACAGGTCACACATACACGTGCTCACCACCCCTCAAAAGAATTCGACCACGAATTCGGAGGAGGAAGAACAAGAAGCTGATACCAAATTGTAACACCTTCGTCCGTCACATGAAATATAACGGAAGGTCCGACCAGGGCCCCACGCCATATTCTACAGAATGTCAGCAACGTTACGTATGAATATCTAAAACCAGTACACGCATCCTAACTCAGAGCATTCTAGCAAAAGATTTACGGGTTTTACTCAACTCATCAACCATGAATGTCCACTATATAAATAACTATATAAATAACTATATATATGTATATATATATATATATCTCAGGAATATATACAAAAATACACAAAAGTGTTTGGCCTTAAGGCCTTATAGTTAAACTTCACACGTGTGGATTACATACATCGACACGCAGGCCGGCCATACATGAAAATAGCAAAAAAATTCCATTTGGCCTTCGAGGGCCAGCATAGCAGCAGCAAGGGCTTCAACCCACTATTTCCAGCTCGGCTCTCATGCTCCTGCATGGGGATAATCAACCGTAAGGGTGGTAAATAAGGCAACAGTCAGCTTTCAGCTGACCAAATTAAAACGACCCTATCCCTTTCCCGGGGCAGTGATATTCCTTCCCTGTAGGTAAAGCAATTTTACAACAGATATATCACAAGAACGTGCACTCACGCACAGTTCAATATATCACAAACGAATGCCTCAACGGCCAAACGTTTCTTGCACTCAGGGCACATAATTCGGTGTGCAAAAGTGTCAGGCCCCACCTCCATTCTGAGTTACAGAATGGCAACACTTGAGAATTTATGCTCCACGGCCTACGACTGGAGACTTTAGTCTTAATGGCATACATCCACAGACTTTCATTATGTGATCCTAACGAACGCCAATAACTTAGGCACTCAAGTTAGACAACAATAATGCGGATATAGTTCAGCCCTTGCCCATTGCACAAATCGTCAGTTCAATGTCTACACTGATGCAGGTTGGCTTTGTTGGGTATTGTATCCACAATTACCGGGATTTGAAGAAGCCTCCTGTCAAGCTAAGATGAATTCACATTGTATTTGATGATATGTCTTCAAGTTATGCTTGCAGTTATTCCACGCTAAGTACACACCAATGTCAAGGTGCAGTGGGTCAATATACACGGGTCTGCGCAACGTAATCCCTTCGTTGAGCAGATAAGTGTGTTGGCTTACGTGTACTCTCTCTATTGGAGTGTACTTATTTTCAAGTACATGGCTGAGATAGATCAAGAGCAGAAGAGGAGCAAGGATGGGTCAAAGACTAACTCATGGGAAGAAAGACGAAGATTCGTCTAAGTTAAATTTGACGGGAATCACTAAGTGATTCTCGCCGATTCGACGGGAATCACTAGTGATTCTCGCCGAATCGTCGAGAATCACTCGCCGATTCCCATCGATTGCATCCGGCTGACTTAACGCCTTCTAGAATTCTGCTAAGTAAGAATCATAGAGAATCAATAAGTGATTCTCGCCGATTCGTCGAGATTGACTCCGCATTCTCGCCGATTCGTCGTGAATGGTTTTGATTCTCGCCGATTCACTCCGGATGGCAAGCTTTTCAGCTAAAATTCTACCAAGGATAATTCGACGGGAATCATAAGTCATTCTCTCCGATTCGTCGAGAATCACCAATGATTCCTGCCGAATTTGCCTTAGGCGATTTCTTCCTGCTCGCTGGACCGAACCAAGATTTAAGGCGCTGTTTGGACCGGGCTTAGGGCTTCTCCTTGTGGGGCCCACAACAGTCACTTAGGGTTGTTCTACAGTATATATACTCGCTTATTTCGAACTTGAACAGCAGCGCATCATGAGAAAAAGAACAAACAGCTAGGAGTGACCTAGCCGATCGTGGAACTCCACCGCTCGCCGTCGCTGCTCGCAAGTTGTCGCCGCCGCAGATCTTAGATCCTCTTTGATCGTCCGGCGACAGGACCGAGGCAAGCCTAGCGTCTCACGCTTCTCTCTCGAGATCTCTTGTCTCTCGATTTGTTGAACGAGGATAGCTCTTCATTCCGAAATGATTGAGACGACTGATCCGATTGAGATCGTTGGTAGACCTTGCTTGCTTCGTCAAGAAGTTTGGATCTACAGAGCATCGCCGCCGCATTCACTTGCCGCCGCCGATCTTGGGAAGATCCTCTCCAAGAGAGTGCTCCAATCATGGACTCTTCGTCTTCATCAAGAAAGCTTCATTGAACGAAGAGGGACATCGGGTTCTCCAAACGTAGTTTGTATTTCTTGTACATTCTATTTTGACTTTTTTGTAAAGGAACTTTGTTTCCTCGTTGTAAGGGTTGGGTGCAACCCGTGGTGGAGGAGTAGTGACTCCTTCGGGTGGAAGGGTTTCTTCCATAGTGAGAGGATTGGATTTCAATCCTGTTGGTGAAGTGACCGAGTCATCCCTTGTTGGGAGATAGGTCGAAGGGGGAGAGTGGACGTACCCAAATCAGGGAACCACTATAACTGCCTGTGTGTTTCTATGTTGTGCTTGTTTTGTTTTCTTGTGCAGGTTTATTTTTAATTTCGCAAAAAGACTGTAAATCACCTATCCCCCCCATAGGTGAAGGTAGTTGACACTAGATTGACTTTCAAGTGGTATCAGAGGGAGGTTACTCATCAAAAAGGTTAACACCTTGAGTAAAATCCTGCCTCTAGTGTCAACAAGAAATCAGGCTCAAGTATGGAGCTGTATTCTGATGTCTCTCCTCTTAGACTCTCTGCATGCACAAAGGAGTATTATCAAGTCTGGAAGATGAGAGTTTTGTTTCATCTGGAGGCCATCGACCCTCGAGCATCACTCATTTTGGATGAGGGTTCCTTCATTCGCATGAAGGCGTCTGGCTCAGGAAAAGATCTCCAAATCCCCAAGAGTCCCGAAGAGATGTCTGAGACTGAGATCTCTCTCTTCATCTTGGACAAGCTGATTCGTCAGATAATCTCTGACGTCTGTTCTGGATTATCTCGTTCAAGATTGGACAAGTGCAGGACTGCCAAGTCTATGTGGCAAACTATCTCAGACTTCATGGAGGGATCAGAGACAGCAGGGACTAGTTGCCAGCAGGAGGATGAAGCCTATGTGGGGGTCCTCATTTCTGAAGATGAAGGTAAAGACCAATCTCTCAGCATCAGAGCTCCCGTGTCCTTGTCTGAGACTGAAGAAGAGGTTGAGGAAAGAAGTTCTGATGAATCTGACACAACAGTATCTGCCGATCTTAACGCTGACCCTGAACATCAAAGTCAGGATCAGGTAACTTCTTCATCATGCTCCTCTCCCCTTTGATTTCCTGAAGATAGGAACAGTTCAGAGGGTTGTCCATCTAGTGATGCAAGGGAAATAGATTGCTTCAATCAAAGGATTGAAAATATTGATTCCCTTGAGAGTGCCCTTCAGATGAGCAACTTACTTGTTGAGGAACAAGCTAAGGAGATTGCTCAGTTGAGGACCTTGATGAATATCCAATTGGAATCCATCAAGTTAAAGGACTCAAAGATCTCAGATCTAGAGAGTCGTCTAGAGACCGAGAAGAGGATAGTTTCTAACTTTTCCAAGATAGATTCTATCAAAAGAAAAGCAGAAAATGGGTGGATCTCCCAAATCATTAATTCATGGAGAAATGGGGAAACTGTGTTCAGACCCCCTACCCCGAGTAGGAAGGGCACACATCATGCTTTCAGGTATGACCACAGGAACAACCTTGGTCACTACAAGAGGGATCGGCCCTCAGGTGGAAATACCCACAGTGCAAGAGCTGTCATGGCTACCCATGAGAGAATACCCAAGGCTCATCCTGAACCCTTTGTATTCTCGGCCTCAGCCCCAACTCGTCATGAATCTGTAGGAACCAGCTCTCACTGCATCTCTTTCCACCCCAAGACACAGGAAAGGGGGGTTGGGAAACATGTAGTAAGTACCCATGGGGCCCCCGGATGTGTGTTGACTGAAAGGAAGGCACCACCTCCCAGGCCTGATGACACTCATCACATGCTCTCTATCCACCCTCCCTCGTGTCTCGGTGGAAAGGGAAAATTTGTGAGCGAAACCTGCCCGGTCCCGTTTAGACCTAAGATCATGACTAACTTAGTCAGTAGATCAGGTCAGAAACGGCGATACAACATTCATGATTGTTGGTGCTGTGGCAAGGTGGGTCACTTTGCCATAGAGTGTTGGCACAATCCCTCTATGCTAAGGGCAAGGGTATGTCCACTTCCTCTGGGCAGAGTTAGTCTTCCTGACAGGATTCCTGTAGGAAGGCATTCAATATTTTATGCTGACAAAAACCTAGGACCCAATACAAATTGGGTTCCTAAGGTAAGGTAATTCTTTTTCGTAGGATAGTCTAGGTTCCCATAAATATGATGGGAACTAGACATGAGATGTTCCAAGAATGACATGGAACACGTATATGGGATAAGAGCAATGCTAACTACAATGGCTTACTCCAATTGGACAGCTGGTGTACCTCAAATAGAGGATCTGAATGATCAGTTTAATGATCCCAGGTACATGCGTTCAGTTTCAATACTTGAGTCATATTATAAAGATGCTTACATATATATTTATATCCACACGAATATGTCAATTCTTCTTCTAAAAAGTAAATGTTGATATATATATATATGCACATATATGTTCACATACCTAGTAAAAGGACGAAATAGTTAAAATCTGAAGAATTACGTGCATTTACATATATATAATTGATAATGTATTTCAATGGGTGTAAATCAGTCCACTTGAATTTCAAGGAGTGTGTGCTAGGGGCTATAACGAAAATTCTACGCTTTTCAATTACCTAGAATTACTCAGTAATTATTTCTGGGGTTAACATACCATTCAACTCGACCTAGGTTTTGTGATCAACAAATGAAAAAGAGGGCTAAGATTCGAAACAATATAAACTGCCCCGTTCAGTGGGTATGAAATAGCGGCTACCCGTCGGTATATATAAATAGCATAAAACCCCTGTTGACTCTTCACATTCCACATCCCGCGAGCATCCCGCCGAATCCCCAAGAACTCTCGCCGAATCCCTTGGTCGTGCGGAAGCTGCTTCGCCTGGTGATCTCCGTCTCTCCTCCAGGCTCTCGTCGACAACACCCACAGGACGAAAGGACCGTGCCGTGCACCAGTTGGCTCCGTGCTTCCGTCCTCTCATCGTCAGGGCTCCCTCTCCCGACGACGATCTTTCCAGTCGCCATCGTCTTGCCGAAAGCCATCTCATCGCTCGGCGCTAGGGTAACGTTCCCTCATCCTTGAAGGTTCTTGTCTAGTGTAGCACCAATACTAGATATTCTGATAGGGTTTAGACACTTGGACATTTCCTGTTTAGGTTTGAAATGGCTCCTAGAACAACAGCAGGACTCCTCACCGGAAGTGAACTAGTTAGGAAGGGCTTCTCTCATGCCTCCGATGAGTTCAGAAATATCATCCTCATGCTTGAATAAGCCGGGATTTCCTTTATCCTGGAGAATCCTTGCAAGATCCTGGATAAGGAAGTGCTGGAATTCTTTGCAACGGCAAAGCTATGGCGTGAAGATACAGTGATTAAGAGTAAGATTGCCAGTGTACGGATCAAGGTGACTGCAGGAAAACTGACACGATATTTGCAGCTCACCAGTTCTGATCAAGAGGACTATCTAGAGGAAGAGGATCGAGCCAGGACTCTCCTATTCTATGGACTTGCTCAAGGAACTAAATCGATCAAGCGAAGGGAAATGAATGAGGAAGGGAAGCTCCTGTCGGATATCAATTGGAAAGTACTTATCTGCAAACCAGGCTCCCACGATCACATCTCTGGTGATATGTTCAAGATCTTGGTGGCCATAGTATGTCAAAAAAGATACAACTGGGGGGCAATGCTGTTTGAGAAAATTAAAGATACTCTACGAACCCAAAATTTTGGAAGGATCATCAGCCTGTATCTCAATCAGCTGGATGGAGACAGTTTTGACATGTGTAAGGTAGTTCCTCTCCATTACTTGAAGAAAATGGACTCAAGTGTATTTGACAGATGGGAAAGAAGGATTGGTCAAGCAGCTGTAGCTGAAGCACATGGTGAACCTTTGGCTGAGGCCCATGAGGAGGAAGATAACAAAGCTCTAGAAAACCGAGATCCCTTGGTTGAACCCAGTGAAGTTCCTGATCTGCGGCATGCAGGAACTGAGGGGGAGTCTCTATCCGTTACTACTGAAATACACAGGACAGATCTTTTAGTCCCGGATCATGCTGATATAGTTTCTGACATCTCTCTAATTGCAAAAGATGCAGTTGAAACCCTTGCCATAGATTAGGGTGATGAGGAGGAAGACGAGGAGGACATGGACGATGCTGCAATTGACAATGAGGATATGGAAGATGAGGCTACAAAAGAAGGGGATGATGTGGTTGAAAATGAAATAACCTTGAGGTAGATGGTGGAGATTGTGGAGCCACAAGATGAAGTTGAAGTTCCATCTGAGGAACGGGCTCCAATGGTAGTTCATGAGAAATATGGTGCAACAATGGAGGGGGAGTCCTCTAAGCAAAAGATGATAAGCATTCCTGAGAAAACTACAGAGGGTGCCCCTATCCCCCCATTGGAGACTGTTCATGTATCAAGCTCCCCCAGTGATTTTGCTGAAGAAGAAGACCAAGGCATGCCTCAGGGTTATCCATTACAACCAAATCTTGCAAATCACACCGTGAACAAAATTCAAGGGATAGTGGATGAACTCAAAGATTCTTTTGAGAAATCACACAACAAGGTATTAAAAAGAATTTAGAAATCTGAGGAGCTAATGCTGAAGAATGTGGTGGAAATTAATCCCAAGCTGGATCTGATGGAACAGAAGTTCGAGGCCAAGTATACAGCAGCCGGCACTGCTGTCACTCTTCTCATGCAAGGAATTCAGAAGAATACGTCCGACCTGACAGTGGTTAATCAGAATGCACATGTTGTGGCTGAAAATATCAAGAAATTCGATGCAAACATGGTGATTCTCAACACAAACCAACAATCCCTACTGACTGAGTTTTCAAAGACTGTGAAGCACATAGATGAGTCATTGCATTCTTATGCAAACTCAATTGCCCAAGAAGCCAAAAAGGGGGAGGAAGAATATAAAGCCAAGATGGTAGGGCTACAACAGATTATGATCGACAACTTCAAACAGTCAAATAAGTATGTTTTTGATAGCTGTCACTGGCTCGATCAGCAGGCATCAGGTATTCAAATTCCAATTCTGGTTCCTTCTCCTGATGAGGTTACCTTTGCTGCTGATGAGGGTGCAAATGTTGAGGAGGTTCGTCTTAGTGAAGCTGATGCTAAGAAGGCTGCCAGGGCTGCTGACAAAGGTACTCTTAGGGCCATGTTTGACCAGGAAGCCATAGCGAAAGGAAAAAAGAAAACTCCAAGAAGGGACGTCCAAAGAGACTCCAACTGCGAAGAAAGTCAGATTGAAGGAGAGTGAAGTGCGGAATGAACGATGGAGTCCTATCTCGAGGAGCATTATATTGGACACCTTTATGCTACACCAGTAGGGGGAAATTAATCGAAATGATGTATATAATCAATATGAGTGGGAGCTACACAAAGAATATGAAGCTAAACAAAATATATTTTTCAGGACTAACAAAGTGGAACATAAAGATCCTCCCCCCAGATACTATTCGAAGCCCAAGGAATTATTTTGAGAGACAAAGCAAGAAGTACTTGGCTCAACAACTGAAGGATGATCTAGCTAAGGAGAAATAGCCTTAGAATTTTGGCTTGTCATTTCCTTCATGCATGTTTATCTCTTCATACTTCTATATGAACAATTCTTTTGGATATATATATATATATATATATATATATATATATATATATATATATATATATATATATATATATGATCTCTTGTTGACTCAAGTATTGTTCTGTATGCTTTTAACATTCTGTGTCTTGTCTCTCTTAATTTGTTATGTATATTACTCTGGTTGATGAAATTCATCTTAGCTAGTAGGATTTTGGCTTCTTCAAATAAGGGGAGATTGTTGGGTATTGTATCCACAATTACCTGGATTTGAAGAAGCCTCCTGTCAAGTTAAGATGAATTCACATTGTATTTGATGATATGTCTTCAAGTTGTGCTTGAAGTTATTCCACGCTAAGTACACACCAATGTCAGGGTGCAGTGGGTCAATATACACGGGTCTGCGCAACGTAATCCCTCGTTGAGCAGATCAGTGTGTTGGCTTACGTGTACTCTCTCTATTGGAGTGTACTTATTTTCAAGTACAGGGCTGAGATAGATCAAGAGCAGAAGAGGAGCAAGGATGGGTCAAAGACCAACTCATGGGAAGAAAGACGAAGATTTGTCTAAGTTAAATTCGACGGGAATCACTAAGTGATTCTCGCTGATTCGACGGGAATCACTAGTGATTCTCGCCGAATCGTCGAGAATCACTCGCCGATTCCCGCCGATTGCATCCGGCTGACTTAACGCCTTCAAGAATTCTGCTAAGTCAGAATCGTCGAGAATCAATAAGTGATTCTCGCCGATTCGTCGAGATTGACTCCGCATTCTCGCCAATTCGTCGAGAATGGTTTTGATTCTCGCCGATTCACTCCGGATGGCAAGCTTTTCAGCTAAAATTCTACCAAAGATAATTCGACGGGAATCATAAGTCATTCTCGCCGATTCGTCGGGAATCACAAATGATTCCCGCCGAATTTGCCTTAGGCGATTTCTTCCTACTCGCTGGACCGAACCAAGATTTCAGGCGCTGTTTGGACCGGGCTTAGGACTTCTCCTTGTGGGGCCCAAAACGGTCACTTAGGGTTGTTCTACAGTATATATACTCGCTTATTTCGAACTTGAACTGCAGCGCTTCATGAGAAAAAGAACAAACAGCCGGGCGTGACCTAGCCGATCGCGGAACTCCACCGCTCGCCGTCGCCGCTCGCAAGTTGTCGCCGCCATAAATCTTAGATCCTCTTTGATCGTCCGGTGACAGGACCGAGGAAAGCCTAGCGTCTTACGCTTCTCTCTCGAGATCTCTTGTCTCTCGATTTGTTGAACGAGGATAGCTCTTCGTTTCGAAACGATTGAGATGACTGATCCGATTGAGATCGTTGGTAGACCTTGCTTGCTTCGTCAAGAAGTTTGGATCTACAGAGCATCGTCACCGCATTCACTTGCCGCCGCCGATCTTGGGAAGATCCTCTCCAAGAGAGTGCTCCGATCGTGGACTCTTTGTCTTCATCAAGAAAGCTTCATTGAACGAAGAGGGACATCGGGTTCTCCAAATGTAGTTTTTATTTCTTGTACATTCTATTTTGACTTTTTTGTAAAGGAACTTTGTTTCCTCGTTGTAAGGGTTGGGTGCAACCCGTGGTGGAGGAGTAGTGACTCCTTCGGGTGGAAGGGCTTCTTCCATAGTGAGAGGATTGGATTTCAATCCTGTTGTTGAAGTGATCGAGTCGTCCCTTGTTGGGAGATAGGTCGAAGGGGTAGAGTGGACGTACCCAAATCGGGGAACCACTATAACTGCCTGTGTGTTTCTGTGTTGTGCTTGTTTTGTTTTCTTGTGCAGGTTTATTTTTAATTCCGCAAAATGACTGCAAATCACCTATCCCCCCCATAGGTGAAGGTAGTTGACACTAGATTGACCTTCAGGCTTCCCCTTGTCCGTTCAGCTCACTGTCCTTCCAGAGCGTATAGCTCACATTAGCCACCCTATCTCTGAGAGTCTGGCTTCATAATACGTTTTCTAGGAGCTATCGCCGGGGACACCCAGTATCGCCTGGCGTTAGTGACAGAATTCAACTTCTATCCCCACCACAATCATAACTGGACCAACGATCAAGAAAACATTGCAGCAACCTACAGTGCCAGAAAACTTGTCTTTCATATAACAAATAGCTCACCAAGAGGTATTGCCGTCGGTGACACTCACTGTCACATGGCGATATTAACAATTCTTCAAAATTATGATTTTCCTTGGCTATTTTCCTGGAGCTCCACTCCAATACTTCCTATTACTCCACTTCATAGGCACAATCCACAAACACCATAAAATACTCATTTATACGCGGAGTCTTCTCCGGTTTGCAAAATAAAGCATCACTAATCGAGACCAACCTATCCAGATGGACTTCACACAACATGCCTATTCTGTACTACACACTTTCGGATTTATATGCAAACTGACTTGGTTATACGAGTATAACAGAAACTCTTAACAATTCCACCTTTTGGTGGAGGATTCCATACATATGCAAACTTAGGACTTCACTTGTCCAAGAAGGCAGATCATTATCCTTTTAGTTTTTTTCGGAGCCATGAAAAAGCTCTTCTACGCAAGTGGAAATGAGCGCCTCACTTTCCCCTTCGCGGATCAAGCCTCGGATCCCGCTTTCGATGAGGGAATTTCCTTCAGCACCTTCACAAAGGTCAGCCCAAACCCTTAGCTCCAGCCTTTAGTTCTCTTCTCAAGAACTTGGATGAAATGAAGAGATAGAGATGGAAAGAGAATACTTCTCATTCCTATTCTTCTATAGTTATGTGGACTCGGGAGTAACCCCAACCAAATGATCCCTCCATCAAAACTAAGAAAATGCCAATATTTGGGTTGACTGGTTAGCTTTGTCGCTATCGCTTGGCGATATCGACTATCGCCACACAATGACATCGCCTTAACCGCTTTGACCGCTTTGACCGGATTATGACACGTCATATGCCACGTGGCACTATCGCCTGGGGATACCCACTTTCACTCGTGATAGCCACTCAACTCTTTCAGGCATTGGGTGCATCGAGAGCATCAAGTGCATCGTGTAACACCCCGGTTTTTAGGAGCTAGCTATCGAGTTGAAGTGGTAAAAGAAGGCCGCTCACGACTATTCATCGAGCTCAGCCATTTCGTTGAGCTCAGGACTGTTCGTCGAGCTCGGGCCTTTTCGTTGAGCTCACGAATGTTCGTCGAGCTCAGGCTGTTCGTCGAGCTGAGGGATTTTTCGTCGAGCCCTGGATCATTCGTCTAGCTCAGGCCATTCGACGAATTCTGAACCGTTGGACTAAATTGCCAAATTACGGTGTTTCGAAGATCATTTTCTTAGCCGTTTGATTAAATTTCAAAGTTGATCCTGGACCTCAGGATCTTTTGCCCGACGGGTTTTAGTAGGGATGAGCGATTCTCCCCCTCCTTTGTGCTCATTTTGGAGTTGACATAGGATTTGAGAAAGAGAGAGTTCGGAAGAAGAAGATGAAAGCTTTCTTCGATCATTGGCGAAGCTTTGGAGCTCCGATCGTCGTTCTGAGGACAGATCCGTGGAGAGGATGTGGAGGCACATCTTTTCATCTATGAAGATCAGGTTTCCATGGCAAGGAAGAGGGGTCATAAGGTAGTGACATTTCTCCTCTCGGTTATAGGATGCGTGCATGACATCATTTCCTTTTCTTGATTTTATTTCAAGTATTTAGGTACCAGATCTCTCAAAAGAGAGGGGTTTGGGTTGCCATGGTTCAAGAGGAACCACCAGATCGATTGTGTCTGTCCCCGACATGATTTTGTATTAGAAATCTGCTCCGCTAGTGGATTAGGCATTGTGGGTGAAGCCGTTCTCGCGACCGTTAGTCCGACTCGGTGATGTTTCATAGCGAAACTTAAGGATTTTGGTAGAAATTCATTGCGGAAAGATGCTGGTTATGATGTGCTAAGGCGTGGGCTTATGTCCATAGTCGGCTGGCTATCCTGTGAAGTGCAAGTCATGTGAGGAGATTTTCCAGACGAGACTAGTCCACTTCTGTGAAACTGTTGACAACGCTATGCTTAGGACAAGCCAGGGCAATGAAGCCCGCGAGCGATTGGGGTCCAGCAAGGGTTCTTAGAATCGATTTGCGTGTGAGACAGAATCCTGAAGTCAGAAGTCAAAGCTTGCAGGCAAGACCGGGTTTGACACCCATGAGCGGGTGGGGCCTTGGCAAGAGTTCCGTGTGGCGGCTTGTATGTCGTTAGGGGAAAATTGTAGTACCCTTTTTGTGTGCAACTTGAATGCCAATGGGGAAATTTGAATTACACAGATGCTGTTCTTTGATAATGTGCTAGAATCATGTGCTATAGGGTGCCTTGGGTGAAACCCAAGTTTGCATACATGCTGCATTGTAGGCCCCTTTTACTATATGCTCAACATAGAAACATGTTTATTGTACGAGACATCCAAACTTGTTTTATCGTTGTACATGTTTATGTATATGGCATACGAAGTGCTGACCTGTAAGGTGATGGAGTGCCCCGGGATCCGTTAGGGATGGCCAGGAGGAGATGTGTTGGTTACATAGTTGAGGTCAGCTTTTGTTGACCCACGTTATAACAAATTTTTAAAGGGTAAGGATCGCAAGCAGGAGCAAGCTCGCCGGCCAAAAAGGCCTAAGCCTCATGAAGCGAACTTTCTTATATTTGCTTATGTTTTGATTGAATGTTATGACCCATGAGATGTAATCCAGCTTGCATGCCAATGTAGCCTAGGAGTGCTTTTTCATGTTGATAGGATTGTTGTTCAATCTTGGACTTGTATTGTGTAAGGCCTTAAGGCTGTTTTGAAACTCCTTTTTTGGTGGATAACTTCTAGTTTTTGGTTGTATATTTTCGCTAGTTTATCCTGAGTTTTGAGTTGGATAGACTTATATCATCTTATAATGCTTATGCTGTGGCGTCTGTATGTTGTGGGGCCCTGGCAGGACCTATATTATACGGTCATTACAGGGGAGGTGTTACAATTTTAGTAATCGGATCGGGTAGAGAAGTTATTTACATTGGAGTATTGTGGGACCATGAGTGTCTATGTGTCTGAGTATTATGAATAGAGACTGATTCGTGTTTACCTTGCTTTTGTTAAGGGTGCAAGTAGCAAGGCAGGGACGTCATAGACACGAGAAGAGCATTCGGCGAGCAGTGCTACTGCTCCAGGCCTGTTGGGCATGGGGGTAACCCCGACCGATTTTTGACGCATGTTTATAGAAGCAATGGTTGCAGTCCAAGCTGCAGCAGCCACGCAAGTTGTGACCCATGTTGTGCATATAGCAACTCCTGCTACCCTACATGCGACAATAACCATGTTGGGTGGAGGAGCCAGGTAAGCAGAGCCTTTTGCTGAAAGAGTGGTTGTTGGGCATGGAGACCAGCAAATAAAGTATTTCTTTAGCTTCCATCCTCCAAAGTTTAAGGGAGTCGGCACGCCGACCAATGCAGAGGATTGGTGGGAAAGGATTAAAGAAATTTTGAGGGCGGCAGAGACGCCAGAGGAAAAGAAATATGAGTTTGCGACCTTCATGTCTGAAGGAGACGCAAAGTTATGGTGGGTGATCTATAGCGGTCGCCAATTTCCAGGACGCAGCCATCCATTGAAGATTTCAGGAATGCTTTCTTGAAGAAGTACGTTCTTGCGTCGACAAGGCTGGCCCTGCAGAGGCAATTTCTTCACTTGGTGCAGCGGGACAAGATGGTGGACAAGTATGTTAAGGAGTTCACTCGTTTGAGTCATTATGCTGGGACGACCATGGCCGACGATGAGGAAAGGGACAAACTCTTCTATCATGGGATGAGGGAGAATCTGAGACAACCCCTCATATCTATGAAGAATGCTGGATTCAATGAGCTGGTTGAGGCTGACAGAATGTTGGAAAGCGATATGGAGCGAACCCAACGTCGTAAGGGGTTTGTAGCCAAGCAGGGAGAAGGGTAGCCTTCTCAATCGCAAGGAAAATTTGAAGGGAACAGGTAAAAGAAAAAGCCTTATCCTTTCAAGTCAGGTGAGAAAAGCATCAGGTCTGGAGGGTCTCTCTTCAAGGGACCACCGTTCTGCTTTAAGTGTGGCAAGCCAGGCCACATAGCTCATTTCTGTATGGAGGGTGGTGCTGAGTAGGAGCCAAGACAGAAGCAGTCCGTGCAGTCTGGCCCTAGCACCGTGGAAAAAGGAAAGATGGTAGAGTCTAGCGATTCTCGTTTCCAATCAGTGCAGCCAAGGGCTTATAACTTTGGGCAACAAGAAACGATCCGCCAACCCGATGTGGTGACAAGTATGAGAAAGTTTAAGTATATTTATTTTCTGCTTTAGAATTCCAAAACTGTTTATGTTTGTTGCCTATGTTTTAGGCTTATGTTAGTTTCTAGATACCCCACTAGGTTATTATTTGATACGGGAGCATCGAACTCTTTTCGTACGGAAAGCTTTATTCGGAGAATTGGAGTTGAGTCATTCGTGGCAGACGCAGAGCTGAAGGTGCGCATGCCCAATGGGTTCATCCATGACTATCGAGGCGAAGGGGCGCATTTGTTGGAGTCTAGATGGAGTTGACTTCATGTTGGTAGCGGTGGTTCTACTGTTGGTTGAGTTCGATATAATTTTGGGAATGGACTGGCTTGCAGAGCAGTGTGCCAGTATTGACTACTTATCTAAGGTGGTGACCCTGAGAAGTGAAGGGCAGGCAGAAGTTAAGTTCGAGGGCCTTAGTGCAGTGGCCTGCATTTAACCAGGGAGGAGTAGCTCTTATAGCATTGTTGGAGGTTCGTCTTTCCATGTTATTACTTGGGGAAGTGCCAGTAGTGGAAGAGTTCGAGGATGTGTTTCCTGATGAGCTTCTTGGAGCACCTCCTCGGCAGGAGATTGATTTCTCGATTGAGTTAGTGCTAGAGACTAGGCCGGTGTAACTTCATCCTTTTAGGATGGAACCAAAAGAATTGGCCGAACTCAAAGTAAAGTTGCAGGAACTATTGGAGCAAGGGTATATTAGACCCAGTTCTTCACCTTGGAGCGCGCTAGTGTTGTTTGTGAAGAAGAAAGACGGTAGTATGTGGTTGTGTATAGACTATCGAGAGTTGAATAAACTGACTATCAAGAATAAGTATATGATTCCTCGGATAGATGACCTGTTCAACCAGTTGGTGGGGTCAGTAGTGTATTCTAAGTTGTTTTGAAACCGAAAAAATCGGTCTCAGAGGAGTTCGTCCCTTGGGGAATGGATGGTCACACACTTACTTCTCTCTTCACGAGACCAAGTGGCAAAGGAAAAGGACCAGGGACAAACCCAAGGCTCCAGCACGGAGGTTCCACCACACACCCGGAAGATCTTAGAGCGCTTCCCCTCCTTAAAAGAGTGCTGAAGCTAAGGTACCTCAGAAAGCGCTAGAAGACCGGGCACAAGAAAGCGTGTGTTCTAAGGTACCCCTTGGGTCCTATTTATAGGAAAAGATGGTCTGCAAATATCCAAACTTCACTGTTTTCGAGGACTATAGGCAATCTGAAGGGGGTAACATGGTAAAAACACCCCACAACTGAAGGGCGAGCGGGCCCTGAAATAACGCCCGCTAGGCAAGGGCGGCGAGTACTGGAGCGAGAAAGCTCCACCCCACACCGAGGTGAAAAACGGCAAGTGAGCTCGCCTCCCTCAGCGCCACGGGAGGAGGCGTTGAGTGAGCTCGCCTCTCTCAGCGCTGCGGGAGAAGGCATTGAGTGAGCTCGCCTCTCTCAGCGCCGCGGTAGAAAGCGTTGAGTGAGCTCGCCTCTCTCAGCGCCGCGGGTGAAGGTGTTGAGTGAGCTCGCCTCTCTCAGCGCCGCGGGAGAAGGCGTTGAGTGAGCTCACCTCTCTCTGTGCCGCCGACCTGGCTCGCCTCACCTTGGGCCCTGGCGAGTTGGCCCTGAAGCCCCCTGATCGCGGATGACGGGCGTGTCGGCACTCAGCTCCACGAACTCCGAGCTCGGCCCGACGATTGTCGAGCCTGTACTCGGTACACTGGGCTCGGCATGCCCTGCTGAACTCGCCCGGGGCTCTGGGACGGTCTAAGCCTGCCGGTTTGGCTCCTGTTAGCCCACTCGCTGGATACGGGGTTGTACACAATCCCCGCTCTTTGCGAGGTTGGCACAAACTCAAAAAGAAACATCCAACCCCCAGGATCCCGCGAGTGCGACATGAGCCAAAAGGAATCTCTTGGTGGGTCCCATTGATGGCTATATATGCATACCCAGCATACCCGACTGACCTCCGCTCTTCCCTTTACTAAACCTTGCCGAGATGCCACTCCCCAAAGAGGTCATGGAGCGACTCACGAAATCTCGCGACGAGACCGCCCTTCGCGCGGCGGCCTTAATGGATCTAAACGCCCCGGCTCGCCGCTTCACTAATTTTGGCTCAGTCAAAAGGGCGAGGCCCTTTCCTCCTAAGGCCGAGCACATCTTTGCTTACTTAAAAAACACCTTGGCCAATGGCTCCTACTCCTCCAGCCGTCCTGCTCCGACTACCCTCGATAAAGACTTTGTGGACCTCACCACCGAAAAAGACCCTGGCGGCGAGGTCTCCACGCCGAGGGTCGAGAATCTCCCTGCCAAGACACCTGAGCCATCCTCTGACCCACATCCACAGGACCCGCTCCTCGCCGCCGCGACCATTGACCTGGACTCGCGGAAACTCGGGTCGCCGGCTCGCACCCCTTCACGACAACCCTCTTCTGTTCTCGCGGCCGCTAGGGAGGGCGCCGAGCACACATCCACTCTCGATTCCCCCCGAAATTCTGAAGGTATGTTTCTGACCCCCCCCCCACATTACGTCCGATTCCCATCGGTGCTCGCTTCCCCCACTCTCCATCCTGACTTTCTCTTGCAGACCTTCCTAGCCGATCTGGGCCTGATGATTCAGCCGAACGGGCTGGTTACTCGCCCCTCCCATCACCGCGCGCTTTAGAAGCCTTCCTGGATTCAGAGATGGATAGCCCTGAACGGTCGAGGCGAAGCAGACTGGTCCTCAAAAAGTTAGTGCGCGAGCTCTACGAGCTGAAGAAAGACAATTCCAGGCTGCAGGAGGAGTGCGCGCATCTTGCTGGCGAGGCGAGGGTCAGCTCGGCGTTTGTGGCGACGTCTTCCTCCATACTCATCGATGAGATCGATGATAACCTGCGAGCGGCGAACAGGAACTTTGGGCAGCTTCGGCATCTCTTCACGCAGCGGCTGGCGACATCAGGCCGGCGAGAACAGGGTAATTAAGGGCGGCTCCCCTATGAGCCGACCGGCACTCACCCATGCTGTCGCCTAGTCCATGCGTGTGTTTTTAATTTCTTATTGTTCTGGACAATCTTCTCTTTTTATGCTAATAAGCTGTATAAATTTTCGTTATGCGAGCGTATCCTATTTCTTTTGATCGGTGCGTGCCTTTTCGAATTCCTCAAACGGGTTCGCCGAGGTTGGCAAGTAGAGAGCGGCGAGACAGAGTATGCGAGCCGGGCTGGTCAGTCGGCTCTGCTTCTCCTCCCCTTTTTTCTATAAATAGGGATCCCCACCTACCCCCGGCTACGCCTTTATTGCTTTCTTATCTCTTCTCCTCCTTGCTTTTCTCGCCTTCTGCTCGCACGTTCCCATTCCCTCGGCGAGCATGGGAAAAGAAAACCCTGACTCCGATGGCCGCGCCAAGTGCTCCCAGAACTTCGCCGATCATTGCTTCTTTGAGCGCAATACCACGGCGGACGAGCTCGCCGAGTTTGTGGCAGACTATGTCCCTGCCGGCTTTGTGGCCCGCCTCCCGGCGGAACATGAGGCCATAAATTCTTTCTTCGAGGACGAGCTCGCCTTCCCCACCTCGCACTTTGAGGTGGGGTTGCACCTGCCGCTCTGGCCCGAGGTCTGTCAGGTCCTCAAGTATTACAACGCCGTGCCCACGCAGCTTAACCCCAATGCCATCGCTATGGTAGTGGGATTTGCCTGCTACCTCCGCCGGGAGCGGATCGAGTTCAACCTCAACGTCTTCCGCAAACTTTTTTCTTACAAGGCCAACGCCGACGGGGTCGCCTTCTTCGGTGGTACGTCCATAAAGATCCGTGAGGTCGCCAACAAGAACCACAATTGGATGTCGAAGATCGTCTTCATCCGGGGCGACCTTGGCAACATTCCCTTCTCTCCCCTGCAGAAAAGCGAGGAGGTGTACCGCCCGCCGAGCGTGTTCGGCAATGACGCCGAGCTTCATAAGTTATTTCTGTACAAGTACTTTGAAGTCGCCTTCCTCCGCCGCGGCCTCGAGTCCCTGCCGCCTGTCCTTCCTGGCAAAGGTTTGTCTCGCCCACCTTCTGCTCGCCACTCAGCCTAGTCGATCTGAACCTTATTTTTCGGCTTAGTCTTTTTTTACAGGGGAGCATCTGATCCCGGTGAATACTCCCTTCGCCGATCCGGGAGTGTTCTCGGACCCGCTCGAGCGAGCTCGGGCTGCGGCCGAGGCATTCTGAGAAGAGAATGTTAGAGGAAAGCCTTCCAGCAAGAGGCGGCTGGAGCTTGGAGGGCCGAGCTCGCTCCACCGCCACTCGGCTCCTAAGAAGGCGAGGGTGATCTCGCGAGGCCGGCCACAGCAACCTTTATCGCCCGTCAGGTTTATGAGCTCGCCGGAGGTTTTTTCCGACTAAGCCCCGGCGAGCCCACTGAAGGAGCCGTCATCTCCTCGCTGGAAGAAGAGCAGGTCCTCCTCCCCTCCCTCCATTGAGGAAGTTGCTCCCTGCGATCCGCGAATCCCAAAGGACCACCCCCACTTCGGCAAGGGGGGAAGGAGCAAGGACGCGGCCGGCCAGCCGATGCTGACCTGAGATGAGGGGGCCCACCGTGTCTCTGTCTCTACTCGCGCCCCCTCCTGGGGAGCTCGCCGGCCTCCTACGGGCCACGCGTTCGCCCTTGGTTTCGGCCTCTACGGCCGGGAGGGCGCCGAGGCCTACAAGAACATGACTCCTCGGCAGATAGGCCATGAGGGTCTGCAAGCCCATCTGAGGGCCTTCGAACTCCATCATATGATGGTTTGCCGTGGCTTTCAGCTCAGCCAACTTTTGCTAAAGGCCGAGCATGAGCGCGACCTGGCGACGGAGAAAGATGCCGACCTGGAGCGGCAGTTCGGCATTGCCGAGCGTCTACTCGATGAGGCCTCGGGAGGGCGGGTAAGAACCAACCAACTCTCATTTTAACTTGGAAAAATATTTCACCGAGAATCTGACCTCTTTGCTTTTCAGGATGCCGAGTCTGCTAGGGTGTTAGAGGCCCGTGCTAGCGAGTTGGAGGGTAAGGTTGCCCAGCTACGGGTCCGCCTCGCGGATCAGGAGGCCGGTTCGCGCGAGCAGGAGGCCCATATTGCCGAGCAGGAGGCCCTTGCTGCTCGGTCGGCGGCCGAGGTGGAGGTGCTAAAGGAGCAGAACCGCGGTCTCCAAGGCGAGGTCCGTCGGCTGACGGAAGCCCTTTTTCCCACGGACGGCGCCGAGCCACCTTTTCCCTACAAGCGGCCTCGGGTTTTCGGCGAGGGGGAGGTTATGGAGCGACTTTGAGTCAACTCAATCGAGTCTGTCGAGTGACTCCTGGGCGCCATGAGGGGATCGGGGATTCTGGATGAGGGCTGCGAGGAGGAGGCGGGCCGGGACCTTCTACCGAGCCTATTCCCGTCGTCGCCGCCTAGCGGAAAAAAGGAGAGCTTCGACTCCCTTTTCGATGAGGCAAAGGACAAGGAGCTGATGATCAGACGCGAGGAGGACCATCCTTCGAGGGAGGAGGGCGAGAGCTGACCGGATCTACCCCCCCTCCCCCACTTTCTACATTCTTTGTAATCTGTTCCCCCCCCACCTTTTGTAATCTGGTCGAGGCGAGCCCCCTTTTTGAAATTATAATGAAAAAATTTTCTATCTTCTTTTTACCTTCAGCGCTAGAATGCACGTGAGTTAGGATTCGTGCTCGCCGAGGGGCCCTGAGCGTCGGCAGCGGTCAGACTCGCGAACACTCCGCTTACCCGCGATTCGACCTTTGCGAGAACGGTCGCCGCCGGCACCCGCCTATCACACCGAGAAATACCCTTTGCCGAGCCGACCTTTGCGAGAATAGGCTCGCCTGGGAGGTGCACTCTTCCCTCAACCAGAGGTGGGATCAAAAATCCTGTTAATAGAAAACCAAGGGGGACAGGGCTCCTTAAGCTCTCCCTTCTGACTAGTGGGTTTGCCGGTACATGCTTCCCATGTGTCAACTTTCAGGTCCTCCCCTTGGGCCATAACAACGTCCATCATGACCCCTGCCCCTGCCAGCTTGGAGGGAGCCTGACAGCGGGAGAATCGAGACCTACCCCCAGAGCGAGAAGACTTAGAACATTTGCCTCTCCCAGGTGCTACCACCGGGCCAGTCAGCTAGATGGGAGCCTGAGGGCAGGTGTTGAACATCCTCCGGGCTCAGCCCCAGGATCATAACGACGTCCATCGAGACCCCGGCCCTGCCAGCTTGGAGGGAGCCTGATAGCGGGAGAATCGAGACCTAACCGCAGAGCGAGAAGACTTAGAACATTTGCCTCTCCCGGGTGCTACCACCGGGCCAGTCAGCTAGATGGGAGTCTTAGGGCGGGTGTTGAACATCCTCCGGGCTCAACCCCAGGGTCATAACGACGTCCATCGAGACCCCTGCCCTGACAGCTTGGAGGGAGCCTGACAGCGGGAGAATCGAGACCTAACCCCAGAGCGAGAAGACTTAGAACTTTTGCATCTCCCGGGTGCTACCACCGGGCAAGTCAGCTAGATGGGAGCCTGAGGGCGGGTGTTGAACATCCTACGGGCTCAGCCCTAGGGTCATAACGACGTCCATCGAGACCCCGGCCCTTCTAGCTTGGAGGGAGCCTGACAGCGGGAGAATCGAGACCGAGAAGAATTAGAACATTTTCCTCTCCCGGGTGCGACCACCGGGCCAGTCAGCTAGATGGGAGTCTGAGGGCGGGTATTGAACATCCTCTGGGCTCAGTCCCACGGTCATAACGACGTCCATCGAGACCCCTGCCCTGACAACTTGGAGGGAGCCTGACAGCAGGAGAATCGAGACTTAACCCCAGAGCGAGAAGACTTAGAACATTTGCCTCTCCTGGGTGCAACCACCGGGCCGTCAGCTAGATGGGAGTCTGAGGGCGGGTGTTGAACATCCTTCGGGCTCAGCCCCAGGGTCATAACGACGTCCATCGAGACCCCTCCCCTGACAGCTTGGAGGGAGCCTGACAGCGGGAGAATCGAGAACTAACCCCAGAGCGAGAAGACTTAGAACATTTGCCTCTCCCGGGTGCTACCACCAGGCCATTCAGCTAGATGGGAGCATGAGGGCGGGGTTGAACATCCTCCGGGCTCAGCCCCAGGGTCATAACGACGTCCATCGAGACCCCTGCCCCGACAGCTTAGAGGGAGCCTGACAGCGGGAGAATCGAGACCTAACCCCAGAGCGAGAAGACTTAGAACATTTGCCTCTCCCGGGTGCTACCACCAGACCAGTCAGCTAGATGGGAGCCTGAGGGCGGGTGTTGAACATCCTCTGGCCTCAGCCCCAGGGTCATAACGACGTTCATCGAGACCCCTGCCCTAACAGCTTGGAGGGAGCCTGACGGCGGGAGAATCGAGACCTAACCCCAGAGCGAGAAGACTTAGAACATTTTCCTCTCCCGTGTGGTACCACAAGGCCAGTCAGCTAGATGGGAGCCTGAGGGCGGGTGTTGAACATCCTCCGGGCTCATCCCCAGGGTCATAACGATGTCCATTGAGACCCCTGCCCTGTCATCTTACAGGGAGCCTGACAGCGGGAGAATCAAGACCTAACCCCGGAGCGAGAAGACTTAGAACATTTCTTGAGGGTTTATGGTATTATGCCATGAAAGTTCCACAAAATCTCATGACATTGTTACGATTATCATGCAAAATGGGCTCAAATGAATGAAACACATTATTTTAAAAAAAAACTAAGGCACATACAGATATTCAGGGATAGAAGCGTTTCAGGTCGTCGCCGCTCCAGGTGTGGCTCAAGGTCTCGCCCTCCATATTTTGGAGGCGGTATCCCCCCGACCTTAGCGCATCTTTTACGATGTAGGGCCCCTCCCAGTTTGGATGGAGCTTGCCCATGACAGCCGATCTTCCCGCCGTATCTACCTTCTTCAGGACCAGGTCGCCTTCCACAAACTGTTTGACCCGGACATGTTTGTCAAAATACTTGGCCATTCTCCACTTGACTTCCTCCTGCCGAACCGCTGAGAGGTCGCGTAGTTCTTCTATCAGGTATAAGGAGAACCGCTGCTCTCCCTCATTCTCAACTCTCCACTCCTCTCTTCCATCTTCCACCTCAGCGGCCCTGGGAGTACGGACCTCGAGTTCGATGGGGAGCACCGTCTCGCTTCCATGAGATAGTTTAAAAGGCGTCTCTCCCGTGGCAGTATTGGGTGTAGTCCTCAGGGCCCAAAGAACGGAGGGGAGTTGCTCAACCCAACTCCCATTCAAATTCTCAACCTTCTTTTTCAGGAGGTTCACGATAACCTTGTTGGCCGCTTCCACCTGGCCGTTGCTTCTTGGGTGATGGACAGAGGCAAACCTAAGGTCAATCCTGAGCTCTCCATAGAATTTGATGAACTCGTTGCTGGCGAACTGCGGTCCGTTGTCGGTGATGATGGCTTGGGGCATCCCATGCCTGCAGATGATTTCCCCCCATACAAAATTCCGGATGATCTGCGAGGTCACCTTGGCCAACGCCTTCACCTCCATCCACTTGGAGAAATAATCAATCATGACCAACAAGAATCTTCTTTGCCCACTTGCCTAGGGGAAGGGCCCTACCAGATCCATTCCCCAAATTGCGAAAGGCCAGGGGGCCGTGATACTCCTTAGTCGCTGAGCCGGTTACAGTTGGAGGGGGGCGAACAGTTGGAACTTATGGTATTTTTTGACAAATTCTGAGGCATCATGCCCCAGGGTAGGCCAGAAGTAGCCCTGCCTGATAATTCTCCCCTCCAGGGTCCGACCTCCAGAGTGACTCCCACATTCCCCGGAGTGGATCTCTTCCAAAATCCTCGACACCTCCCCCTCCGCCACACAACGAGCCAATAACCCCGAAAGGGTCTTGCAGTAGAGTTGCCCGTCGCGTAGGAGGTAATATGCTGACTTGTACTTGAGCCTCTTTCTATCCATCCCTTCTGGGTACTCTCCAGTGGACAAATAGGTGGTGAAGGGGTCCATCCATGTGGACCGCTGATCTATCTCCATCAACTCTCCTTCCTCCAAGGATGAGTGGAAAATGTCCGTGATAGTGCCCCCACCCGAGGGTCGTGCTTGGCAAGATGGTCGATCTGTTCATTCTCCTTCCATTGCACATGCTGAATGGAGAAGGTTTGGAACCCCCCTAATGATTCCTTTGACCTTGGCCAGATACCGTTGCAGGGTAGGATCCCTTGCTTTAAATTCCCCGTTGACCTGGGAGGCTACTACCATGGAGTCAGTGAGGACCTTCACGTCATGCACTCCCAATTCCCTGGCCAGGCGCGGCCCTACGATCACCGCCTCGTACTCGGCCTGATTGTTGGTTATGGAAAAATGTATTACCACTGTCTGCTCAATCCGGATCCCGTGGGGGATCTCCAAGACGACCCCAACCCCTAAGGAGTGTTTCCCTAAAGCCCCATCCACCATCACCTTCCAAGGGACGGGGTAAAGGAGTTTGTCCTCTACTACCTCGACCACATAGTCAGCCAGGAAGTCAGCCATCGCTTGTGCCTTGATCGCGAGTCGAGGGACAAAGGAGATATCGAACTTGCTCAATTCCACCGACCACTTGGCGAGTCTTCCTGAGTGCTCCACCCCCTCGAAGATGTTGCAGAGGGGGTGGTCGGTCATCACCTGGATGGAGTGTGCCTGGAAGTAGGGCCTAAGTCTCCGGGCCGAGATGATTAGAGCGAAGGCCAACTTCTCTAAGATGGGGTAGCGGAGTTCCGCCTTCCTCAGAACCCTACTCACGTAATAGATGGGCAGCTGCTTCCTCCCCTCTTCCCGAACTAAGACAGAACTCACGGTCTCTGCCCCGACCCCTAAATATAAGAACATGTCCTCCCCCTCCTTCGGCCCCTAGAGCAAGGGGGCCCGGGTCAACTGCCTCTTCAAAGCCTAGAACGCCTCCTCACATTCCGAGGTCCATTCGAACTTCCGTCCTCCTCTCAAGGTCTTCAAGAAGGGGGAGCACTTTTCCCCGGCCTGGGAGAGGAACCTGCTCAGCCCTGCCAGCTTTCCCATCAGTCGTTGTACCTCCTTTGCATCCCGAGGCGACCCCAACTCCATAATTGCCCAGACCTTGTCGGGGTTGGGTTCGACTCCAGCGGGGGGGGGGGGGGGGGGGCGAGGAGGTGGCCCAGAAATTTACCCCTGCTCGCCCCGAAGATGCACTTCAAGGGATTCAGCCTCATCTTGTACTCGCGCAAGGTGGCGAAGGTCTCCTCCAAATCCCGGAGGTGGGAGCCGACCTCCTTACTTTTTATCATCAAGTCATCCACGTATACTTCCAGGTTCCTCCCCTTTTGTCCCTGGAATAGAAGGTCCATAATCTTCTGGTTTATTGCCCCTTCATTCTTCAACCCAAAAGTCTTCATCTTGTAGCAGTAGCATCCATCTCCTATGATGAATGAGACATTCTTTATGTCAGGAGGGTGCATCCTGATCTGATGATAACCTGAAAAGGCATCTAAAGAACACATTATAGAAAAACCAACGGCTGAATCTACCAGTGCGTCGATTCTAGGCAAGGGGTAACAATCTTTCGGGCATTATTTATTAAGAAGTGAAAAATCTACACACATCCTCCACCGGCCGTCCCCTTTTTTCACCATTACAACATTCGAGACCCAGCCGGGGTAATGAATTTCAGAAATGAAACCGGCCTTGAGGAGCTTGGCGACTTCCTCCCAGATTGGTTCGGCCAGCTTGTTCGTGATGGACCTCCTCTTCTGCTGGATGGGGCGAGCCTCCGGGTCTAGGTTGAGATGGTGGCAGACGACGTCAACATCGATCCCTGGCATCTCGGCCGCGCTCCAAGCGAAGACATCCACATTCTTCTGGATGCACTCCAGCATCCTGACTTGATCCTCCGGGGTCAGCCCTCCGCTGATGCGGACCTTCTCCACCCTGCCATCCTGGGTGAGAACCTCCATCTTTACCACTTCCTCGGCGGCCTCCAACCGGGACTGCTCCTCCCACTCAGCAATATCCTCCCCTCTTGGAGTAAGGACCTCCCCTCCTTCTACGGTCATCGGCTAGACCGACTCCTCTGGGAGTACCTCCTCACAGGCTTCCTCCTCCATCCTTCCTTCCTCCCTGCTTTCTTCTTCGGCCTCCTGCCCTTCCACCTCTTCCATCCTTCTCCCTATCTCTTCGGCCTCCTCCTGCCAAGAAATGGAATTCACTGCCGTTACGTAGCATTCCCGAGCTGCCTTGGGGTCGCCACGGACTAAGACCTGGATCCCCTCTGCGTTGAACTTAAGGCATTGATGGAAGGAGGAGGGGACGCAGCGGAAGGCGCTGATGAGGGGCCATCCAAAAATGGCGTTGTAGCTGCTGGGGGGCTCCACTATAAAGAATCGGTAGTTCCTGGATTGCCCCCCTAAGATGACATGGAGTCCCACTCCCCCCTCTACTTCTTTCCTCTCCCCCGAAAAACCGAAGAGAGGCCCATCAGAGGCCAGCACCCTCTTGGCTTCTATCTGCATGGCGTCGAAGGGCTTTTTGAAGATGAAGTTGATGGAGCTCCCATAGTCAATAAGGATCCGGGAGATGGTGAAATTCTCGATGGCCGTCTGGATGACTAGCGCATCGCAGAAGGGGTCCTTATGATCCGGCATGTCCTCCCTTGAGAAGGTGATCCTCTCCTCTAAGGGTGGAGTCTGGGATGTGGAGCCGATGCTCCTTCAGTACATGGTGTGGAGGCTTTCTTTCCGAGAAGCTTCGACCCCTACCCCCCCATGAATCACTCCAATCCCTCCTCGGTTCCCCACATCGGCCCAGTCTTCGCAACGATCCCCCTCCGCCTGAAGCTGGACTTCCTCAATCCGTACTTCCTGGCAGTTCTGCTGCTCCTGCTGCTGTTCCCTGTTCCCCCGTATCTCGAGGAACTCCGGACACGTGATCGTCGTGTTCCCCTCCTCTTGGTAGTAGTCACAGTAGGGCAGATCTATCCTGACCTCCCTCCTTCTCCTTGGCTATCCTCTCCTTCTCCCCCCAGGACGATAAACATGGCCTCCTCCTGATCGGGAAGGGGGGGTCTCTGACCCTGCCTCCCCCCTGGGGGTAAAACTGGCCGCGCCCACCTTGGCGGTTATCTCCTCCCTGATAACCCCTTCGTAACCCTCTATCCTGCCACTCTGGCCTCCAACCCAACTGGTTGTTTGGTTCCTGAAGCCCCCACCTGGGCTGCTGCTGCTGCTGTTCTCTTTGCCGAGGCTTGACCCTTCTCTCTTCCTGGGCTCGGCCACCCCTTGGCTTCTCCTCCTCTAAGGCCCACCTGGCAAACCTTCAGGCAAACTCTGGGTGTGCGGCTTCCATAGAGGCTTCCCTTGCCTCCCTCTCCAGGAGTGCCTCAAAAGACACGGGAGGCGTCCTCTTACACTCTATGGCGAAGAACCCGGGCTGGAGACCCAGGGTGAAGTCCACCATCATGGTATGCCTTGGCATCTCTTGTACATGGGACAATTCCTCCTGAAACCTGTCCAGGTAACTTCCCAGGGTCTCCCCTACTCTCTGTTTTATACGGAACAAGGACTCGGCCTCCCTCTTCCTTTTCCTTAAGGTGGTGAATCTCAACATGAACCCCCTGCGCTCGTCCTCGAAGCAATAGATGGAGCCGGTCGGGAGCTGATGAAACCACTCTCTCGCTATCTCCCTGAGGGTGATGGCGAAGAGCCTACACTTGAAGCCATCCGACATCTGTCGGATTGAGACCACGTCCTCAAACCACTGGACATGCTGGACCGGATCTCCCTTCCCTGAATAGTAGGACATCTACGGCTCTCGGAACCCCTCTAGAACTTGGGCAGAAGAAATGAACTCACTGAAGGGGCTTCCTCCCTCAGCCGGGCGAGTTGGGAGCTCCCTCCCCACTTTCTCACTGAACTGGTACTCACCTGCTAAGCCCAGGAAAAGGACTCGCCCCCTCGGCTCGCGCTCCCCCTCGCTCGCGATTTCCTTCCCGACTCGCTTGATGGGCACGTCGTTGCCTAGTGCTGGATCGGCGACCACGGGAACAATAGGCGTCGTGCTCTCGGCTCGCATGTCGAGTGCGACCCTTACGAGTCCGAGCACTTCCTCTCTGAGCTCCGCGGACATCCCCGCCATCGCTGGAGGGGGAGGAGGTGGTGGGCTCGCCCTACCTGAACCTTGCCCTTCGTCTCTTGCCATCGGACTTGCGGAAGATTTTTTTGCTAACCACTCTCCACGCTCACCGCACCAAAGTGTTGAAACCGAAAAATCGGTCTCAGAGGAGTTCGTACCTTTGGGAAGGGATGGTCGCACACTTACTTCTCTCCTCACGAGACCAAGTGGCAATGGAAAAGGACCAGGGACATACCCAAGGCTCGGAGCACGGAGGTCCCACCACACACCCGGAAGAACTTAGAGCGCTTCCCCTCCTTAGCCAAGTGCTGAAGCTAAGGTACCTCAAAAAGCGCTAGAAGACCGGGCACAAGAAAGCGTGCGTTCTGAGGTACCCCTTAGGTCCTATTTATAGGAAAAGACGGTCTGCAAATATCAAAACTTCACTGTTTTCGAGGACTATAGGCAATCTGAAGGGGGTAACATGGTAAAAACACCCCACAACTGAAGGGCGAGCGGGCCCTGAAATAACGCCTGCTAGGCAAGGGCGGCGAGTACTGGAGCGAGAAAGCTCCACCCCACGCCGAGGTGAAAAGCGGCGAGTGAGCTCGCCTCCCTCAGCGCCACGGGAGGAGGCGTTGAGTGAGCTCGCCTCTCTCAGCGCTACGAGAGAAGGCGTTGAGTGAGCTCGCCTCTCTCAGCGCCGCGGGAGAAGGCATTGAGTGAGCTCGCTTCTCTCAGCGCCGCCGGAGAAGTTGTTGAGTGAGCTCGCCTCTCTCAATGCCGCGGGAGAAGGCGTTGAGTGAGCTCGCCTCTCTCAGCGCCGCCGGCCTGGCTCGCCTCGCCTTGGGCCCTGGCGAGTTGGCCCTGAAGCCCCCTGCTCGCGGATGACGGGCGTGTCGGCACTCAGCTCCACGAACTCCGAGCTCGGCCCGACTATTGCCGAGCCTGTACTTGGCACGCTGGGCTCGGCATGCCCTGCTGAACTCGCCCAGGGCTCTGGGGCGGTCTAAGCCAGCCGGTTTGGCTCCTGTTAGCCCACTCGCTGGATACTGGGTTGTACAAGTTAGACTTGAAGTCAGGGTACTATCAGTTGCAGATTTGAGATGAGGACATACCTAAGACAGCTTTTGGTACGAGGTATTGTAATTCGAGTTCTCGGTGATGCCGTTCGGGTTGACGAACGCACTATTAGCATGGATAGATTTTATGAATCGAGTATTTTGGGAATACCTGGATTCTTTTGTAGTTGTCTTTATTAATGATATCTTGGTATACTCCAAATAGGAGGCGGAGCATGTGACTCATTTGAGAGTAGTCCTGTAAGTGTTGAGAGAGAACCGATTTTATGCAAAGTTCTCGAAGTGGAAGTTCTGGTTGGAGAAGATGGTATTTTTGGACCATGAAATTAGTGGTGATGGGGTGGTGGTTGATCCGGCAAAAGTTGAGGCCATCATGGATTGGCCGATCTTTAGAACTGTGGCGGAAGTCCGGAGTTTTCACGGATAGCTCTACCTCTCACCTCTCAAACTCGTAAGGACCAGAAGTTTGTGTAGACTGAGGAGTGTAGTCAGGCATTTGATACCCTAAAGGGAAGGCTGATGAGAGCTCCAATCCTAAGTCTGCCTAAAGGGATTGAAGAATTTCAGATTTTTAGTGACACATCTGGATGCGGGTTGGGTTACGTGTTGGTGCAACATGGGAGTGTGATAGACTTTGGGTCCAGGCAGTTGAAGGCTCACGAGAGGAATTACCCCATCCATGACTGGGAATTGGCGGCGGTAATTTTTGCGTTGAAGTTATGGCGGCACTATATGTATGGTGCGAAGGTGGATATCTTCACGGACCACAAAAGACTGAAGTATCTACTAGATCAGAAGGACTTGAATATGTGATAGTGCAGATGGGTCGAGTTTCTTGGATACTACAAAGTGGAGATTATGTATATGTCAGGCAAAGCCAACGTGGTGGCAGATGCCCTGAGTAGAAAATACGCTTGACAAGGGCGTTGGATCGAAGATCATGATGAGCGGTTGGTGCGGGACTGGGAGTCCCTTGGCATTGAGTGTGTAGCCAGATGCGAGTCTAGTACGGCTCGGTTGAACTGGATTGTGTTGCAAAATGACTTAACCGATCGTATTCGGGAAGCGACTTATTTGGATGTAGAGTTCCAGCCATTCGTGGTGGAAGCTCAAAAGGGTGAAGGTAGCGTCTGGGAGATGATTGATGGGATCTCTAGTAAGGATGGAAGGATACTGCTGTTCATAAGTTCTGTGAGGAGTTGATGTTTGAGGCTCACGTTACGAAGTACTCCATTCTTCCGGGCAGTACAAAAATGTACTTAGATATGAAGAAATCCTTTTGGTGGCCTGGTTTGAAGCGGGACGTTGCTTGGTACGTGAGTCGGTGCCAAACTTGTGCCATAGTGAAGGCCGGGTGGAAGAAGCCGGGTGGGTTCCTGAAGCCTCTTCCTATTCCCGAATGGAAATTTGATGACATCTCCATGGACTTTATGCACGGCTTTCCTCGATCGCAGCAGGGTAACGATACGATTTGGGTGATCGTGGATCGCTTGACCAAAGTGGCTCATTTCATCCCAAATCGGAAAGTGGAAAGCGTGGAAAAACTGGTAGAGTTGTATGTTCGCAACATTGTGTGACTACATGGGATTCCTAAGACTATAGTTAGTGATCGCGATTGACGATTCACGTCCAAATACTGGAGACTGGTTTAGAGGAGTCTGGGTACGAACCTCAAGTTCAGTACGACGTTCCATCCTCAAACTGATGGACAAACCGAATGAACGAATAGTATAATGGAGGATATGCTGAGGATGTGTACCCTCGATTTTGGTAAAAAATGGGAAGACCACCTCTTCATGGTGGAGTTTGCCTATAACAACAGTTACCAAGCAAGTATAAAGATGGCGCCATACGAAGCTTTGTATGGACGGCGGTGTTGAACGACAATGTCTTGGATAGAGGCGGGAGACACCAAACTTTTGGGAAAAGTAGTGGTAGCTGATGCATGTGATGTTTTGCGAACCATTCAGGAGCGCATGAAGATTGCTTAAGACCGGCAAGCAAAGTATTTTAATGCTCGCCATAGGAATGTGGAGTTTGCGGTAGGCGATTGGGTCTATGTAGAGATCAAGCCGTTCAATGGCATTTCGCGGATTCGCCGACTCAAGAAGTTCAGTATTATGTTTTTGGGACCGTTCGAGGTTCGAGAACGTATTAGAGAAGCAGCGCACCGGTTAACGTTGTCCTTGGAGTTGAGTGGATTACACAATATTTTCCATGTCTCCGTCCTGATGAAAGCATTGGTGTAGGATAGTGTGGTGATCGAACCGACGACGGTGCCGATAGAAGAGGACTTGAGGACGAAATTCCGTCCAGTGGGCATAGAGGATTCAGAAGTTTGGCAGTTGCGAAACAAAGAGGTGAAGCTCGTAAAGGTGCGTTGGGACAAGTGCGGGCGAGATGAGTTCTCTTGGGAGCATGAGCAAGAAATGCGCAAGGACTATCTGGAGTTGTTTGCATAGTATTGTTGGAACAGTGTTTTGATATATTTCAACAATTTTTTGCAGTCTTAATGAACAGACTTGTTCATATAACATTGTTGTGACAATGTTTTTCTATGTAACAACATTATTCTTGATGTTTGCCTGAATGAAATTGGTTGTGTAAAGCTGTTGTAACACCTCGGTTTTCCAGAGCTAGCTGCCGGGTTGAAGTGGTGAAAGAAGGCCGCTAACGACTGTTTGTCGAGCTCAGTTTTGTTGAGCTCATGACTGTTCGTCGAGCTCACGACTATTCGTCGAGCTTGGGCAATTTCGTCAAGCTCATGACTGTTCGTCGAGCTCGGGCCTTTTCGTCGAGCTCACGACTGTTCGTCGAGCTTAGGCTGTTAGTTGAGCTGATGGCTTTTTCTTCGAGCCCTGGACCATTCGTCGAGCTCAGGCCGTTTGACGAATTCTGAACCGTTTGACTAAATTGCCGAATTATGGGGTTTCGTAGATCATTTTCTTAGCCGTTTGATTTAATTACAAAGTTGATCCTGGACCCAAGGATCTTTTACCCGACGGGTTTTAGTAGGGCTGAGTGATTCTCTCCCTCATTTGTGCTTATTTTGGAGTTGACTTAGGGTTTGAGAAAGAGAGAGTTCGGAAGAAGAAGAAGAAAGATTTCTTCGGCCATTGTTGAAGCTTCGGAGCTCCGAACGTCATTCCGAAGCCAGATCTGTGGAGAGGACATGGAGGCGCATCTTTTCATCCATGAAGATCAGGTTTCCATGACAAGGAAGTGGGGTCGTAAGGTAACAACATTTATCCTCTCGGTTATAGGATGCGCGCATGACATCTTTTCCTTTTCTTGATTTTATTTCAAGTATGTAAGCATTAGATCTCTAAAATGAGAGGGGTTTGGGTTGTCATGGTTCAAGAGGAACCACCGAGTCAATTTTGTCCGTCCCCGACATGATTTTGCATTAGAAATCTGCTCCGCCAGTTGATTAGGCATTGCGGGTGAAGCCGTTATCACGACCTTTAGTCCAACTCGGTGATGTTGCATAGCGAAACTTAAGGATTTTGGTATAAATCCGTTGCGGCAAGATGCTGGTTGTGATGTGCTAAGGCGTGGTATTGTCTCCGTGGTCGGCTGTCTATCCCATGACGTGCAAGTCATGTGGGTAGAGTGTCCTGGCGAGACTAGTTCCCTTCTGTGAAACTGACAAGAGCGCTAAGCTTAGGACTAGCCCGGGCGATGAAGCCCACGAGCTGGTGGGGTCCTGCAAGGGTTCTTAGAATCGGTTTGCATGTGAGATGGAATCCTGACTTTAGAAGTTAGAGCTTACAGACAAGCCTGGGTTTGAGACCCATGAGCGGGGGGGGGGGGGGGGGGGGCTTGGCAAGAGTTCCGTGTGGCGGCTTATATGCCGTTAGGGGAAAAATATAGTACCCTTTTTGTGTATAGCTTGAACGCCGATGGGGAAATTGGAAGTACCCAGATGATGTGTTAGAATCATGCGCTATTGGGTGCCTTGGGTGAAACCCGGGTTTGCATACATGCTGTATTATAAGCCCCTTTTACTATATGCTCAACGTAGAAACATTTTTGTTGTTTGAGACATCCAAACTTGTTTTATCGATGTACCTATTTATGTATATTACATACGAAGTGCTAACCTGCAGGGTGATGGAGTGCCCCGGGGTCCGTTAGGGAAGGCCGGGAGGAGATGTGTTGGTTACATAGTTGAGGTCAGCTTTTGCTGACCTGCGTTACAACAAATTTTTACAGGGCAAGGATCGCAAGCAGGAGCAAGCTCGCCGGCCAAAAAGGCATACGCCTCTTGAAGCGAACTTTCTTATATTTGCTTATGTTTTCATTGAATGTTATGACACATGAGATGTAATCCGGCTTGCATGCCGAGGTATCCTAGGAGTGCTTTTGCACGTTGATATGATTGTTGTTCAGTCTTGGATTTGTATTGTGTAAGGCCTTAAGGCCATTTAGATACTCCTGTTTGGTGGATAACTTTTAGTTTTTGGTTTTATATTTCCAGTAGTTTATGTTGAGTTTTGAGTTGGGTAGACTTATATCATCTTATAATGCTTAAGTTGTGGCGTCTGTATGTTTTGGGGCCCCGGCCGGACCCATATTATACGATTATTACAGGGTAGGTGTTATACGTCAAGTGTGTCGAGTGCCAACTCAATGCTTTATCGCTATCGCCCTCCGGCGATACCCACTATCGCCACTCGGCGATATCTTTCGACGATTCGTCGAAGGCATTAAATTCGTCTAGTGCGGCTCGATGAACGTCGTTATCGCTAGAAGGCGATACCCACTGTTGCCTAGAGACAATGATAAATTTCTTATGTCAAATTTGAGGTGTTACATATCTGCGACTAATCGCGCGGACTGCTGTTATTACAAGTGTCCGCCGAGACCGGCAAAGCCGCCTATCCGCGACTAACCACGTGGACTGCTGTTATTGCAATTTTGTGATGTTACAGGATTCTATTTGCATGGTTAACTTCTTGTTGTTATTTTTTGTTCCCTGGATTGCATTGTAAAATCATGTCTGCCAACCCTGTAGACACTGCTCCTAGTCCACGCAAACCGAAGCCTATGACTTTGACAAAATCCATTTCCAGTCAATTCTAGCAAACTGGGCGAATACCAGAGAAGTACGCAAAGCAAGCGAACTCAGATAGCTAGGCCAAAGTTGGACCCATTCCCATAGACCAATTCCATCAACCGACACAATCTCCAAGAACCCGGGTCACCTGATAATGAGATCGCGCCCACTGAACAACTCTAGTCTGCCATCTTGCACACTGCTCCATATGACCGTGCGACATCCAGGCATCCAGTCCACATAACTATGCTATCTTCAAGATCCAACATCCAGATCGCAAGCACAGATAAATGTCAGACACGGTGAGCTCCAAACAAGTCCGTAACACCAAACATGCCGGACTCGATCTATTAACTAAGTCTCCACACCTGTAGCCTGGACTTGTAAAAATGACCAAGTCCACCCTAGTGATATCTGATCTACCTCGCCCAAGAAGACACCAGCGACCTCGCAGAAAGCCACCCCAGTCCGCGATATCCTCCTGTCTTTTTGCGAGCCAGAGAACCAATCGAACGCGGAGATCTCTAAATGCGTTCGCCACTACCCACGGATAGACAAACCTATCCTCCTGGTTACTCCACCAGAGTGCTTGCTGGTCAAGACCATCAGAGAGAAAACCATAGCCAAAGCTGGTTGTCCGACTAGGATATCCTCCAAAGAAATCCGCCTAGTTTGCGGGGTCTCTGCGGTCTGTGCGGACTACCCATTCAGTCCGCCTTACTTCTACCACTTCACACTTCAACAATTTCAACAATATTGGTTTTTTATCTTATACGTACACACTATAATAAGCACATTATGCAAATCCTATCATAGCCATTAAGATCATTAATCGCGAGTTCCTTCCCTATCCAAATTCCTGTTTTTCTTTGGAAGTGGCAATCATGATTTTCGGCGATTTCCGTCTGATTTCCACCCAATTTCCAGCCATTTAATATCGAGTTCCTTATTCTCGTTGTTCTCTAGAAGGGGCGATCGTGATTTCCAGCGATTTCAGCGTGATTTCCACCCGATTTCCGATCAGGCGATCTAATTCCCAGAGCATCTAGGTTGGAATCACCGATTGTGCCTCCGAGCATCTAGGGCAGAACCACCAATTATGCCGCTGTATCAACCTTCTCTATCATAACTATATAAGTTTTCCTTTCCATCATCACGGAAGCTCAAATATGTTTATAGTTTGTGATTTGTGTTCTTGAATTAGATAGATTGACAGTTTAGTTGAGATAGAAATATTCCTTATTCCTTTTCTTGTTCCTCTTCTATTGTCTTCATCTTTCTATCTCAAATAAACAAATGTAGTGAACTAACAATCAGATTTTTTATGTGTGTTTCTCTATGTTCCAAGATTCTAATGCAGGAGTGAGCAAATAGTGAACTAACAGTCGTAGGTCATTTGACTTGCTAATGCAGGAGTGACTCATTTAAAATGGGAACTCAAACGGATTTAACTGAGAAGTACTTAGACATAGTACCAACATGTGATAATGAGCTTAAGCCCCTCATAGGTCATATATTTACTTAATCCAAGATTTTGTTGATTACTGTAAAACATATGAACATACTATTGTTTTTAGCATTCGTAATTGGACTTGCAAAAAGAATACATAAGGAGAATAAAGTTATAAATGTTTTATTGTTCAAAGGAAGGTGGTAAGTCTAAGAAATAATTGTTAGAAACCACTGAGGCTGGAAAAGAGTTAAGTAGAAAAAGAATAATTACAAGATGAAGTTGTAAAGCTACTGTTGGTGTTAAAGAGGATTGGAGAAAGTAATTATAAAGTGTTTACTTTTCAAGAAAGTCATACACATGAACATTGCATGTGACACCACCATCCATCACATAGAATATAATAGAAGATCCCGTCGGACCCCCACGTCATATTCCACGGACAGCCAGTGATGTTATGCATTGATTCCAAAAAACCCAATAACACATCCTAACTCAGAGTACATTCTAGCGGAAGTATTTAAATTGCTTGGAACCCAACCACATGAATGTCCACTAATAATAAAATAGGAATGATAACCCAAAAAACAAAACGTTATTGTTTTAAGGCATTATAACTATTTTCTTAATTATAAGTGTTTTACACACATCGACATGTAGACCGAGCACATATGGAACAACAAAAATACACTTCACATGACCTTCGAGGCCCAACACAGCAAATTGAGCTTCAGCCCGCTATTTCCCACTTTGCTAAGCAACACCTGCACAAAAGAATTCAACCCCAACGGTGGCAAACAAAGCAATGGTCAACATTAGCTGACCAAATTATAATGACCCCACACCTCCCTTGGGGGTGGCAGTGCTCCTTCCCTACAACAATTAACATGATCACAATATACGCAGAAGTGCAACTTAAGCACCGACCAACACAAATGATGGCATGACCGACCAACCGTCCCGTACACTCAAGGCACATTATCGGTGTACCAGATCACCTAGGTTCCCACCTTTTGTAACATCCCTCAAACAACTAGACCCCTATGAGTGGTTTTGTCATGACTAGGTCATGAAAAAACACTAGGAAGCTCAAGAAGTCAAGGTGAACTAGGGCATAAAGGTAGAAATCACATTGGTCTACAAATTGCACAATTCAAATACCAATCTTAGGGTTTGATTTTAGGGCTTTAATTTGACTCCATGACCCCACCATAACACTCGTAACCCATTAAGAGGTCCATTTGGTCACTAAGGACCCATTTGGGGCAACCTAAGTGGTCAAGTTGACCAAAATCAACCCTAATCCTAAAGTGTTTAAAGTGCCCTATTATGGGTCAAGTGACCTCCAAGGTGTCAAACCAACCCTACCCAAGTCCCCCTAGACCTTAGGAGAGGCCAATGAGACACTAAGGACCCATTTGGGTCAACTCAAACCAAAAATTGGTCAAATTAACTCAAGTTGACCTAACCTAGCCCAATCCACTTGGGCAAAGCCCAATTTGAGTGGTATACAAGCTTTAGGAGGCTGATATTTACCTAAAATGCCACTCAAATTCTGGAGAGGGTGACTAGGCGAGAGAAACCAAGTTTTCCCTTTAATGGAGGAGAGAGAAAGTGAAGAAGTAAAGGCCATTCATGGCCAAGGGCCTCCCCAATTGCTAAGAATTCATTCCCCCTTATGTTTTGAGAAGATTAAGAGAATCTCAGGGCTGATTAGAGGTTGTATCCAATGGATATATAATTGGCTGAAATTTCTTCCCCATGGACATTAATGGCCATTAAATCTTAGACCCTTCTTCTCCTAAATTTGATTCTTTTAATAGCTTCCCCATACCCAGAGCAGCAGTTTCCACCATTCCCTTTAAGGAGCTGAGCTCTCTGGTAGTGTGGTTGCAGAGCACCGGAAATCACCACCACTGGCAATGGTGGCATGGAGATCGGCCTGATTAATCCAGCCACCCTAGAAGGTCCTGTCTTCCTCCTCTCTCTATATGGATAGATCTCAATATATTGTCCCCAAGGTTTGGGTCCAATTAGCCCCAAATCAAGGAAGCTGATAGCTTGGTTTATCAAGCTTTTCTTCTATCCACAATTCACTATTCTAGCCATCTCTAGCCAGTCTACCACTGTGATTCGTCGGCCACAACTTCAACGAAGGTGGTGGTGGTAGTGGCAAGCCAGGAAGGGGCATGTGTGGCTTGGAAATCACAGGCAAAGTCAGCCTAGGACGGAGTAATCTGAGCCACTAGCGCAATGGAGAATAAGAACGGATTCTGTCCTTTAGCACGTCAAGATTTGTGCTGCCCGATTATATTAAGGATTATTATTATTTCATTATGTCACAGTTATTGCAGGGTTTTGAGTTAAATATTAAAAATACATAGGACCTTCTACTAGGAAAGTGATCAACATCAATGTTGTAGCCCTTGAGGTCTAGTTTAATTTAAAATGAAGTTCAACCCATTTTGGTTAGTGGTCTGACCACAACACTCAAAATGGTGTAGTCTATACAAAGGGTTGACCAGAGACAAAATTGAGTGCTCCCATCAATCTAGCCATCCAAATACCTTGAAATCGGGACTAGGGGTCACTCATATCTATACCCTAACATATCCAAAATGGAAATTTTTGGAAAACATTTTGTTATAGTTTTTGTACTTATTTAATAATCCCTGTATGGGTTATTTAGAGGGTCTAATGACCTCACAATCCCCAAAACTTTGGTGGATTATCCTTAGGGGTCATGATAAGTCACTGTTAAAAATCTCAGCCCATTTGGGGTTGATTTGAGTAGGTATTGATGTGACCAAAGTTTGGTCCCTGAGGGGCAAGTTAGGGCAAATGTGTGTTTGATGGGTTTAGTGGCCAATCCTCATCCAAAAGGGATGAAATCATGGCCACTGACTTAATGTCATATAAAACACCCCCACAAGATATTTTGGGTGGTTTAGGGTTTGAATGCCCTAGAACCCTAGTGTGAACCCTAGGGTTGAGTTTAGAGCTTAGAGTAGGACATGGGACCATAAGTCCTTGGAATGTCCTAGAACTTGGTAGATGAATTCATAGGGTGGAATTAAACCCTAGAAAATGTTATTAGAGGTTTTAGGAACTTACATCCCCTCTAAAATAGTTTTTGGGACCAATTAGGGTATTTTTACTCATAATTTTATTGCATGATTATATGATCTTGGATATTTATGAAACTTAAGTAGTGATCTTATATAGTGGTTAATAATTTCTAGAAATTTTGGTATGTTTTTTGGAATAATATTTATAGTTTCATTCACAAGCCTAGTAATTGTCTTATTAGTAAGAAAAATTATTATGAGTTATTTACTCACTATAAAATTATGAAATTTGGTTTGAGGACATTTTAAGGATTTATCATGCTCTGTAAATGTTTATAAAATTATTCGAAGCCTTTTCATATGGGATGCTTTACAAAGTTCCTTATATAGAATATTTTTAAAAGATTTATTTATGTTGGCAAATATGTTCAGAAAATTACTAAATTTTATCAGTTATAATTTCTGGTTACCTTTAATATCTGGTAATATTTATTTAATTTTTGGATGATTAATTCTATTATCACTGTCTTTGCCATATTAATGAGGTTATTTAATAAATAATTAGTCTGGAGGACAAACCTCTTTGGCAAAATTGTGAAAAGTTTCATTGGCGCCGCAAAATTCATAGGCGACAGTGACATTTAAAGGGAGAGACAATATTCAAAAGGCGTAGCGACATTCATTTGGAGAGAATCATTCGTCGAGAATGACAACATTCGGTGAGGACATTCAATATATAGCTAAAACTAGTGTGAATGTAAAACCCAAGATGATCAAGATTGAGATGGTTTTTCCATCTTTATGTAGACTCAAGCAATCATAAATTATGATTGGGAGATAATTTTTGAAATTCATTGAGAGGAAAGCCAAAGCCATGCCATGTTGAAGATACAAGCATTTATTACCAACATATAAATATATATCTATGTTTTTTAGATTCAAAATCTATCACACATGGTAAAAATAATAATATCCAAGATTATTCTAAATTTTATGAAAAAAAATCAAACATGGTTCAATATATATGGAAATTAAACACATGCTTGAGAAACTTGATGGAAAATACACAAACAAAAATCGAAAGGGAAGAGTGTTAGGGGAGCATACTAAAAGTTCACCTTGGTATCATGTTTTTCCCCATGTGAATGAAGAAAAGTCCAGCCATTTAGTATGCTGAAGAGAGATCTTATTTTGAATCAACTAATTCCTTATTCATTAAATGGCTCTCTAAGTAGCTATCTATCAATATCAGTTTAAAATTTGTTGTGACATACCTCAGTTTCGCTATTCTAAATTACTTGTAGATGTGTTCATGACCATCTCTTTGTGCCATATCGTATTACGTAATGATGACATTGCACACTAAATGCAGTGGAATATGAGAGGAGTAAGAGTGCTAAAATTGAAGATAACTGGAACCTATCTCATCTCTCTCTCTCTTTGTGTGTGTGTGTGTGTGTCTATATATATATTGTAAGAAAAGATCTAAATAATATGATTTTTATTGCTCCAAAGATAAATAATACTAGGATATGCCCCCTATTTATAGAAGACAGACCCGAGAGCTAGAGAAAGTGAGAGAGAATACAATAGGCGATGTGGGAATATTTTACAAGCCGTGCGGGCTATGCAGTTTCAATAAGGAAACCGAATGACTATATAACAGGGCTATTAACAAGACAGATTCTGGCTTCAGTCCTCCTGCACTCAGCAAGCTCTAGAGGAGACCGTAACAGTTAGACGATGGCTAAACTCTAGACCATATCTGCTACATATCTAGGAAGCTGCCCAACTTCAACTACGATCAGGTCGACAGGTCTAACCAACATTCTGCCAAGCCAACCAGCAAAGCCAAACTGCCAGGCTTCCAACAGACTGCCAAGATAACCTGCCAAGCCAAACTACTAAGCCTTCTGGACACCATAATTTCTAACACTCTCCCTCAAGCTAGAGCATATATGTTTACCATGCCCGTTTTGCACAGATGTCCGAGAAAGAGGAAACTAGTTTGTTAAACACATCGGCTAGATCTTCACCAGAGGTATCAACTGAAGTGATAATTTGATTCTTCAACACCTCTTCTCTGATAAAATGGTTATCTACTTCAATATGCTTCATCCTCTCATGAAACACTAGATTCTTCAAAATTATATAGTTGTCTTGTTGTCACAGAACATTGGCAGGGTATGATTATATTCTTCTCCCAAATCAAGCATCAGTTCCCGAAACCACTTCCTCTCTCAGGTAGTTTAAGCCATACTTCTGTATTAAGCTTTAACACTTGACCTGGAGACTATAATTTTTTTTCTTTCTCTTCAAGCTGACCAAATTTACTCCTACGAATGTGCAAACTAGGCGTAGATTTTCTATCCTCCTTATCATAACCAAAGCTGGCATCAGAATAGGCTTCAATCCTCAAATGATTATTCTTCTGAAATAGAAGTCTCTTTCTTGGCGACCCTCTCAAATGTACCAGTATCTTTAGAGCAGACTAAAGATGACACTCCTTGGGAGCTTGGTTAAATGGCTCAACCTTCCTATAACATAACAAATATCCGGTCTTGTGACTATCAGATAAACGAGTTTTCCCTCAAGCCATTTATACCTGGTGACATCTAAAAGAAGAGGTAAATCAACATTCCAACACTTGCCATCCCCAACAGCTATTGGACACTGAGCAGGTTTATCCCTAAGATGGCTTGTCACTTTTAAAAGATCCATGACATACTTCTGTTGCGAGAGCACTACAGAACTAGGATTCTATGAGATGTCAATCCCCAGGAAGTACTCGGGATACCCCATATCTTTCATAACAAAATGATGAAGAAGAAGCTTCTTTGTGAGGTCACTTCCCTTCTTACCATCTCCTGTAAGAAGAATGACATCCACATAAATAGCAAGAACGACTTACCTTGTAGAAGTCTTGCGTATAAATAGAGAGTGATCTGTAGTACTTCTAGAAAACCCAATAACAGAGATAACTTCACTGAACTTCTCAAACCAGACCCGTGAGCTTTTGTTTAAGTCCATAAATTGTCTTCCTCAACCTACACACCAGAGACTCCCCCTGAGAAACATACCTAGAAGGTTTCTGAATGTAGACTATCTCTTGTAGATCCTCATAAAAGAAGGCATTCTTGATATCTAACTGAGACATCGTCCAGTCTCTGTTCACGACAAAAAAAAAAGAGAACTCAGATTGTTATTATCTGAGCAATTGGTGAGAAGGTGTCAAAGAAGTTCACACTATAAGTTTGTGTGAAACCTTCGGCAACAATTCAAGCTTTATAGCAATCGATGGTACCATTGAGATTAAATTTTATCACAAATACCCAACGATAGCCAACCACATCAGCTCTTGGAGGGGTAGGGACAAGAGCCCAAGTACCCCATTCAGTCAAGGTTTTCATCTCTTCATCTATATCAGCTTTCCAATGAGGTCTAGCAAGATCCTCTTTATAGGTGAGATGGGATGACATTGGTCGAGAGAGCAAGAGAAAAAATCTTATAGGAAGAAGATAGCAAAGCATAAGAAAGAACATAAAGAATATGATGTTGAGTACATGTCTAAACTCCTTTCCGAAGAGAAATGGGAAGGCCAAGATTGGAATGATCGACAATATCAGATCCATTTGTCGGAGATACTACTGCCTTGGGAACTGTTTGTGATAGCTAAGGTAGAGAAGCAGCATTAGGAGAAAAGGATGTAGAGTCATAAACAGGTGTTGGAAGAGAAGGAAGTGTAGGCTCAGGCAGAGGTATAAAGATAATAGGTAGGGAAGAGAGATCGTTAGGTAGTGAAGAAGGAGAGGTTCGAGGAAAGTGAACAAACATCATGCATCTAAAGATGCGTGGAAGTAAACAAAATGGAATGGCACTAGGATATATGATGGAGAAAGAAGTTTTGCCATTGAGAACCTAAATAGGAATTTGGTTGATGAGGTAACAAGAAAGAAGAACGACATGACCTAATAGGACCAAGGAACACTCATTTGAGTGAGAAGAGTCCGAGACACATCATGGAGATGGCGATTCTTGCGTTCAACAACTCCATTCTATTGAGAGGTGTAAGGACAACTAGTTTGATGTATAATGTCATGATGCATACAAAAAACTGAGAATTGATGACTAAGATACCCTTTGGTATTATCAGTGTGAAGCACTTAAATAAAAATATCAAATTGAGTACGTATCTCATTATAAAACGTATTGAAATTTTTTTCAAAACATTCTTTCAATAAGTACAACCAAGTACATCTAGAAAAGTCATCAATAATGGTGACAAAGTACAGACTACCCCTACCAACAGATTTAGTAGGAGCAGGACTCCAAATGTCAGAATGTACGAGTTCAAAAATACGAGAAGAAATACATCCTTGTTTAGCTTGGAATTACAAATGATTGTGTTTGTCAGGTTGGCAAGCCTCATAATTGAGAGAAGAGTCTCCTCGAGGGAGATTAGGCATGTGCTGATACAGAAGGCATAGTACTAGATGCCCAATGTGAAGATGTCATTGTAAAAGGGAAGTAGAAGCAGAAAAAGCAGACACATTATTAAGATATAATAAGCTGCCACTTTAAGTCCAAGCAGCAATCATCTCTTTGGACTGAGGATCCTGAAAAGAACAAGTAGCTGAGGTAAAAGCAACCATGCAATTTAGTTATTTACACAGAGATGTAATAGAAAGTAAGTTTCATGGAAACGTTGGGACGTAGAGTGTGTACTAAAGTTTGATAAATGGAGTAAAATGCCATGTTCCAGATCAACACACAGGAGATGGAGAATAATCCGCAATAATAATTGGAGGTGACATGTTATTTTGGTCTAGATGAAAGAAAAGACGAGGATTAACCATCATATGATTAGTAACACCAAAATGAGCCACCTACTAGTAGTGAAAATATGAGCACTACCTGAAGAGGTCACTAGAGAAGTGGACTTCTTTGAGGTAGTGTCACCTGTAGGAGGTCGAAGATGAGGATGCTTGGCCCAGCAATGATCAACAAGGTGACCAATCTTGCCAAAGTGAGAGCAGAGATATCTAGACAAACAACATCAATCAATGCATCCTTTATGACCACTAGGATGGTCATGACGATGTGGATGAACAACATTGTAAGGATGATGCGGTGAGGCAAGCAATGGATGCTAAAGAAGAGTAGTAACAGTAGAAATATGCGTAACAATAGCATCCAAAGTAGGAGTGTATGCCTCGCCAAGAATTTGTTATCGAATCATATCATACGATCCTGAAAAATGAAGTAAATAGCCAAGACCATAAGTTCCTGGAAGTTTTTATATCACACAGCGAGATCAACAGAAAAGGGCGATGGAAAAGAATCTCTGCACCAAGCATTCATTTCCTCAAAAGAAATTGTAGGAGTCATGATAAGTCGGGCAAAAAGATCCGTATTTAACATATATATGGGCGAAGTTTGAGCTCCCTTTGAGTACAGAGCAAAAAGATGATTCCAGGAAACCTTAACTATCACATCATGTCGAATGATGGGAAGACACTCATCAGACAGGCTGCTAGCAAGCCCTATTCCCATCAGAGCATCACTAGTATCCCAGTCATCAAAGTCTGCAGACCTATATGCTGGAGGGTCATCAATGAGATGATGGCACTTACACTGAGAGTGTAACAGAAAGACAAAAGAAACATTCCATTCGGGATAATTTTGGCCGATAAGTTTGGAAGCAGTACTCAAATTACAAAAATGAGTGGAGAGAGAAGGGGTTGTATGAGAAGGAGGCATAGATAGGGTGGAAGTTAGAGTGTCCATAGAAAGAAGACCAAAGAAACAAGACTCGTAAACTAAGGAAAGGACCACGAGAATATCACCACATGAGCAGATAGAACAAGCAAACACAAACATAACAGAAGCATCAAGAAAATGGACTCTGAAGTGACTGCCAAAGGACTTAGAGAGCGGTTAAAAAATAGAAGTCCGCAAAGAATGCAGAAGTGAGAAAATCGCAGGAAGGTGACCGCAAAAGGGGGAAGACCGCAGTTTTAGAGAGAAAACAAACCTCAAAAAAATGAAGACCATGGTTAAGAAAGAAAACAACAGATAGAAGAAAGAATTGCAATTAGTTAGAAAATAAGAGACCGCTCAGACTGCCTCAAGCCCGAAAAACAAACTTGAGCAAGGGACCGGTTAGCTCTGTTACACTGTAATAAAAAACTGAATAACATGATTTTTTTTTGCTCCAAAAATAAATAATACAAGGGTATTCCCCCTAGTTATATAAGACGAGGGTAAGAGAGAGAGAGATAATATAACAGGCGATGTGGGACTAATTTATAAGTCACGCGTGCTATGCAGTTTCAATAAGAAAAACGCATGACTATACAACAGAGGTTGTTAACAAGATGACTTCTGGCTTCAATCATACTGCACTTGGAGATCTCTGGAGGAGATTGCTATGGTTAGATGAAGGATAACTGCTTGACCATATCTGCTACAGATCCAGGAATCTGCAAGCCTTAAATGACGATCACTCCGCCAGACAACATCTTGAAAGCCGCCCAACTTCAACTGCAGCCATACCGCCATAGTGAACCAACATTCCACTACACCTGACCGCCAAGCCAAACTGCCAGGCTTCTAATAGACTGCCAAGCCAACTAGCCAATCTAGACTGCCAAGCCGCATGGACCATATAAGTTCTAACAGTCGCTACTGTAAAAATTTTGAAAATACTATATTTAATCACAATTAGTTTTTTTGCAATATCTTTTATCTTTCCTATCAAACTTAAGAGTCATGTTTTGACTCATATCTATTTCTTTTTCTTCTTCAAAATTATAGTTAATTTTTATTAAAAAATCATAATTGACTGTAGGAAAATGCATGTGTATTTATCAAAATGCATACACAAAAATAGAAAAACTTGTTTTATAATCTAAATAGACCAACTGCTATTTTAATGGGCATGGCAATACTAACACCAAACCCTGATAGAACCAACTTTCTCCTAAGATAAAAATATCATAATTTTTGCTCAGTTAGCCTCTAAAGGCTGGGTTGCAGTTTTAGTGAATATGCTTCACTAGGTTTGAATCTATTTTAGCCCTTACTCAAAAGTCAAAACTCCAAAAAAATGAAATGTTCATTAAACTCAGATACACAATCCTTGATGCATGAAATATGTTAAATGGAATTATTTTTTCCCTCTACCTCCCAGGCATCATGAAATTTGTATGAAAGAGATTAGGTTAAACAAAAAGTTTAATAAAATTTGAGCATCCAATTTAACCTTTCGAAATGTTTGATTTAAATTGGATTCATAGCATTAATTATCTCCCTGCTCAGAAGATCCCATTCAGCAAGCAAAAATAAAATCTATTTTTTTTAAATCCATATTTACATCTAACTTTGACATGTTGCATAAATTTTTACCTACATCCACCTGTGGAGAATATTATAAAAGAACCATGGAGAGAAACTCTTAACTAGGAGAGAAATCAAGATCTGAAAGAGAAAGATTCCCTCTTCCTGTAGTGTCCATGAGAGAACAACATCATTGGAATAGGAATAAAAGTTCGGGGGAGTAAATTACAGGCGGTGGGAGTGGATTACAAGTGATGGAGGGAGTCAATTGCAAATTTCATGTGGTGCATTAATCTTCTGAAGCATCTTCTTGACTTTTCTAACCTCCTTCACACTAAATTCTTAGTTTTAGCACAAAAATTTTTTAGTGAGCGAAAACCATAAAGCTAACAAATTATAGGAGGAGATAAATATAATCACAATTTTATTTTGTGGTAGAAAATTTAATCAACACATCAGAAGAAGTTTAAAATAATAAATTCCAACATTGTAGAAGAAATCAAATGATGTGCAAAAGGTGAGATTATCTTGAACAGATTTTAATCAAGTATAGAAATGAAATACTTTAGGTGGAAGACAATTATAGGCAGCACTCGCATTTTCAAGTGCAAGAAGTGGCCATATTTTCGAGTGCGGGTGGAGGTCGCACTTTTTAGTGAAGGTGGTGGTTGCGGATTCGAGTGCAGGCGGCTGCTACATCTTCCAACATGGCTTTGAACAATTACAATTTATATGGAGTGACTTAAAGCTATTTTCAAGAAATATTTGAAGATCCTTTCACAACTTCATACATCTTGTAAACATAAATATATTAAAAAAATATTTGATAAGAAAAACTCATGTTTAATTAGGATAAGTTTTTTTTGATATAAAGATGTATAATTTTTCATTCAAATCATTCCATCCACTTTGGTTATCAGTGATTGTTCTAACTTCTCCATTTGTTTTTTTTATTTTCAATATTCGTAGACATAATATATAATTGTAAGAAAAACTCATTCTCAATTAGTTTTTTATATGTAGATGTACATTTTTCTTATTCCAATCATTCCATCCACATTGGTTTTTCTGATTGATCCAACTTCTCAATTGCGTTGTTTTTATTTCTATTAATCCTTGATATAATATATAATTATATGAAGAAAATAGATTTCTATTCGAGTGCAATCCAAACAACATGCAAACAACCTTATCTATTTCATGAATTAGAAAGAAATTTAAAATCACATCGATTGTAACCGTCTATAATGGTGAAAGTGAGTTTGCAACCCTCACTTTTGATGCAACCCTCAATAATGTGTGGGCTTGATAAAATTGAGTCTTGGTAATACAACATAACCATATGGTAATAAAGAAGGAAAGTCATGTTATTCGAATAAGTTATATTTTTCATAAGATTGATCACTAGTAGTTCATGATGTGTTTTTCGTAAAAAGCCTGCTTTTAAACTATACATATGAAACTATAACAACAAAGCAGCAAAGACATATTCTATTATTATAAGCCTGATTGAAAACAAATTTTAAGGACCATGTTCATATGTTGCACCTTAGCCTTATATGGAGAATAATATAAAAGAACAATGGTGATGAACTCATACTTTGGAGAGAAATCAAGATCCAGAGTAGTGAAATGAAATCCTTAGGAGAAAAGAGTAAATTCCCTGCTTACTACAATATCCATGCGTGATTTGCATTATTTATCTCAGGTGGAATGGGAATAGAAGTTTGGAGAAGATTATAGATTGTGGCTTCAACGTAAGTTTTCTTTCAATTCTAGTTTAAGAAAAAATGAAGATGTAATATTTTATATGCATATATATTTGTTGGAGTCTTAAATTATTTATGAATTAAGGTATAAAATATCAATCAAATGCTTTTGTTTCTAAAATCCCACCCTCTTTATAAATTGATATCAGGGTCTTATTATAAGTATTAGGGCCCTATTAAGAGAATTGAAGATTGTATGAAATCTTAAGGAGAACTGAAGCTTATAATGCTCGGCTTGTGCTACTATATGTCCATAATTAAAGCTTATAATGCACCTAAACAGAACAAAAGTCTATCATATTTTAGAGCCACTATATATGCAATAATAATTTAATAGATTCAACCATAGAGGGCATATAAATAGAATAGAAGACTGTATGAAATTCAAATTCGACATGGGGTGAGGTATAAAATGATGCATATGTTTTGATTTTGTGCCTTTAGAGAACCTCTAACAAATGTAAAATATCAAAAAACTTACCTGGACAATATCAAGTATTTTTAAAAATATTGAAGAAGCCTTTTTTCTTACAAAAAGAATTCAAATTGAAATCCTTAATTTTGAAATATTCAATCCATAATCCCTAAAACATAAATGTCTTTTATACTAAAAATGAATGCAAATGCATATTCTAAGATGAGGTGGAAATTATTTTAATTTGAACAAAATAAAAAAAAGAGGAAGATAATGTAGCTGGAACAACTACGTAAATATCAATTGACTTGCATGAATTAGAAATTTAAATTTTCAATGCATTGAACCAAAAATCTCAATTGAATGAAAATAGACATTCTCAGGTGAAAAGGAAATTTATTTTAATTTGAGGGTAACCAAACAAAAGAGGTAGATATATGCACCAGGAACAACTATCTAAAGATCAGACCTAATTTTTAAGAGTATAGACGACTCTCATAAATTGGTCATGATATATTACTGTACTATCGCTTGACGTCCTTTATACACTATAACGCATATCAACAATACTCATTCTTTTTTTTGTACTCAAATAATAAGAAATAGTTCATATAATGAAATGTTCTTTAGTTTTAAAAAAATTACAATGAAAACCTCAGGTACTGTAATTAGGATATAAAATGGATACACAATGCACAAACTACATTCTCAAAGTAAATGAAAATAAAATAATAATAATAAATAGAAAGAGAGTGAAGACGCAAATAATAAGAAAGATACCCAAAGAAGGTTGCTTATAGTTGATGGCTAGACATCACATTGATACATAAATATGTGTAAATCAAGTGCCATTGATTTATTGTGTATCTGGAAGTGGAAATAATAAATTAATGAAATACGAAACATAAGGAAATTCACAAATCCTTGTTTAGTAAAATACCAACAACATTTTTATCAAAATTTTGTGCCCTAAGTAGGTGAGGTGGAGGCAATGACGAGCGGAATCGTTGGATAATCATGAGAGTCATTGTTTCACTAATTGTGGGAGTGTCAGGGGTGGAAAAATATTGTCATAGGAGGTGAAATGTAGGACCAATACAAACTAGAGACCATTATAGGTTGTAGTTATAGCTTTCAGTTGAGGCTGCCAAGGCGACTTTTGTTAGATTCAGGCGGTATATGGCCCTTGTTGTATGTGAGGCAGAGGTAGGAAGAGTTGAGAGTTTAGGTTTCCCAACGAGATTTTTATTAGGTTTTTCTATACATCACAACATGTGTGCACAATAGAATGGAGAAATAAGAAAACCCCAAAAGAAATTGATTATGCGATGGACATTGATCAAGAAGTAAAGTGTTATAAATAAATTTACTTTTGTGGGATTGAGTCAAAGCCTGACTCGAAGAATCAACATTTGAATCGACGAATCATTGAGTGATCAGGATGCACTCAATGCATGTAACATCCCATTTCCTATTAGAACCCTTAACTTAGGTTAGGTTAGGACATGTGGTGGGGGTATGTGTTAAGGTTAGGTTTGACCCAAGGAGTTAAGGTTGATTCACCTAGGCCGACTATAGGGTTCAAGTCAAATCAGGTCAAACTTGACCAAAATGGAATCATGGGTACACATTGATTCCACCACTATGCACCCAACCCTAAAAGCAATCTAAGTAAACCAAAAGCCACATCATTGGGTCAGCCATTGACACAAGTAGACCAAAGTCAACCCTAATCCTAATTATGTCAAACCAACACCTATAGGACCAACTAGCCCAAGTGGGGCACCACCATGGCCCAACCCAAGTTGGGTGGTTCCATTGGGTCCATGGCCATCAAGTGGGGCCAGCCCACTCACCATGTTATCCAAGTCAACCAAAGAATTCAACACGTCAAAAGATGGCCTAAAGGAAGAAAAAGGAAGGCCAAGCCCATTCCCAATCGGCAAAGCACATGAGCCAAGGCCCATGACTAGCCTAAATGGTCAATGACAGCCCCTACCCCCTGAAATTGGAGAGAGATTGCATGCAGGAGAGAATTTTTGGAAATTAAGATAAAAAGAGGAGAGAGAAAGGAGGAAGAGAGGGGATGAAGGCCATATGGCCCTCCTTCCCTCTGCCCAAGCCCCTAGCTGATCTCCCTACCATCTTTTTAGTAGGAATTAAGGGGTAGTGGCCACTTGGCAGTAAGGAGGAGCCTCTTATGCTCATGGCTGCCCCTCCCCCTTAAGCAAAACTAACACACAAGCCCATATCATCCTCATTCGACAATTCCATCACCTTAAGTGAGCCATAAGGAGTAGAATTTTACTGCTGGAGCAAGGACTTTGTTGGAGAAACGAACAATAAGGCTAGTTCGCTGGAGCAAGCGTCGGCCATGGCTCACCGCCACCAAACTCTCTGCCAAGCTCGATTGATGGTCCGTTTCTCCTCCCCTCCCTCTGTGCTAGCATTCTAGCTCAATTAATAGAGATATCGGGATCAATTGAGCCTGATACCATGTGAGCAATTGCGGATTTTTGTGAGCTTTTGTTCTAGCTTGGGTTCGCCGGAGGAGCCGCCTCCGGGGCCACATCGCTGGGAAACAAAAGCGACCAGCTCAATAGAGGTGGTGGCGATAATAACCGGCGGTGGCAGCGGCCCAAGTGGAGGGGAATGGAAGATCAAATGTTACAGGATGGCTCGATCTCAGTCATTGGCTGATGGGGATGATGAAGTGATGCCGTGTGAAATGATTGAATTAATTTAATGTTATTAATATTTGAATAGTGTATATTATTGTCACACTTTCACAGTTATCTTGCATGCAATATTTAGGCCTCTTAAAGGCATTTACATAACTAGTGTCCAACATGAAGAAGGTATATTTAGGTCATACCTTCATTTTTTCACCTTAAAGTTGTGATTTGGAGCACTACAACTCCCAGTAGGGTCATTCTATAAAGACTGGTCCTAGGCTAGGGTAGATATTTAAATGAGTGCCCAAGCCAAACCTTAAGTCCACATATCATGAAATTTTGGCCATGCATGTGATTAGGTTATACTTAGGTACTGACCAAAAATAGGAATTTTTGGAAAGTATTTTTCCATAGTTTTTTGATAAATAAAAATTATTAAATTAATTTAATTTTGGAAGATTCCCCATTCCATATGCCCTTAAATTTGTGTGGCATGGCCAATGGGTAGATGTGTAACCATGATAGAAATTTAAGGCCATTTTGACCTCAGCATGTTGGGGAAAATCCAGCATGCATGATGAAGGTATATTGTAATTGGTGTGCCTATAGTAGAAATGGGGAAATGAGAAATTTAGCCCATTTGGCCAAATGCATGTCCATGAAACTCGGGAAAGAGGCTTATAGGGATGAAATACACCTCCAATAGGAGGGATGGGATTTTTGGGATCAAAAAACCCATTATTTGGAATTATTGGAAATTATGCTTATTTTAAAAATAAAATTTGAAAATAGAGCTAATGATTTTATTAAATTCTGAAACCTTGTTACAAGCCCTAGTAAAACATTATACACCTCTGGAAAATTTTATAAGCTAGTTTGGAAAATTTATCTTGGGTTTTTAGTAGAAGTACCATATTTCCCTTTTTGGAAATTAATTAAAAGGAAAGGAAATTATTGCTGAAAATTATGGGAAAATTTTTAGCATCTTAATTCTATGATTAAAACCCTATATAATTATTTAAGAATTTATGGGTGTGTATATATGCTAAAAACTCAAGTAGTGGCATTTTGGTAATAACATTCTTATGAAATTTTATTAGGTCAAATCACTGGATAGGATCATGAAATTCTGTATTTTGTATTATTATATCAATATTGACCTCCAGTAATTTTATAAGAATTTTTGGTTATATAATTGATGTACTTCATTTGGAAAATAGATTAATCAATGTTTTAATCATAAATCGAGAATAAATAGAAATTCAAATGGGAAAAATAAAATCCTTGGTAGAAAATCCTATTAAACCTAAAATATCTCTAGGTTGTTTACTTAGGCATATGGGATCATTTGATATAGTAGTTCATGTACAAAGGGACCTAGGTCACTTAATTAAATGATTTAATTTATGGGCCTAAATACTTAAAAAAAATAATGAAATTCTAAATGGTCAACGTCATACACCATACAAATCCATGATAAATAATTAGGGGCATCTAGCCCAGAGAATTGGAAGTCATATCATACGGGTTAGTATTAGGTCATGGGTTGCATATAACAAAAGTAGGGTATAACACAAGGACCCACAGGGGGATATGAAAAGTGGTAGAAGGAGAATTTATTTGGAAAGTTGAAACCCTAGTTGCCATCAAGTAAGTCACTACTTAGTAACAAGTGTTAGAGTGCAAAACCCCAAGGAGAATAACTAGAATTGAGACCGGCAGAAGACCGCCGCTCTCCCAATAATACCTTAAGTCATTAGGTTCACACTAGAGTAACAACGAGAGTTGGGTATAAATAATTGGTAAACACTAATAAGAATAAGTTTCCTTGAGAAAGGGAGCTTTGGGCTTCAGCGTATCGTTGTTCCTAGTGCCCCCGAGGGTCTTTCACCGGGCATGCCCTGGGCAGTCCTAGGATTAACCCTAAGTTGTTAAGTGTAATAAACATTAGACAAGAGTAGTCTAATTGGCTAAGAGAACACTATGAAAAACTCACCTGTGAAGGGTTGGAGGGATTCAAAACTAAGACAATGATGTGACAATCTCACCCGTGAAGGGTTGGAGGGATTCAGGACAGGTTGGTCCTGTGAGCTGAAGGCTCGAGAGGTTAATTTCAGGACGGGTTGGTCCTGCGAGATGGAGGCTCGGGTTGAGATACTTTGCATATGCATAGAAAAAAAAACTAGTGGTGGGTCATGCGGTACTGGGCCAATCGTCACACCGATGGCAGTACGGTGACTTAGTTGAGGTATGAGGCTTTGAGGGGCCAGTAGGTTGTTTGTACTACAGTCTGGAGGAAAATCACCGAAAACTCACACCCGACCCAACAAGACTGGCAGGAAGCCAGCATTAAGTATGCAGAGAATCTAGAGTGCACCTAGGACATGTACAGAGGCGTATGAGAGGTATAGGCCTTGTAGTGTGTATACCCGCCTAGAAGTGGAGACGCCCGCTACACAGCTGCCGTAGCCACAATAATGGTACCATACAGTGATGCTAGCTCCAAAAAGAGGGAAATAAAGGTCTGTGATCACAGAGTCGCGTGCGTGAGTTGCACTTATATAAATCATAACCCGCATACATAACATACATACATGCTTATGTCATACACACCATAGATCCTTATCATATAAATTAGTATGGGCTCATTTATATGATAAGTTACATTTGTGAAACCTTAACTTATAAGTTTGTATGAGCATTCATATAAGTTAAGGTACTCCTGCGATTATAGCTTAGCAGTAGTTAGTTTACTTTCTGCTACATTCTTTACTTTGTTACAACACTTCCTTTCAGTACAGTTTTTCTTACATTACTTGTACTATATAGAACTGCTAGAGTAGAGATATACTTATTACTACATAATCTTGATAGATTAGATTCACTATCATCTACTTTACTTTTTGTACCCCTTATTGTCCTCCGCTTTATCCTCCCGCTAGGTACCTAGGAGTCGCGGGGGTGAGGCGAGCACGATAATGGCTTAGTCTTTATGTCTAACGGTCAGTTGTGATCGTATCATTTTAGGAGCTCGAGGAGATGCAGCACCGGGACGAACAGCAGGACGAGGTGGCAGGACTTGAGGAGCTGATACCTACTACTTCTACTGTAGCTCGGCGTTAGGTGATGATGCGTGCACCAATGATAGTTAGCTTCCGCTTAGTTTGATTTTGAGAGAGAGAGATTTTATATTCATGTACGATAACTCTAATTATTTGTCTATTTTAGATGAGTATTTAATTTGATATTTAGTTATTTTATATATCAATATTATATTATAAAGTATATAATTAACTTCTTTTGATATTTCATACTTATTTGGGCTAATAATAATATTTTTATTCTTGCAGGGCTGATTGAGAGCACTTCTGGAGTAAAAGGGAAGTTTTCCCAACACACAGCCCGGTCACGAGCATGGCCCTCATGACACGGGCCTATCTCCTTGGCATGGACATTGTAATGATTCGTGCTGCCTAGCTGCTGTCCAGGACATCCCCACATCACTTTTATATTACACACCCGAGTAACGGGCGTGACACAGGGCGTGACTACATGCATTTTCCAGCATCAAGCAGCCACTCATGCCAGAATTCCATTCCAACTTACACGCCCTGGTCACGGGCGTGACCACGGGGCGTGACCCTTCCATCAACTATCAGAGTTATTCCCGCCATTTCGGCTTCCCGCCGTTTCCTATAACTTACAAGAAACGCCCTAGGTCATGCCCGTGACCTAGGGGCGTGACCTGTAACTTAAAAACTTTTGGCGGTTCTTCTTAAACATTCTCTAGGCATTGAATATGGCGGTTTCAAGCCTTACATGCCCTAGGTCACGGGCGTGACCTAGGGGCGTGACTCTCCAGCAATTTTGCTTATAAATTACAGATAATTTCAGAAGCTTGGGGGGTGATTTTTTTGGGAGTTGGAGTTCTGTATTTTCTGCTTTATTTCTTGCAATTTCCATTTCCTAGTCTAGATATTATATTTTGTAAGCTTTAATTAAAGTTTTTTTTTTCATTCAATCATGTCTCTCTCTTCTCTATTTTTTGATTCCCTAATCATGATTAGTAGTTAAACTCCATTTAGTACTTGTTCATGATGAACCTTGGATTGAAATAAGCTTTTTGATTTTATCAAAAATGTCAAGTTCCATATTTTGCTCACTAACGATTTATCTTTGAATTTTTATTGTGTCGAACTCATATTTAGCGGATTTATTCTTCGATCTAAGATCCGTATGCTAAATGACCGAGAGGTTGTGGATATGAGGAGATCACTCTAAGATAAAGGAGTTACATGCACTCCTTGAGAGAGGATGACATAAATCCTCTAGATTGGAGTCAAATCCAATTATGGGGTTCACCTCCTAAAGAAAGCTTAGGGGTTTCGACTGGCTGAGAGGTATTAATCGATCAACCTAAGGTTAGTTGAAAGCATGAGCTCGTGAGAGACGCTTTCGTACTTTTGGAACTCCACGGTCGAGTGAGTAATTTAAGATTCTTGTATACTTTATTTTCATGAAAGTTTATTTTAATCCAAGGGGAATCCAGATCAAGTGCTATATTTTCCATCAATGAATTTCTCCTATATTAGTTCAACGTTTTCTTTTTCGCGATTCACAAAACCCACTTTTGTCCGATAAGATAATAACTCTTTCTTGTGAGTAAGTGAACTCGACAAGCCCCAAGTCGAAATACAACACTTGATTCTATACTCTGAACGATAGGTATACTTGCCTCGTCAATTCAGAAACACACGCAAGCGTGAATTTCAATGACCAATGTAAAGGTCATAATCACTTTTCTTTTTCATTGTACTCAATATAGACTACTGTTGTACTTTTCACGTTCATTTATATATATGATGATGTTGTATTGTGACTTGTGGACTAGCTACTTGTTGTACTTTTACTCTCGATTGGCCGAATAGGTTGAATGATCATACTAGCTGGCAGAATCGGCGTCTTGCGGTGTTGAATAACCCATGTGTTTGTATCACCGTAAGGCGGCGATTTTGGGCATAATACCCAAGTAAACTCCTTGGTAAGGGGATGGGGCCTTACAAACTGGTATCACTTGAACAAACGATCATATGAGAAAGAAGTCCACAACACTAGAACACCCTGCTCGAGCATTAGTTTACGAACAAACTATGTAGCGGAAGTAGTGGTGTGCCCATGTGTAAAAGTCACAGAAAATAGTCCATTTAAACAATGAGTTCGGCCAATGCAATTAGGACACCACTTTAGTTTGACTTACCAAGAGTATTTTGAGTCGTACTTTAGTCTAAAATCGACCTCGGATATAAATTAGTTATGGTACGAGGATACCCAAAATGACTAAGGAAATCTTTAATGCAAAAGTCACTACTTAAGGCATAAACTTCGATGTACCTACATGACCTATCGAGTGATATAATCATTTCTTACCCAAGCTGATAGGACCGCCTTAAGGAGAATTGGTGCATATAAACTATTAGTGGAAAAGTAGGGTACTCGTAAACTTAACCCTTGTACTGATGACTTGATTACGTTGAGACAACCACAGTGGCAAATACTAAAGGTAGAATAAGAATTCGAGTCTCAGAAGAGACCTATTTTGGTTGGGTCACATGTTGGCCTTGAGAATATTATAGTATAAGTAACCTCAAGGGCCTAAGGTATATATCATATCAATTAGTCTCAAGGTGGAACTCTAGGTTTAGGTTTGTTAGACCTAAGAATTGAGTACATATATAAGATGAATGCACTATAGATATTAAGTGAATTTAGCCCAAAAGGTGTGCGGGCTTATCCTTTTATTTATTGGCTTAATTGTTAACGACTTGATTTCTCTAGACCCTTTTTATAAAACGCTGTGTCACAAACATAGAGATCTTGGAGAATTGGTATTTGAACATTACCCGTATGAAAAATTGAGACTTATGTACAGATAATTGGTAAGATGATCAACCCTCCTTTGAAGTTGGGATATATGTAGAGGATTGCCCTCTTGGATATATCTTAACCCTAGAATAAGGAAAGTCGTCATGAGATGTTAGAAACTTTCTCGGGCTTGTGAATTATATAATTACTTGACACAACTTAAAGATATTGATGCATAATGACATGTTATATCCAAAGAACAAAACAAGTTGGGTACAATCCACAAAAATTTGAACATCTGGCTTTCCAAAAAAAAACAATAATCAAAGCAGTTTCGACGACACAAAGGTTCTATGTATAACTAATGGAGTATGTTATCTTAACAAAGTGCATTCCTAAATGCTCTAACACTTTAACCTATTCAATGTAACACATGATTCATGAATATATTGTCGGTTAAGGATTTGATTAAGGAATTAGATTTATCGTAAGAGAGAGCCAATGTCAATTGAGAATTTAGTATAAGTCGGAAGGATAGTTGGAAATTTTGCATAGCTATGGCACTTAGGAAAGTGACTATGACTGTCACATATTAAATGGGTAGAATTGGGAGAAGTGAAAATGATGATTGATCACTACTATCCGCGCCTACCTTACATACTCAGGTCATTATGTTAGAAACATACAGATTGGGATACGGTAACATCATGGTAATATGAAGGAGTGATAACGAGTCTTAAGTGTTATATGATTAGAACCCATAAGTGAGAATTCAAAGTTTTTAATAATTTTGTTTATGAAATTGGGAGTATAATGACCCCAGAAAAATTAAGATCCAGTGAAAATAAAACCATACTGAATTGGAAGATATATATTATAAGTACGATCCTTTGGATGTGGCTCTAATGATCACAAGAATCAAAAGGAACGTTTTCGATGATGATTTACAGATGGTGTTTTCTCTCAAAGAATCAATCCTTTTCAAATTTGAATGGTTTACTTACCCTTAAACTTTGGGAGATAGTTTACGGTATAAGTAGAAATCTTGATAAGATAACGTCTTGCATTTAGAATATAATGATTAAGTTTACTATGGTTAGGTATGAATTAGTACTACCTTGTTTGATCCTAAAAGGTGCTGGGATTTGGAGAATTAAGCACAATGATGAAATATCATTATAATCCACGCTTACATGATATATCAAAGTCACTTGATCAAAATGGTGAACTATAACCTTGAATGACTAAATTAAGAAAAAGTCATTATATTGAAACTTAGAATTGAAATAAGGTAACATTATGACAAATAAGACTAATTTCCTATGGCATGACATTAGAAATGTAACGACTCAGCAAATTGAAAGGGGTGGATGATGAGTTAAAGTTGTACACATATATATGACCCCTTGATTGTGATAGTGTCAAGAACCGGGATACATATGTTGATAACATTATAATCACTGTTAGGAGGATTCATGACAATGAGATATAGATCTTGACTATCAAAGGCATATACAGTGAAATCACACGAGAAGTAATTAGTGCTTAATAAGATTATGTTTATGCTGAAATTGATTTGTGTCAGACCTCACCATTTCTGAAAAGATACGCTTATAAATTTATGAATTAGACTATATGTGAAAAGCGATTAGGAGTCATTTGTATGAACATCAATATCAATAATGATCGCTTGATGTATGCTCGAAAGGTGAACACTCTATGAATTATGTATTAGTGTTTATGTGGAGGTGTAATAAGTCATGAATCTGGAAGAAACAAAATGATGATCTCTTCATCACATCATAATCTTGGAAGTTGGTTAATTACAATACATAATAGTGTTGGTCCCGTGAGTATGAAAATTATAGTGATTATAAATTCACATTAGGAGAAAGTAACAATCTATACATATAGGAATAGAAAGGATTTCTACATGCATACATAAGTTGGATCTTCGTCATAAATAAAACTACGATAATATATATTTGAAGATTCGATATGGTATAAGCTATAAGGCGTGAGGCGATTCTAGAAGAGGAATCTAAGATTGGTGTGCACAATTCTACATATAAGATAATGTATTTTCACGTACTTGGTGATTATTGGTCGTAAGGTCTACAATCTAATGTGTGATAAAGGTTTATTTTGATGGTAATATGTCGGAGGACTTGGAAATATGTCCACATAATTTGGATTATGAGTATCCAAAAATATAACGAAAGTACATTTGAAAGGGGACAATTACCTATGATAGAGTTTCTTATAACAACGACCACGAGGACTATAAGATAGGAAGTGTCAGACACCACTGTCTTAGGTTCAGGATGAGGACCCCAGGGCACTTAGTTCGGAATATATTGAGGATATGGATGCTTAGATACGATTGATCAAGGATAAGATGATAGGGGCTCAGAGTCGATAGGCCAAGTATTACAATGCGGGGCATCGAAAGGTAGCGTTTTGGGTGGGATACATGGTGTTCTTGAAGATATATCTAGTGCACGACATCTTGCAGGTACGGAAGCACAAGAAGCTCACCCTTTGATTTATGGGACCATGATTGATCCTAAAGCGGATCGGTCCTTTGGCTTACCGGCTAGAGTTATCGCCAGTGTTAGGGACTCTGCACGACATTTTCCACGTGTCCTAGCTTCGGAGAGATCTCCTTCGGCTAGAGCAGCATATTATTACTGTAGCAAGCTCGGTGGCACCTGATAGATCAATCAGTTTAGAGCCGGTCCGGATCGATGACACATCGATTCGTGTGCTACGGAAGAAGAAGGTTCCCTTGGTAAAGGTGTTGTGGTCCAACCACGGACGGGAGGAGCATACCTGGGAGCCTATGGATCTGATTCAATAACGATACCCGGAGCTTTTCACCTCAGGTATACTTTAATTTTGTTTAAAGTTTCTTAAATTCTTGTGTGAAGAAACTACGTAGACCCGAACTTAACTTTTGGGGATGAAATTGACTTTTTTGTTTATTGGGATTTGTAACATCCCATTTCCTATTAGACCCCTTAACTTAGATTAGGTTAGGAAATGTGGTGGGGGTATGGGTTTAGGCTAGGTTTGACCCAAGGAGTTAGGTTGTATTCATATAGGGCCCTCTATAGGGTTCAAGTCAAATCGGGTCAAACTAGACCAAAATGGAATCATAGGTACACATTGACTCCACCACTATGCACCTAACCCTAAAACTAATCTAAGTGAACCAAAAGCCATATCATTGGGTCAACCATTGACCCAAGTTGACCCAAGTCAACCCTAACCCTAATTTTGTCAAACCCACACCTATAGGCCTAACTAGCCCAAGTGGGGCACCACCATGGCCCAACCCAATTTGGGTGGTACCATTGGGTCCATGAACATCAAGTGGGGCCAGCCCACTCACCATGTTTACCAAGTAAACCTAAGAAGTCAACAAGTCAACAAATGATCTAAAGGATTAAAAAGAAAGGACAACCACATTCCCAATCGGCAAAGCCCATGAGCTAGGCCCATGACCAGCCTAAATGGTCAATGACAACCCCTACACCCCTGAAATTGGTGAGAGATTGCATGTATTGGCGCATTTTTGGAAATTAGGGTAAAAAGAGGAGAGAGAAGGGAGGAAAATAGGGGATAAAGGCCACATGACCCTCCTTCCCTCTGCCCAAGCCCATGGCTGAGCTCCCAACCTTCTTTTCAGCAGGAATTAATGGGTGATGACCACTTGGCAGTTAAGAGGAGCATCATATACTCATGGCCTCCCCGCCCCCTTGAGCAAAATAACCACACCTGCCCATCTCATCCTCATTCGACCATTCCATCATCTTTAGTGATCCATAAGGAGCATAATTTGACTGCTAGAGCAAGGACTTTGCTACAGAAATGAGCAATTGGGCTAGTTCACTAGAGCAAGCAGCGGCCATAGCTCACCGCCACCTAACTCGCCTCCAAGCTCGATTGATGGTCAATTTCTCCTCCCCTCCCTCTGTACTAGCATTCTAACTTGATTAGGAGAGAGATCAGGCTCAATTGAGCCCGATACCATGTGTGCAAGTGCGCATTTTTCCAAGCTTTTGTTTTAGCTTGGGTTCGCCGGAGGAGCCGCCTCCGGTGGCCACATTGCCGGGAAACGAAAGCCACCACCTCAACGGAGGTGGTGACGATAATAACCGGTGGTGGTGGAGGCCCAAGTTGTCGGGAATAAACGATCAAATATTACAGGACGGCTCAATATCAGTCGTCGGCTGATGGGGATGATGAAGTGATGCCATCTAAAATGATGGAATTAATTTAATGTTATTATTATTTGAATAGTGTATATTATTGTCACACTTTCACAGTTATCGTGCATGCAATATATAGGCCTCTTAGAGGCATTTACAGAACTATTGCCCAACATTAAGAAGGTAGATATCGGTCTTACCTTCATTTTCCACCTTAAAGTTGTGATTTGGAGCAATACAGCTCCATGTAGGGCCATTCTACTAAGACTTATCCTTGGTTATGGCAGATTTTTAAATAAGTGCCCAAGCCAAGCCCTAAGTCCATATGTCATGCAATTTTGGGCATGCATGTTATTAGGTTAGACTTAGGTACTCACCAAAAATAGGAATTTTTGTAAAGTATTGTTTCATAGTTTTTGGAGAAATATCAATTATTAAATTAATTAAATTTTGGGAGATTCCCCTCTCCAAATGCCCCCAAATTTCGGTGGCATGGCCAGTGGGTCAATTTATGACCATGGTAGAAATTTCAGGCCATTTTGACCTCTGTATATTGGGGAAAATCCAACATTCATGATAAAGGTATATTGTAATTGGTGTGTCTATAGTAGAAATGGGGAAATGGGAAATTTTGCGCATTTGGCCCAATTCATGTCCATGAAACTCTGGACAGAGGCTTATAGGGACGAAATACACCTCCCATAGGATGGATGGGATTTTTGGGATTAAACATCCCATTATTTGGAATTATTGGAAATTATGCCTATTTAGAAATAAAAATTAAAAATAGAGCTAATCATTTTGTTAAATTTCGAAACCTTGTTACAATCCCTAGTAGGACATTATACACCTCTGGAAAATTTTATAAGCTTGTTTGGACACTTTATCTTAAGCTTTTTTGTAGAATTACTATATTACCCTTTTTGGAAATTAATTAAAAGACAAGGAAATTATAGCTGAAAATAATGGGAAAATTTAGAGCATCTTAAATCTATGAGTAAAACCCTGTATAATTATTTGAGAATTTAAGGGTGAGTATATATGCACGAAACTCAAGTAGTGGCATTTGAGTAATAACATTCTTATGATATTTTGTTAGGTCAAATCACTTGATAGGATCATGAAATTCTGTATTTTGTATTATTATATTAATTTTGACCTCTAATAATTTTCTAAGAATTTTCGGTTATATAATAGATGTACTTTTTTTGGAAAATGGATTAATCATGATTTTAATCATAAATAGAGAATACATAGAAATTCAAATGTGAAAAATCAAATCCTTGGTAGACAGTCATATTAAACGTATAAGATCTCTAGGTAGTTTACTTAGGCATATGGGATCATTGGATATAGTAGTTCATGTACAAAGTGACCTAGGTCACTTAATTAAATGATTTAATTTAAGGTCCTAAATACTTAAACAAATAATGAAATTCTAAATGATCAATGTCATACACCATAGAAACCCATGATAAATAATTAGGGGCATCTGGCCCAGGGAATTGGAAGTCATATCAAACGGGTTAGTATTAGGTCATGGGTTGCGTATAGCAAAAGTAGTGTATAACACAAGGATCCACAAGGGGATATGAAAAGTGGTAGAAGGAGAATTTAATTGGAAAGTTGAAACCCTTGTTGGCGTCAAGCAAGTCACAACTTAGTAACAAGTGTTAGAGTGCAAAACCCTAAGGAGAATAACTAGAACGGAGGCTGACGGAAGACCTCCGCTCTCCCAATAATACCTTAAGTCATTAGGTCACACCAGAGTAATAATGAGAGCTGGGTATGAATAATGTGTAAAAACTAATAAGAATAAGTGTCCTTAAGAAAGGGAGCTTTGGGGTTCATCCTATCGTAGTTCCTAGTGCCCCCAATAGCCTTTCTCCGGGCATGCCTTGGGTAGTCCAAGTATTAACCCTATGTTGCTAAGTGCAATAAATAATAGACAAGAATAGTCTAATAGGCTAAGAGAACACCGTGACAAACTCACCCGTGAAGGGTTGGAGGGATTCGGAACTAAGAGAATGATGTGACAATCTCACCCGTGAAGGGTTGGAGGGATTCAGGACATGTTGGTTCTGCGAGTTGAAGGCTCGAGAGGTTAATTTCAGGATGGGTTGGTCCTGTGAGCTGTAGGCTCGGGTTTAGATACTTTGCATGTGCATATAAATAAAACTAGTGGCGAGTCATGCAGTACTAGGCCAATCATACACCCATTGTAGTACGGTGACTCAGGTGAGGTGTGAGGGTTTGATGGGCCAGTAGGTTTTTTATACTATTGTCTAGAGGACAATACCGGAAAGCGCACACCCGACCCAACAAGACTGATAGGTAGCCAGTATTCTCTACGCAGAGACTCTAGAGTGCACCTAGGACGTGTATAGAGGCATGTGGGAGGGCTAGGCCTAGTCATGTGTATACCAGCCTAGGAGTGGAGATGCCCGCTCCACTACTGCCTTAGCCACAATAGTGGTACCAGAGAGTGATGGTAGCTCCAAAAATCGGAAACTAAAGATCTGTGATCACAGAGTCACGTGCATGAGTTAAACTTGTATGAATCATAACCTGCATACATAACTTACATACAAGCTTAGGTCATACGCACCATAGATCCTTATCATATAAATTATTATGAGCTTTTTTATTTGATAAGTTACATTTGTGAAACCTTAACTTATAAGTTTGTATGGTCATTCAGATAAGTTAAGGTACTCCTGTGATGATATCTTAACAGTAGTTAGTTTACTTTTTGCTCCGTTCTTTACTTTGTTATAGCACTTCCTTTCAGCACAGTTCTTTCATACTTTACTTGTACTATATAGAACTACTAGAGTAGAGATATACTTGTTATTACGTAATCTTGATTGATTAGATCCACTGTCATCTGCTTTCCTTTTTGTACCCCTTTTTGTCCTCCGCTTCATCCTCCCGCTCGGTACCTTGGAGTCGCGGGGGTGAGGCAAGGACGATAATGACTTAGTCATTATGACTAACGGTCGGTTGTGACCGTATAATTTTAGGAGCTCGAGAAGATGCAGCACCAGGAAGACCAGCAGGATGAGGTGGAAGGACTTGAGGAGCTGATACCTACTACTATTAATACTGCAGCCCGGCGTTAGGTGATGACGCATATACCGATGTTTGTTTGCTTTCGCTTAGTTTGATTTTGAGAGAGAGAGAGAGATTTGATATTCATGTACAGGGCATAAGCCCTTTTCTCTTTCATTGTACTCATTTTGGACTACTGTTGTACTTTTCACGTTTATTTATATATATGTTGATGTTGTGCTGTGACTTATAGACTAGCTAGTTGTTATATACTGCTTATTGTACTTCTACTTGTTGAGACTGGGAGGTCTGGCATGTTGAGACCGGGCAGTCTGGCGGTCTGGCTATCTGGCGGCTTGTCCCTGCGGTTTGCTAGCTGGGCTGGAGACCGAGCGATCTGGCGGCTTGTCTATGGTAGCTTGGAGATATTGTCCACTTGTCCTCCACATTGTAGTGGCCATGCGGTTAGGCTAACCGTGTGGCTTGTGCGGCTTATGCGGCTTGTATAGTTTTGTGTTCATGTAATTATTAGTCTCACATTACTTATTTTTAATCTCTCTTCTCTCCTCCATTCTATAAAAGGGAGGTCATACCTTTGTAATAGATATCTCTTTGGCATAATAAAATTTCTATTATACAATTTTTTGGTATCTTACTTCTTGTTCGCACGTGGTATCTGAGGACTCGATCTTTTCCACCTGATTCAGTGTGCCTCTGTCTGCGCGGTTTATTCTGCCTTATCTGCGTAGTTTGCCCTTTCTTCTTGCGCCTATTCGCACTGATTCCTTTTCTTTTTTATCACTACCCTCTATGTGTACGACCTCTCTGCTTTCCCTCTTTATCTGTTCGCGACCTATTTCTTGTGGTCTCTCTACTCCTCTTCTTCCTGCGATCTCCTTTAGTCTCGTAGTTTCCTCTCTATTTGGCAAGAATACTTTTTTTTTCGCGTGGCCTTCTTTGCTTCGTGCGATCTCCTTGGTTTGCATGACTTCTTCCCCTCTACTTTTCTCTGCTTCTCTAGTTGCGCGATTTGGTCATGGCTTCTCTGGTCGCTGGTGTGTTGACACCATGACCGCTGCGTTGTCCTCCTTAATTGTCTGTTGCAGCCTTCCTCAGATCTAATGCGGTCTCCCTTACTCTTGCAGCATCTTTTTGATTGTCTGCTCATAGCTTGTCGCCGCGACCTGTCCTTGTCGTCGCGATCTTTTCATCTTACCGCGGCCTGGTCGTCTAGCCGCTCTCTACTCATATGGATCTATTCGATATCTCTACTTCCTCCCCCTCTTTGAAGCCATCCGCCTCGGTGGTCACATCTTCTAGTAGTGCCCACGTTGTTACTCAAGGAAGATGGTTGATCGACTCCAGTGCTACCAATCATATGACCGGTAATCCCCAGTATTTTTCTCTCCTAGAAACACATGATCAATTGCACCAAGTCATTCTTGCAGACGACTCTCCATCACCGGTAAATAGGGCGGGAGTGGTTAAAGTCACTCCATCTCTTCGCTTGACGGATACCCTCTACGTGCCCAAGTTCCCTTGTAATTTATTATCTATTACCTCTCTATGCAATAAACTACAATGTTCCATCTCATTCACTTCTACTTCTTGCTCTTTTCGGGATCCGGACTCCCAATGGATGATTGAGACTGGGACTGAAAGTGACAGCCTCTACTTTCTTGACAATGTTTCTGCTCTGTCCGCCTTCTCCTCCACCTCCATTGATCTTCTCCAATGGCATCTTTGCCTTGGTCATGCTTCTCCACAACTTCTTCATCAGCTTTTACCCCAACTTCCTCCACAAAATCTGCCCTCAACTGTGAGGCATGACAGCTTGGCAAGCATCACTGCTCCTCCTTCCCACCAATGCAAGTTCATGGATCTTCCCGTCCGTTTAATCTCGTCCACTCCAATTTAAGTGTTCCTGCTCCTACCCTTACCATTGGTCGGGGTAGTTCATATTTTGTCACATTTATTGATGATTTCTCTCGTTGTACGTGGGTGTATTTGTTAAAAAATCGCTCCTAATTATTCTTTGTATGGACGTCCTTCTATCTTATGATTAAAACTCAGTTTAATGTTTCTATTAAAGTCTTTCGATCTGATAATGACAAAGAATATATCAGTCATGACTTTTCTTCCTTCTGTATGCAAAATGGGATTATTCATCAAACTAGTTGTGTCTATACTTCACAGCAAAATGGTGTGGCAGAACGCAAAAACTGTCACCTCCTTGATGTCGCTCGCACTCTAATGACATAGATGTAGGTTCCTCGTGCTTATTGGGGCTATGTCGTTCTAATCTCCTACTACCTCATCAATCGCGTTCTCTCCACGGTTCTCCACAGTCAAACCCCATTCTCCATTCTTTATCCGGGAAAGGAACCCTTCCCCCTTTGTCTGCGTATCTTTTGTTGCACGGCCTTCGTGCACGCTCCCTCCACCACCCGCGATAAACTCTCCCCACGTGCCACCAAATGCGTTTTTCTGGGTTACTCTACCACTCAAAAAAGCTATAGTTGCTTTGACCCGGTTGCCCGCAAGCAGTTTGTCTCTACGGACGTCACCTTTTTGAAAATGCATCCTACTTTTCTCCCAACTCCTCATCCTCTCCTGATATTCCTACTTCTCTTACTACCCCTTTCGTTCCATCTACACTTACCGAGATTTCGCTACCTGCTCCCTCTCCACCATCTCCTCCACTATGTACAACTACCGAGATATCTCCCACTTCTCCACGGTCGTCTCTCTCTACTCCCAGGACAACTCTCTCTGCCATGGATGCCCCAAAAACTGAAGAACACGCCAACCTGGATATTCCCATTGCTCTTCGCAAAGGGGTGGGAACGTGTACTCAATACCAGCTAACTGCTGTTGTTTCATATGATCGTCTAACTCCTTGTAGGATTTTTGCCTTAGTTATCTCTACCACTACCACTCCCCGCACCTACCAGGAAGCTCTTGCTATTCCTCATTGGAAGACCACCATGGAAGAGGAAATTGTTACCCTCATTGAAAGGGGTACATGGACCCTTGTTCCTCCTCCTTTGGGCACTGATGTGGTTGGATCTCAATGGGTATTCGTTGTGAAGTTCCGTCTGGATGGCAGCGTGGATCGATACAAGGCCCTCTTAGTCGCCAAAGTCTTCACTCAGACTTATGGAGTTGATTACTTTGACACCTTCTCTCCCATTGCTCGTCTCAGCACCATTTGGGTTCTTCTCTCTGTGGCTGTCAACAGGGATTGGCCCATTTCCCAGCTGGATGTCAAGAATGCCTTCCACTATGGTGATCTTTAGGAGGATGTATACATAGAGCAACCTCCTGGGTATGTTGCTCAGGGGGAGACACAAGTATGCCATCTGAAGAAGGCCATCTATGGCCTAAAGCAAAGCCCTCGGGCTTGGTTTGACAAGTTCAGCGGCATTGTGGCAGCCATTGGTTTTGCAAGAAGTTTAGTCGATAACTCCTTATTCATTCGCAAAATCCCTTGTGGTATGGTGGTTCTTGTTGTATATGTGGATGATATTCTTCTAACTAGCGATGAACAGGCTGGGGTAGCTTTGACAAAGAAACACCTCCGGTAACACCTGGTCACTAAGGATATGGGCTCCCCTAAATACTTTCTAGGGATTGAAATATCTCGGAGGCCCAACTCTTTAGTTCTCTCCCAATAGAAGTATGCTCTTGATTTGCTAAAAGAGGAAAGGTTGGCTGGTGCTAAACCTGCTAGATGTCCCATGACTATTAAGGAAGACAAAACTTGGACAGATTACTCGCCTCCTCTATACGATACTACGAGGTACCGGCGTCTGGTGGGCAAACTCATTTATCTCACAGTGACCAGACCCGACATCTCTTATGTTGTAGGCAAGGTTATACAATTCATGCAATCTCCTAGGGAGTGCCATCTACAGTCTACCTTGAGGATATTGGAGTATGTTAAAGCAGCTCCAGGGAAAGGATTGCTTTTTTAGAAGAACAGTCACTTGGGGGTTGAAGCGTCCTCAGATTCGAGCTATGCTGATGATAAAGGAGACCGCAAGTCAACATCGGGTTTTTGCACATTTGTTGGAGGAAATTTTGTGAGCTGGAAGAGAAAGAAACAGTTTGTTGTCTCCTGGTCTAGTGTAGAAGTGGAATATCATATTATGATATCGACCACATGTGAGTTAAAGTGGTTACGGGCTCTAATGCTTGACCTCGAAGAGTTCTACAAATATCCTCTTCCTATGTTCTGCGACAATAAGGCTGCTATATACATTTCCAAAAATCCGGTCTTTCATGAGAGAACAAAACACATAGAAGTCAAGTGTCACTTTATTCGAGAAGAGATTTTGAAGAAATAGATTTGTACTCCATTCGCCACTTCTGACAATGAGTTGGCAGATGTCTTAACCAAGCCGGTGTCAACTTCCTTATTTCACATTTGCGACAAGCTGGGCATGATTGATATCTATGCTCCAGCTTGAGGGGGAGTGTTGAGACAGGGCGATCTAGCGTGTTGAAATTGGACGGTCTGGCGTGCTGGACACCGGGTGATCTGGCGGCTTGTCTATGGTGGCTTGGAGATATTGCCCACTTGTCCTCCACATTGTAGTGGTCGTACGGTTAGGCTAACCGTGTAACTTGTGTGCCTTATGCGGCTTGTATAGTTTTGTGTTCATGTAATTATTAGTCCCACATTGCTTATTTGTAATCTCTCTTCACTCCTCCATTATATAAAAGGGAGGTCATACCTTTGTAATAGATATCTTTTTGGTATAATAAAATTTCTATTATACAATTTTCTGGTCTCTTATTTCTTGTTCTCACACAACTCTCGATTGGCCGAATAGGATTAATGACCGTACTAGCTGGCAGAATCGACGTCTTGCGGTGTCGACTAACCTGTGTGTTAGTATCACCGTAAGACGGAGGTTCTGGGCATAAGACACAGGTAAACTCCTTGGTAAGGGGAGGGGTCTAACAATGCCTAACTCGAAGAACCAACATTTGACTCGATAAATCGTCAACTGGTCTCGACGCACTCGACGCCTAACTTGACGAATCAACATTTGACTCGACAAATTGTTGAGTGGTCTCGATGCACTCAATGCCTGGCTATGCTAGGTCTCAACACACTCATTGCCTGCCAGTGCTTGGTTCTTCACACATCACATAAGTAATAGAAACATAATCCATTCTTCCAACTTTTCCAAACAGTCTTATATGCGACTCTGTAGGCTCATATTGCCTTTTTAGTGAGACTATATGCTTGATAACTTCCAAATCACAATGGTAACACCAATAGACTCCCACTTGTTCTTGAAAAAATCAAACAAAAGCTTCACAATCAATGAGAGACACCTAGCAATGCCTCATTTCTCCCCAAGCAATAAGAGTTTAAAACTCAAAAGCCATTGTGACCAATGTATCGGTGTTGTCATGTCCCTTTGTCCCTTATATCTAGATAGAACTAGAGGCATAAACCGTGTCACCCTCATAATTGTTCAATCCTAGTTTCCTGATCTAGAATGGACTTCCAAAAATCGGTGAATCCAATATCATATATTGACTCAACCAAGCATGACCATGCATTTCTCAGTCATATTCCATTAAGGGGCCTATGGATGAAACTTCTGTCATATAGGAGGACAAATCCCATTTCTGTCTACACAAAATACCTAAATGATTAGTAACGTACTTAATAACCACCTTTATCATCCAACTTTCTCAAGACTGTATTTTTGATAACATAAAAGCACACTCTTCCTCATTTGATTAATATTGTGACTTCAAGTCAAAGGAACACAAACACCATTGCCACTTGAGGCATACTTGTGATATGTTCATATAACAATCCATAAAGTATTCTCATGGTGGGTCTGTCCAGTAGAACTTGTTCACAAACAAGTACGCACGTGATGACTTGATATCACAATATCATGACCTGTGAGAACCGGTCATCAGTCAATGCACATACTAGTCTTAATGCATCATCATCTCCCTTACCTTCTAAGATGACGCGCAGACCAGGGACCATTTAAGAATGGTGCTTTTAAAAATATAGGCTCTCACATTCAAGCCACCACTTGACTCCCATGGAAGCAAACATTCTAAGGAAATTTATTACGTAAAATTAATCTATCACAATAGAAATAAATTTACATAATAAAAGAACTTGCCATAAATATAAAATTGAAATATATAGTACTATATTATCAAATGAATAATTACAACTGACAAACATATAACCCACAAAGCTCCTACTAGAGTTGATCGTTCAGGTATCTAATACCCATTGATCTAATATGACTATTATTCTTTCTCTGTGCGAGAGGCTTTGTTAGTGTATCTCCAATATTTTCCTCAATTGACACTCTACAAATGTTCACATCTCCGCGATCGACAATCTCACAAATAAGATGGAATTGCCGAAGTATGAGATTTGAGCGCTGATGAGATCTAGGTTCTGAAGCAAGTGCAATTGTACCGTTATTGTCACAATAGAGAACTATGGGACTAATAATGCTAAGAACTACATCTAACTCGTCGATGAATTTCCTAATCTATACATCCTCCTTCGCCACATTTGTAGCAGTGATATACGCAGCCACAGTTGTAGAATCAATAATTTTTTCATGCTTGGAACTCTTCCAGCTAACAGCTACTCCATTAATGCAAAATATAAACCCTGACTGAGACTTTCAGTCGTCCCTATCAGTTTGGAAGCTAGCATCTATATAACCTTTTACAACAAGCTCTTCCTCTCCGCCAAATACGAAGAACGTATCCTTAGTTCTTCCTAAGAACTTTAGGATAATCTTGATGGCTATCCAGTGACTATCACCATAATCAGGCTGATACCTGCTAGTCATGCTTAAAACATATGAGACATCTGGTTGATTACAAATCATTACATACATGATTGATCCAATTGCCGAGCATATGGAATTAACTTCATGCGGTCCTTATCTTCACAAGATTTTGGATACTGGTCCTTAGGGAGACTCACACTCCTAGATATGGGTAAGAATCTTTTCTTGAACTCAAGCATGTTAAATCATTTCAACAACTTCTCAATGTATGTACTTTGGGTAAAACCTGACAAATTCTTCGATCTATCTCTATAGATCTTAATACCAAGTATGTAAGTGGCTTCGCCCAAGTATTTCATAGAAAAGCAGTTCCCCAGGTTGTTCTTAACAACCTGTAGGGTCGGTTTCTCATTCCCGATCAGTAGTATGTCATCTACATACAATATCAGGAACAAAACAATGCTCCCACTAGTTCTCTTGTAAACACCCGGTTCATCCTCGTTCTTAATAAATCAAAACTCTTTGATCATTTTATCAAAATAAAGATTCTAACTTTGAGAAGCCTTTTTTAATCCATAAATGGATCTCTGCAGTTTGCTTATTTTAATGGCCTCACATGGAGATACAAAACCCTCGGGTTATGTTATATATACTTCCTCAAGGAGGTTTCCATTTAGGAAAGACATTCTGACATCCTTATTCCAGATCTCGTAGTCATAATACGCAATAATAGCAAGCAGAATTCTGATGGACTTAACCATAACAATAAGGGAAAAGGTCTAATCATAGTCAACACTATAAATTTGCTTGAAGACTTTAGCCACCAGTCACCCTTTTAATGTTTGTACACTCCCATCCATGTCGGTCTTTTTCTTGAAGACCCATTTGCACCCTATGTGTCTTACCCCTTTAGGTGGTTCCACCAAGGTCTAAACTTGGTTTGCATACTTGGAGTCCATTTCAGATTTCATGACCTCAAGCCACTTCTTAGAGTCCGGTCCACATATAGCCTCTTGGTAGGTTGCAGGCTCATAATCATGATCCATAAGTAACACATTACCTATTTGAGACAATAGAAATCCATATCTCTACGGCTCAAACCTTGCTCTACCAGATCTATGTGGAACTTGTGTTTCTTGAGCAAGTTTTCTAGCTACAACATCTTGTTGTCCTTGCTCAGGTTCTAATTTCAGTTCATTCACTATTTATGATTCTTGAACTTCTTCAAGTTCTACCCTATTAGTCTTTATACTTAAGAACTCTTTTTACACCAGTCCTCGCGACAAACCTTTTGCCCTTAGATGGTAGGCAAAAATTACACCATTTAGTTTCCTTAGGATACCCCATAAGATAACATTTATCTAATTTGAGTTCCATCTTGTCAGTCATTTGACGCCGCATGTATGCATCATAGCCCCAAATCTTAATGAAAGAAATACTAGTATGCTTCGTAGTCCATATCTCATATGATGTCTTCAAAATCATTTTCATTGGAGCATGATGTAGTGTAAAAGTAGCAGTCTCTAGAGGAAAACCCCAAAAGGAAACTGGTAGATCTGCATGACTCATCATCGACCGCACCATGTCTAACAGAGTACGATTCCACCGCTTAGACACACTATTATGCTATGGCGTTCTGGGTGGAGTGAGTTGTGATATAATAGCACACTCTTTCAGATTATCATGAAACTCATGACTTTGGCATTCAACACCTTGATCAGATCAGAGTGTTTTAACACACTTACCCAACTGGTTCTCTACTTTATTCTTAAACTCTTTAAACTTTTCAAAGGATTTGGATTTGCACTTCATAAGATACACGTATCCGTGACTATTGAAATCATCAGTAAATGTAACAAAGTAGAAATACCCACCTCTAGCCATAGAGCTCAAGGGTCTGCATACATCTCTATGTATTATACCTAAGAGATCATCAACCATCTCATTGAGACCAGTGAAAGGGACTTCAGTCATCTTGCCTAACAAATAGAATTTGCATCTCTCAAATGATTCATAATCAAATGAGTCCAGTAGTTCATCTTTATGGAGCTTGGATATAGATTTCTCATTTATATGGCCCAAACAACAATGCCAAAGGTATGTAGGATTTGAGTAATTTGTTTTTAGTCTTTTAGTATTTTCTATATTATAGATCTGATGGTCTAAGTTAAAAAATATAAACCATTAAACATTTGGGCTATACCATAACAAACAACATTCATAAAAATTAAACAATAATTGTTCTTAATTATAAACAAAAATCCTTTCATGTCAATACATGATAAGATATAATGTTTCTAGTTAAGGAAGGAACATAATAATAATTATCAAGTTCTATTACAAACCCACCTGCCAAAGAAAGATGGTAAACTCCTACGACAATAGCTATAACTCTTGCTCTATTGCCAATATGCAGGTCCACCTCTCCTTTACTCAGCATACTTCTCATTCCAAGTTCTTGTGCATTTATATAAATATGAGACCCACATACGGTATCTAATACCCAGGATGTAGGAACAAAAAAGTTTATCTCTATAACATAAATACTTGAAGCGGAAGTCATACCTCCCTTCATCTCCTGCAGACCCTCAATATAAGAAGGACACTTCCTCTTCCAATGACCAGCCTTGCCACAATGGTGGCATTTCCCTTCAATCGCCAAGCCTTTCTTCTTCAATGCTGAACACTTGGGCTCAAGAGATGACATAGGTTCAACCTTAATCTTCTTGAATCCCTTGGCCATGACCTTGCCTTTATGCACCATCAGTATGGGGCTAGTAAGCTTGGTGAAAGTGAGGGTAAGATCTATCTTAACTCTAGAGGGGGGTGAATAGAGTATTTTAAAGTAAATTTACAATTTAAAAAATGCACAGCAGTAGAGGCTTAATTTATGTATAGGTGTAAGGTGCTTTGATGTAGAAAATAAACTAAAGCAGTAAAACAAAAAACCACAGCACACAACAAAGAATATCCACAAGAAACCAGAAGACACAAGGAACTATAGTGGTTCCCCAAAAACCTGGGTACATCCACTCTTCTACCACCCTTGGTAGGAATCCACTGCAGGATGAGTTGATCAGGTGTCCTGGGCACCAATGAGCTTTTGATAAGGTGCTCAAAAACCAAACTAGATTTTTTGATCAGGTGTCTTGCCACCACTGAGTTTTGACAAGGCTCTTAGAACCAGAATCAAGACTTTTGAAGGGAGTTTTGATAACCCTTTTTATAGCAGGAAAAGAAAAAGAAAGAGGTGAAGTTGTCTTCTCTGTCTCAATCACTGAGAGAAGACTTAGTGGATTGATTGTGTTGTCAAAGCTCCCCCTGAGAAAGATGAGAGCTTTGCTTGGGTGATAGGTCTTCAGAAGCTTTAGATCTCCAGCAGAAGATGGTTTCAGCAGAGTCTGAAATATGAATTGTCTTGAGTCCTTGATGTTGAAGCTATGATCACTTTTCAGTATGCCAACTAATTCTCCAGGATTGATCACTTGATTTTTGAATTGATCTCTCTATCCTGTGAATCTATACTGAGAATTTCTTGTTGTAGATTGTCTATTCTTGTGTAGTCTCTTATTGTTGTATCTGTCAGACTAGAAAAGATGATTTATTCTCTGAAGATCCTCTATCCAAGATAACCGTTAGCAGTCAATAAATGTCTTCCATTAATGTTTTGTCTTCTGGAGGAAAGTCCAATAAACATTCTCTGATAAATCCCTTGAAACTTGCTCCAGAATAAATGAAAATGGCTAGCAGATCTCTTGAAATAAATGCTGAGAGAATTTGAAAATCATTCCAAAAGCTGACTGAATTTGAATCCTCAAAGTCGTCGATCTCTCAGTTAAAACGTCGATCTGAGCTCTACGATCGTCGACCTGAGCTCAGAGATTGGATTGAACATCAGACAGAAAACGTCGACCTGAGCTCGAAGATCGTCGACCGGAGCTCAGCGACCTGAAGAATAAGCTGAGGACAGATCGTCGATCTGAGCTCGAAGATCGTCGACCGGAGATCGACGATTTAGCAGAGTTGAGCTCAGAGAGCGTCGAACGGAGTTCGACGTTTCGTCGACCTAAGCTCGACGATAATTGTCTTTGCCTCAGCTCTAAGTTTGAATCCTGAAAGGTCCTGGGGGCAGCTTCAAACCTAAGTTCTAAGCCCTAGAATCATTCTAACTTGACCTTTTCAACTATACATCTAGGTCAAACTGATTTCCTAAAAACATAGTGATCCTTGCCCAAATTAGTAATAGGGTGTTCCAACAATCTCACCCTATTTGGGTTAGGATTACTATTTATAGAACTCAGTAATAAATACAAAATCAACGTACAGAAAAACAAAATCTAACACAGAAGAGCAGATCATGCAACATAGCAGCAAACAGATGGAATATCAGCAAATGTTCAAAATGAGTATACTGTCTGCTTACAAATGTCATTTCTTTTCACTTCCCTTCTTAAATAAGATTTCCCTACTGGGATTTAGAGCTTCTTTCTTTGACCTTCTATCATCCTCTGCACCTAAGGAGGTTTGAGATCTAGGCCTGGGAACCACAGCCTCAGGATGCAGTTTCATGTAGTCCACTGGGTCAAAGAATTTCCTTGATGTATACCTTTCCAGTTCTGTCTTTCTTTGATCTGACAAAGTAGTATTGTTGGAAGTGTCTTTCCCTTGTTCTCTGGCCTTCTTCAGCTGATCTAAAGCAGCAAGTTCTTTCATCCTAGCAGTCCATGATAATGGATTGTTCACTGGATCTTCAAAAGGAACTGCAGGCTCATATCTGTTGATAGTTTCAGAAGCAGTAGGAGTTCTTGTATCAACCATTTCTCTGAGTTTATAGGGGAAAGGACCTTGAGTTGAGTCCATGTGCCTTTGTCCTTCCCTTGCTTGAAATCTGTGTCCTCTTTGATTTCCTCTATATTGTCCCCTCCTGGACTGATAACCCCTTTGATATTGCCCCCTGGGATGATATCTTTGAGAGGATTGGGAGGAACTTTGCTTTGGAGCTGAGGTTAGAGAAGCTGAGCCTCCACCTGATCCTGAATCTGGAGGAGGAGGAGGAGGAGGATGAAATTGGGATGAACCTTTCTCATACTTATCAAGCTTTCTTTTCTTCCTCAAGGCCTTCAATTGATTTTTAGAATATTGCATCCATGGTTCAGTAATTTGGCAATCATGCAGAATATAGTAGGGTATATCATTAGCATCCTTGGCCTTAGCAGGAGGGACTTTCATCATGGCCTTGATTCTGGTCTTCCTTTTCTTTGCAATGGTACCAGAGGAGTCATCAGAGTCAGTGTGAAACTGATCACTTTCTGAGCTCTGGGGTCTATCATACAGATCATCAATGCTTTTGATGTACTTCTTGATAATACGTTTTGTAGCCTAAACTATTATCGTATTTTATATTTTATATTGTACAAATTATGTCTATTATTAGTTTATTTTTATACTTTTTATGTAAATTTTATTGCCACTAACTTTTTCCTGTCTTTTTGCAGGTTTTCAGAAAAATTTCCAAAATGGCCTGTCACGCCCAACTGTCACGCCCTCCCTGGGCGTGACCTAGGGCGTGTCACCCGATCCCGAGGACACCTGCTGGAAGGGACAAAAAACGGTCAAAACCGCTGTCACGCCCCCCTGTCACGCCCTCCCTGGGCGTGTCACTAGGCGTGACCAGGGGCGTGTCGCCCTCTGCCGCAAAGCTGCTGCCGCATTAAATGCCCTCCCGCCTCAGCACGTAAATAGTACTGTCACGCCCCATGTCACGCCCGTGACATGGGCGTGACACCTTCCTTTTTCGGCGACTGACGGATTTCCGACCAATGATTTGGACATGACATGCCTGTCACGCCCCCCTGACACGGGCGTGACCTAGGGCGTGACCACCGACGTACCGAAGCAATCATCCCTCCCGCCAGAATCCAGAGCCCGAGGTCAAATCCGTACCTGTCACGCCCCCTGACACGCCCCCCCTAGGGTGTGTCAGAGGGCGTGACCAACCCGAGAAATTTTCTATAAATTGAGCCCCCCTCCTCCCCATTTCAGCAAGCTTTGGTTGAGTGGGGGAGGTGCTGCACCTTTGTTTCTTGATCCTTTTTCATGCTTTCTCTCTCTCTCTCTCTCTCCCTCTCTTTGTACTTTTTTGTTAACCCTAGTTTAATCTTAGTTTGTGCTAGCTTTTAATGTAATTTTCTTCTTGCTTAGTGCGTAATGTAGGGCTAGAATAGGGTTTAATTTTCATGCACTTGTAATTTTATTCTCATTAGTGTAACTTGCCCTTTTCATTAATAAAATTGTTCTTCCCTTAGCTTGTGTTCTTTTTATGTTTTTCTACTCATCTCCCCCCCTCCACTCCATTATGATTAACTAATCCTCCTTGTACTCGATCTTGATGATCCGAGATTAGAGCGATTATGTTTTGATGTTTTAATCAATCTTTTCTTTTTAGGTTAGGGCCTTGAATTACTCTTGATTAATCACGGGTTGGGGGTATATTTTCGATATATACTCTCCGCCTTTGCTTTCATTCTGGGCTAGCCGAGAGGCCGAAAGAATGAAGTGAGCATTCAAGAGTAAAGGGAGTTGTACGCACCCCTCGAGAGATGCAGACGTCCAAATCTCCCGGATTGGAGTAAAATCCAATAGTGGGGTTCACCGCGTAAAGCGAGTTTTAGGCCTCCGATTTAGACGAGAGTCGGTCGGACCTTGCTAAACTCAGTTGGGCACGACTTCGAGAGAAGCGTGTTCAAGCTTTAGGAACCTCCACGGTCAAGGACCCTTATCCTATTAAGTTTAGATTTTTATCGCATTTTCTTAATCGTCTTTAGCCGAGGTGAATCTCGATCGGGTGCATTTCCATTTCATATTGTTCTACCTTTTGTTGTAATCTCATATATTGTGCTCTTTAATTAACTGCAGTAATTTCCTTTCTAGCTTAGTTGTTTGCTTAATAGCGTAACTTAATTGCGGTAGTTCTCTTTCTAGTTTGCTTTAATTTCTCCATTGCGCTTAGATTTTCTAAAACCCTAGTTTTTCCGTCGATAAGTAATAGCGTTCGTGTGAGTAAGCTTAGCCAACAGTTCCCGGATTTCAATACGACACTTGTGTCCCCTTGCTACAATTCGATAGGTATACTTGCCTCATCGGGTTGCTAGTTCGGTTGCGTTTATTTTCTTCGAACCCTAGCGCGCAACAAGTTTTTGGCGCCGTTGCCGGGGACCCAACTTCCGTTGATATTTTGAAAACACGAACCTATTAATTTTATCTCTTCTCTTTCTCATCCCCTCTTCTTTAAAGTTTTAAAAAAAAAATCAAAAAAATTATCACCGCTCTTAATAGAAACCAACCTCACAATTTTTCTACGCCACCTAATTCTCTCGAAAAGGGCAAAGGGCTTTAAGCGCCACTGTCTTGTCTAGTACCTTGCGAACCCTTCACGGGGTAGTCCTTGGGAAGTTCGGGAGTTAATCTATAAAAAAATCTATTTCAAAAAGAAAAAAAAAATTTTAATTTAATTTTCTAAATCTAGTTTTTCTTTCTAGTTTATCCTTTTTCTCTTTCTCTTCTTCTTTTCTGTTCTTTTAGTGCATGACCCGCGGGAGTCCGTCGGTTATTTTGGACTTGGACCACGAAATTGAGCGTACTCTTCGGAGAAGATCGCGATTTCAAGGTCCTACCATCCAAGTGCCGGTTGAGGACTCCGAGTCATTTAATACTTTAAGAATGGAAGAACCCAACGTAGATGAGGCCGTGCAAAGGACTATGCCCTATTATGCACGACCGAACCTCGAGGGAACAGAATCGAGTATAGTCCGTCCTACTATAGCAAATAATAACTTTGAACTAAAGCCTAGCATAATTCAAATGGTGCAGCAATATGTGCAATTTGACGGACTTCAAGATGAAGATCCGAACGCATATATAGCTAGCTTTCTTGAAATTTGTGACACCTTCAAGATAAATGGTGTCACAAATGATGCGATCAGGCTAAGACTCTTCCCCTTCTCTCTAAGAACTAAAGCTAAGCAGTGGCTTAACACACTTCCGAAAAATAGCATAACCACCTGGAATGAATTAACTGAAAAATTTTTGGCGAAGTATTTTCCGCCAGCTAAAACTGCAAAACTTAGGAACGACATCTCTGCCTTCGGACAAATAGACTCTGAAACCCTTTACGAAACCTGGGAGAGATTTAAAGAATTATTAAGACGATGCCCACATCACGCGCTGCCTGTATGGTTACAAGTGCAGACGTTTTATAACGGGCTAAATCAAAGCACGAAGCAAATGATAGACGCAGCTTCTGGCGGTACTTTAAATCATAAGACCCCGGAAGCTGCTCTTGAGCTTTTTGAGGATATGGCCATGAACACTTATCAGTGGAATGTGCCTAGGTCCCGCCCGAACAAGCCTGCAGGTATCTATGAAGTGGACAACGTCTCCCAGCTAGCTCTGCAAGTAGAAATCCTAAGCAAAAAAATCACGGAGATGACTGCTGCCTCCGCCCCTCAGGTATGGGAATCTGCAACCCCTACTCCAGAACATTTAGATTATGTTAATAATTTGCCTAGAACTACTTTTAATAATTTTTCTGCTGCGAATTTTCATCCGCCTGGTTTTAATTTTCCGAATAGTTATAACCCCGCTTTAAGAAATCACCCGAACTTTTCATGGAGTAATCCATCGAATGCGATGCGCCCACCTCCGCAAAATGATTTTTCTGCACAACCACCACCACCACCACCACTTCTTCAAAATTACCCAAAACCTCCGAGCTTGGAGGAATTAATTTCTAAATATATCACCATAAATGACGGTACCATAAGAACTTTAACCGGAAGCGTAAAAAGTTTAGAAAATCAGGTAGGACAGCTCGCGAAAATAATTTCTGAGCGACCCGCAGGGTCTCTTCCTTCCAATACCGAACCCAACCCGAGAGAGCAAGCGAAAGCTATAACTCTTCGGAGTGGGAAGCAAGTCTCCGGTATGGTAAGTGAAGAGCCCGAGGCAAGCTCCGCTTCTGCTTTTAAAAATCAAAGCTCCTCTCCCGCTTTTAAAAATCAAAGCTCTGCTCCGCTTCCACCCTCTGCTGAAGAAGTAATCACCCCCACATTAGAAAATAATCTCACTCCACCACCCATCTTCAAAAATAATTCAACTCCTCCATACCCCTCTGAACTTAATAGACAACGTCAAGATGATCAGTACTCCCGCTTCTTAGAAATCTTCAAACAAATCCACATTAATCATCCCTTCCACGAGGCTATTTCGCAAATGTCGAAATACGCCAAATATCTTAAAGACCTCCTCACAAATAAGAAGAAGTTAGAGAATCTTTCGCACGTCACGCTAAACGCCGAGTGCTCTGCCGTTTTAACAAACAGTTTGCCGAAGAAAATCAGTGACCCGGGTAGTTTCTCTATCCCGTGTGTCTTCGGTGATCTCTTTGTTAAACACGCATTAGCCGACTTAGGCGCAAGTATAAACCTGATGCCCTTTTCGTTGTTCAAAAAGTTAGGGATTGGTAGCCTTAACCCCACGCGTATGAGTATCAAGCTAGCCGATAGATCCGTCAAGTACCCGTTAGGAATAGTGGAGGACGTTCTGGTGAAAGTCGACAAGTTCATCTTCCCGGTGGACTTTGTCATTTTGGACATCGAAGAAGACGTCGAGGTTCCCCTGATCCTTGGCCGACCCTTCCTCGCCACCTCCCGAGCCATCATTGACGTAAGCAATGGTAAGCTTTTTCTTCAAGTAGGCGACGACGAAGTCACATTTCCTATCACCCCTTCGATGAATAACACCTTGGCGAACGATGACTCATGTTTTTTCGTAGACGCCGTGAGTGATGATTCTTCCTACTGCCTCTCCGACTTTGAAAAAGAATTTTCTACTTTTTGCTCCTCTTCTCTTACAACAGAATCACTGCAAGGAAGTGATGAATCTTCTTATTGTTTTTTTGAGTTTGAAAAAGAATTTTCTGATTTTTGCTCCTCCTCTTTTCTTCCCACTGAATCTCTACAAGAAGCTGTCTTGGCTGCTAGCCCCACCCCTTATTACGTTCCTTATAAAAAAGTTTATGAAGATATTATTTTCGAAAAAGAAAGAATCTCAAAATCCTCTTATGAAGAACCCCCTACCCTAAAACTTAAAGAACTTCTCGAACACCTAAAGTATGCTTTCTTAGAAAAAGACTCCAAGTTACCAGTTATCGTTTCGGCCTACCTCACGGATACGCAGAACGACAAACTTCTTCTAGTTCTACGTAAGCATCGCCGGGCTATTGCTTGGCAAATTTCTGATATCAAGGGCATAAGCCCATCTTTCTGTACACATAAAATTTTAATGGAAGATAATTCGCGTAACTCTATCCAACCTCAGCGCCGTATAAACCCGAATATGAAAGAAGTAGTTAAGGGCGAGGTTATGAAACTATTAGATGCAGGAATTATCTACCCTATATCGGACAATAAGTGGGTTAGCCCCGTTCAGGTAGTTCCAAAAAAGGGAGGGATAACCGTAGTTAGTAATGAGAATAATGAATTAATCCCGACACGGACGGTGACGGGTTGGCGTATGTGCATAGATTACCGTAAGTTAAATGACGCCACCCGTAAGGACCACTTTCCATCGATATATGTTTAGAAAACCTCGAAAAAGTCTTTGAATGATGCGAAGAAACTAACCTTGCCCTAAATTGGGAAAAATGCCATTTTATGGTGAGGGAAGGGTTAGTTTTGGGTCATAAAATTTCTGCTAAAGGTATTGAGGTAGACGTTGCCAAGATAGAAGTTATTGAGAAGTTGCCGCCACCTATAAACATAAAAGCTATAAGAAGTTTCCTAGGCCACGCTGGTTTTTATCGTCGATTTATAAAGGACTTCTCCAAGATCACTAAGCCCCTCACCCATCTCTTAGAAAAAGACGCTCCATTCATTTTTGATGACTCTTGTATTTCTGCCTTTGAATTAATTAAAGAAAAGTTAATTAACGCGCCGATTATGATAGCTCCGGTGTGGGACCTTCCTTTCGAGATTATGTGCGATGCGAGTAGTTTTGCGGTGGGAGCCGTATTAGGTCAACGCATATCTAAGAACTTCCACCCCATCTATTACGCTAGTAAAACCCTCACATCTGCACAAGAAAATTACACCACAACCGAGAAGGAGCTCTTGGCTGTAGTATTTGCGTTTGATAAATTTCGCCCTTACATTACACTTTCAAAAATCATTGTTTTTACGGACCACTCGGCCCTCAAGTACCTTCTTGCCAAAACGGATGCCAAGCCTCGCTTGATTCGCTGGGTCTTACTCCTCCAGGAGTTTGACTTAGAGATCCGTGATAAGCGAGGAGCCGAGAACTTGGCCGCCGACCATTTATCAAGATTAGATAACCCCTTTATAGAAAAATTAAATGAAAAATGTTTTAATGACTATTTTCCTGATGAGAAGCTGCTTTTAGTTAATACATCAACTTCTCCTTGGTTCGCGCACATCGCCAACTAGCTAGTGGCCCGGGTGCTCCCAAAAGAGTTCTCCTCTCAGCAGAAGAAGAAATTCTTTTCTGAGCTGAAGAACTATTTTTGGGAAGACCCGCATCTTTTCAAAATTTGTGCGGATTAAGTGATAAGGAGATGTGTTTCTTTTGATGAAGGAATTGATATTCTAAAACATTTGCATGAAGGTCCGACAGGTGGGCACTATCAAGCTGCTCGCACCGCTCATAAGGTGCTTTGCGCGGGTTTTTACTGGCCTAGCCTGTTTAAAGACGCGCAAGCCTTTGTGAGCAGGTGTGATAGTTGCCAACGGTCGGGCAATATTTCTAATAAAAATGAAATGCCGCAAAATTATTTCTTAGAGTGCGAAATTTTCGACCTCTGGGGAATTGATTTTGTTGGCCCCCTTCCTTCTAGCTTCGGAAACAAATATATTTTAGTTGCTGTTGATTATGTTTCACGATGGGCTGAGGCCCAAGCTCTTCCTACGAACGAATCCCGAGTTGTAGTCACGTTTTTAAAAAAATTATTTTCTAGATTCGGTACGCCACGCGCAATCGTTAGCGATAGGGGTTCCCATTTCTGTAACGCGCAATTTTCAAAAATCCTTACTAAATACGGCGTTACGCATAAACTATCCACTGCCTACCACCCCCAAACTAACGGTCAAGTCGAAGTAGTTAATAGAGAAATAAAAAGAATATTAGAAAAGACTGTTTCAACTTCTAGAAAAGACTGGTCAGCCAAACTTGACGATGCCTTATGGGCCTACCGAACAGCGTACAAAACCGCCCTCGGATGTACGCCGTATCGGCTGGTCTATGGAAAATCGTGCCATCTGCCCGTGGAGTTAGAACACCGCACCTTTTGGGCCTTAAAATTTTTAAACTTCAATCCCCACTCAGTCGGTGACCTTCAAAAATTTCAATTAAATGAACTCGACGAGTGGCGCTCTTATGCTTATGAAAATAATAAACTTTATAAAGAGCGGACGAAGCGTTTACACGATAAACACTTAAGGCACCCTAAAAACTTTAAGCCGGGCGACCAAGTCCTGTTATATAATTCTCGTTTACGTTTATTTCCGGGCAAATTAAAATCTCGCTGGTCTGGCCCGTTTTCTGTTTTAGAAGTATTTCCTTATGGAACTGTTTTAATTTCTCACCCTGATAAGGGTAATTTTAAAGTGAATGGTCAGCATCTTAAACTGTATTTCTCTGGTGATGATGATGTCAGTCCAAACACTATTAAGTTTCTGCTTTACGAACTTTAATCTTGAACTTTTTATTTTTTTGCTAAAAACAATTTTATTTCGGGACAACAATATTTTTGGACAATATTATTTTTTTTTTGATGCGTCGAGCTCAACGACGCTTTAACCAAAGGGCGCTCTTGGGAGGCAACCCAAGTTATCTTTTTCTGTTTTCTTTATTTTACAATTTTTGCCTCGGACGGCTCCGACAAGCTGAAGCTTCTGCGATCGCCTGCTCCAACATTGCTGAATCCATCACAAAGTCCAAAGAAGACATTCGGGGAGCGGCATCACTCAGCTTTCGCAGCAAATAAATCCGGGGAAGTACCTGTATTTCAATTCTGTCTTTCAATTCTGTACTTTATTTTTCTCTCCTTCTCCAATCCCCTTCTTTAGACATCGAGGACAATGTCTGTTTTAAGCTTGGGGGAGGATTTCCTCCTTCATTTTTGCGTAGTGTAAATAATCTTCTTTTTGTATATATTGTAAATATTTCCAAAAAAAAAGATTATTTGAATATCTTAAAATTCCAAAATCCAAAAAAAGAGAATATTCCACAAAATTAAATTAAAAAAAATATATATGTGTTTTTGAATAGTTTAGACATTTTGGTATTTCAATAGTACCCCTAGTTTTTAGTTTTGTTTTACTCAAAATCTCTTATAAACAACTTAGTTAATTATAATATTTCTAATCGTTCTTTTTAATTATGTTTCACAAGTAAAATGTTGGCCATGCTGTGTTTCTAATTCACGGTAGCATGTTAAGGTGAAATATTTTTCTAAAACTCGCATTTCTATTATGGCTTTTTGTTGTTTATTTCCTTTACTTTCTTAAAAATTCATCATCCACTATTTTCTTTTTCGTTTTTGAATAATTTTTGTAAAGTCAACTTTTGAATAACGTAGTAGATGTGAACGATCCAAGTCACCTATTATTTCTATTTTCAAGTTAATTTCATCAATCTTCTTTTATTATCTAGGACTCGCTTTTTGAAAAATTTTCAAACCTTTGTTTTAAATAAATTCAAAATCGTGAAAATGATTTAGGCCATTTTTGTTTTCGTTTGAGCTTTCCTGCCAACCTAAAAAAAAAAACTTTTACCACTAGTTAGCCGTTTTTGAGCCTTTTTCCGATTTCATTTGATAGCTCCTCCTTTCATTTCAGTTTCACCAAAGCCAAAATTTCCAACCTATCGAATCACACTAGCCTTTTTGAGTTTCATAAATTATTTTGATGATTTTGATAGGGTATTTTGTGATTTTTGTGGAGAAAGGTTTTTGAAAAAAAAAAGTATGTTCAAAAGTGATGTTTATTTTTTGTTTGACCAACTCAAAAAGGAAAATAAAAATATTTATGGCCTTTGTTTTGAAAAAAGGAAAAAAATGGAAAAGAAAAAAAATGAAAAAGAAAGAAAAAAAAATGTGTATATATTTTTTTGAAATTTTTTGAAACTCTTTGCTTTGGTTTAGTGTGATTTTAAAACCTTCACGTTTATCTTTGAATTCTGCTCCTAATCATTTTCCTAAACCAAACGTTTCTGTCCTATTTAAGTCCTTTTGATTCACGCTTTTTGATTTTTTATTTAACAACTAAGAAAAGAAAAACAGTAAATCAGTTTTAGTTTTAGATTTAAATCTAGATTTTTGATAATTAAATTGATATAATTATAATGCGTTGCTTGGATCTAGTAACAACTCAATGCGTGTTTTTCATTTTCGTTGCTTTACTTAAGTCCATTTAAAAAATCTCGCTAAAATTTTGGATGATTTGTTTTTATTAAGTAAAGTTTTTAAAAGTTTTACCATACCTAAATAATTGTTTTAGACTTACATTTCACCTTTTCCCTACTAAGAATTTCGCATAGTAATTGTGTAGGCATAATTAGAACTTTTTGATTAGTCATTTTTATAAATATCTAGTTTTTATATTTTTGCTTGGGGACAAGCAAAGCTTAAGCTTGGGGGAATTTGATAATACGTTTTGTAGCCTAAACTATTATCGTATTTTATATTTTATATTGTACAAATTATGTCTATTATTAGTTTATTTTTATCCTTTTTATGTAAATTTTATTGCCACTAACTTTTTCCTGTCTTTTTGCAGGTTTTCAGAAAAATTTCCAAAATGGCCTGTCACGCCCCACTGTCACGCCCTCCCTGGGCGTGACCTAGGGCGTGTCACCCGATCCCGAGGATACCTGCTGGAAGGGACAGAAAACGGTCAAAACCGCTGTCACGCCCCCCTGTCACGCCCTCCCTGGGCGTGTCACTAGGCGTGACCAGGGGCGTGTCGCCCTCTGCCGCAAAGCTGCCGCCGCATTAAATGCCCTCCCGCCTCAGCACGTAAATAGTACTGTCACGCCCTATGTCACGCCCGTGACATGGGCGTGACACCTTCCTTTTTCGGCGACTGACGGATTTCCGACCAATGATTTGGACATGACATGCCTGTCACGCCCCCCTGACACGGGCGTGACCTAGGGCGTGACCACCGACGTACCGAAGCAATCATCCCTCCCGCCAGAATCCAGAGCCCGAGGTCAAATCCGTACCTGTCACGCCCCCCTCCTCCCCATTTCAGAGGGCGTGACCAACCCGAGAAATTTTCTATAAATTGAGCCCCCCTCCTCCCCATTTCAGCAAGCTTTGGTTGAGTGGGGGAGGTGCTGCCCCTTTGTTTCTTGATCCTTTTTCATGCTTTCTCTCTCTCTCTCTCCCCCTCTCTTTGTACTTTTTGTTAACCCTAGTTTAATCTTAGTTTGTGCTAGCTTTTAATGTAATTTTCTTCTTGCTTAGTGCGTAATGTAGGGCTAGAATAGGGTTTAATTTTCATGCACTTGTAATTTTATTCTCATTAGTGTAACTTGCCCTTTTTCATTAATAAAATTGTTCTTCCCTAAGCTTGTGTTCTTCTTATGTTTTTCTACTCATCTCCCCCCCTCCACTCCATTATGATTAACTAATCCTCCTTGTACTCGATCTTGATGATCCGAGGTTAGAGCGATTATGTTATGATGTTTTAATCAATCTTTTCTTTTTAGGTTAGGGCCTTGAATTACTCTTGATTAATCACGGGTTGGGGGTATATTTTCGATATATACTCTCCGCCTTTGCTTTCATTCTGGGCTAGCCGAGAGGCCGAAAGAATGAAGTGAGCATTCAAGAGTAAAGGGAGTTGTACGCACCCCTCGAGAGAGGCAGACGTCCAAATCTCCCGGATTGGAGTAAAATCCAATAGTGGGGTTCACCGCGTAAAGCGAGTTTTAGGCCTCCGATTTAGACGAGAGTCGGTCGGACCTTCCTAAACTCAGTTGGGCACGACTTCGAGAGAAGTGTGTTCAAGCTTTAGGAACCTCCACGGTCAAGGACCCTTATCCTATTAAGTTTAGATTTTTATCGCATTTTCTTAATCGTCTTTAGCCGAGGTGAATCTCGATCGGGTACATTTCCATTTCATATTGTTCTACCTTTTGTAGTAATCTCATATATTGTGCTCTTTAATTAACTGCAGTAATTTCCTTTCTAGCTTAGTTGTTTGCTTAATAGCGTAACTTAATTGCGGTAGTTCTCTTTCTAGTTTGCTTTAATTTCTCCATTGCGCTTAGATTTTCTAAAACCCTAGTTTTTCCGTCGATAAGATAATAGCGTTCGTGTGAGTAAGCTTAGCCAACAGTTCCCGGATTTCAATACGACACTTGTGTCCCCTTGCTATAATTCGATAGGTATACTTGCCTCATCGGGTTGCTAGTTCGGTTGCGTTTATTTTCTTCGAACCCTAGCGCGCAACACTTCTCTTGTTGTTTCAGTTGTTCAAAAGTCAGAGAAGGAGCAGCAGCAGTAGTAGAAATAGAACTTATGGAAGCAGCAATAGGAGCAGAAGTAATTTGAGCAGCAGGTTCAGGTTCTTCCAGATAAGCAGCAGCATCAGCAAAAACAGACAACATTTCAATGTCAGAAATTCCAATAGATGTAACAGCAGTAGAAGCAGCAGCAACAGCAGTAAAAATAGGAGCAACAATATCCTCAGCCTTGAAAGAGTTTACATAAGATGCAATCAGGCTGGGATCACATTCTAAAACAGGCACAATGGCCTTAGTAAGGTCTTCAACTTGTAGAACTGCCAGAGAATTGAAGTACATAGTATCAAAAACTGACAGCAGGCTCTGAAGATCTACTACAAATACTGGAGCATGTTCTGAAACTTCAGTAGCCTCAAGCAAAACCAGAGCTTCATTAGGCATCTCCCCCTGCCTGGATTCAGTGAAAACTTGATCAAGGCACCCAGAAGAAGGGATTGACTGAGAGGAGAGGAAAGGAGATAGCCTGGTAGACAGCTCCTGAACATTTTTCAAAAGTGGAGCCAAGGTGGTCTCCAGCAATGAGGTTAGCCTGGGGGCTAGCTGCTCATACAACTTGTCTGCCAAAGCTGAAAGATCTATATGCTCAAGAGGGGCTTGAGTAGAGATAGGAGTTGATGTAGCTGGAAGGATGTTGGCTGGGAATGATGGAATGGATGGTGTGGAGGTAGGAGGTATAGGGATGGATGGCTCAGTAGAAGGAATTGTTGAGATTGATGTTACTGAAATGAAGATGGATGATATGGGAGAGTTAAAGGATGGGGTGAAGGATGGTTGAGAGATTATGTCCTGAAGAAGTTGTTGATAGGAAGATGTAGATGGAATCTCAGGAGGAGAGGGAGGAGAATCATCCATGAAGGAGTCATCCAGAAGATGAAATGATGGAGTGGTGATAGGAGGATAGTAGTACAAGGGATGGAATGATTCTGAGGGAGTGGCTGGAGGAGGTGAAATGGGTGATGAGATTGTAATGGGGGAAGATATGGTTATGGTTGAGATGAGTGGTGAGGTTGATATGACTGGTGCAGAGATAGCTGGAGGAGGAGGAGAAGCAGGCAAATCTTCTACTGGAGCAGAGACCTAAGGAGGAGTGACTGAGGCAGTCCTTGTGCCTGAAGCAGATGTTGCTGCAGCAGCCCTGTTGGGGTTTATAATCTGCCTGTCCCACCTGCTGAAAAGGGCACATGTGAGTCTTTTGGATGCATTGATGTGCATCCCAGTTGAAACCAGCATATCAGGGCACCTGTGATGTAGGTAAACCCCTATAATCCTCCCAAAACTGACACAACTTTTGCTAATTTTCTTCTTGATCAAATTAAAGAAGATTGATCCCCAATCCAGATGTTTCTTATCAACTAAGGCTCCCATTAAGCATAACTGATACCTTGAGATTGTATCATGGGTGGGGCTTTGCCAGAAGCACTTTTCCAACAACATCAACCAAGAATTGAAATTCAATAGATAAATTCTTTTTCAACAGTTTATTAGGGTTCACAGCAGAGTGACCCATTCGATCTAATAATGAATCATATTCCTCTCCAGACAAATCGATGGAGTCATTCCCAATAAGTACTTAATGCGAATACTTCTGTCAAAAGAGCGGGGGACATTGGTACCTGAGTTCCATTGATGGTGCCGACTATAGAGTTTTCATTCTCATTGGTGGCAGTAAAAACCCATTCTTTCACTTCATCTACTGCAATCTTTATTCTTGTGGTCATCAACTGAACTAACTGCTGTTCGCGGAACAAATTCAGAATGTCTTTGAATCGCTGATCGCTGCCATCGAAGGAGTTCATATCAATGCCAAAGCCTGTATCAAATTTCATTTTGGAGAGAGCGGCGACCGACATTACCATCTGTACCTGCAATGATTCAACAAACACAACCAAGTGTATAGAGTTTGGAGGGAAAGAGAAAAGTTTGCAGAGAGTATGAACGCGTAAACGACGAGCGGCGGCCGAAAAATTATTTTATATTAGGGTTCGACGCGAAAAAGGAAGGATCTTCGATCTCCATTCGACGATCAGGACTCCTAATGGAAGCTGAAAGGTCTTCAATATCATAGATCTCAGTTCGACGATCTAGAGCGAACGTCAAGCTCAGTTCGACGATCGAAGGCCTGAAAGAGATAGTATATAATTATCTGACACGCTCTGAACTCAGGTCGACATTTTGGGAAAACGTCAATCTCCGTTCGACGTTTCTCGGGTAAACGTCGATCTCCGTTCGACCCTTTCTGGGGAAAACGTCGAGCGCAGTTCAGAGACAGAAACTATCCCTCAGACACAAAAAGAGATGAGTTTTTAGCCAAATCTTGGTCTGTTTTTAGCTTTTTCAAAATCTTGTAATTTATTTTAGGCTTCCTCCATCTAACATGCCTAACTGATTGAGGAAGAAGTTGTGTTTCTTTTCATCTAAAGGCTTGGTGAAAATATCTCCCCTTTGCAAATCAGTTGGGATATATTGAAGTTCAATTTTATTTTTCTCAACATTATCCCTTAGAAAATGATGCCTAATTTCTATGTGTTTTGTCCTACTATGGAGGACTGGATTTTGTGCAATGGAGATAGCACTGGTGTTGTCACAAAATATTTTAGACTTCTCTAAGTTGTAACCATGGTCTAGAAGTTGATTTTATATCCACAATATTTGTGAACAACAACTGCTTGCAGCCATATATTCAGCTTCAGCAGTTGAAGTTGACACAGATGTTTGTTTCTTACAATACCATGAGACAAGTCTATCACCAAGAAATTGACAAGTTCCACTGGTGCTTTTCCTGTCTATTCTGCATCCAGCATAATCAGCATCTGAAAATCCAGTTAAGTCAAATGCTGAATCTTTTGGATACTAGAGACCTAGATTTGGACAGCTTTTAACATACCTAAGAATCCTCTTTACTAAAGTTAAGTGTGACTCTCTAGGGCTAACTTGGAATCTAGCACATGTGCATGTAGAAAACATTATATCAGGCCTACTAGCTGTAAGGTACAATAAAGAGCCAATCATTGCTCTATATGTTGTCTGATCAACTGGTTTCCCGTGTTCATCAGCATCCAATACAACATTGGTAGGCAAGGGTGTTTTCATACATGATGCATCAGACATACCAAATTTCTTAACCAGTTCTTTTGCATACTTGGTTTGAGAAATAAATATGCCTTCAGCATGTTGTTTGACTTGCAATCCTAAAAAGAAGGATAGCTCACCCATGCTACTCATTTCAAATTTAGAGTGCATAAGCTTGGGAAACTTTTTGCACAAGTTTGAATCAGTAGAACTAAATATAATATCATCTACATAGATTTGTACTAGTAGGGTATGGGACTTATGGGTTCTAATAAAAAGAGTTTGGTGTACTCTCCGCCTAATAAAATCATTTTCCAGAAGAAAGCATGCTAGGGTGTCATACCATGCTCTAGGAGCTTGCTTTAGACCATATAATGCTTTATGCAGTTTGAAAACATAATCAGGATGAGTTGGAGAGACAAAACCTGGGGGTTGTCTGACATAGACTTCTTCTTTGATCTCCCCATTGAGAAAAGCACTCTTCACATCCATTTGGTAGACTTTGAATCCCTTGTGAGCAGCATAAGCCAGGAAGATTCTTATGGCCTCTAACCTTGCAACTGGTGCAAAGGTCTGGTCATAGTCTATCCCCTCTTCTTGAGAATATCCTTGAGCAACTAGCCTTGCCTTGTTCCTTACAATAAGGCCTTGATCATCCAATTTGTTTCTGAACACCCATTTTGTTCCAACAATGGAATGATCATTTGGCTTAGGCACTAGTTTTCAGACTTTGTTTCTTTCAAATTAATGCAACTCCTCTTGCATTGCAATGATCTAGTGTGGATCTTGCTCTGCATCTTGAATGGATTGAGGTTCAATTTGAGAGAGAAATCAAGTGTGCATCAGGTTTTGGATGACCTGATTTCTTATTTGCACACCAGCTGAGATGTTTCCAATCACTTGGGAGATTGGATGGTCTCTTGATGTTACTAAATCAACAGGTGGTGTTGATTGTTCACCAACCTGTGTTATTGTTTCCTCTTTTTGAACAGCAACTGGCTCTTCAAGAAGATTTTCTTCTAGATGTGGAGCAGCTTCTTCATCTTCACTACTTTCATCCATTTGAGTAACTTATAATCTGTCCAAGTCTTCAGCTAGAGAATGTACCTGCAATTGTTCTATGGTAGAAGCATTCTTCTCTTTGAAAGACATATTAGTTTCATCAAAAGAAATATGAACAGATTCTTCTATTTTTAGAGTAGTTTTATTATAAACCCTATAAGCTTTACTGATCATGGAGTATCCCAGAAATACTCCTTCATCAGCTTTTGTTGAAATTTTGCTATATATCTCTTGTCATTGTTGTGAATATAACAAATGCAACCAAAGATTTTAAAATAGTCAACTTTAGGTTTCTTTCCTTTGAGAAATTTATAGGGAGTCTTGCCATTTAGTTTATGTATTAGACTTCTATTCAAAACATAATTGGTGGTGTTCACTGCCTCAGCCCAAAAGGATAGAGGAATGTGAGCATCTATCAATAATGTAGTTGCAGATTGAATTAGGGTTCTATTTTTCCTTTCTGCTACCCCATTTTGTTGAGGAGTTCTAGGAGCTGAGAATGTATGCCTGATCCCTTCACTTTGACAGAACTCTTGCATAAGAAGAGAATCAAACTCTGTCCCATGATCACTTCTGATCAGGGCAATGTGAGTGTTGAACTCAATCTGTATGCATTTGAGAAACTCTGTCAAACACTTGAAGTTATCAGACTTCTTCCTCAGATAGAAGACCCATGTGAATCTTGAGAAGTCATCTACAACCATTAAAGTATAGGATTTCCCTCCTAGGCTTTGTACTGTAATGGGTCCAAAAAGATCCATGTGTAACAGATACAAAATTCTAGGTGAGTCACTCTTGTTAAGTGATTTAAAACTATTTTTAGTTTGCTTGCCTAATTGACAAGCCTTGCAAAGTCCTTCCTTCTTGTAAGGGGCAGAAGGTAGTCCTCTAACAAGGTTGTCCTTGGATAGCCTAGCAATGGTTCTAAGGTTAATATGTCCTAGTATCTTATGCCATAGAATATTAGGTCTAGATATGGAATTGAACAGGCAAATATCTACTTTAGATGAATGAAAATCTATTAAGTAAATGTTACCTTTTCTGTTACATGTCTACACAGTTGTGTTGTCCTCTGACTTGACCTTGCATATAGCTTTCTTGAAAGTCACTTGATATCCTTCATCACAAAGTTGACTGATACTTATCAAGTTGTGCTTGAGTCCTTCAACATAAGCTACTTTCTTGAAGGTGACTGTTCCAATTTGGGCTGCACCATATCCTTTTGTTATTCCAAAGTTTGAATCACCAAAGATTACTTTGGGTCCAATCTTGGCTTTAAAGGATGTGAAGTTGTCCTTGTTCCCTGTCATGTACTTTGAGCACCCACTATCCAGATACCATGGCTGGTTTGATGTTGGATAGGTCTTCACCTGCACATAAACAGCTTATATGTTTTTGACCCAGTTTACCTTGGGCCTAGGTTGATATCCCTTAAATTCAGAAATGAAAGACATCCAAGGTTGACTCTTATAACCTTCAGGATGGTATCTCCTAGGAGGTACTATCCATTCAGTATAGGGGTTGAAACCTTGGGATGTAGGACTTCTAGAATTGAATCCAGATGTACCTTTGAAGTATTATTCAAAGTCCTGATCTCTGTTCGACGATCGTCGAGCTGAGGTCGACGATCTTGGGTCAGATCGTCGATCTCTGTTTGAAGATCGACTATTCTAGAGTTCAGAGTTCAGGTGTCGTCGAGCTGAGGTCGACGACCGTTTCTTGGATCGTCGAGCGCCGTTTGACGATCGTCGAGCTCTATTCGAAGCATTCTGTTGAACTATATTTTTCTTTGGCAAATCTACATTCTTCCTAGCTACCTCTATAACTTCCTTTGCTTTATCAGAGATAAATTTGAATGGAGTTGTCAGAACTATAGGCTGGCTGGATGAAGCTCCCAAGCCCAGTGTACTATTAAGTCTAGAGTTCACCGTGCTTGTGATATCCATCAGTTTGATGCTTCTCCCATTAAAGGATTCTTCAAACTGCTTGGCCTTGGATAGTTCACTCTTCAGTGAGGCTATCTCCTCCCTATAGCATTCTAACTCTTCAGTGAGTTTGAGGTTCTCTGATTTTAAAGTGCTATACTCAGACAGTTGTTTTCTGAGGGAAGTGATTTCCTTTTCAGACTCCAACAGATCTAGGCATAGTACTTTAAACACATGTTTAAAGTCCTCAGAACTAAAATCAAATGAATTGATTACCTGATCTTCTTCTAGTTGAACTTCTGAATCTGATTCTAACTCTTCTGCTTCTGAATCTGTTTGAGAGGCATTGATAGCCATCATGCAAAATTCCTTTTCATCAGCATCATCCTCATCATCACTGGAGCTGGATGAGGTTTCAGAGTCCTCTTCAGTTTCACTCCATGTCTCAACAACAAATCCCTTCCTTGTATGTGTGTTCTTGCTGTAGGAGGGTTTGTCTGAGGTTTTCTTCTTAAAGTCTTTCTCCTTTCTTCTTTCTCTACTATCTTTCTTGTCCTTGTTTTTGTTTTCTGGAGAGTCAGGCACAATATGGCCTGGTTTCCTGCATCCAAAACATATAATTTCTTTGTTGTTATTTGATTTATCATACCTTGGCTTATCATGTCCCTTGTATGATCTCTTTCTGAAGTCTTTTCTGGCCATTTTGTAGAATCTTTTGTCCAGTAGACTTAGGAGCTCATCATTTCCTGTATCTTTATCTTCAGGCTCCTCTTCTGTAGCTTTGAAGGCTATGGTCTTCTCCTTCCTTGTGGCTGGTGAGGCAGCCTTCTGTTCTTCTTCTCTATTTTTAATGAGCAGCTCATAAGATTTGAGCTTGCCCAGGAGAGCTTCAGTGGTAATCTCATTTAGACTTCTAGCATCTTTGATTGGCCAGATTCTTGAATCCCAAGTGCTGGGGAAGCACATTAGGATTTTGTCATTCAGCTCAGTCAATGAGATTTTTATCCAGAGTCTTTAACTCATTGACAATCAGACTTAGTCTGTTGTATATGTCAGCCACAGATTCAGCTTCTCCCTTTTTGAAATTCTCATATTGGCTTATAAGATGGGATCTCCTGTCTTTCCTTTCATAAGTAGATCCTGAGACAATTTCAGAGAGTTTGTCCCAAATTTCTTTAGCTGAGTTGCATTCAGCTACCTTCTGAAATATCTCATCAGACATTGTCTGAGCTAAGATATTCATGGCCTTGGCATCTGTAGTCTTCCACTTCTTTATTTCAGCATCTGTTCCTGAAGGAGGTGGAACAACATTTGTACTTGAGCTTGCTGGTGGACTTGGGCACACTGTCAAAACAGAATTAAATATGTCTTCATCAATAGAATTCATATATAGTCTAATCCTTGCTTTCCAAAGTGCAAACTTGGATAGATTGCACACTCGAGGCCTGGTGCTTGCATAATCTTTGTTCTGTGCCATGTATTTTTATAAAATTAAATATAATGAAAATAATCCTCTTAAAATATTGATCTTATCAAGGATCTTTTGGTTCAGGTGTTAGCTGTATGAACAACCAACCTGGCTCTGATACCAATTGAAAGTGAGGGTAAGATCTATCTTAACTCTAGAGGGGGGGTGAATAGAGTATTTTAAAGTAAATTTACAATTTAAAAAATGCACAGTAGTAAAGGCTTAATTTATGTATAGGTGTAAGGTGCTTTGATGTAGAAAATAAACTAAAGAAGTAAAACAAAAAACCACAGCACACAGCAAAGAATATCCACAAGAAACCAGAAGACACAAGGAACTATAGTGGTTCCCCAAAAACCTGGGTACATCCACTCTTCTACCACCCTTGGTAGGAATCCACTGCAGAATGAGTTGATCAGGTGTCCTGGGCACCAATGAGCTTTTGATAAGGTGCTCAAAAACTAAACTAGATTTTTTGATCAGGTGTCTTGCCACCACTGAGTTTTGATAAGGCTCTGAGAACCAGAATCAAGACTTTTGAAGGGAATTTTGATAACCCTTTTTACAGCAGGAAAAGAAAAAGAAAGAGGTCAAGTTGTCTTCTCTGTCTCAATCACTGAAAGAAGACTTAGTGGATTGATTGTGTTGTCAAAGCTCCCCCTGAGAAAGATGAGAGCTTTGCTTGGGCGATAGGTGTTCAGAAGCTTCAGATCTCCAGCAGAAGATGGTTTCAGCAGAGGCTGAAATATGAATTGTCTTTAGTCCTTGATGTTGAAGCAATGATCACTTTTCAGTATGCCAACTAATTCTCCAGGATTGATCACTTGATTTTTGAATTGATCTCTCTATCCTGTGAATCTGTATTGAGAATTTCTTGTTGTAGATTGTTTATTCTTGTGTAGTCTCTTATTGTTGTATCTGTCAGACTAGAAAAGATGATTTATTCTCTGAAGATCCTCTATCCAAGATAGCCGCTAGCAGTCAATAAATGTCTTCCATTAATGTTTTGTCTTCTGGAGGAAAGTCCAATAAACATTCTCTGATAAATCCCTTGAAACTTGCTCCAGAATAAATGAAAACAGCTAGCAGATCTCTTGAAATAAATGCTGAGAGAATTTGAAAATCATTCCAAAAGCTGACTGAATTTGAAACCTCAAAGTCGTCGATCTCTCAGGAAAAACGTCGATCTGAGCTCTACGAACGTTGACCTGAGCTCAGAGATTGGATTGAACATTAGACATAAAACATCGACCTGAGCTCGAAGATCGTCAACCGGAGCTTAGCGACCTAAAGAATAAGCTGAGGACAGATCGTTGATCTGAGCTCGAAGATCGTCGACCGGAGATCGACAATTTAGCAGAGTTGAGCTCAGAGAGCGTCGAACGGAGTTCGACGTTTCGTCGACCTAAGCTCGACGATAATTGTCTTTGCCTCAGCTCTAAGTCTGAATCCTGAAAGGTCCTGGGGGTAGCTTCAAACCTAAGTTCTAAGCCCTAGACTCATTCTAACTTGACCTTTTCAACTCTACATCTAGGTCAAACTGATTTCCTAAAAACATAGTGATCCTTGCCCAAATTAGTAATATGGTGTTCCAACACTTGGCCTTCTTCAAATTGATCTCGGTAGTTCTCAACATACCTAGGAGCTCGGGCAGTGTCTTGTCAATTTCATTCATATTGTAGTTTAAGACAAACTGCTCGTAACTGTCCGGCAACGACTACAGGATCAGGTCTATAACCATCTCTTGGCCCATAGGAAAACCTAGTCTTTCAAGGTTCTCTATATACCCTATCATCTTGAGTACGTGAGTCCCTATCGGGTCTCGAGCTCCCATCTTACTAAGAAATTATTCTTTGGTGACATAAAACCTCTCTTACCGAGCTTACCCTTAAAATAGTTTCTTAAGGTGCTCGTCAATCTCCCTACAACCCTTGTTCTCACGTTGATTCTAAAGCTCAGAGTTCATGGTGGAAAGCATAAGGCATTCGACATCCAAGAAGTCATCTTGATACTTCTTGTAAGTATCTTTATCAACTCAGGACACATTCCTGGTTGGCTCTTCGGGGGAATCATCTTCCAAGACATAGATCTTACGCTCTTGCATGAGAATAACTCTCAGGTTCCTATACAAGTCCAAATAATTTGTCCAGCTTAGTTTCTCCTTCTCAAGGATGGCTCTGAGGGACAGGGTGGAGTGAGAACCACTTGCCATTGAAATTCTACAAGAATTTATGCAAATAAAAATCAGTACTACATTTCAAAATACATTTTATTTTTTCAATTAGGACTTTAATTAAAAGTACTCCTACTATTTTATTCAAACTGATAACCCTATATATCAATTCAGAAAGTTTATGCGAGCTAATCTCTTAGCGTAAAAGATCCGTATTTCACCAACACCATGAGTCAGCTTTGACTTTTCTCTCACAATGTAGCTATTTAGGTAGGCCACTCTTGCCGATTGCATCATTATGTAACTCTTGTATGGTTGGTGAATAACTCTTTATTCACATCCATCATATGGTGCATGCCAACCCTATGCCTCTGGGCACTCAACCTTTGAGGTCACTTAGTTTAGTTTAACCCGATGTTGATAATTGGATATCATTATTATCCGCTCATAACCTTACTAAGATAGATTAATGCACCTTATTTTTGCAAGCCCAAACTACATCGATCGAGGCAGGAAGTCTGTTATCCATCGAAAGACATCCGAATGCTTAATATTACATAAAGGACTTTTAAGATAATTGATTATCACTTAATCTTGATTAATAATTAACTAATATGCACATCCACAAAATAAAACTTATAGCATTCATAGTACAAATGCATCCCAGATGTGAACTGGAAAAATCATCAACACTCGACGAACTGGGCTAAATCTGAACATCTAGAACCCTTCTTAATCTTCAGATTTACATGCATTGAACATGAGCAACACAAACTTCATTTATACAATAGACAAGCCCGTCTCTCTATGTGAGATTCAAAATCTAACACACTTGGTTTGACAAACCAATAAGAGGGACAGTAACTGTTAAGGAGAAACAAGGATATCACAAAGAAATCACATGCGTTCTTGGCGGGGTACCAAGAATAGATCTGGGAATTTCGAACACTTCTAAATTTTGAGATCTACACGCAATTTATTTAGAAACTTCTAAAACAATGATGATCGATGAACCTCCCTATGATACCACGGTTGGGTTTTTCTATATGTCACAATACTTATACGTAGTAGAATAGAGAAACAAGAAAACCCTAGAAGAAATAGATCTTGCGATGAACAATGATCAAGAAGCAAAGTGCTGTAAATATATTTACCTTTGTGGGATTAAGTCACTACTCAACCGAGATGCTCCAAGAAATCCGGTGGGCACTAGCGACGGGAGTTCCAAGCGCAGAATAATGTCCACGCCTCTATAGGTGATACACACAAATGGGAGAACTCTTAGAATCTTATCACACAAGATCTAGGTTGGAGCAAAACACTCTGCATCTTCACAGACTGTTAGATCTGCTCTAGAAGAGGCGGCGTTGGCGGGCATTGGTAATGGGCTGAGCGATGGCGATGGGATCGAGACAATCAGAAACGATTTCTGTCGGTGTTTTTATTCTCGGGCTTACTATCGCTTTTTTGCTTTACGACTCATGGCATTCTACACAATAAAACCCTAAGAAATCTTTTATTTATACCTAAAGGAATAAACAGTAGAAAGTCGTCGCTATCGGCAGACCCATAACATATGGAATGTCGAATTGACGAATCAAAACATGACTCGATGAATCGTTGAGTGGTCACAACACACTCAACGACTAGCAGTAGCCTTGACACTTGACTCGACGAATCAACATTTGAATCGACGAATCGTCGAGTTGAATCAACACTCTCAATGCCTCGACGAATCAATAGTTGACTCGACGAAGCATCGAGTGCTCACGACGCTCTCAACGCCTCGATGAATCAACACTTGATTTGACAAAGCATTGAGTGGACTCAAAACACGCAATGTCGGACTCGATAAATCAACATTTGACTTGATGAATCGTCAAGTGGTCTTGACGCACTCAACGTCTAACTCAACGAATCGTCGAGTCATCTCGACGCACTCAATGCCTAACTCAACGAATCAACATTTGACTCGATGAATCGCCGAGTGGTCTCGAGGCACTCAACACCTGGTAGTGCTAGGTCTCAATATGCTCAACACCTGCTAGTGCTTGGTTCTTCACTCATTACAAGAGTAAGACCAACAAAATCCATTGTTCCAACTTCTCCAAACACTCTTATGTGCGACCTTATAGGCTCATATTACGTTGTTAGTGAGACAACGTGATTGATCACTTCCAAATCACAATGGTAACATCAACAATTTTGTGCCCTAGGCAGGTGAGGTGGAGGGAGTGGTAGGCGAAATTGTGGGATAGTTGAGATTGTCATCATTATGCTAATCATGGGAACATCGGGAGCAGAGACTTCTCATGCCCTAGGAGAAAAATATATAAGGTGAAATGTATGTGTCTGGCATTGTTTATTTTATCGCGGTTCGATTGGAGAATAAAATGAAAGCGGAGTGTGTGGTAGGCAAGGTGTATCTGAGAGTAGGAGATCGGACGGTTGGGAATACATTTTTGGGACATTGTACGGGTGATTAAAAGTATGATAAGAGCGTGAAGATATATATATATTGCTTGATAAAATAAAGATATAAATAAATAATATATAGGGTGATTTACTAGGACCTCCCCTCAAACTTTGCGTAATTATAGTTTACACCCTTCTAACTTTCAAAATTCCAATTATGCCCCTTCAATGTTTATATTTCATATCCTTGCACAAAAAGACCCCCCCTGATGATTTGCTCAATGGGGGTACTTTTGTGCATGGATGTTATGAAATGTAAATATTAAGGGGAAGTTTTTGTAATTTTAAAAGTTAGAGAGGTGCAAGCTGTAATTAAAAATATAATTATATTTATGTAAATACATAAATAAATCCCTTCCTTTTGATTTTATATTCTAATTTAACTTTGCTTTATGTTATTTAGGTTTTTTGCAAATTTCGGGGAAAATAGGAAATTTTGCTAAGTCGCGCCCTAGGTCATGCCCATGACCTGGGCATGTAACTTTAAAATAGATCATTTCCCACTCCCGGCTAGGTTTCAGCTAGCAAGCCATGCAACGTCGCATGCCTCGTGTTCCAAGTGTCATGCCTGTGACATAATCGTGAATGATTTTGTAGCCCGTTGTCACGCTCTAGTGGCATGCCGGACCACCAGATCAGCTATATGCCCAACCTCCATGCCTAGGACAAGAAGGTCACGCCCGTGTTTAGTCAATGTTAATTCTTCCAAAGCCTCTATTTGTAGTAGGTGTCACGCCCCCTAATACACTCGTGACTAGAAGGCGTGTATCCAAAAAATTTGGCTATAAAAAGACACCCTCCCCTATTGTTTTGAGGAGGCAAAATTTTAGAGTGATAGTTGTCTTTGAGCTGCTTTCTCTCTTACCCACTCTACTTTGATCTTTTTGCTTTCCTCTTTTGTTTTAGGCTTAAGCTTTTCGTACTTTCTCTTTCCTGCTTTTTAACCGTTAATTTATAAATAAAGTTTAAGTTTTCGCCTTATGTTTACTCTTAATTTCCTTGTGTGAGTGGGTGTGTTTTTTTTATGTTTTTGTTTCTTTAATTTAGCTTTCAATATTGTATAGTGTGTGAGTGTATGAGATAACTATTTCTCTTTTTTTATATTGTAGGTCTGTGTGTTTATGAGATAGATTTTTCTTTCATTAATATTAGTTTTCAATTCTATTGAGAAAGGGTGCGTGTGTATTTCATTTCTGCTGAGTGAGTGTGTTGTAGAGTTTTTTTTATTTCTTTTTTGTATTTCCTTTTTCTGATACCGCCCCATCCTAATAAGTGGCTATGTTGTTTTTAGCACTCGATCGAGATGAGCATTGAGAAGGATAAAATTTTTGTATTTCAAAACTCCATTTTCTCAATTATTCAAAAGCTTAATATTTACCCTAGCTTTCCGTTGAGTGGAATCATACAAATGGATATATTATTTTCATTTCCATTTTCATAGCATGAAGCCGATAAGCTTGTGCTTATGAATCGATCACTTTCGAGTAAAAAGAAACTACATGCTATCCTCAAAAGAGGTGGACATAAGCCTTTCAGATTGAGCTTTTGAATCACAGAAGATAACCAATAGCATGATTAACCTCTAAATGTGTGTATTAGGGTTCTTTGTTTAAAGGAACAAAAGTTCAGTTAGACTCCTTAATCTTAGGTGGGCGTAGCCTCGATAGAGGTGCATTCATAATTCAGAAATCTCCACGGTGAAGTATTTTAATTAAGTGTGAAAAATCAGAGTTTACTTTTTAAATTTTTTTTTCATCTCAAGGTGATTCAAAATCGAGTGTTGTCGCATTTTTAATTATTATAAACTAAAATTAAATTTTTTTCGATAAAATAATAGTTCTATTACTTAAAGTAAGAATACTCAACGTGATCCATGAAAAAAATACAACCTTGATATTTTAAAAAAAATATCATATACTATACTCGATAGGTACCGTTGGCTTAATCGATATATATAAGTAAAAAGATAAAAAGTTGAACCACAAATTTTACTTATCAATTTTTTTGCACAGTGTCGGGGTGCTTCGTGTTAATATTTTGAAACTAAAAGGAATTACTATTACATTTATCATTAATTTCAAAAAAACCATCTATTTTCTAAGAACTTTCAAATAAATCTCATCTTTTTTTCAAAAATCTTTTTCTAAAAACTATCTTTTTTTTTGTTTTTAAAAATTACTTTCTTCTGTTAGGCCACGCTTTCTTTTTTCTATTTTAAATCTAATAGTGCATTACCCGAACAAACTCTCTACTTGATCCTAATCTTGATTTTGATCCAGAAATCGAACACACCCTTCACAGACGCCTTCGATCTTATGATCATGAGTTAACATTAAATATGTAAGTGTCTATCAGAGACACTCACAATGAAGCCATGGAAGAACAAAACCCTATTGCGGCCCCGTAAAGGACTATGTCCTACAATGCGCGACCGAACTTGAATGACATCAGATCAAGTATCATTCGCTTCCCGATTGCTGATAATAATTTTGAAATCAAGTATAACATAATTCAAATGGTACATAAGTCTGTACAAATTTATGGACTGCTACATGAAGATCCTAACAATAATCTTTCTAACTTTTTAGAAATATACGACCCTTTTTAAATTAAGGACGTCACTGATGATGTCATTCATTTGTGCCTATCTTCTTTTTTATTCCAAACAAAAGCCAAGAATTGGTTGAGTTCTCCACCTAGAGGTCTCCATCACTACTTGGGCTGAAATGATCGAAAAATTCTTAACAAAGTACTTTTATCTCGCCAAAACCGCTAAACTACACGCAAATATTTTTTCATTTGCTTAAGGTGATTATGAGTCTCTTTATGAGACCTTGGAATGCTTCAAAGAATTTTTATGTAGGTGTCTACATCAAGTATGGCCAGATTAGCTCAAGTGTGGACATTCTATAACGGTTTAAATTTCTAAGCTAGGTAAATGATTGATGCAACCTCCTTGGGAACTCTAAATAATAAAACCTCGGAGGCCGCTCAAGCCTTGTTTGTGGAAATGGTCATGATTGCCTACCAATGGAATGTGACTCATTCATGCCCTATTAATTTGTTGGGCTTTATAAGGTCGATGCCTCTTATAATTTAGCGCTACAAGTTAATCATCTAACTAGGCATGTGGTAGAGATGTTTGCATCCTCTGCTACACCTACTTGAGATTAAAATAATAACTTAATATAATAGCAGGTTGACTATATGGGGAATCCAAATAGAGCTTCCTATAACCCAAATATGAATACATATAATAACACATATAATCCAGGGTTTAAGAATCATCCTAACTTTTCATTGAGCAACTCTAATAATTTCCAGCGCCCACCTAATGAAAATCTAATTGGATTTGCACTATAACCATAACCACAACCACCACCACTAAGGCCCTATCTGATTGAAGACATCATTACAAAATAGGTTATCACAAATGAGTCAAATATCCGGAACCTAACTGGATCGATTAAATGTTTAGAAAACCAAATTGGAAAAATTTCAATGATGCTTTCAGAGTGCCAACCTGGTTCTTTACCAGGTTACCAGGTATTGCAAAGCCAGATCTACGGAAAAATGCACATACCATCACGCTTCAAAGCAGAAAGGAGGTAACTTAACCAAAAAAAGTAGAACCTGAATCTGAGGTAAGAGTTTCTACCCCACCTCCTGTTTCTTCTTCTTTTAATATTGCACCGCATATTTCTCCACCATCTTTACCTTATCCTTTTAAAATAAATAATGAGCAAAAAGATGGGCATTATAAATTTTTTTTACAAATTTTATAACAAATACAAATTAATGTCCCTTTTTACAAGGCAATCTCATAGATGCCTAAATACGCAAAATATCTCAAAGAGTTACTTTCTAATAAAAAGAAACTTGAGAATATTTTGCGTATTTCCCGTGTCTATTTGGCAATCTATTATTAAAATATGCCTTAGCAGACTTGGGCACCAACATCTATTTAATGTCGCACTCAATTTTTCAAAAATTAGGATTGGGAATTCCAAGTACAGTCAAAATGAGCAATCAATTATTTGATTATTCGATAAAATATCTTATAGGGATAGTGGAGGATGTTTTGCTTAAGGCTGATGAGTTCATCTTTCCGGTAGACTTTGTTATCCTTGACATCGAGGAGGATGCCGATGTACCCATTATACTCGATCGCCCCTTTCTCGCCACCATCGCCCATTTCTCTGCAATTGGTGTTACTCCTATCTTAAACATGATACATTCATTTTTGTAATTTTATCCAGTCTCATGTGTCCATACATCCATCTAAGCATTCTTATCTCCACAACTCCCATTTTTTGCTCATGTACAAAATCTACTGCCAAACACACAGAACCATAGAGCATCGTTGTTCTAATTGCAGCACGGTAAAACTTTCCCTTGAGTTTTAATGGTACTTTACGATTGTTAGGTTTTTCTATACGATAAAACACTTGTGCACAGCGGAATACAGGAATAAGAAAAGCCCAAACTAGTTCAGATCTAGTGATATACGTTGATCAAGAAGAAAGTGCTGTATTATAAAATTACCTTTGCGGGATTTATTCAATACTCAACCTAGATGCTCTAAAAGATCTGTCGATCACTTAGCGGCTAGAGTCCTTAGTGAAGAATAGTATCCGCACCTCTACAGTTTATCCACATGAGTAGGAGAACCCGTAGAGTCTTGTCTAAAAAGATCTTGGTCGGGAGAGGGAACTCTACGTCTTCACGGACTTCTAGGTCCGTTACAGAAGAGGCGGCGACGACACTCGCTGGAATCAGGCTAAGCAACAGTGATGGGATCGGCGAAGGAGGAACAACTTCTGCCGGCCTTTTAGGTCTTGGATTTTTTGCACAGTGTGGCACGTGTGCTTAGAGAGAATGATCCGTCAGGTCGATCTGGATAAATCCTAAAATTCTTCTATTTATACCTAAAGGAATAAACGGAACATCCCGTCACTATTCGTAGACCCAAGACTTGGAATATATCGTTTTGACTAGACAACACATATCTCGACAAATCATCGAGTATCCATAACATATTTGACGAATCGTCGAGTATACATAACATACTTGACGAATTGTCGAGTATCCATAAGATACAAGATGAAGGCGATGAGTGAAATCAATGTACTCAACGCTCTCAGCACCAAACCCATCGAATCGACATTTGACTCGACAAAGGAGTTGAGTGAAGTCAACACACTAAACTCCTAAGTGCCAGATTTGTTGAATCAACCTTTGACTCGACGAAGGCATTGAGTGAACTAAATGCTCTCAATTCCTGAGAACCAGACTCGTCGAATCAACACTTTCACTCAACGAATTGTTGAGTGAACTAAACAAACTCAACGCTTAAGTTCCATAGTCATCGAATCAACCCTTTGAGTCAACGAATCGCTGAATAAACTAAACACACTCAACGCCATAATTCGACGAGTAAACACTTAACTTGACGAAAGCATCTAGTGGTATTAATGCACTCGACGCTTCCAAATCCTGGCGGAGCTAAGTCATTTCCACTCATCATATGAGTATAACAAAACTAATCCAATCTCCCAATTTATCCAAACATTCTTATATGAGACCCTGATAGGCTCATACTCTGTTGGTAGTGAGAATACATGCTTGATCACTTCTAGATCACAATGCTAACACCAACAACGATCACATATGATCCCTGATGCGTCTCTCCACTTCAACCAACTTGCTTGGATTTTATGCGTCACATCTTTATCAATACCTCCGTCCTTTTGAATTATCAATCCAAGATACTTAAAACATTCACTACGGGAAATATCTTGATCACCAAACTTAATAATGACGCCATTTGTCCTTCTTGTACTGCTAGATTTAAGATCCACATACTCTGTCTTTGCCTTGCTCAGACTAAAACCCTTTTATGTAGAATTATCTTTCAAACGATGTTTTCTGCTTTAATTTGGAAGTCTCTTTTGAGGAAATGTCTTTTCTTTTTTTTTGATCTATTTTATTTAACTTTAGAAGAATGGGACTTGGCAAATTTAGCTTTTTCAGGAGAAATGTCTGAAAATTTGCCCTTCTATACCATTACTTATAAAATTTTTAAAATTAAAACATCTTATGAAGAACACCCAACCCACGATCTTAAACAACTTCCCGATCATCTAAAATACATTTTTCTCGAAGAAAATTCCAAACTTCTTGTTATCATTTATTAAAATTTAAATGGTTCAAAGACTTCTGATTTTGAGTACGTGTAAAAAAATTGACATGCAATTGCATGTCGATAATTTTTTTGTATAAAGGGGATAAACCCCTCTTTATGCAAATAAAAGAAATTTCTCGAAGATAATCTTCATAAATCCATCCAACCTTAATGGTTACTTAATCCTAATATGAAGGATGTCATTAAGGCTGAGGTAATAAAACTTTTGGATGCATGGTTTATCAACCAATATTAGATAGTACATAGGTTAGTCCCGTACAAGTCGTCCCGAAAAAGTGCGGCATAATGACAGTGGCAAACGAAAATAATGAATTAATTGCAAATCGTAGTGTTAATGTTTGGCAGATGTGCATCGACTATAGAAATTAAATGATGTCACCCGAAAAGATCACTTTCCACTACCATTTATTGATCAAATTTTGAAGCGACTTTCTAGCCACTCTTATTATTATTTTTTAGATGGCCTTTCAGGGTATTTACAAATCCCTATCTCCCCCGAAGACAGGAGAAAACAACGTTTACTTGACCCGTTGGCACCTTTACGTATAGAAGGATATCGTTTGGCCTCTACAATGCGCCAAAACCATTCTAAAGATGTATGCTGGTGATTTTTGGCAAGTTAGTAGAAGATGTTAAGGAGGTGTTTATGGATGATTTTTAGTTTTTGGAAAATTACTCCACAATTTTTTAAATAACCTCAATCGTGTTCTTCAATGCTGCAAAGACATGGATTTAGTATTGAATTTGGAGAAATGTAACTTTATGGTCTGAGAAGGTTTAGTTCTCGACAATAAAATTTATATCCATGGAATCGAGGTCGATAAGGCCAAAATTAAAATTATTGAAAAACTCCCCCCACCTACAAATGTAAAATCTATCGGAAGTTTTTTTGGCCATGCAAGTTTTTATAGGCGGTTTATTCAAAAAATTCAAATATTTCAAACCCGCTAACCCACCTCTTGGAAAACAAATTGCCATTTATTTTTGATAGAGAATGTTTATCTACATTTAATTTCATTATTTAAAACCATATCAATTTATCTATTTTAGTAGCACCAGATTGGTCCTTTCCCTTTTAAATTATGTGCGATGCAAGTGATTTTGTAGTAGGAGCTGTCTTAGGCAAACACGTAACCAAATATTTTATTTTATCCATTATGCTAGCAAAATGCTTACATCTGCACATGCTAATTACACCACTACGAAAGAGTAATTGCTAGCACTTATATTCGCTTTTGATAAGTTTCGTTTATATATAACGCTATCAAAAGTTATAGTTTTTACTGATCACTCTGCGCTTAAGAATTTATTAACTAAAGAAGATGTTATGCCCCGCATACTCCATTGGATACTCCTCCTACAAGAGTTTGACTTAAAGGTCTAGGATGAAAAAGGAGAGGTGACCTTGGCAGCTCATCATTTATCCTGTTCATAAAATACTGCTATAGGTGCATTAATGGAGGCCAAAATTGAGGACAAATTCCTTGAAGACTGCCTCCTTGGCCTCAAATTGGTAATGACTTCCTTGACCCCTTGGTTCGTAGATTTGGCTAACTTTTTAGTGTCCCGGGTTTTTCTAAAATGTTTCTCACATAAAGAAAAGAAGAAATTCTTTTCTGACTAGAAAATTTATTTTTTTGGAAGACCCCTTTTTATTTCATATTTGTGCAGACCAAGAAGTAAGGATGTGTATTTCTGGCAAGGAATGCTTGAAAATTTTGCGGCACTGTCATACAGGTCCAACCGATAGATATTATCAATCCAACCTAACTGCAAGATAAGTGCTAGAAGCGGGCTTCTTCTGGCCAACTTTATTTAAAGATGCATTCTCTTATGTAAGCATTTACATTAGTTGTCAGCGATCAGGTAATATTTCCCGTCTAGAAGAAATGCCCTAAAACTTATTTATTGAATGTAAAATATTCGATCTGCTGGGCATCAATTTCATTTGTCCTCTACCACCGTCATATAAAATCATTATATTTTAATAGCAGTCACTTACATATCAAGACAGGCAGAAGCGCAAGTCCTGTCCACGAATGACGCGAGAGTCTTCGTAAATTTTTTGAAAAAAACTTTTTTCATGCTTTAGCTCACCAAGAAAAATTATTAGTGATAAGGGCACACACTTTTGTATCACTTAGTTTGCTAAAATTTTAGCCAAATATGCAGTTACTCACAAACTTGCCACCTCTTTTCACTCACAACTAGTGGCCAAGTGGAGATAGTAATTAGGAAACTGAAGCGCATTTTAGAAAAAAATGTACCCCTCAATAGAAAAGATTGGTCGCTTAAACTTGACATCACACTGTAGGCATATCTAATGTCATACAAGACCGCCATCGTTTGTACGCCTTATCAATTAGTTTACGAAAAATCATGCAACCTATTGGTAGATTTAGAACATTGCGCATATTGGGCGCTAAAATCTTTAAACTTGGATATGAACTTAGCTTTCGAATAAAGTAAATTCCAACTAAATGAATTTGATGAATGTCTTGCAAACACCTATGAAAATAACAAATCTTATAAGGAGCGATCTAGATTCTATCACGATAGAAAAAGTAAATTTCAAAAATAATTTTCACCGGGCAATCTCGTTCTTCTTTATAACTCTCGCTTTAAGCTTTTTTCACGCAAGTTAAAATCCTGTTGGTCCGGCCCCTTTAGTGTTAAAGAGGTTTGTCCATATGTGAACATTCTTATTTCTCACCTTGAACTAGGCTCATTTAAGGCAAACGAACACCATTTAAAACTTTACCTCAATGGGGATCCTTCCAGTCCCCAAGGAGAATCTTTCAACATCTAAATCATGTCGCTAAATTAGTCAAGCAACTCGACGGTAAATAATGTGCTTGTGGGAGGTACCTCATAGTTATCTAATCTTTTATTTTTTTGTGCTATGTTCTTACTTATGCTTGTAGGTTTTGTTTTTAATTACGACCTCCCCCAACATCAATTCAGGGAACTCTTCTTTATATCTTGTGTTTACTTTTGTATATATCACACTTTTTTTATTACTTCTATTCTTCATACTTAGATTTCAATATTGGCGACAATATTGAGTTTCAGTCTGGGGGTATTGTCTGTATATTTTAGTAAATATTTTTTCAAATGACCAAAAAAATTAGAAAATGACAAAACTATTACAAAAAATTATAAAACTTAAAACTTTAAAAAAAAATAACATTTTATATCCAAATTTCAAAAAAAGAAGGAAAAATCAAAATTAAAAAAAAATATAAATAGTTTTTCATGTGAATTTTTGCTTATAAAAGCATCAAAAGAAAAAATAAAAAATGGAATAAAACCTCTACTTAGTTTATTGTTTCACAAAAATTGTGGTTTTGAGTTTATGTTTAAGTATTTTTTTGTTTTTAATTTGCTAACCCTTTATTCATCTTGAATAGATAGATCTAAATATCTGTGGCTAAGTTTTAACGAATATTTTGTGTTTTTAATTAAAATAAGAGGATTTATTTTAAGCACAACTTCTAATTTATTATAAATAGAGGCACATGTATTATGTTAGACAAATATCCTTAGACTTCAATTATTCTTACTTCAAGTTTTTAGAAATCTATGAATGTTCAAGTTACTAAACTTTGCTCTAAAAAAATTTTCTTTTATAAACCTAGAAATTTCTCTTTGCAAACCATTTATCCCTTTTTACTTGGTATTTCTTTAAAAGATCTTAGTGAATGAGAATAAGATTTTGTTTCGTAAATATAGGCACCAAATAATTATTTAAAAGATTTTATGTCAATAGAGTAAATGATAAAATTCATTGCTCTTAAACATATGTATTTTTAGGTTATATAAAGATTGACTTCAAATAAAATATTATTTGTCATGAAAAATGAGAGCATAAAATTTATCATTTTCCTAAACATATACAAAAAATAGTAGAAAAAAGAGGTGAGAGGATAAAATTCATCACATCCAATCAAGAATCTCTTCTTTTATCAAGTTTATTTACCCTTAAGCCAGTATAATTGAAACCAAGATATTAAACAAAAATATTGAGAGAGCATAATTAGTAAGTTGTATTATTTCCTTCTCATTTCTTCCAAGATAAGGTTTTTATAAATTCAATATAATTTTGTTACTAATGATTACAATTGTTGCTTGCTATTTGGTTAATATAAGAAGTCTTTTGGCTACGAATATTTATCTCCTGCTAAATCAATTGCATAATTCAAGTCTTAACTCTTTATACTCAAACTTTTATGTCGGTCTTCCTTTGATTAAATGAATTGTGAGTTAAAATTAAAAATTTTCAAAATTTTCTTATAGGTAGATTCATACTTTTTCTCTGGAATAGCAAAACTTAGGTATGCGCATATTTGATGAGTAATAAAATATACATATTTTCATTTTCTATTTTAGAATACTTTTAATTTAAAATGTAGATATATTATGTAAATACATAAATAAATCCTTTGTTTTTTATTTTAAATTCTAACTTAACTTTGTTTTGTGTTCTTTAGGTATTTCTTCAAATTTTGGGGAAAATTAGAAATTTTGCCAAGTCATGCCTCTAGGTCACGCACACGACTTGGGCGCGTAACTTTGAAACAAATCATTTCTCGCTCCTGTGAAGATTTCTTCAAGCAAGCCAGGTCACGCCCCGAGAACATGCCTCGTGTTCCTGGTGGCACGCTCGTGAAGTACCTGTGACTTAGTCAGTAACCCGCTATCACGTTCCTATGACACGCCAAACCACTAGATTGGCTATACACCCAACCACCATACCTGAGACAAGAAGGTCATGCTCGTGTTCAATTAAAATCAAAGCTTCCAAAGCCGCTATCCGCTACCATCTTATCAATCCAGTCACTATGTCAGCAGTAATGCCCCTAGGTCATGCCCATTACATCGGGCATGTACTTCAGAATTCACTCTGAATCAATAGCAGCTCCTCCGACACGCCAAATGACAGACTAAGTGTCACGCCCCAAGTCACACCCCTTACATGCCTGTGAGTAAAGGGAGTGTAACCAAAAATTTTTGCTATAAAAAGACCCCCTCCTCCATTGTTTTGAGAAGGGAGAATTTGAGAGAGTTAGTTGTCTTTGAGTTTCTTTCTTGCTTCCTTTCTCTACTTTGAGCTTTTTGCTTTCTTCTTTTATTTTAGGCTTAGGCTTTTTGTACTTTCTCTTTCCTTCTTTTTAACCATTTTTATTATAAATAAATTTTAAGTTTTTTCCTTATGTTCACTCTTAATTTCCTTGTGTGAGTGGGTGTGTTATTTTCCTTTTCCATTTCTTTAACTTAGCTTTTAATATTATAGAGAGTGTGTGTGTGTGTATGAGATAGATCTTTCTTTTTTGTTATTTATTTATAGAGTGTGTGTGTTTATGAGATAGATTTTTCATTCTTTTAACTTTGTTTTCAATTCTATTGAGAAGGGAGTGTGTGTACTTCAGTTCTACAGAATGAGTGTGTTATAGAGTTTTTCTTATTTTTTTATATCATTTCTTTTTTTACCACCGCCCCCATCTCGATGAGTGGCTAAGTTCATTTTAGTACTCTATTGAGATTAGCTTTGGGAAGGATAATATTTCTGCATTTCAAAACTTTATTTTATAGATTAATCAAAAGCTTAAGATTTACCCTAGATTTCAATTGAGTGGAATCATACAAATCGATATATGATTTTCATTTCCATTTTCATACCTAAAAGTCGACAGGCACGTTCTTATGAATTGATCAATCTCTGGTAAAAAGAAACTATGCTCTATCCTCAATAGAGGTGGACGTAAGACTCCCAGATTGAGCTTTCGAATCGCAATAGATCACCAATAGAGTGATTCACCTCTTAAAGTGTCTATTAGGGTGCTTTGGTAAATGAATGAAAGTTCGGTTGGACTCCTTAATCACAAGTGGGCGTAGCCTCGATAGAGGTCCGTTCATAATTCAGGAATCTCCACGGTCAAGCAATTTAATTAAGTGATAAAAATTATCATTATACTTGTTTAAAAATTATTTTAATCTCAAGGGTGATTCAAAATCGAATGTTATCACTTCATCTATTTCATAAACAAAGTATTAAATTATTAACACATCTTTAATGATTATAAACTAAAATTAAACCTTTTTCAAGAAAAAAATAATAATTCTATTCCTTAAAGTAAGAATACTCCACATGATCCGTGGAAAAATAAGACCTTGATATTTTTTAAAAAAATATCATATACTATGCTTGATAGGCACGCTTGACTTAATCGATGTATATAAGTAAAGAGATATAAAACCGAACCACAAATTTTACTTATGGTTAAGGTAAATGACCACACACACACTGTTGGAAGATTGGGGTTAATTTGGGCTAGGTTCACTATTAGGTTTGTTGACCCATCATGTATAGCCTAGGGTCATTTGTTTTTCTAAGGTTAAGGTTAGTCTTATTAGATTAGCCTTTTGAACCTGCCTTCAGAAGACTTCAGAGACTCAAGAATTTAGAGACAAGCAGTTTTAAAGACTTCAGCATTTCTGCTCGACGATGGCTAAACTCAGCTCGATGATCGTCGATCTCCGATTGATGAACTCAGAGTTCCTTCTCTGAGTTGAGCTCGATGAAAATCCAGCTGAGGTCGATGATCTCTGATCTCATATCAGAAGTTAAGCTTGACAAAATTCTTTCTCTGGTTGACGAACTTGGAGCTCAGATTGGCAGTCCTTTTTCAGTTCATGATCGCTGAGCTCGGCTCGACGAAGGAGATTTCTCAGCTCGACAAACTTGGAGTTCAAGTCGATAAAATTCTTCCTGAGGTCAACTATTTTCTTTTAGGTTCTGTTCAACATTTTTTCCTCTTCAGTTTCTCAGTTCGACTGTAAATTTATTTGATTATATTTAAGCAGTAATACTCTAATAATTAATGCTTATATTCTCAAGAATATAGTCGTTCCATAACAGCATTAATTATGGTATTTCACAGAGTTATTACTTGGCTTATTTCCAGAGACAGTTAGGGAATTGATTTAAGATAATTCTAGCTGTTCAGTCTCTCAGATTTTCAGCAGTAAATCAAGGATAGGATATAAAATTCAAAGGCTAGCTTCTTCAAGGAATATAAAACACATTTTTCAGAAGATTACAGCAACATAGAATAAAAAGAATATACAGAAGCTTATGAATTATGAATTCAAGAAAACTGAAAGAAGAACAGCTGTCATACAATATCAGTCTTCTTTAGTTTTGGTTCAGGACTTTCAAGAGACAAACAATCTTCATCAGTCTAAAAGTTTCCTGAAGTTCCTCTTCAATCCGAAGGCCTACATCATGTGTGAAGCTCTCATTCTCCTGAACTCTTCTACATCTCAGGGGGAGCTTTGACAACAGTAACAATCCAATAGTCTTCTCAGAACTTTGAGAAAGAGAAGACAACATCTATTTTCTTTTAACTTTCCTGTATAAAGGGTTTTCAACTCCCTTCAAAAGTTATCTTTTGGTTGTCAAGTCTCCTAATAAAAAGACTTGGTTTGGTTTTTGGGCACCTGGTCAAATGCTCAAAGTATTGTGAGATCTCCCTTGAAATAGATCTTGTGGTGACAAGGCACCTAAGAAAAAACCTGTGGTGGCAGGGCACCTGATCAAAAACCTTGAGTGGATTCCTACCAGGGTGGTAGAAGAGTGGATGTACCCATGTTTAGGGAACCACTATAAAATCTTTGTGTCGTCTGGGTTGCATTATTCTTTTATCTACTGTGCTGTGATTATATTTGTTTATATTTCTCTCCGTACATATAGATATCACTTATTTTTAATTCCGCTAAAAAAACTAATCAAAATTTTTAAAATACTCTATTTACCCCCCCCCCCTCCAGAGTTAAGCCAGATCTATCCCTCACTTTCAATTGGTATCAAAGGGTGGTCATTTGGTTTCACAGGCTAACACATGAACGAAAAGATCTTTGATAGATCTTATTATCTCTAGTGTCTTTTTTATATCATGGCACAAAATAAGGAATACTCAAGCACCATACCTCTAGTGTGCCACCTTAATAAGTTTGCACTTTTGAAGGCAAGGTGAAGGATCAAGCGCATACCCAACTGCACCAAAAGCCCGGACTGTTGGAGAGGGCGCTACTTAATTTTTTATATAAGTAGCAGAGCGCCACGGGTCAAGTGAAGGAACGCCGGACCCAATAATCCCCCCCGGCGTCCAGCACAACCCGTCGGCTCAGAGGTGGGGTTACCACATGGCCCACGTGGCTTAGAGGTGGGGTTACCACAAGTCCACGGTTGCCTGACCCACCGGACCCACACAGGTAGAAGGGAAAAATCAGGATTTAATAGCGCCCCCCCCCCCCCCCCCCCGGTCTTGAATCCGTGACCTCCTCTGATACCAATTTAAAGTGAGATCTATCCTAGATATTAGAGCAAACACACAGCAAGAATAATAAAGACAAGGAATAAAGGCAAACCAGACAACACAAAAAATTTAGAGTGGTTCCCCTAAACTTGGGTAGTCCACTCTTCTACCACCTTAGGTAGGAATCCACTGCAGGATGAGTTGATCAGGTGTCCTGGGCACAAATGAGCTTTTAATAAGGTGCTCAAGAACCAAACTGGATTTTTTGATCAGGTGTCTTGCCACCGCTGAGTTTTGATAAGGTCTCAGAAACTAGGCAGAACTTTTGAAGGGAGTTCAAGAACCCTTTGTACAGGGGCGAAGGGAGAGTAGATGTTGTCTTCTCTGTTCAACAATCTAAGAGAAGCACAAGTGGATTTTGATGGTGTTATCAAAGCTCCCTCTGAGATTTGCAATTGTTCAGGAAGGAGAGCTTTGCATAGGGTGATAGGTCTTCAATGTATGACTGCTCCAACAAATGATGATTTCAGCAAAAGCTGAAATTTGAGTTGTCTTGGAGTGTGAATGATGAAGCCTTGATGATGTTGATCTTCTAGTAAGCCTTCAGTCTGATGTAGAGTAGTTGTCTCTTCAGGCTTCCTGGAACAGTAGATCTGAGAAGAGCACTTGCTGTACAGGTGATGTTTTGTTCTTTCTGGAACTCTGATTCCTGTACTACTTTCTTCTCTCCACTATTCTCTCACTTCTTCTTATTCTCTATGTTCTTGTTATTCTCTTTTTATCACCCTTTTTCTTCTCTGTATCTCTGTGTATATATTCTGATAGGAGGCCAATGGTCATTTGAATTCTTGCATTTATTACTGCTGCCTCTTAGTTACTCCAACGACTATAATCTCCATAAATACATTCTTGTAACTGTCTTGTAATAAAGCTGTGTTAGAATATGAACGGCTCACATTGATTGGACTAAGAATATCTTGAAAATCTGCCTGGGAACTTGTGTTCAGAGAGATGGCAGAAATCGTCGATCTCAAAAAGATGATTGTCGATCTGAGCTCAACTATCGTCGATCTGAGCTCAGAGATATTGGAGCTGGTCTGGAATAGAAAACGTCAATCTGAGCTCGGAGATCGTCGAACGGAGTTCGACGCCTCGTGGACCTGAGCTCAGAGATCATCGATCTCAGCTCGACGCCTGAACATCAAAACGTCGATCTGAGCTCGACGCCAAGGATGAATTCTGATTTCTTCTGACTGATTTCTCTTGGTTGATTTCTTCAATCTCTGAGAGCCTCTGACTTAGTACATCCTATGAACCTTAGCTATACATTGATGGGTCAATCTAATAGTCCTAAATATATAGTGATCCTAACCCAAATCCAAATTAGGGTGTTCCAACAATCTCCCCCTATTTGGGTTAGGATTACTATTTACATAAAAATAAAAATATTACAATTAATATTACAAAGCATAAGATATAAAAAGAGAAGATTTGCATTGCTGACTTCTTTTGCTGTTAAAAACTGACTGCTACTGGCATTACAGTTTCCCCCTATGTTGATGCAGTAACTGTGATTGAAGGAGGGTGGGATGACTTTGAAAATTGGATTTTGATTGAGTCATCCAGCTAATTCTTATAGATGGTACCTACAAAAGGCTATGATAGAGGTTGCTCTCTCCTTGAAAAGGATATGTTAGCATAAAAAAATGATATTTGTCCAGCAAATTTTATTAGGATTCTGAATCTGATTAACAAAGTCTGATATCTTTCTTCCTATAGAATTTCTTTTCATCAGAAGAGATTCAAACTCAGTGCCATGATCACTGCTGACCAATGGAACTAGAGTAGAGGACTCAATCTAGATGAATTTAGAAAAAGATCTATAAGAAATATAAAGTTATCTGACAGAGAATTCTCATACAGAAGTCCTAACATAATTTTGAACAAGATATCAAAAGGATAGAAACAGCCCTTAAGAAAAGATGTTTCCTAATAAATTTTTTCCAAATAGAAAAAGGATTTGAAAATAATTTAAATAGTTTATCCTTATAATTATAAATCAAATTTATGAAAAAGCAGACTGAGTTCGACGATTTGAACTCATTTCGTTGATTAAAATGTTTCTTTTTTCCTTTGAATATATTCTGAAAACATTTCTCTGAGAAGTTTTGTTTCCTCCTCAGGTTTTATTGAATCTTGGCAGCAAAATTGAAGTTCTAAGTTAACTGAACTGAAAACAAAGTTAGATAATACCTGATCCTCTTTAGGTTTTGATTTTCCTTCTATTTGTTCAGACTTTAAACTGCTGCATGAAGTATTGATGGCCATTAAGCAGAATTGTTTGGCCCTTGCTTCCTCCTCTTCATCTTCAAATGATGATTCATCATCTGATCCATCCCAAATAACATCTAGGGATACTGATTCTCCTTCTTCAAATAGGATGTTGTGGCTTCTTTCTGTTGTTCCATCCACTTGTTCAGAAGCCATTTGATGAAGAGAATCCCATATCTCCTTAGCTGTTGAGCATTCAACAACTTCCTGGAATAAGTCATCAGATAATGACTGTGCTAAGATATTCATGGCTCTGGCATCACCTAGTCTGGCTCTTTTAGTTGTTGTTGCTGAGGTTGGGAGACCTGTCATAATGGCATAAAATATTTCTTCATCAATATTGTCCATAAATGACTTAATTCTTGTCTTCCAAAGTGTAAATTTATTTATGTTGCACTTAGGAGGTTTGGTGCTAGAATATTCCATATTCTTGCTATGTGAAAAACAAAATTATTAATCTAACTAGGATGGATCAAGAGTGATCTTTTTGTTCAGGTGTTAGCCTGTATAAACAACCAAACTAGTGAAGATCTAGTTGTTTAATAACTAACCTACCTCTGATACCAATTGAAAGGAGGAAAAGATCTACCTTAACTCTAGAGAGGGGGGGGGGTGAATAGAGTATTTTAAAATAATTCACAATTAAAATAGTACAGCAGTGAAAGACTTAAATTTATGTATATGTGTAAGGTGCTTGCAGTGAAGTAAAAACTAAAGCAAGAAATAAAGAATCATATAGCACACAGCAAAGACAAACACACAGCAACCAGATGACACAAGGATCTATAGTGGTTCCCCAACAACCTGGGTACATCAACTCTTCTACCACCCTAGGTAGGAATCCACTACAGGAATAGTTGATCAGGTGTCCTGGGCACCAATGAGCTTTTGATAAGGTGCTCAAAAACCAAAACTAGATTTTTTTGATAAGGTGTCTTGCCACCACTGAGTTTTGACAAGGTCTCAGAAACCAATCTCAGAACTTTTGAAGGGGTTTTTTATAAACCCTTTTACAGGAGGGAAAGAAAACAAAAAGAAAGAGTTGAGTTGTTCTTCTCTGTCAATAGTCTGAGAGAAGACAAGTGGAAGATGATGTTAAAGCTCCCCCTGAGATCTATAAAGGTTCAGGAAGGAGAGCTTTGCTAGGGTGATAGGTCTTTAGGTGCTTCAGATCTCCAGCAAAAGATGATTTCAGCAGATGCTGAAATGTGTGATGTCTGGAGTCCTTGATGTTGAAGCTTTTGAACACTTGAAGATTTGGAGGAGTTGAGTAGCAGAAGATCTCCTCTACAGCAGAATTTTCTTGTGTTCTTAAAGATTCAGTAGATTTGAAAATCACAGAAGATGAACTATTGATCAGAGAAGTTGTATTTTTCAATCTTCTATATTGTAATCTAATTCTTCTGTATCTCTTTGTATTCTCTGTATAGTCTATTATCTCTGTATATTGTATCTTGTGTATTGTGTGTATTATTGTTATCTCTATTCTCTTCTGCAGGAGTATATCAAAAATCTGACTTAGATGGCCGTTATTTAGTCATAAATGGCTTCCATAATTGACAACTGTATTTGGGGAAAGTCCTAAGCAATATTCCATTTAGTCCTTCCTTGAAACTTGCATCAGATTGCTTGAAAGGGCTAGAAAATCCTTTGTAATAAATGCAGAAAATAACTCTGAAAGAATTTTAATTAATTCCATAACTTTTCTTGAATTTGAATTCTGAAAGCGTCGATCTCTCACAGAAATCGTCGATCCGAGCTCTACGATCGTTGAGCTGAGCTCAGAGATTGGATTTTCACAGCAGACAGAAAACATCGAACTGAGCACTACGAGTGTCGAACTAAGCTCAGCGACTTGGAGAATAACTGATGACAGATCGTCGATCTGAGCTCGAAGATCATCGACCGGAGTTCGACGACATACAGAGTTGAGCTCAGAGAAAGTCGAATGGAGTTCGACGTTTCGTCGAACAGTGCTCGATGAAAATTGTCTTGTCTCAGTACTTAGTCTTTATCTCTGAATAGTCCTGGGGGCAGCTCCAAACCTAAGTTCTAAGCCCTAGTCCCATTCTAATTTGATCTTTTCAACTATACAACTAGGTAAAACAATTTTCCTAATAACATAGTGATCCTTGCCCAAATTTGTAATAGGGTGTTAAAACACAAGGATTAGGTTATATATGAATTCAATTGATGAAGATATCTACAATTCTATTTTGACAGGTCCCCCACCTCCAGTTACTACTACAATAAGTACAACTACAGTGCCACCACCTGAGTGGACTGAAGAACAGAAGAAAGCCAAGATTGATGATGCTAAGGCAATAAATATTCTGGCCCAAACTATGTCTGATGACATATTCCAGAAGGTTGCAGAATGCACATCAGCAAAGGCCATTTGGGATTCTCTTAACCAAATGGTATAAGGATCAGCTGAGAAAGAAAAGATAGAAGATCTCATCTCATTTCCCAAAATGAGAACATCAAGAAAGAAGAGTTAGAGTCAGTTGCTGATATGTACAATAGACTTAGCTAGATCATTAATGAGCTAAAAAACCTGGAAAAGAACATATCACTGACTGAGATCAATGATAAAATCCTTATATGCTTCCCTAGCACATGGGACTCTAGGATCTGGCAAATCAAGGAGGATAAAAGCCTAAATGAAATTTCTACTGAGTCTTTGCTAGGCAAGCTCAAGTCTTATGAATAGCTTATGAAGACTAGAGAAGCAACTGAACAGAAGACTCCTACCTCAGGAAGGAAGGAAAAAAGTATTGCATTTAAGGCATCTGAAGAATCAGAAGCACTACCAATAAATGAAGAGTTGATGAGTCTCTTAGCCAAGAGATTCTTCAAAATTGCTAAGAAGGACTTCATAAGAAAGTCAACAAGGAATGAAGATAAGCCAAGGTATGATAAGACTCATACTAAGGAAGTTGTCTGCTATGGTTGCAGGAAGCCAAGAAACATTCTTCTAGAGTGTCTAGAGGCTCAAAAGAAGGTTAAAAGAAAAGAGAAGGAATACAAGAAGCACTACAACAAGCCTTCTTCCAGTAAGTATAAGAAGAAGGAAAAAGGCTTTGTTGCTAAGACTTGGAGTGAGTCTGAAGAAGAGTCTTCATCTTCCAGCTCAAGCGAGGATGAAGAAGAGGCAAAAGATAGAGAGATTTGCCTAATGGAAAATGATGCTTCATGCAGTCATTCAATGGCTGATGAATCAGCAAAAGAATCAGAATCAGAATAGGATAAAGGAAATAGCCGATTTTGATTTCAATTCTGATCATTTTAAACCTGAATTCAGACTTTTATATAATGATTTAATTAAGTCTGAGAAGGAAATCAAACTTCTCAGAGATAAACAAATTGATTTTAATAATTTGTTTTCTGAAAACATAAAATTAAAAGAAGAACTAGTTGTAGCTTTTGAACAAATTATTTCTTTAAAAACTAAACTAAATGAAGAAAAATAATTTGAAGAATCTCTTAATGGGAGAAGTATAAAATTAATGGACATCACTAGCATAGTCAATTCTAGGCTTAATGGTAAACTAGGGTTAGGAGCTTTATTTAGTAAGCCACCTATTCTAAAGAAAAATATTTTATGAACCCCAATAAAATTCATATCTGAAAAGAGCAAAGAAAAGGTAGTAGATAACAACCAACAAAATAAAGTATTTCAAAAACCCAAATAAAAGAAAAATAAAAACTCACATAAAAATTATTTTCAACAAAATTCATCGAACTCAGATCTACGAAATCAGTATTTTGCGTCGAATGGCGATCGACGAACTCTGAACCCAGATTTTGGGTATGATTACTCAAGAGAGGGTGCTCGACGAAATCAACATGTTTTGTCGAACAGAGATCGACGATCGTGGAATGCAGAAAGTTAGCATTATCATTCTGTGAACTGAGATTGATGACATAAATACTTTTCGTCGACCTCAGCTCGACGAATTCAACAAAATTCGTCGAACTCAAACTTTGTAAATAGATATTTAAATTTTAATCAAACTGAATATCAGAAACCAAAACTTATAAATCCCTTTACCCAATGGATAATTCCACCTAGAAGATTTTACCCCTTAGGATACAAAGACCAACCTGATTATTCTAACGTTTCTAGTTATAAATTTGAGAAGAATCAAGGACCAAAGGTCACCTGGGTCAAGAACATCTAATCACTTTTTATGCAGGTGATGGACTATCCTACCACAAAGCAATAGTGGTACTTGGATAGTGGATGTTCAAAGCATATTATAGGCAGCAAGGGAAATCTCACTTATTATAATTCAAAGCTTGGACCAAAACTGATCTTTGGAGATTCCAACAATGGATAAACAAAAGGATATGGGAATGTCAAAGTTGGAGCTATCACCTTCAAGAAGGTAGCATATGTGAGTGGTCTCAAGCATAACCTGATGTCCATAAGCAAGTTATGTGATGAAGGTTATCAGGTATCATTTACTAAATCTTCCTATATTATTACCTCAATAGATAACAAAATTGTTTTAACTGGACTTAGACAAGGAAATATTTATGTAGTTAATTTCAAGTCAGCTAGTTCAGAAATTTGCTTATTGAATCAAGTTAGTAATAATAATGATTTATGGTATAAAAGACTAAGACATGCAAACCTAAGAAATATTGTTAGAGGATTGCCTTCTTGCCCCTACAAAAAGGAAAGTCTCTATAGGGCTTGTCAATTAGGCACACAAACTAAAAAATAGCTTTAAATTTTTTAATAAGAGTGATTCACCCAGGATTTTGTACTTGCTACATATGGATCTTTTTGGACCCACTGCAGTACAGAGCATGGGAGGGAAATTTTACACTTTAGTTATTGTAGATGACTTCTCTAGATTCACTTGGGTGTTTTTTCTGAGAAATAAGTCAGATAACTTCAAAGTTCTTACAGACTTTCTTAGAGCATAAAGATTGAGTATTCTACTCTAGTTGCATTGATCAGAAGTGATCATGATACTGAGTTTGAATCTCTTCCTATGTAAGAATTCTATGAGAAGGAAGGTATTAGGCATTGATTCTCTGCTCCTATAACTCCTCAACAAAATGGGGTAGTAGAAAGGAAAAATAGAACTCTAATTGAATCTACAGGGACATTACTTGCAGATGCTTACTTGCCCCTATCCTTTTGGGCAGAGGCTGTAAGCACAACAAATTATGTTCTGAATAAAAGTTTAATACATAAACTTAAGGGAAAGACTCCCTAAGAATTGCTCAAAGGGAAGCAACCTAAAGTACACTATTTTAAAGTATTTGGTTGTAGATATTATATACATAATTATAACAAGAAACTTCTTAGAAAGTTTGAAGCCAAAGCTGCAGAGGGAATTTTTCTTGGATATTCCCAATTCAACAAGGCCAATAGGGTTTTCAATAAATCAACTTTAAAAATAGAAGAATCTGTATATATAACATTTGAAGAAGCTAACATGTTTTACAAGGAGAAGGATTCTTCTACAAGAGATTTATTGCAGGTACCCTAACTGTGTGAGAAATTGGATGATTTAAACCTCACCCAAGAGGTTATATCACATCCTTCTCCACAAGTTAATGAAGACAGTTAAGAAGATATCATTGAAATAATTGCTGAGTCTACAACAGTCAACCTAATTCCATAAGAGGAATTAATTCCCCAAGTTATTGTACCAACTCCTCCTACTGATCTTGTCACACTTAGAGATCACCATATATCTCAAGTGATTGGAGACATATCAGTTGGTGTGCAAACAAGGCATCAACTCAACCAAGATTTGATGCATGATTGCTTCATATCTCAGATTGAACCTCAATCCATAAAAGATGAAGAGCAAGATCCCCACTGGATTATTGCAATGAAAGAGGAGCTCAATCAATTTGAGAGATGCAGAGTTTGGGATTTAGTTCCAAGACCCAAAGACTACTCAGTCATTAGAACTAAATGGGTCTTCAGGAATAAATTAGATGGACAAGGAGCTATAGTAAGGAATAAAGTAAGATTGGTAGCACAAGGATATTCACAAGAGGAAGGAATTGATTATGATCAAACCTTTGTACCTATTGCAAGACTTGAAGCTATCAGAATCTTTCTTGCTTATGCAGCATACAAGAAGTTCAAAGTCTACCAAATGAATGTCAAGAGTGCCTTTCTCAATAGTGAACTCAAAGAGGAAGTCTATGAGGAGCAACCACTAGGTTTTTTCTCTCCAACTCATCCCTCTTTTGTTTTTAAATTGCATAAAGCTCTCTATAGTTTAAAGCAAGCTCCAAGAGCTTGGTATGAGACCCTAACTAGCTTTTTTTAGAGCATAAGTTATCTAGGGGCATTGTAGATAGGACTTTATTTTTTAGGCATCAAAAAAATAAAATATTGTTAGTACAAATATATGTAAATGACATATGTTTTAGTTCAACTGATTCCAAACTATGCCAAAGGTTTTCTAACGTGTTGCATTTCATGTTTGAAATGAGTATTATGGATGAGCTTTCTTACTTCCTTGGTCTTTAATTGAAGCAATCCTCTGATGGCATTTTCATCTTCCAATCAAAATATTCTAAAGATCTTGTTAAGATATTTGGGATGTCTGATGCCTCAGCTATAAAAACACCCATGAATTTCAATGTTGTGAATTATTCTGATGAATAAGGCAAACCAGTTTTTCAGAAAAAATATAGGGCTACTGTTGGGTCCTTATTGTATCTCACGGCTAGTAGGCCAAATATAATGTTTGCTACATACCTTTGTACTAGGTTCCAAGTGAACCATAAAGAATCTCACCTTATTTTACTTAAAATAATTTTGAGATATATAAAGGGTTGTCCAAATCTAGGACTCTTGTATTCAACTGAGTCAAAATTTGAATTAACTGAATTCTCAGATGCTGACTTTGCTGGATGTAGAGTAGACAGGAAAAGCACATCAGGAACATGCCAGTTCCTTGGTGATAGGCTTGTGTCTTGGTTTCTTAAGAAACAAACATCTGTGTCCACTTCAACTACAAAAGCTGAATACATTGCAGCTGGCAGTTATTTTTCACAAATATTGTGGATTCAAACCAACTCTTGAATTATGGTGTAACGCCCCAAAACTCAAAAAGGAAAGGATAGTGTTTTAAGGCCAAAGTGGTGCCTGAATAGTTTCACACGACCAGTGATACGAGCGTTTATGAGCTTATGTCCTGCTCTGTATCAGAAACACGACCGGGGACACGGGCTTGTCCAGGGCCGTGTCTGGCTATGTGTTCGACATGTTTCTGTGAGGTCGATGAAATGCATTCGACAATCCTCGAAGACAAGCCATGTCAGGCACACGGCTTGTGACACGGGTGTGTCAAGGGCCATGTCCCGCTCTATGTTCTGTCGAGCTGTATCGAGTGAGTTACATGGACCTGGACACAAGAGTGTCCCAAGCCTTATCTGGAATACGACCTGTGACACGGGCATGTCACATGGCAGTGTCCTGTTCGGGAGGCGACAGTTTCAACGTTGATTGAGGAACATGGCCTATGATACGAGCATGTCAATGGTTGATACGGGCGTGTCCCAAGCCGTGTCAAATGTCGTGTCCTGCTCTGTGTTTGACGATCGTGTTCAGATCGTGAGATACGGACTGTGACACGGGCGTGTCACATGTTGTGTTCGGCCCCACGAAATTCTTTTAAGGCCAAATCGAGGCCGTTCGTTCTATTTGGAAATGATCCAATGGTCCGGAATCCTCCCTGGCATGTTAAGTTCAGGATTGTAGGGTTTATTCCTCATTTTCCTTTGACCATTCTCTTTCTAAAGAGTTAGAAAGAGGGGAGAGCATGGAAGAAGAAGAAGGAGGAATCCGACCACCGGTGGAGCTTTGGAGCCCCAAATCGCGAGCCGAGTCCAGAATTGTGGTTGCGAGACCGTTGTAGTGCTTTTCATCCATATAGTTTCTTATCTTCTTCATGGCGCCAAAGCGAACTGCTAGGGTAACGATTCTCTTCTTGGACATGTGAAGTCCGCTTCCTTTTTGCAAAGGAAACCCACTCTCGTGAGTGTGCGGTGAGCGTGAGGTGTTCTTTCGAGTGGACATGAATAGTCCCCGTAGTTTTGCATATAGAGTCCGTAATCGAAGTACGAACATAGGCATGGTGTGTGAAGCCTATCTGGACAAGTTGGTCTGGATCAGTGATGTTTTCATTATGCATGGATTTCCGGAGAAGACTCCATGTCGTATGTTATCGGGTTTCTATGTGGTAGATTGTAGCAGGGAGCCTTGGGGATTAACTCCAAGGTGCACCCAGAAATCTGGGCAGAAGCGAAGTTCTGCGGTTTTGGTGGCCTGGGAGCCAGCCTTGTACATAGCCAGGCTATATACTGTTGTATGATCGATACATTAGGATAATGTGAAGCTTGACCCGCGCCGATGGATAAATTGTCGTGGCGAGGTGAGCAACGGGCTGGTGGAACCTTACCCACTCCTAGTGGTTCAGTTAAAGCGACCTAAGGTACATGGGACTTACCGATGGCTTGGAGAGAGAGTCTAAGCTTTGGCTGAAAGGAGTTTAATGCTCACGATGTTTTCCGTCCTGGGGGAAGTGGTGAGCTACGGGACGGACAAGGTTCGGACAGGCTTCACCAAGTAAGAGCCCTGAGAGCACGGGGTGTGTGGATGTGCGGGCCTACACATGTGGTGTAATGTGCTGATGTTATACTTTCACTATTGTTGAGTATTGTCTGCCTAAATCACTTAAAGGGGGTGAATATGTGAGTTATGCATCTTTTTACGGAATAAAAATTTAGAGATCTAAGCACACAATTATCAACCAAGCAATCATAGATGACAAAAGATTTATAGTGGTTCCCCAACCTTGGGTACATCCACTTTCCCTCACATATCTAGCAAACAACTAGACTCGGCTACTCCACTATCTCGGATTAAAAACCAATCCTACGGCTCGAAACAAAGTTCCTAAAATTTCGATCCAAAATGGATCTACACTCGGAAGGTAAAAACTTCCTATAACTCGGAGAACAAATCTCCTACACTCGGAGAATAATCTCCAAAAGATTTAAGAAAATATTTATAGAAATACAAACAAAAGGTTTTTCTCAGATCTGATAATCTCTCTAGGTCTTCCTTCTTGAATTTACGGCTGTCAGAATATTGTAGGAGAAGACTTGGATCGATCTTGTTCTGAGAAGCTTCTTACTCACACAATCAAGGAGTATAAAGAGAATGATTAATCCCTTGATCTGTAAATCTCTGGATCGAAAGTTCGCTTGAAGATCTTGAAAAAGAGCGATGACTTTCTGTAGACGATGATGAAGTTATTGCTCGATCCAAAACTTAGATTATATTCGCTTAGGGTTTGTCAGGAAGATATGACCTTTTGTAAGATCTCTCTAATAGTAATAATCGTCATTAATGAGGGCCACGTGGACCAATCACGTCACGATATTGAAAAAATTAGATCTGACAAGACTTTAGAATTTTTCTGAAAAATTTCAGCATTTCTCGAGTAATAAGTAAACTACTCGAGTGCTAAGACTAGTTCTCGAGTTGTTGGCTCTGACTACTCGAGAAGTGCTAATTCTGGAAAATCTGAATCGGTGAAAAAAATCACTCGAGTAGTTAATGGATCACTCGAGTGCTATACTTAATTCTCGAGAGGTAGACAAAATTTCTCGAGAGCCTGGACTTGGAGAGAATTCTAGACAAGAATCTGATCACTCGAGTGTTGAAGCTGAACTACTCGAGTAATAAAAAAACTACTCGAGTACAAATAAATTTCATTCGAGTGGTTTATTAACTTCTCGAGAGCTGACTTCTATCACTCGACATAATCTTCTCAACTACTCGAGTACTCAACTAGACTACTCGAGTACTTGACTTAGAAAATCTTCTGAGACATAAATAATATCACTCGAGAAAGAGAGCTTATCTACTCGAGTATTGGACTTGGTTTCTCGAATGCAAGATAAAATCTACTCGAGAACCACTTCCATACTCGAGATGTAGATTGGATCTTCTCGAATGCTGCTAATTCTTCTACTCGAGTACAAAAAGGACTACTCGAGTATAATACTTAGAATTTTCTCAGCTTAATGGATTTTGACTTCTTCATCCCAAAGAGCATCCAATCTTCAACCATTAGTCCATGTGCTTAAATACTAAGTGTATCCCAATAGAGATGCTATACTTGAGTAAACACCTTGGATCACACAATGAGGAATTACATTATATGGTCCTGTGTTTGATGACCCACTATAGACTGACATTGGTCTACACTTAGCAATGAATCCTACAAAAACAAAATTAGAATAGAGATACAATACAAACTAATTCATCTTAGTTCAAGGGCGACTTCATGCAAATCAAGGTGATTGTGGATACAATACTCAACAACTATGATATTTGGCTATGCTATCAATATGCAGGAAAGGAGCACTGCCACCAAAGTAAGGGCTGGGGTCTAAATATTTTAGTCAGCTTTAGCTGACCGTTGCTTTTGTTTGCCACTGCTGCGGTGGAATGTTGTTTGCAAGTGATGTGTAGCCTAGTGGAAAGTAGCAGGTTAAAGACCTTATTGCTAATCCGGCCCTTGAAGGCCAAAGCGAATGTTAACTCTTTACGCTCATGTGTGACCGGCCGCCGTGCCGATGTATGGAAGACACTTATTGCTTAAGTAAACTCTTATAAGGCCATAAGGCCAACTATTTGGTGTATTTGTACTATCATTCCTACTTTGGATTTTAGTGGTCATTCATACTGTGGTTTGGGTTCTTTACTCTTCAACCTTTAACATGCTTCTGCTTGAATGTACTCTGTATAGGATGTGTTATCTTGGATGGATTGTTTCATTTAGTAACCCTTCGGCTTGTCTGTAGAATAAGGCATCGGACCCCGGCCGGACCAACTGCTATATGCCATGTGACGGATAGGAGTGTTATAATTTGGTATCAAACTACTGGTTTTGGTCTTGCTTATTTGAATTCATGGGCAAATTCTTTTAAGGGGTGGTGAGCACATGTATGTGCGTCATCGTTATAACTTAAAAAGAACCCATGAATGTCCACTTAGGAATGAAAATACACATATTTGAGGAACCTGCGTGTTCATATAACTGCTTTTTACAATTTTGTTTGGTCACTTAAAGGTGTTTTGTACGAGTGTAGGTGACCAGGAGTGGCGCAGGGCTGTCAGAATACCCGCATTCTGAGGCAAGTAGTGCACCTACTGATGTTCCTGCAAGCAATCCTTCGGCAGAAACTATAAGGCTCATGGTTGAGGCGGTGTTTGCAATGATAAATGCCCAGCTAGGAAGGCAAGTGCAAAAGCCTGCCCCTATAGGGGAGCAGGTACCTCTTAAGGAGGCAGAACCTAGAAGGGTTGAACAAGTGGTTGTAGAGCCGTTGATACCTAGAAGAGCGACGGAGAAGCAACTTAAACATGTAATGGGCTTTAACCCTCCAGTGTTTTCAAGTACTGGAACCCCATCCTAGGACGAAGATTGGCTCTCTCATGTGAAGAGAGTCCTGACAGCCACTGAGACGGAGGAATGGCAGAAGACCACCATAGCCACCTTCATGTTGGATTGTGAGGCGGGGTTGTGGTAAGAAGGGTTGGAGCTGCATCACTTGGTTGGAAGGCAAATCTCGGATGCCTCGATGGAGGAGTTCTCGAGGTTGGTCTTTGCAAGATACCTCCCCTCGGCTCAGAGGAATGCTATGGATAATGAGTTCCAGTGGCTTGCACAGGGAAATAGTAGCGTGGATGAGTACCTACACGAGTTCACACGATTGGGTCATTATGTTAGCTCTACTTTGGCTGATGAGGAGCGTAAGACCAACCGGTTCTACGAGGGTCTGCGTGATGACCTAAGACTACTACTCTCGGGGCCTATGATGGAGGGCTTCCTAACCCTGGTCAACAGTGCCTGATCATTATAGAGAGATCTGAAGAGAGTTCAAGCGAAGAAGGACTCTAGTACAAAGAAGATAGAGTTCAAAGTGCCGACTTACTCAAGGTCTGGTTTCCGTAAGGGGTATAAGAAGGCTAGGAATTCGAGTCCAGCCCCTTCTTCTGGTGCTTCTGGGGAAACTACAGGCCGAACCCCGGGTGCATTCTATTACTGTGGGAAGCCGGGACACTTTCCCCAAGATTGTTGGAGCGGACGTCCAAAGTCCGAGAAGAAGCCTGGAGCAACTTATGAGGAGAAGGGAGAGGCGGTGGAGTCAACCGCATCACATTATGCCCCAGCCCAACCTAGAGTGGACAACCCGGGTAAGCTGGAGGCCATTAAGCTAACTGACGTTATGACATGTATGGTTTTATTTATAGCAGTTTAGCTTTAAATACTTGTTCCCTTGCGTAAGTTAGCTTATTACTGGTTGTGCTAAGCTTTGTTTTAATTTTTGATAATCTGGCAAGTGCACTATTCGATACGGGAGCTTTGCATTCCTTTTTGTCAGATGGATTTGTATCGTGCATCGGAGTACCTTATTCGATGGCAATGGACAAATGGGATGTATTGTTGCCTAATGGATGTTCAATGCGTGTGGATAGAGTTTGTTAAGTAAAGATAAGGATTGGGAGTCAAGAGTTTGACTTACAAGCGTCACTACTACCGATAGTGGAGTTCGACGTAATCTTTTGAATGGACTAGCTCTCGGAGCAATGGGCATATATTGATTGCAACCGCAAGGAGGTCAAATTGGGAACTAATCGTGAGACAAAATTTGCAGGCATGAAAGGGTCGAGCAAGACTTTGATGACTGCTCTTTATGTGGTTAAGGAAGTTCTTGCTGGTGTAGAGCTGTTTTTCACATAGTGGAGGCTTCGAAGCCTAAGCCTAATATGGATAATATCCCTGTTGTATCTAAGTATCCTGACAAGTTCCCTGACGATTTCCCTATAGTATCACCTCAGCGAGAGATCGACTTCAATATTGAGCTGGTGCAAGGTGCCAAACCTGTGTCACGCTCTCCGTATCGGTTAGTGCCTAAGGTGATGGCAGAACTGAAAGTTCAACTTCAAGAGCTGTTGGAACAGGGTTATGTGCGTCCAAGTTCATCGTCGTGGAACACACCGGTACTCTTTGTTAAGAAGAAGGGTGGAAGATTATGACTCTACATTTATTATCGAGAGCTCAATAAGCTAACAGAAAAGAATAAGTATCCGATCCCAAGGATTGATGATATGTTCGATCAGTTAGTTGGGTAAACGATGTACTCGAAATTGGATCTTAAATCTGGATACTATCAGTTGAAGATAAGAGAAATTGACATCCACAAGACAGCTTTCAGCACGCGGTATGGGCATTATGAGTTCACTGTCATGTCATTTGGGCTGACTAATGCGCTATCTGTATTTATGGATTTGATGAACAGAACATTCAGAGAGTACATGGACCACTTTGTGATAGTCTTTATCAATGATATAATGGTGTACTCGCAGTGCGAGGATGATCATTTCAAGCATCTGCATATGGTGTTGGAGAGATTGAGGAGGAATCAACTATAAGCCAAATTCTCCAAATGTGAATTCTGGTTATCCTCGGTAGTATTCCTTGGTCATATAGTTAGTGGAGAAGGGATTGCGGTAGATCCGACGAAGATAGTTGCGATATGGGAGTGGCCTGTGTTATCTACAGTGGCAGAAGTCTGGAGTTTCTTGGGACTTGCCGGCTACTACAGGCACTTCGTAGAGAACTTCTCGAAGATAGCGTTACCCCTCAAGACTTTGAAAAGAAAAGATAAAAGTTTGTGTGGTCGCTGGAGTGCGCGCAAGCTTTCAAAGAACTAAAAAGTCGGTTGACCACGACGCTTATTCTATGTTTGCCGAGTGGTACTGAAGGATTTGAGATTTACAGTGATGCTTCGGGTAGAGGCTTAGGTTGTGTTCTACTGCAGCATGGGAGAGTAATAGCTTATGGCTCGCGTCAGCTAAAGGTACACAATGTGAATTATTTGATCCATGACTTGGAGTTAGCGGCCGTAATATTTGCCTTGAAGTTGTGGAGGCATTACCTGTATGGTGTGAAGCTCGATATCTATACCGATCATAAGAGCCTTAAGTACTTGTTGGATCAAAAAAACATAAACATGCGGCAGCAGAGGTGGATGGAGTTTTTGGGTGACTACACCTTCAAGATGCATTATGTGTTTGGAAAAGGCAATGCGGTTGCGGATGCGTTGAGTCGCAGGGGTCCCGCGCAGGCCAACTGGTTATCGATACATGATGAGCGTTTAGTTCGTGATTTGGAGGCATTATACATCTCTTGTGTTGACAAGCAGACTAGTGCCGAAGCGCAATTGAACTGGACAGAGGTATAGTATGACCTTGCTGATAGGATTCAGCAAGCTTTAGATGGGGATAACATCATGAAGCAGATCATGGATTAGGCTTTGTATGGGTCAAATTCAAAATTTATTGTTAAGGATGGACTGTTATGGAGGGATAATCATCTGTGCGTTCCAAGTGTGGGTAAACTACAGGAGGAATTGATGTATAAGGCTCATCATACTAAGTACTCGATTCGCACGGGGAGCACAAAGATGTTTAGAGATATGAAAAAGTTATTCTAGTGGCCAGGACTTAAAAAGGATGTAGCATTGTATGTGGCGAAGTGTCAAACATGTGCCTTGGTGAAGGCGGAGTGCTAGAAGCCTGGAGGTTCCTTGAAGTACTTACCTATCCCGGAGTGGAAGTTCGACGATATTTCATTGGATTTCTAGCATGGGTTGCCAAGGTTACAGAAAAGAAACGATGCCATCTGGGTAATCGTAGATAGATTGACGAAGGTATCGCAGTTCATTCCGAACAGAAAGGATGATTTGGTGGATAAACTAGCAAAACTTTACGTAGATAACATTATTCGACTACACGGTGTGCCCCACAGCATTATGAGTGACCGGGATGGGCCCTTCATGTCCAACGCCTGGAGGTTAGTGCATCAATGTTTGGGAACCAAGCTGAGTTTCAGCATGGCCTTTCATCTGCAGACGGATGGTCAGACCGCGAGGTTCAACAGGATAATGGAGGACATGCTTCGCCTGTATGTCCTGGATTTTAGAAAGTGGTGGGAAGATTACCTTTACATGGTGGAGTTTGCTTCTAACAACAGCTTCCAAGCGAGTATTCAAATGGAACCCTTCAAGGCCCTATACGGTAGAAAATGTTGCATGCCGTTGTTATGGTTGGAGACGGGTGAGTCAAAGCTGTACAAACGACAAGAAGTGGAATATGCCTCTTCGTTGGTACAAAAAATACGAGAACAATTGCTGATCGCTAAGGACAGGCTGGCTAAATACTATAATTCCAAGCATAGGAACGTTGAGTTCGCTGTTGGAGACTGGGTATATTTGAAAATTAAGCCATTCAAGGGTGCCTCACGGGTACGATGCTTGAATAAGCTGAGTCCGAGGTACCTTAGACCATTTGAGATACTAGAAAGATTTGGTGAAGCGGCTTATCGGCTGAAGTTATCAGTGAAATTTAGTGGTCTACACGACGTATTCCATATATTGGTATTGTGAAAGGCGGTGCAAGAGCCTTCACAAGTGATTATGGTCGATCAGGTACATATTGATAATGGGTTGACGACGAAGGTCTAGCACGTTCGCATTGAGGACTTTGAAGTCAAGCAACTTCGTAACAAAGACATCAGGATGGTCAAAGTCCGTTGGGACAACTGCGGTCAGGAGGAGATTTCGTGGGAGTGAGAGCAGACCATTCTTAAGGAGTATCACGAGTTATTCCGCTCAGGTACCATTTAATTTTGTGTATCTTTCTATTCTATAAATTCGGGACAAAATTCATTTAATGGGGGAGAATTGTAATGCCCAAAAAATCAAAAAGGAACGGGTAGTGTTTTTAGGCCAAAGTGGTGCCTGAATAGTTTCACACGGCCAGTGACACATGCGTGTCTGAGCCTGTGTCCTGCTCTGTATTAGTAACAGTGTCTGAGCCTGTGTCCTGCTCTGTGTTAGCAATAGTGTTTGAGCCTGTGTCCTACTTTGTGTTAGCAACACGGCCGGGGGCATGGGCGTGTCCAGGGTCGTGTCCTGCTATGAGTTCTAATTGTTTCCGTGAGGTCAATGAAATGCATTCGACGATCCTCGGAGACAAGCCATGTCAGGCACACAGCCTAAGACACGGGCTTAGCAAGGGCCTTGTCCTGCTCTGCGTTCTATCGGGCAGTGTCGAGTGAGTTACATGGCCTGGGACATGGGCGTGCCCCAAGCCGTGTCTGGCATACGACCTGTGACACGTGTGTGTCCAATGGCCGTGTCCTATTCGGGAGGCGACGGTTTCAGCGTCGATTGAGGCACACGGCCTATGACGCGGGTGTGTCCATGGTTGACATGGGCGTGTCCCAAGCCGTGTCAGATGTCGTGTCCTATTCTGTGTTTGACGATCGTGTTTATATCGTGAGGCACGTCCTGTGACACGAGCATGTGACAAGCCGTGTTCGGCCCCAGGAAATTCTTTTAAGGGTTAATCGAGGTCGTTCATTCTATTTGGAAATGATCCGACGGTCCGAAATCCTCCCTGGCATGTTAAGTTTGGGATGATAGGGTTTATTCCTCATTTTCCTTTGGCCATTCTCTTTCTAAAGAGTTAGAGAGAGGGGAGAGCAAGGAAGAAGAAGAAGAAGGAATCCGGCTACCGGAGGAGCTTCGGAGCCCCAAATCGCGAGCCGAGTCTAGATTCATGGAGGCGATGCCATTGGGGGCGTTTCATCCATCTAGTTTCTCCTCTTCTTCATAGCACCAAAGCTAACTATTAGGGTAACGATTCTCTTCTTGGACATGTGGAGTCCTCTTCCTTTTTGAATAGGAAATTCGCTCTCGCGAGTGTGCAGTGAGTGTGTGGTGTTCCATCGGGTGGACATTAATAGTCCTCATAGTTTTGTATATATAGTCCGGAATAGAATTACAGACATAGGCATGGTGTGTGAAGCCTATCCGGACAAGTTGGTATGGATCGGTGATGTTTTCAATATGCTTGGATTGCCGGAGAAGACTCCGTGCCGTATGTTTTTGGGTTTCTATAAGGAAGATTGCAGCAGGGAGCCTTGGGGATTAACTCCAAGGTGTACCCGGATATCTGGGCAGAAGCGAAGTTCTGCCGTTTTGGTGGCCTTGGAGCCAGCCTTGTACATAGCTGAGCTATGTACTGTTGTATGATCGATACATTGGGATTCGGTGAAGCTTGACCCGTGCCGATGGCTAAATTATCGTGGCAAGGTGAGCAACGGGCTGGTGGAACCTTACCTACTACAAGTTGTTCGGTTAAAGTGACCTAAGGTACATGAGACTTACCGGTGGCTTGGTGAGTTAGTCTAGACTTCGGCTTAAAGGAATTTAATGCTCGTGATTTTTGCCATCCAGGGGGCAGTAGTGGATCTACGGGACGGACCGAGTTCGGACCTACTTCACCAAGTAAGTGCCCTGAGAGCACGGGGTGTGTGGCCGTGCGGGCCTACACCTGTGGTGTAATGTGCTGATGTTGTGCTTTCACTATGATATTGGGCGATGCAATTAATATGCAATTAATATGCTGCGGAGCCTAGAGGCAAGTTATGGGCTAAATCCCTTATTGTTGAGCCGGCCCTTGAATGCCAAAGCGAATTTTTACTCTTTATGCTCATGTGTGACTAGCCTGCGTGCCGATGCATGGAAGAAACTTATTGTTTAAGTAAACTCTTGTAAGGCCATAAGGCCAACTATTTGTTGTATTTGTACTATCATTCCTACTTTGGATTTTAGTGGACATTCATGTTGTGGTTTGGGTTCTTTATTATTCAACCTTTAACATGCTTCCACTAGAAAGTACTCTGTGTAGGATGCGTTATCTTGGATGGATGGTTTAATTTAGTAACCCTTCAGTCTGTCTATAGTATATAGCGTCGGGCCCTGGCCGGACCTACTGTTATATGCCATGTGACGTATAGGGGCGTTACATATTGTTTCAATCTAAATAATTTAACTATATTTTGTGATAGTACCAGTGCAATTTCCATTGCACAAAATCCAGTGCATCATAGTTGGACCAAGCATATAGAAATTAGACATCATTTCATTAGAGATTGTGTGGACAAAAATAAAATTAAACTTGTCTTTATCTCTACTGATTTACAAAGAGCAGACATATTCACCAAACCTTTGGATGAAAAGAAACATGTATTCTTCTTAAATCTATTAGGTATGATTAATGGAGAAGGCTTAATTTTATTTCTGTACAAGGTCAAAGAATTGGTCATATTTCGTCGAACAGAGATCGACGATCTGTGCACTCTTCTTTAGAATTTTCGTCGACCTGAGAACGACTAAATCTCTGTGTGAAGTCATTTTCGTCAAACGGAGATCGACGATCATTCTTTAGAAAATATTTCATCGACCTGAGAACGATTATCTATTTCCCCCTCTTCAAATAGAGATCGACAATATCATTTCTTCATGAAATTCTTTGGTTGACCTGAGCTCGAAGCTTTTCTTTTTTACAGGACAGAGTTCACCATTTCATCTTCTGAGAACTTATAATAGGGTTTTCATTGAACTCCATCCCGCTCTTTCTAGTTCTTTTGCACTTTATCATTTTGCTCTTGCAGGTAATGGCAATTTCGGCGGCGACTCTCTCAGGAATGAAATTCGATGCCGGCTTCGACATCGACATCGATTCCTTCAGCCAATCCGATCAAGTCTTCCAGAACATCTTACAACACTTCGAGGCTCAGCAGTTATAGAAACTTATGACTACCAGGATAAAACTGCCAATAACAGAGATAAAGGAATGGGTTTTCAGAGCCAAGATTCAGGAAACACCAGTTCTGATTGGAAAAATTTCAAGTCACCAGGTTCTTCTCTCTCCAGATATTTTGACTGAAGTATTTGGTTTTGTTAATGGTATAACTGAAATAGAACTATCTAACAGTGAATTTGATGAGATGCTAGAAAGGTTAGGGCATACTACAGGAGTCCCTAACCATCTTCTTAAGAACAATTTATCTATAGAATATAGATTTTTGGCTGATGTTGTAGGCAAAGTGTAATTGGGAAAACACTCTGCTCATGATCACATTTCCAGGCACCAGTTTAATCTGATGTGTTCCTGAGTTAACCAAAAGTTAGTGAACTGGGGAGGTATTTTGTTTGATTTGATTAAGAAGAAAGTTAACAAGAAGGATGTTAGTTTAGGAAGGATTCTAGGAATCTTCCTTCAAGAAAAGGCATTAGTGATATTGGTCTCCCAGACCAGTTTAATCAATGCCTCTAAGAGCCATACCTCTGCCTTATTTGGCAGATTGGAGAGGACTATCCCCAAGCCCTCCATGTCCTCCTCCTCTAGGATTGCTTCTGAGAACACCAGGGCTGACACAATCACTTCTCAAACCCTAGTAAAAGCTACTGCTCCTCCTCCATCTCCACCTCATTCCATATTTCCTTCATCAACTCCACTTCAACAACACTCTATATCCACTCCTCCAGTCTCACCATCTCAACAACAATCACCTATCTATATTTTTGAGGATGTACCATCTCCGCCTCCTTAATTTCCTCAACCATGTCATCTTGATGATCTCCCATCTTCATCTACTCATCCATATCAACTAATGTCATTTACCTCATTCAATTTTATTTCATCTCCATCTCCACAAAAATCTCCTCACCAAGATGAAATTACAGATACCATCCCTCAATCCAATCTTCCATCCAACATTCCATCCACATTTCCAGAATTCTAACAAACATACTTCCCTCAAGGATTTTTTGTCAGTTCCAATTGTGGCCACCAATCCACCTATACCCCATCTTCTCCTGAACTACTGTATCTTAACTTCTCTGACATTGCTTTAGATCTTCTAAAATTGATCACTCCATCTCTGAAGACTCTTGTAGATGAGCCATTTCTCCTCTTGCTGCTTCTATCTCTTTTCTTTCTGCTCAGTTTGCTTCCTCCTCTTCTGTCCCTTCTTCTTCTAAGGGCTTGGCTTCAGGACTCTCTGAAACCAGGCAGGGCAATATCCTCTGTGAAGAAGCTCCAGCAGTAGCAGCAGCAACAACAAATGTTCCAAAATCAGAGATCATTGAAATTCTTGATGATGATACATAGATGTTGTGTTTTGCAGAAGAGATAGTTTTTTTGCAGCAATAGATATTGTTGGTGATTTCATTATACATCCCTCAGTTGATATTTATTCTTGATTACATTATTTTGATACTATATGTATCAGTTATTTACCAGTTTTTGATTCAGCAGTTCTTGATAATTCTCAAGCCATAGTTTGCTGCACAACACCTATTAGTCTGTTAGTTTTGGATCAACTAAGGACAAATTTGTTAGTAAGTGAAAAGGTCATAGATTCAGAAATATCAGAGCCAAAGGCTTTTTCTCCTCGAAATTATGGCTGGGCTGAGTCTCCCATGCCAGATCTTGATGAGATCTTGTTTGCAGATATAGAAGAAGAGAGTGATCTAGTGTTTACTGAAGTTATAGAGCCAGAAAGTTAAGAATAGCCTCAGGCTCACCCTATCCTCACTAATGATATGTTGAAACAAATTCATGCTCTCTATGGTAATCCAACAAATTCTTCTGATAATGATGATGAAGATTCTGATGACTCTGAGGATACAAGTTCCAAGAAGAGAAAAGCAAAGAAGAAGGATCCTCGCAAGCCTGCTCCTAAACCCTCTTCCACTGCAGATACTCCTTATTATATTATTCATAATATAACTCTCACTCCAGAATCCCCTCACTGGATGAGATATTCCAAGAATGAAATTAAGGCAAGGAAAAAGAGCAGGAGATAGTCTCCTCCACCTAAATACAGGAGAGGTCGTCCTCCTCCTCCTCCACCTGTAGCTGGATCCTTAGGAAGTGTTTCTCAAGCTCAAAAGTCTATATCTTCTAAACATTCCAAATCTTCTTATAGCAGACAGCAATATAGTTCTAGTAGCAGCAGACAACAATAGTATCAAAAGCAAAGCAGACAACAGAAATCATCTTAATAAAATCAGCAAGACAAATCCAGTCCTGAAAGACCTTTATCTCTAGTGTGTGATCTAGAGATGGATCCTAATTTTAGGATGTCCAGGTTCAAAGAACTTATAGGACTTTCTCAAATTAGGAAAGCTAAAGAAGAAGGACAAGATATTTCTCATTATACTACAATGTCTTCATACAAAAAAAAAGAGCTGGACAAATATCAAGTACATAACCTTTTTAATGTTGATACTTATATCTTTTTACATCCTGAAGCAGTTGTACCAAGAGCTGCTTTTGTGATAATTCTTGGAGCTGAAGACATAATGATGACAAAACAACAAGCAGATAATTCCAATAGAGAAATTATCTTCACAAAACCTTCTGCTAGAACTTCACAGGATACTTCAAAGAAACTTTGACAATTCTTCATTTTCTGCTTTTGATCTTAACTATTATTTGTTGTAAATTTGTTACAAGGCACTTCTTTTTATATCTACTGAAACTTTATAATTCTGCCAGATAATATTTTATTCTTTGTGATTTTTCTTTTATTGTTGTTCATAGTGACCTCACCTAAATAAGGGAGATCTTTGGAACCCTGCCTTGTTTAGGGTTAATTTGGGATAGGTTTACTATTAGGTTTGTTGACCCATCATGTATAGCCTAGGGTCATTTGTTTTTCTAAGGTTAAGGTCAGTCCTATTAGGTTAGCCTTTTGAACCTGCCTTCAGAAGACTTCAAAGACTCAAGAATTTAGAGACAAGCAGTTTTAAAGACTTCAGAATTTCTGCTCGACAGTAGCTGAACTCAGCTCGACAATCGTCGATCTTCAATCGACAAACTCAGAGTTCCTTCTCTTAGTTAAGCTCGACGAAAGTCCAGTTGAGGTCGACGATCTCTGATCTCATATCAGAAGTTCAGCTCGACGAAAGTCTTTCTCTGGTCAACGAACTTGGAGCTCAGATTGGCAGTCCTTTTTCTGTTCATGATCGCTAATCTTAGCTCGATGAAGGAGATTTCTCAACACGACGAACTTGGAGTTCAGGTCGACGAAATTCTTCCTGATGTCGACTATTTTCTTTCAGGTTCTGTTTGATATTTTTTCCTCTTCAGTTTCTCAGTTTGTCTGTCAATTTATTTGATTATATTTAAGTAGTAATACTCTGATAATTAATGCTTATATTCTCAAGAATATAGCCATTCCATGGTAGTAATAATTATGATATTTCATAGAATTATTACTTTGCTTATTTCTAGAGAAAGTTAGGGAATTCATTAAAGACAATTCTAGCCGTTCAGTCTCCTAGATTTTCTATAGTCAATCAAGGATAGGATTTAAAATTTAAAGGCAAACTTCTTCAAGGAATATAAAAGACATTTTTCAGAAGATTGCAACAACACAGAGTAAACAAAATATACAGAAGCTTATGAATTGTGAATACAAGAAAACTGAAAGAAGAACAACTCTCATACAATATCAGTCTTCTTCAGTTTTGCTTCAGGACTTTCATGAGACAAATAATCTTCATCAGTCTAAAAGTATCCTGAAGTTCTTCTACAATCCGAAGGACTACACCCTGAGCAAAGCTCTCATTCTCCTGAACTCTTCTACATCTCAGGAGGAGTTTTGACAACAGCAACAATCCACTAGTCTTCTCAAAACTTTGAGAAAGAGAAGACAACATCTATTTTCTTTTAACTTTTCGGTACAAAGGGTTTTTAACTCCCTTCAAAAGTAATCTTTTGGGTGTCATGTCTCCTGATCAAAAGACTTGGTTTGGTTTTTGGGCACCTAGTCAAAATCTCAAAGGGTTGTGAGATCTCCCTTGAAATAGATCTTGTGGTGACAGAGCATCTGAGCAAAAACTAGTGGTAGCAGGGCACCTGATCAAAAACCTGTAATGGATTCCTACCAGGGTGGTAGAAGAGTGAATGTACCCAAGTTTAGGGGAACCACTATAAAATCATTGTGTCGTTTGGGTTGCTTTATTCTTTTATCTGCAGTGTTGTAATTATCTTTATTTTTATTTCTCTCTATACATATAGATATCACTTATTTTAATTCCGCTAAAAAAACTAATCAATGTTTTTAAAATACACTATTCACCCCCTCTAGAGTTAAGACAGATCTATCCCTCGCTTTCACACACATATATTTTTATATATAATTTTAAAAGGGAAATCTCCTCTTTGGTAAAAAATTCACAATTCCAATACTACTGCATTTTAAATCTAATGTCATCAAATTCTTTTATCATTTTAAAATAATTTAAATTATAATGTCCATCCACATAATTATGCATCCAAGAAAGTAAAATGTGTTTGTGTATGCGCGTGCGTGCGCAAAAGCGAATAGTATATATACTGTTCCTAACGGTAAGTTTTCATAATTACTGCCCTCACTTTGTTCATTTTACCTTTTCTCTCTCTCTCTAAGGGTATATATGAGTATTAAGCTGAAGCTACAGACACTTTATAGTAATAATGAGTTTGATGGTGTCACACTCAATGATTCTTTCCTTTTACAACTAATATAGATATTTGCATACTATTAAGTATTAATTACCCAAACCTCTCCATGAAGTTAATATAATTATAGGTTGCATCTCTCTCTTTTGAAATTACATAAACCTCTCTTCTGTGTGTACATTACATAGCATGTATTTTGTGCCTTACGTAGAACCTCACCTATAAGTTTGCAAAATTATAGGTTGTACCTTTGTATCCTTTGAAATTAAAACAAAAACTCTCATATAAGTTTATATTTCGTAGTAATATGTATTCACAAAATTCCTGTTATGAAATGTCAACTCAGAGGGGAGTTCTTTGTAATTTCAAAAGATAGAGAGATGCAATCTATTGTTGTGAAACTTATATGGGATGTCTTGGTAAACGACTCTATACACATACATATTTTGGACTTTTTAAATTGTAACTAATAATGGAAAAGCTCAAAATAATTAATCATGTGAGCATGCCTTGCACATATGCGATGATTTAGAAACTTTTAACGTAATCACTAAAATTATACTATAATAATATTATTATTAATATAGATAATTATATTGAAAATATTAATAGTATTATATTTTGATATGTTACATTCATGTAATACTGCAAATGTTTGTGTTATTAATGTTAAATATATAATAAATATTATATACCGTTATATAGTAAATAACATATTTATTATGTAATAATAAATATTTAGTTTTAAAATAATTTAATATATAAATAATTTTTTAGTTATTAAATTTACATATTATATATATATCTGTGTGTGTGTGTGTGAATTAACTATTATAAAATTAACTAAACATATATATATATATAATATTATTGTTGTGGGTTGCCTATTTTTCCCCGGCCAACCTTAGCTCAAAATCAGACTGGGAGAGCAAACAGTCAAAGAAATCAACAAAAAATGACAAGAAGCTTTTTTTGACGTGGAAACCCTGAAAGGGTGAAAAACCACGTGGTTGGAACTATGCCATGCCAAAATCCACTATCTCTTTGGAGATTGTAAGGCTTTGATAGTCGACTCGGATGGTGACAGAACACCACTCCATTACAAGTACGAAAGAGAGAGAGAGAGCGTAGCTATTTCTTGGAGTCTCATTGGAAGTGCCCCGTCCTTAATCGGCTATGTCTATGGAACTTTGATGGAAGCATTCTAGCAAGGATATTTAGCTAAGTCATTATAGTCTTCTTGTGCTCGGGTGTCTGAGGGAGAAAGGGAGTAGACGAGTTTCGAATAGAGGATTGGACTACGTGTCCAAGCCTCACCAGAAAACGTCAAAGCTCCTTCTCTTTCCAGAGTTGATTATCTTCAAATTAAGGACTGGGGGACTATTTATAGTTTTCTGGAGGGGCAGATCGGTAATTATTTCGGGGAGTAATTTATGTTGGCAATTGGCGTCGCCCCGTTTCAGTTTCCTGAATCACCAAATTAGGCAAAATTAAAAAGTGTCCCCTAGTGATCCGGGAGGCGAGGGCATAGTGCCCGGCAATGACGATAGCCGACGAAGGTCGGAGGTGGCGAGGGTTGGTGGCTAGAGGTGGAGGGAGCTGGAGGCCGGAGGTGGCGGGGGCCAGCATCACCCGACGGGTATGGCACACACTTAAGTCGAGCGCACACGCAAACCACAGCTGTATAGGTTGGTTGTACACCACCATGCATGCAAGTCATGCACGTTCTGCTTACTCACGCGGGTTGGCCACGTGGGCGCACATGTGGGGCGTGGCCGAATTGGCTATATGTCGCAAGCTGGCCGGGATTGCACAGGTTGCACCCGCACGAGCTGCGTATGCCTGTACGATATAGCCACGTGTACGAGGGGGTGGGGGGGTGGTGTTGCCCTCGTGTGTGCTCGGGTCTAGCCTTTTACTCAGGTATTACTAGGATTTGGGTGAGTGTAGAGTATTGCGAGCAACTCGTCCGACTAGGATGGCTTTTTCCATGCGCTCTTGGTTCGAGTATCTCCGGTTGGCATAGAAATCTAAGAGGGACCCTATCAAATGCCACCAAATTTTTGGGGGTTTTGGACCGCAGAGCGACGAGCCCGAAAATTTCTAAGCTTGATTATCTTATCTTGGGGCATTCTGGAGTCTTGCGATTATTAGGCCTAGTCATTAATAATCATTCGTCCTTAATTAGGAGAGAGAAATAAATGGAATATTTCTCATCATAATGCACCGAACATTCCCTTCCATGTCTGTGAGATATTTGACAAAACTAGCTTTTATTCGCTGTCTTTTTTGGGGAAGGGGAAATTTGGAAAGAGATTTTCCAATTTCCTTGATGCACTCCATTGTGAGTATTCCTTCGAGACCTTTATATTGGAGAGGGTCACTTGGCTTCTTTCCATGCGTTTGAAGAGCCCTTGGAGTTCGTAAGGCCTTTGCTTGAAGGTCGCGTTGTCCTGTCGCTGTCATGTCCCCTTCACAAAAGGTTAGTATTTTCACAGAATATTTCATGTCTTGTTCATGGAGAGTGTTCGAGTGGGGAAGAGTGTGAGTGATGTACTCTATTGGTGGCAGTGCTTACATGGAGACCAACGTACATGGAAGTGGATGCACGGAGGCAGATGCATCTGGAGGGGAGCGCGACCGATGGTTCGCACCCACGGGGAGCCGCCAACGAGAGGAGATGTGCATGCAGGAGTGCACGTGGGGGGCTACCCATGCGAGTGAGCGTGCATAGGGTGTCCTATGCGGGTAAGCACATGTACGACACGTGTTCATGATAGCCTGCGTGTTTGTATCCGTGTGATATCGTCTGTGCGATGCTACTTGGGGTCACTTGGGCATGAGCGCATGTACGCGAAGGCTTGCACAGTGGTGCTTTCTCTGAGAGTTAGTTTTGATGTTAATGTTCATCCTTCATTTTGTAGGTACTGAAAGGCTGCTCTCTGTCATGATTGATGCACCTTCCTTCATCTCCGAGCCTTGCCCACATAACTGGTTGAAGAAAGTGTTTCCGTATTCTGGAGGATGTGAGGGTTGTGATACCTTCCCCTTTATATTATGTTTAGACCCCTCTTATGGGACACTGCGATCAAGGAGGGATGCCTGAAGGTGGGCTTTCGTGTTCCTCCGATGGATGATGCCATCGATATTTATCGGTACTGCAGTGTTCTAATTACGTACTTCTCCTTGGTGGGGCTGATGAGGATCAAGTGGCTTCTCTATTTTTTCAGGAGTACGACTCTTCGAGGTCAGTTTGTCTTTTTCGTAAGTGGTGCGAGGTCTTCATTGGCTCTGCCGAACGGGTTGAGGTGTGGAGTAACAAGAGATTGATATCATTTGAAGACAAGACCGGCTACCGCCATGGGGGCATTGTTTGGGTTTGTTGAGAACCCGTAGAGGGTGCCCGTTATCTAATAGGAACCTCCAAATCATTGTTGTCGCCTTGCAAGGAGGGAGTATGACTTCTTGTTGAGAAAAACCCTTATGATTTACCTTAACAAATTATTTTTGAAATTATTTTACATCCTATACTTATTACCCATGATGTATAGAGAGGGTAATATTATTTTAGAATTTCGAGGCCATCGGTTCTATAAAGGACATGAGAAAGTCATACTGAATTTTAGAGGAAAGATAAGAAAAGCTAACTTGCATCGACTAGAAGTCGATGCAACTTCGACTAAAAATTTTACATTATTTCAATTAGAAGTTAGAGCAACTGAATAAAGATTAGTCGATGCTATTTCAAGATTATATCAATCCTTTCTTCGACATTTTGTCGACGTAACATCGATTATAGAGATAGTTTATAAATAATCAAAATGAAGCCAGAGTTCGATGCAACTAATACAAGATTTCGACATTATGTCTATTAGTGTGCTGAATAGAAATTTTTCTGGGATTTAGTTCAGATCTTATTCAAGGATGATTTACTTTGATTAATGGTTTTTTTGGAGTCATTGGAAGATGGTTGTATCTGGTTGAAATATAAATATATATTAGGTTATTGATTGGAGTAAGACACAAAAGCATATACAGATATTCATATACACAAAAAAAAGTGATCTCAGAGATTCAAAATCATTGATAGAGAATATTAACAAGATCATCATTCATCTACTGATATAGAAATTCTTCCAAACATCAATCGATCATAATCTCAATCCTGAATCTAAATAGAGAGCCAGTTCTTCTTTTTCTCTGGGTCTTAACAAATTTTGTAAAAGATTCAGAGAAGAAAAGAATCATTTGCATCAAAGGTCTTATAATCCTTGCAATCTTCTCAATCAAGGATTCATTAGTGTTTTAAAGATCAACTCACATGTAACTCTATTCTCTCGTTATTTTTCTTTTATAATTTGAGAAAAGGGTTTTAAGAATCCCTCTTCAAATGATTCAGTTAAAGGTTCTGAGAGTCTACTTGAGAGAAGACTCACGTTGTATTGGTTAAAGATCTTCTTATTAAAAGATCTAGAGATTGTTTCTAGGAGCTAGTATCCTTATCGAAAAACTCAGACACTGAGATGGTGAATTCCTACCAAAGGGGGTAGAAGAGTAGACGTACCAAGAGTTTTGTCAACCACTATAATTCTTGTGTCATTCTAATATTGTTTCATTTTTTGTGATTATTTCATTTTTTGAGATAATTTAATTATTATATTGTGATCACAATTGTTCAAAGTAAAATTCTAGTGATAAAGCCGTGTGAATGCAAAATCAGCGTAAAGTATTTTTATGATAGATATAAAATTTTAAATCTTTATTCGCCACCCTCCCCCTCTAGAGAAAAATATGAGTTTAATATCAATTATTCTCTCCTTTCAATTGGTATCAGAGGCAGGTTGATCAATAAAAGGTTGAAACCAAAGCTGCAACAATTGAGAGGGAGATAGATGATTGTTAGGAAGATATTTCCCTAGTTGAGGGAGAGTTAGTAGGACAAGAAGAAGAAAATTGCCTCTGTGGACAATTTCTTACATAAGAATGATGCTCAAAGTGAGGGAGGAGAAAGAGGAGGTGGTTGAGGACAAATAAGAAAATCATATGGATAGTACTACTGTGTTTAGTGCTCAAGTTGAGGGTGAGCATCAATCTAAGATCCCTATTCTACAAAAAAAATAAACCAATGCCCCTAGAGGTTGAGGCAGCAATACTAAGTTACCTATTCAAGAGGACCTTGGGACAAGTATGGATTATGTTGTTGCTAAAATCCCACCTCTAGTAACACAAAACCACCCATTAACAAGTAGTACTGATAGATCCATCCTTACCTCACCAAAAAAACTACTAGATGAGCAAGCAACATGATCAAAATCATATATTGATAAGAAGGTTGAGGGGCTGAAACAAAAAAATTGGCTGAAGATCAGAAATCTACAATAAAGAATTAAAAAGATGCTTTGAAAGATATCTCAATGTTGAAATAACCAGATGGTTTGATAAAGCTGGCAGTACAGTGCACCAAAATGTGAACATCCTAAAATCTAAGGATGAAAGTATGAGGCTAACTACACATGATATTACTTATGTGAAGCTGCATGTAAACCAAACTGAGGATACCATTAGGATAGGTGTGGATCACATTAAAGAATTTGTGTATTCCACTCATTTCCATGCTATACATCTAGTCGAGGAAAACACAAAGGCCATTTTAGAAGACAATGACAATATCTTTCAGACCATGTCTAGCAGATTTGAGGACAACTCTCTACATTTGGAAAACATAATTTTTGAATAAGCCAAAAATGGGGAGAAAATCAATGCTGAGCAAGCCCCTTGAGTTCTGCAAGGATTTAGGGTTGCACTTCACTTACCCCTACTTGATAAGAATAGAAATTCTGATGCTGATTTTTTAGCTCATGATGTTCCGCTGGACAAAAGAAGAAAGAGAGATTGAACATTGATGTAAGACGCCATTTTTTTTGCAACACTACCGGGTCTTAAGCCGAGAACTGCAATTTTGCGGTGACACTGACACTCGGGAGGGTCTCCACTACAAAATGTCGATTCTGCCGGCATTGACGATCATTTAGAGTAGAAGTTTACAACTAAAAGACTTAAGTCAAGTCCACAATCACATATAACATATGAAACAGAAATCACAACAATGTCCACAAGATAATGAAAGTACTAAAACAGATCAGTAAAATAGAAAGATAAACGGCCTTATGCCTGGTAAATCAACTCCTCACTAGATCAATCTTGCGGAAGCTAAGTAAAAACTAATCACTCACGGAGCCAGAGGCTGGTGCTCCCGTACTAGACTGGCCCACCACCATGTGCACCGTACTCCACTGGTGTAGCATCTCCTACTGCTGGTTTTTGTACCCCTCTGGAGCCCCTGAAATGTTTGGTCCACCAACCGTTAGTTAAAAGACTAAGCCTAATTTCCCCCACCCCTCCCGTAGTGGCTCCTAAGCATCGTGTGGGAGGAATGATATGAAAGCTATGATGGTGGAGAGTAGGAACATAGAAGGTGACGGTGGAACTATCTAGTAGGTAAATTGTAACATCTATAGAGCTTTTAAAGGAAAAGCAAGCTAGCAATTCTATAATAAGCAAGCAATAATGTAAACAAGTAGAGTAGAACAGTAGGAATATGAAAAGTATACTAAGAAATAAGAAACCTTAATTTATTTGAATGTCCATACAAACTTATAAGTTAAGGGGTATTTTGCAAGGCTCCCATTGTATAAGCTATCCCATACTAGTTTATATGATGGGGAGTTGGGTTTAATGCAAGTATGAGTATTGTGATGTGTTATGCCATGTTTCACGCAAGTGCAACACACATAACTCTATGCGCACAGACCTTTAGTTCCCCTATTAGGAAGCTAGATTCACTCCTAGGAGCCTCTATAGTGGACAACAGAGACAGTGGGTTGGGCCACCCCACTCCTAGAGGGGTATTAAACACTACCAGGCCTAGCCCTTATGTATGCCTTTGAACGACACACCAGAGTCACCACGTACATTGCTGACCCACCGCAAGTCTTTTCCTTGGCACAGTGTAAACCACACCCACCGAGTCATCGTATCGACGTCGATGTGAACGACTGTCAAATACCAAAGACCCACTACTTTATACACATGCAACCATGAATTTACCGAGCCATCAGCTCCCCGGACTAACCTGTCCGTTACAACTAACTTACGAGCCTTCGGCTCACTAGGCTAACCTGCCCCTTTTCACAACCACCGGGCCTACCGCTCGGATTACTAGCCAAGCTAACCTCCTGAGACATCGGGGTGAGTGAAGGTGAAGTCCTAGTATATTGCTGATTACTCTTATTTTCATTTTAGTATTACGATTTAGGGTTAACCTTGGACTGCCCAGGGCATTCCCTGTGAAGGGCTCTCGGGGGCACTAGGAACTACGAATGGCCAAAACCCAAAGTTACCTTTCGTAAGGCACTTATTATTGTTGGTATCTACCCAGAGAAAATCCCATTTAGTGTTATGCTAAGTCTAAACCTAGATATATTTTGACTCTCTCTCTATAGGATAGACGATCTTTTGTCGATCCTGAGTACCACTTAACAGTAGTCAAACCAACACCCTCCTCATCATGACTCCTAATGATGAACTCAATTTCACCTTACCAAATCAGTATACTATTAACCCAACTCCCTAAGTCCTTCCCACATGCTAACACATTTCTGCAGTTCTATTATGTGCCGACCCACCTAAGCTATATGATGAATGTGAATTGTGAACTCTTCAAATATTCATCCAAATGACCTAAGATTATTACTGGGGGTCCATCATGATATATGTAGACTAAATCTAGAAACTTGCAAATTTCCTAATTAATTTAGCATTTATTAAATATTCCCTAAAATTAGGGCATGGGTGGTTTTGAACATGAAGTACTAGATTTACTTAAGTTATGACCACCCAAAAATCATGAACACTATATGATGCCAAAATATCAGAGAATACCAAGTTTCACAAATTTGCTTTTGTTTATTAACCCCTAATTAATTTATTCAACATAATTGTAATAAATAGATGTAAAGAGGGAAGTACCACCCAAAATTATCAAAAAGTTACACAAAAATTACTCGAGCTTTAATATGATAATAAAACATTACTGACTAAGTTTCATACAATTACAAGGTCAGTAAGCTATATAGAAAAATACTTCAAATAAATCTCTAATAGGGCACTTTGTGAAAAAACATACTTGAAATCTCTTCCAAACAACATGTAATAATTTCACAAGCTTTAATATTCCCAAAATAGTTATCAGGCCAAGGAAATATAATTCTCTAGCAAGATATAGTATTTATTATCGAATCTGTAAAACAAGATGCACTAGTTCACTTAACACATGAAGTACTATGAGATAATGTCCAATCATTCCAAATTACAGGCTAGTGCATATATATGATATTTAATCAACATTGCCAGAGTTCCATAACATTTTAAGTTAATTTAACTATGATTACTTCAAAATAATAAAAAGAGGCAACTTGAAGGTTATAACTATAAGTATGAGCTACTGTCTTCTAAACATCCTATAATAAATTCCAAAGGTTCATTTTGCTATAAAAACTCATCTGCCAAAATCTCATAAGGATCCAAGGATAAATGATCTTTCAACTTTCCCATAAAGGGGTATAGGCCTAAACAATTTCCAATTGAATAAAGTTTTGTGCTTGTTCCTAGATGTCACCAAATTTCTTCCTAGGGCTATTCACAACCCTAAGATTACATGGACTAAACTCCAAGTCCATACAAGGACATATCACCTTATGTCCTTCACAAACTGCCAAAGTTCAACCTTAGGGTTTAAACTAGGAAATCCACCCTAATCCACCCCAACCTCCATGTTAGGGTGTTTCGACTGACCTTGACGCTTTGGCCAAAGTCTCAACCCTTTTGGGTGAGAATTTACCCCACCTTGCCCCAAACACCCTCTTGCCCTAATTTACCCTTAAGGGAACAAATTTTGATCATACCAAAGCCTACTCAAACAAACCCCAAATGAGTTGATATTTTTACCAGAGACATACATTGACCCTAAGGACCATCAACCAAAATTTTGGGGAGTTGTGAGGTCATTAGACCCTCTAATTAAATTATACATGGATTATTAAATGTTTACCAAAACTATAGAAATATTGTCCTCAAAAAATTCCCATGTTTGGATATGTTATAAATATTGGTAAGAGTGACTCCAATCCAACTTTCAAGTCATTTAGACAAGTGGTTTTGTGGGGGCACTCAATTTTATCTCTAGTAAAGCCTTTGTATAGGTTGTACCATATAGAGTGTCTTGGTCAGACCTCTGACCTAAATGAGTTAAAATAAAATTTAAATTAAACTAGACATCAAGGGCTACAATTTTCATCTTGAACATTTCCTCTGAAAAGGCCTCTAAGTATTTGTAACAAATCAAAACATACAGATCATTTTATGTAACGGAATTGACTTAAAATAAAATATAATTAATTTTATCCTGCACGAATCTTGAAGCAGAATCGACGGAATCGACTCATCTTCTACCTTGAGCCAATGGCCAGGATTGAACTGTCCTGGGCCTTCTTTGCCCGTGATTTCCTGGCAACCCGCGCCTCTTCCCGCCCGGCCACCACCACCACCACCTTCGTTGAGGTGGTGGCTGGAGATTTGCGGTGGTTGGCTGACCGGAGGTGGCCAGAGTACTATTTTGTGATAGGAAATAAAAAGCTTGAAACTCAAGCTTTCGGCCTACCCGATCTAGGGCCCATTGTCCCCAAACCTTGCGGCCAATGGATAGAGATCTATCCACTAAGAAAGAGGAGAGGGAAAGGACTTTTTGGGAGAGCTGAAGTCTTGCCGATCGACGGGACGCCATTGCCGGTGGTGGTGCCATCGGGTGCTCTGCAACAGTACAGCCAAAGACCTCAATTTCTTCAGAGGGAGGGTGGAAACAGCTCCTCTCTGGCTAGTGAAGCTTTTAAAATAGCCAAATGGGGGGGGGAGGAGTGGTCATGGAATCAATGCCATTAATGGTCATTAATGGAGGTTTTGACCAATGGAATTCTCCTCCCCTAATCACTGCCATGGCCGGGAAAACCCTATGATCTTCTCCTAACTGACCAGAGGAGAAGAATCCCTCCATTGGAATTGAGTGGAGAGGCTCTTGGTCTCCCTAGGCCATGAATGCCCTCTCTTTCTCACTTTCTCTCTCCTCCATTAAAGGGAAAATGAATCACTCTCTCCTAGTTTTCACATCCAAAATATTAGTGGAATTTTGGGTAATTCTAAAACTCATGTGGCTAGTGGACCACCTCAATTGGGCTTAACCCAAATAGATTGGGCTAGGTTCGACCAACTTGAGCTAGTTTGACTTAAACCTAGGTTGAGTTCACTTTGGTCAAATTGGCCTTTGGGTGGACCCCATTAGGTCCTTAGTGACTCATTGGCCTACCCTAAGATTTAGGAAGGGTTGGGTAGGGTTGGTTGGGCACCTTGGAGGCCACTTGACCCTTAGTTAGGGCACTTTTACCTTGTGGGGCTAGGGTTGACTTTGGTCAACTTAACCTCTTTTGTTACCCGAATGGCTCCTTGGTGACCCATTGGCCTCCCTTAGGGCTTAGGAAGGTATTGGCTAGTCCCTTTTGGTAAGGGGAGATCAATTGACTATGTGTGAGCTTAGTTTGACCAAATTAGGGTTTGGTTGACTTTGGTCAACTTGACCCTTTTGGTTGACACCAATGGGTCCTTGGTGACCTATTGGCCTCCCCTAAGGTTAGGGGTGCCATGGTGGGGTCATAGAGTTAAGGTGAAATGCTACAGCCAAACCCTAGCCCTGGTGACTGGGTTGAGCTATTTGCAAACCAAGGTGATATCCACCTCCATGCCTTAGCTCACTTGGGTCTACTTGGGTTTCCTAAGGTTTTGTCATGACCTAGTCATGACAAAACCACTCTTAGGGGTCTAGTTGTTTGAGGGATGTTACAAATCCCAATATATAAAAATAAAATATTCTTCCTCGAAATTAAGGTTAGGCCTACGGGATTTCTACTGAAGTGAAAGTATGTAACATCCCTAGAAAATTTTAATTTTTTTTACCTGACTCGAAGAGGCGAAGATACCTCTATCGCATCAGGTCTTGTGGCTCCCAGGTGTGCTCCTCCTACCCATGGTTCCTCCACAGGACCTTGACTAGCGGAACCTTCTTGTGCCGCAAGACCCGCACTGCTGTATCATTGATCCTGACCAGCTCCATGCTGAATGATCGATCCGAAGCCAATGGGCCATCGGTAGTGGAAAGCAGCTGCTCAGGTCGTAATAGAGCAATCCGAAGTGAAGAGATGCAAAAGACGTAGGGCAATCCCACTAATTCCGGTGGTAATTCCGGCCAGGAAAGAAAACACGGTCTCCCACCTGGAAGTCCACCTGACGATGCCACACATCGTAGTATTTGTCTCGTCTACTCTGGGACTCCAACATCCTATCTTGGATTAATATCACTTGAGCATCTTTTTCCTCCACAAACTCCGAGCCAAGTGCCTTTGGATCCTCATCCTGGATCCACGATAGTGCGGTCCTACACCTCCGTTCGTACAGTGCCTCCTAAGGGGCCATGCCTATGCTAGAATGATGATTGTTGTTATAGGAGAACTCGATCAGCGACAATAGTCTCTCCCAGGGCTCTCCGCGGTCTAGAATTCACAAACGTAGATGAACATCTAGTGTCATACTGGTGCGCTGCATCTGCCAATCTGTCTGAGAGTAGAAAGCCGTGCTGAAGGTCAACCGAGAGCCTAAGTAGGATGGAACTAACCTCCACTCCTTGGGAATAAACCGTCCATCCCGATCTGACATGATCGTCATGGGCACACCATGGTAGCGGATATACTGCTCCACAAATTTCCGTACCAAATCACCGACCAGATCGTCCTTCCTGATTGGAATAAACCTAGCCACCTTCGTCAACCTATCGACGATCACCCAAATCGAGTCATTCCCCACATTAGATCGGGGTATCCCATGTATAAAATTCATGTCTATGTACTCGAAATTCCACTCCGGAACCAGAAGTGGTTGCAATAATCCGGCTGGACTCTTGCACTCCGTCTTTTACGAGCTGACAAGCCTCACAGTGCGTCACAAAGTATGTGATATCCTTTTTCATGCCTGGCCAATAAATCGTCTTCTTCAGATCCACTGCCATCTCCGTGATCTTGGGGTGCACTGAATATCTGTTGCAGTGTGACTCTTTCATGATGTCTTCTCGAATTAGGCCTCCTGCCTGTATATAAACTCAACCTCTAAAGCAAAATAGCCCATCTCTCAGTGAGTAATCCCTTATCACGCCTTACTCCAAGGCCCTAAATATCAGCTCCATCCTCACATTTAGCCTCTACCCATCCCTGATGCGATCCCGGATGTTGTCAGTGGTGCTCTTCGATGCCAGGTACTCCTCGTAAAGCTTTGGATCGTCCTCGGATACCAGAGATATCTGCATCTCTTCCAACATCTACACCAGCTCCATAGCCATCAGTTGAGGCTCCACTCCTGATATGTTGGATCTCCAGCTCCAAGCTTCTGCTACCACATTGTCCTTCTCGAGATGATATTGCATGGTATACTGGTAGTCTGACAAAAATTCTACCCAACATCTCTGTCGGATGTTCATCTCCTTTTGCATGTCCACGTACTTCAGGTTCTTGTGGTCTGAGAAGATATTGCAGTGGACACCGTAGAGTTAGTGTCTCCAGATCTTCAAAGCGAAGAAAAATACTCCTATCTCCAAGTCGTGCACCGGGTTGTTTTGCTCGTGCTTCTTCAGCTGTCTGGAAGCATAAGCTATCACGTGCCCGTTCTGCATCAAAACTTCACCCATCCCATGAAATGGTTCACCGGTATAAACATGAAATCATTCCTTCCTAGATGGAAGGGTAAGGATAGGAGCCGAGGTAAGCCGAGCTTTTTGCTCTAGGAAGGCTGCCTTACACTATGACTTCCAAACAAAAGGAGTCTCCTTCTTCGTTAGAGATGTGAGCGGGAGGACAATCTGAGACAAACCCTCTACGAACATCCGGTAGTAACTGGAAAGTCATAGGAAACTCCTCATATAAGTGGCAGCCTTCAGCGGTGGACAATCCCGTACTGCCTGAACATTTATCGGGTCCACTGCTAGTCTTGCTCCACTAATAATATGGCCTAAAAAGGCCACCTCCTTCAGCAAAAACTGGCACTTGCTAAACTTAGCATACAACTTGTTCTCTTGGAGCTTCTCCAGAGTCAGTGCAAGATGACCTGCATGCTCCTCCTCAGTCCTCAAATAGATGAGGATGTCGTCAAAAAACACTATCACGAAGACATCCAGATAGGACTCAAATACAAGGTTCATCAAACTCATGAACGCGGATGGTGCATTCGTGAGCCCGAAGGGCATCACGGTGAACTCATACTGCCTATATCTACTGTTGAAAGCGTTCTTCGGGATTTCCTCCTCCTGAATTCTCAGCTGGTAGTACCCTAACCTCAGATCTAGCTTCGAAAACCAGTGAGCTCCCTTTAACTGATCAAACAGCTCGTTTATCCTCGGTATAGGATACATGTTTTGCACTGTCAGCCTGTTTAGTGCTATATAATCTATACAGAATCGGAGTGACCTATCATTCTTCTTCATGAATAGAACTTGAGCTCCCCATGGAGAAGAGCTCGGCCTGAGAAACCCACCTTCTACTAACTCCTGAAGCTTGCTTTGAAACTCAACCAACTCCTTCGGGGCCATCCGATAAAGAGATCATGATATAAGTTTAACCCCTAGCACGAGCTGCATCTAAAAAAAAACCTTCTTTTTATGCGGCGGCAACCCTGACAACTTCTCCGAAAATACATCAGCAAAATCCCATACCACTGGGATACTGTCAATAGAATCCTTGGCCTCGACCGTCTCAAGTAGCACCAACTAGACCTCATATCCCAGTAGATGGGACTTGACAGCCTGAATAGAGGAAAGTAGAAGATGAGGAGCTGAGGCAATACCTTCGAAGGTCGGGTGAGTGTCACCATATATCAACACGACCCTTCTTGTTGGGCAATCAATTTGCACCTAGTTCCAGGTGAGACATTCCATGTCAAGGACGAGGTCAAAATCTGACATCCTCAGGACCATTGCCAGGGCCTCGAAAGTTACACCATTAATGGTCACCCCTAGAATGCACTTGGCCATAGACTGGATCTCCGTCCTATTAGGGAGACACACCCTCCTGACGACCCCCTCAAAGCTCTCGATCTGGTCCTGGTCTCTGATAAAATCCTTTGAAACAAATTTGTGTGATGCTCCAATGTCGAAAATGGTGTGGGCGGGCTTGCCACACACCATCACTATCCGTGAGTTTGTTAAGTTCTTTCTTCTTAGTTATCTAGTTTTTAATTCCATCCTAGTTCTACAGTTTTATATTCATGTAATCTAACTTCTAGAAATGAAAGGAAACTTTAAATAACTAGCGTACCTGCTATCACCTGCTCCGGGTTCTGAGGCTGAGCCAAGTCCAGGGCATACACCTGCCCTCTGTCCTGCATGCGGTCACACCCTGAAATCCACATCCTCATCCGCGTCCTCGACCACCAAACTTTCGAGCAGGTGCGGCATCCTGAATTGCTGGTAGTGGTGCTTCCCTCATGGGGCAGTTCCTCTTGAAGTTCCTGGCTGGTTGCACTGGATGCATGTTTGTGCCCCCTCCACTTCCCTCGGCATCTCCCACATCTATAAAGGCTAAGCAACCAACATCAGCGGGTTCCTCTGCTCCTGTCTGTCCTCTTAGCGGGGTTGGTCCCAATTATTCCTTTTACCTATGACACGACCTCTGGGACTGTGTCCCCTGCCGCCAATACCTGAGACATTAGACGGTCTCTTCTCTTTCGACCCGACCGAACTATAAGCTTGTCTTCCTCTAGCTTCTTTGCCATCTCCAAAATCCTGGCCAAGCTTTTATCAGATACGAAGAGGAGGGACTACCTCATGTCATCATGAATGCCCTTGTTGAACCTCTTCGCATAAGCCCGCATCATCCAGCTTATATTGAGTCCGCAAAGCAGGCTAGATGTGTAAAATCCTGGTAGTACTCCAGCACCGTCCTGCTGCCCTTCCTCAAGTGCAAGAACCTTTCCTCCAATTCATCCCTCGATGACTGAGGTACAAAATTCTCCAATAGAGCTGCTTTAAACTCCTCCTAGGAGGTGTCTACGCAATCCTTTCCAGCAATGGTGGTGTCCAACAGTGACTTCCACCATCTCCTCGCATGTGACTCCAAGCAAGAAACTGCCAAGGCAACAGCCTCCTTCTTCGGGCATCTAATCCCAGCTAGCAACTGATATATAATGTCCATCCACTCCTCTATACAGACTGCTGACTCTGTCCTGAGTTAGGGTGGAGGAGAGATCCCCCCAAAGGTGCTTAACCAATTAGCCTCGGGATTTGGCTCTGGGGGTGGAGCCTGCTGAGCCCTGAAGGTTTCTAGAATAGCCATTAGTGTCTGCCCCATCTCCGTCTGCTAGAATGGAGTCAAAGCCGACGGGGGTGGAACCCTTTTCTGTGCCTGAGGTGTACCCTGTTGTAGAGTAGGGTTCGTCGCAGGCTACAAAGGAAAATTCCAATTGTTAGCTTATGTACAAGTGGAACTAATGAAAGGAAACTGTGGACTTCTTGCATGTGATTCCCCTTATGGGCACACCATTGCTAGCTTCCGCTGTAGTTTGTCCTCAAGCTAAGCTCGTACGGGATGGCCCAGGGTTTTGTGGACCTCTTCTCTTTATATCAATGTTTCCTCTGATACCAGTTTGTAAGGCCCCATTTTTTCTTGCTACACTACCGGGACTTATGCCCAAAACCACCATTTTGTAGTGACACCAACACTCGGGAGGGTCGACACTACAAAATGTCGGTTCTGTCGGCATTGACGATCATCAAGAGTCGAAGTTTACAGTTTAAAGACTATAAGTCATGTCCACAATCACATATAACATATGAAATCGAAATTATAGCAATGTCCATATGATAATGAAAGTACTAAAACAGATCAGTAAAATAGAAAGATAAACGGGCTTATGCCCGGTATATCAACTCCTCACTACATCACTTTCGCAGAAGCTAAGTAAAAACTAATCACTCACGGAGCCAAAGGCTGGTGCTCACGTACTAGACTTGCCCACCTCTATGTGCACCGTACTCCTCTAGTGTTGTATCTCCTGCTGCTGCTTGTCCCCCATTCGAAGCCCCTGAAAGGTTTGGTCGACTGACCGTTAGACAATAGACTAAGCCTAATTTCCCCCACCCTCCCCCAGTAGATCCAAGGCAACATGCGGGAGGAATGATAGGAAAGCTATGATGGTGGAGAGTAGGAACAAAGCAGGTGACGATGGAACTATCTAGCAGGTAAATTATAACATCTATAGAGCTATAAATGGAAAAGCAAGCTAGCAATTCTATAATATGGACGAAGTATTGTAAACAAGTTGAGTAGATAAGTAAGTGTATGAAAAGTGAACTAAGAAATAAGTAACCTTAACTTATATGAATGTTCTTACAAACTTATAAGTTAAGGGGTCTTTTGCAAGGCTCCCATCGTATAAGCTATCACAAACTAGTTTATACGATGGGGTGTCAGGTTTAATGAAGGTATGAGTGTTGTGATATGTTATGCCATGTTTCATGCAAGTGCTACGCACACCCACAACTCTATGCACACAGACCTTTTGTTCACCCTATTAGGAAGCTAGCTTCACTCCCAGGAGCCTCCATAGTGGCCAACGGAGATAGTGGGTCAGGCCACCCCACTCCTATGCGGGTATTCACACTACTAGTCCAAGATCTTACATACGCCTCTGAAGGATACACTAGAGTCACCACGTACAATGCTGACCCACAGCTAGTCTTTTCCATGGCTAAGTGTAAACCACACCCGCCAAGTCATCGAATCTACATCGGTGTGAACGACCATCAAATACTGAAGACCTACCACTTTATACACATGTAACCATGAATTTCCCGAGCCATCGACTCCCCGGACTAACCTATCCGTTACAACTACCTTTCGAGCCTTCGGCTCACCGGGCTAACCTGCCACTTTTAACAACCACCGAGCCTACAACTCAGATATCCTAGCCAAGCTAACCTCCCGAGACATCAGTGTGAGTGAAGGCGAAGTCCTAGTATGTTGCTGATTACTCTTGTATTCATTTTAGTCTTTCGGTTTAGGGTTAACCTTGGACTGCCCAAGGCATTCCCTATGAAGGGCTCTCGGATGTACTATAAACTATGATGGGCTGAATCCCAAAGTTCCCTTTTGTATGGTATTTATTATTATTGGTATCAACCCATAGCCAATCCCATTTAGTGTTATGCTAAGTCTAACCCTAGATATATTTGGACTCTCTCTCTCTATAGGAAAGACGATCTTTTGTCGATCCCGAGCACCACTTAACACTAGTCAAACCAACACTACCCTCATCATGAATCCTAATGATGAACTCAATTTCACCTTACCAAATTAGTATACTATTAATCCAACTCCCTAAGTCCTTCCCACATGCTAACACATTTATGCAGTTTTACTATGTGCCGTTGTACCTAAGCTATATCATGATTATGAATGGTTACCCCTTCAAATATTCATCCAAATGACCTAAAATTATTACTGGGGGTCCATCATGACATGTTTAGACTAAATACATAAGCTTGTAATTTTCCTAATTAATCTACCATTTATTAAATATTCCCCAAAATTAAGCCATGGGTGGTTTTGAACATGAAGTACTAGATTTCCTTAAGTTATGGCCACCCAAAAATCCCAAACACTATATAATGCCAAAAATATAAGAGAATACAAAGTTTCACAAATTTTCTTTTATGTATTAACCCCTAATTAATTTATTCAAGATAATTGCAATAAATAAAGGTAAAGAGGGAAGTACCACCAAACATTATCCAAAAAGTAAACAAAATTTACTAGAGCTTTAATATGATCGTAAAACATTACTACTAAGTTTAATACAATTACAACGTCAGTAAGCTTTTATAGAAAAATATTTCAAATAAATCCCTAATAGGACACTTTCTGAAGAAACATACTTGAAATCTCTTCCAAACAACATGTAATAATTTCACAAGCTTTAATATGCCCAAAAAAGTTCGCTGGCCAAGCAAATTTAATTCTCCAGCAAGATATAGTATTTATTATCTATTTTTTAAGACAAGCTGCACTAGTTCACTTAACACATGAAGTACTATGAGATAATGTCCAATCATTCCAAATTACAGGCTAGTGAATATATATGATATTTAATCAACATTGCCAGAGTTCAATAACATTTTAAGTTAATTTTACCATAATTACTTTAAAATCATAAAAAAGGGCAACTTGAACGTTATAACTATCAGTACGAGCTATTGTCTTCTAAACATCCTATAATAAATTACAGAGGTTCATATTGCTCTAAAAACTCATCTGCCAAAATCTCATAAGGATCCAAGGATATATGACCATTCAACTTTCCCATAAGCGGGTATAGGCATAAACAATTTCCAATTGATTAAAGTTGTGTGCTTGTGCCTAAATGTTACCAAATTTTTTCCTAGGGCTATTCACCACCCTAAGATTACATAGAATAAACTCCAAGCCTATACAAGAACATATCACCCTTTATCCTTCACAAACTCCATGTATGGACTTAGGGTTTGTGAAGGACATATCACCCTATCATCTTAGGGTTTGAACTAGAGTGTAACACCCCCAATTTTTATTCGATGATTTTATTTGATATGATATCGTCAGATTTAAGACGTCATGGTGTTATGTTTAATGTCGAGTTTATGGCGCGATGCCTTTATGGAATTTTCGCGTCCGTTTGGTCGAGTCGGCCAAATTCTCGAATTCTTATTGTGATTGGAAAATTTTTCATTTGAAAATTAAGTTAAATAACTTTGGACTTGCTCGTCAAAATTCGTCGCGCTCCGAGCGATTTTCGAGCCTCGGCGATTTTCCGAAGTTTTTGGAATATATGTTTGTCGTAGACTTTGAAACTTATATCTCAAGAACGGCTTGTCGGATTTTGGTTTTGACTTCGCCATTGGGTTCGTAGCGTCAGTGTTCGCCTACGGTGCAAATTTCGTTTAATTCGGCGCGCGTTTGGGCATCCGTTTTGAACTCGTGTTTCCTTTTTCAAAAATTTATAAATATGATTATTTTAATATTAAAGAACTATTGAAAAATGTCATTTAATATTCATCTCTATCGTTTGATTTTTTGGATATATTTGTAAAAAGAACTGTTCATGCAATAGAATTGTCGAGTAAACCTTCTTGTCTGCATCGTTTCTTCTCGAGTGAATTGATTCATATTCTCGAGTACTGCTTCATCTTCTCGAGTAAATTATTTCTTGTTCTCGAATGCCTGTTTTTTCTCTTCCCGAGTACTCATAAACTTGTTATCCAGTGGTCTGCAGCCCTTCTCGAGAGTTCCATTCCAGTCTGCCTTCGACGCCGTCTTGGGAGTCAAAATGTTGTCCTATAAAAAAATGCTTGACATGAAATTTGTTAGTCTCGACGGGATCTAGAACTTCCATGTTGAAAACTTTTGATTTGAAGCCATCCTAAAACTCTATTTTCATTTTTCGTGCACCCGCTCATAAATAGCTTGTTTTTTTCTATTTAGAACTTTTTTTATAAATACATATCTATATATTCTGATACTTAAGATAATTAGAAAGAAAACTTCATCTTCTTCCTCATGATTTAGACCGAACCGAAACCAACTGTGCAACGACTCCCTCCCATTCGTGAATCTTTTGGTGGCCGCCGACTGTGCTCCGGTGCTCGAAATCTTCAACCAAATATAGATCCGGAAAGCTTTCGTCGAGAGCTACGCCATCGTTGTAAAATCTTCCGCTTTTATTGAAATTTTCTCGCTAGGGTTTTCGGCCCTAACTCCTATTTTTGGCTTTTCTTCTTAGATTTTGACTTCTCTCGTCTTCTTTAGCCCCAATCTACGTCAAGGAGTGATTCAGAGAAAATTTCTGGTAAAAAATCAAGGCAAGTGATGGTTTCCTTTTTTCACTTCCCTTCTTTACCTAGTTTTGTGCAAAAATTTCTAACTGCTTGTATTCATGATTACTGAATTAATTTACTGATGTATCTTGCTGTTATGATATCTTGACTAGTTGCAATTATAGTCATCATGTTCTTTATTTTGCTATCTAGCCTGTTAAAGGTTATACCTTTTGATGATGTGATTACATTCCACTTTTATTACGGTCCGTAACTCTCTTGTAGAAATGCGTTAGAGTTTGTTTATGATTGTTAATTCTTCCTAAAGATTGATCAACTGCTTTTAATCTGGAATTGTCTAGTGGAATCTGATGTGTTGTTGTTGACTTGAGATGTCTATCATGGTTTTCTTTGTGGCGTTACCGTGGTGCGTGACAAGCCACCAGGGCTCGATTGGGTTATGGTGTGCCTCTAAGCTCTAAACCCGGATTGTTACGGGGCTTTCCTTCTGGGTTTTCTTTGTTTCAGGTGTTATTAGTGTGTGAACTCATCACCACAACGTTTGATCTCCCTCTTAACACTTTGTGGGGCTCTACTATTTTTTTGGGAATCTGCGGTGAATTGTGGAATATCCAATCTCCCCCGCTATTAGGCGGATAAATTGTCCTTGGGGTTGGGTCCAGATGAGTTGACAACCCCGCCCATTTTGGTTTTGGTGGAGTTGACCACATGTGGCTAATAGGGGTTTGTTTCTCTCCTGATGGTTTAATCTTGACCTTTTCCTCTTATAGTCTCGTGCATATGGGATGTTGTGCCTATACGTGACGCTTTATGTAAGTGTTTCTCTTTTTACCTTTGTACCTGACTGCTGTACTTTATGTAAGCATTTTTTTCCTTGGGTCTTTGGTTAGTACCCCTTGATTTTGTTTACTTTTGGCTTAATCTCTGCCTTCTCTTGTACATTCTTGTTGAGGTGTTCTGTCTTTGGAATGCCTCAGGTTCAGAGATGTAGCTGATAGCGATGCTGGTTTTTGGAGTTCTTGGGTAGCTATCTTAGCTGTGGTTTTGCCCCGCCGTAGCGAGGTAGTTTATTATTTTGTTTACTTTGCTAGTTCAGACAAACTTTGTTTTATGTGGGTTCGTGTCAGTTTGTTGATACCCACATGATTGTTGATTTTGGGTACTTGCTAGCTGCTTAGTTTTCTTTCTATGTATAAGATTACTTGCTCTCTTGGATGTTTTATGATAGGATTGCATGGTAATTATTTTCAAGTATAAAAATTACTATTATTACCTCATGCACTACATATTTTAAAATGTAAAATCACTATATTTCACGACCGTACAGATCTACTTTTATTTCTACTAAATTTAGAACTTGTATTCCTTGAGGTGTCCTTTGGGAAACTCTAAGCTCTTGTAGGATGCCTAATCTGATAAAAGAAGTACTTTATATAGCATTTAATTACTTTCCTTGTGCACTAGATGAACCACTAAGCCGAGGGATACGGCTAACTACTACACTTAAACTGATTTTACCTTAAAATAACTTAAAGAATCTTTCTTCTTGTTTAAGTAGGTGTTTGCCTAAGCTTCCGCAGTTATCCCCTGCTGATGTGGCATCATGATGCGCATTTTTGCTTTACTCTGATACTCTTTTTTTGGCGGTGAAAAATGCGGGTTGTGATGGCTGGTATCAGAGGGAGGTTGGTTTGACATGTTGGTCGAACCAACCAATCTCGTTTAGTTTGTTTCCTTCTTTCATTTGCATACACACACCGATGTGTCATCAGTACGTCTTAACCGAAGCATAGTCACTACATTCATAGCATGATAAGAAGTATGCAGGGCATATTATGTAGTATAAGATGCATACACTAATAGAAAATTGACTTTTAGTGATGAAATATGTCGTCACTAAATATTGAATTATGGTCACTAAATCCATTCAGTGACCGAATTGAGTCTGTCACAAGGTCATCACAAAAGACCCACCATTAAATGTTTTTTGTGGCAAAAAACATTTTGTCACTAAAAGTTGTTTTATTGACCAAATCATTTTAGTTAATAAAAGGAGTTATAGGGACTAAAGCACAACGGTCACTAAAACAACTTTTTGTGTCGAAGTATGCACGTCGCTAATTTTCATTAGTGGCCCAAAAACACTATCATGAAATGTGAATATTTAGTGAGCAAGTCACTTCAATCACTAAAAGTTCTAGTGACCTAAATACAACGGTCACTAAAAAACAAATATATTTAGTAACCTACCTAATTCTGTCACTATATTTATTTTTAGTGATGAAATATTTAATCACGAAAAAGATGATATTTGTCACTAAATTTTTTCCAATTTCTTATAAAATATCATAAGATTATTTCATTTAATATTCACTAAAATTCATATATGTACATTCAAATACAACAATAAATAAACACTCAATTGCAACAAGAAGATTGTTCTAAACACCTATTATTTCATTAATAGGGAAAAAGAGGGTGGGAGATAGCCCAAACCCCTCAATACAGAGTAAAAATATTTCATCTCTAATTAAATTTTAATACAGGAACAAATATTTAAAATAAAGATAATCTATAAATATGCATTCTTTGGCAAAGGTTGGGCAATTTCACTTTTTCCCAGCTCCTCATCCTCCTCATCTGAATCATTTTGTGAAACTATAGCATTGGATTCAACACCATTACCCACTTCGACTCAACTCTCAGAATCTAACTCTTTCTGCATGGCTTCAACCAATCACTTGACAAGCTCCTCTTTATGACCATTAACAACCAACTTTCTTCTCCACAGCTCTTCTCGCAGGTCTGTAACCTTCCATTGGTCAATCTACTTATCATCTAGCATAGGGTATTGTGACGACATCTTAATATAAATAAAAATCAGCTCAAGCTTTTCCTTCTAATCTGCTAAAAAAAACCAAATACTCAAAACAAGAAAAATCAAAGGTTGAAAACTAATGATAAACAAGATAGTTAAATAAGTGGATCTAGATGGAAAAACTAGGTTGAACGCCTGTAACCCTAAACCAGACACTTCTTCGTGTGGTAAGAATGAAAAAAATGAAGTTTGCCAATTAGAAGAAAGCGTCGCTTATGTATGAAACCCAGTAAACAATTCCAAACTACAGATCAATAATAATAATAGCAAAATCACCAAAGAAGATATAAGAGCATCATGTTTCTAGCAGCTTCTATACAAACTTCAGCCTCATTAGCACGCTGAAGTCTAACATAAGCTGAAACTAATTCTGACCTAGTACTGCCAACTTCTGGATGCCACATCATTGAAATCAACAACAATAATCTCCTGAAAGTGCACAGAAGAAATTGAAAAGAAGTCTAGCTTGTTAGTTAGTTTAGCAGATTCTAGTTCTAATTGGTAAATGGAAAAGGAAACATATGATTAAAAAAATTGAAAAATCATGTATTATACTTCGGGTCAGTTTAGCACGGCGGTGGCGGCCGTGAATGTTGTGGTTTTAAACCGTTGTTCGCGAACGCTCAACCTCACCTAAGGAACTCCATCCACTTTTTTGTTCAGAATTAGTTTTTTTTCTTGGTAGCGATTGCAACTCTTGTCATGCCAAATATATATTTTATGAAGATAGTGTTTTTGTCTAAGGGTCTGTTTGGCACTGTGTTTTTACTCCATTGAGTTTGGACCAAAACACCATTATCATGTAATATATGTTTGCCATGACATGGGTTATGACTGACACCAAGAAAAAAAAATTTTGAACATAAAAGTGATGAAATTTCTTATGTGAGATTGGGCGTTCACGAACAATGGTTCCAAATAGGCCCTTAGGGGGCCCAAATTCACCCAACCCCAAATTCACCTAACGGTTACTGAAAATTTCAAAACATTGGAGTACTTCTATTGTTATATAGGAAAGATTACGTACGATGCAATATATAGAGGGCAACTTAATCTCCCATGTGCACTTCAAGGTGTGCATAACAAAGAAATGGGTTGATGCTCCTAATGCTCTGAAGGTCCACCTGAAGAATAGTGGAAGTAAACATACCACAATGACTATGAAGCTCAACAACATTGCAAAAGAACATTTTTTGACAATTGCTGGAATTATATAATCAAACAATTGCTTCAAAGATTTACTCATCATGACCAGGAGCTTGTCCCTTCCTCACAACTAGCCTAGCTGATTTTATAAGTTCTTGCATAGACAGAAACAAAGATAAATAAAAGCAAATATATTAATGTAAAAGAGATGAAGTAAATGGAAGAGTAACAAAGTTTACAAAAATAAAAGCATAATAGGAGTACTCGAGACAGCAGCCTTCCAAACTTCTTCATGAAATTTAAATTTGAGAAGAGGCGCCAATGAAGGAGCAACCTGTAGTCAATTTGGTTACATGGAAAACAAAATAGTTGTGTTGCATCTCAACAGTGCGATTTTGATGATGATGATGGCACTTGAACATGTTTGTATTGATTTGTTCTTTGAAGTTTCACAATTTGATCCCTTACATCAGAAACGTTACCAAATACCTATCTTCTAGATGGCTACAAATCACCAAGAACTTTAATATGTAAGAAACAAAAACCTAAAATAATAATTAAATAATTTTTCACCAATATACATATTGGGTAGAAACGGTTTATTTAGCACACTCTTTTCCTTTTCAGTAATGTCTGTGAATAAATTGGTTAGTACTGAAGAAGACATGCAAGGCATGTAGACGAATGTTTACAGAATGAACCCATACACCGTACAATAACAAAAACTTGAAAATATTTTATTAGTTACCTGCTTTTTCTAGATCAGCTGATAAATTCCCTAATTTAACAGCAAGAGGGTATTTTTCTCTCGGTAATGTTCATAGGCATGATCGTTTCCTCCACTACCATCCCAATTACTTCTTCCACAGAGAATCATTCCATCAGTCAAATTAAACCAAAGGTTATCAGTCTTATCACACTTAGAGCATTTCCATTCCGATGGAGGTATAATAACATCGTTGTTTATCTATTCCAAAAGCAAAGCATAATCACTTTTCATCTTCTCAGTTACCCATGATGCTAATTGGTATTTTCGCTCGGCACCCTCATAAAGTAAAATGGCATCAACAGATAGCCTGACCTATACAAATTTGAACAGAATAGTATCAATAGGAACTCATCAAATAAGAGAATGCCAGTGTTAGTGTGAAGCGTACCTTTTCTGGTAACTCAGCTGACGGAAATGGTAGAGCAATATAATCAGGTAATATAAAAATATGGCGAGTTTCCTCGTATACAGGTTCTTGATTATCAAAACCTCCTTCAACTCCTGCTAGTCATCCATAATTTAGAAAAATATTACTTCTGATATTATATATTAAATTTAAAAAAAAGTAGCCAAAAACTCTAAAGGGACAACTCTAAGAACTGAAAGACATCAATAACTAAAAAAGTATACAATTTATAAAGCAATTATGATGACAAACAACCCGATCAATGCAGTGCTTGAATAATCCCAACACTAAAAGATCAATCCAAGTATATCAGTTAGGGTTAGAAATAGATGCATCATGCATGTATATATAATATATATGCAGGTAACCCAGTCATAAACAATTGTTATCCCTGTAACTACAACAAATTAAGGATTGGCAAGCTATTTTCAGGTTGAGTACTAAAGCAGTTAAATGTGTATATAGTTATATACTTACTACAAGATATCCATGTCCTGCTACCATGTCAATTACAACAATTAGTCACATGGCACAAAATAACATTTGCCATGATAAAGCTCCAGCCACAGAAACTCTATATAAAGCACAGGACCAGTTTATAAGACTACCAAAAACTTGTCTATAACTCCATCAAAAAAATTTGAACAAATCCTCTAGACAAGGCAAAAAGGTCTTAAAAGCTATGTATCTTAAATGCCAAATAGAAAGCAGTTTATGATATACACAAGAGAGAGAAGTTTTAAAAGACAAGGTAACTAAAGTTCACCTATGGATGACAATATCATGGAAGGTGACTAGGGTTACTCCTGGATATATAGATTTGCGACTGTTGTTAGAAGCCCTAACAAGCCCCGATTTATTACTTCAGCATGTTAGCTTCCTCTGTGTGATCAAGTTTGACAGCTCGACGAAGATTTTACAATGCCATTCATAGATGGCTCGAAAGCTCCATGCTTCCCCTTCTTCGCTCCCCGAGCCATCCATTCGATAAGAATGACTGTAATTGGGCTAATGTGTCATCAGAATTTGATACAAACCCTTGCAACACCCTTGCAACACCCTTGCACCACCCTTGCAACAAAACTAGAAAACATTAAATTGAACGAACAAAACATGTGTGTTTCAGGTTTTTTTTTACACAGATTATAAAAAATATTCTTCAAGAAAATAGTGAATTAACATACACTTCAACAAGAGAAATTATAGCCAATCAAGAGAATCATAATAATTATGGGATAAAAGGCTTGGGGAATGTCCGATGCGATGGCGGTGATGAGGAGGCAATGGTGGCCTGATTTTGATCTTCCAAAGGATGTTTCAGAGGGCTGAACAGAGTTTTTTTTATGATGGAAAGGTTTCAGAGGGATGGACAGAGGTTTCTAGGGTAGGAGGGGAAATGTGTCCATGAGTGAAAGGGAAGGGTGCATGATGTCAGTGGTAGGGTTGCTATTTTGGCTTAATAAAGGACTGAATTGAATAAAAAGCGGCAGTCAATTGCTGGAGAGTGTTATAAGTTCCTTTTTTTCTTCTCTAAAATGGTAAAGCTAGAATATCACCTCTTATTCTACCAAACCTTGGTATATCATTAAGTGAAATAAGATTATGCAAAAGAAAATGTAGAAATAATTCTCATTACCTATGATAAATATGCAACTGATGTTAAAGTTGTCAATGCCCCTTCTTGCACCATCTGCTTCCTATTCTAAAAGAAGAAATGATTTTATAACATTGTCTTTACATAGAAAAAATTAAAATATTACAAGAAAAAAGGGAGATTAGGCTATGTAGTACCTAAACTAGCATAAGTAGTTTGCTAATAATGCCATCAAATAACTAATGATCGATATTGATGCCAATAAATTATTAATCACTGAATTAATCACTGGAGTAATCTCTGAAACAAGTATTACCTCACACCTCTTGATTGGTAGCAGAACTAAACTTCCTCTAGATTTTTTTGCATTAGTAGCAATCACACACATAAAACTCATAATGATTCATAGAATAATAGCACCAAGCCAAAAAGTCCTAAGAGATTTTTTTTTATCTATCTCAACAAACCCAAAACTTAATATACAATTAGCGAAACATCATAAGAATAAAAGAGATAAGATCCTTCCAAAGAGTCAAACAATATTAAAGTGAAACAAAACTTGAAACATACCAAAATTTTCACAAATATAAAATTACTTGAACAGATAAAACATAAAGCAAGAAGACCTTTCTCAGGAGTCAATATCAATTGCTAAATTAAAATTTTAGGTTTCAGCCCAACCTTTCTGGATTAAATAACAATTAGTGTTGTTTGCTTAATCCTCGGGTTCTCTTTGTTTCAGAAGATCCAATATCTTAGACTCCATTATTTGTGTCATCTGATCTTCCATCTTTTGAATATAAGTCATTCTTTGTGTCATCTGATCTTCCATCTCTTGAATACAAATCATTCTTTATGTCATCCGATCCTCCATCTCTTGAACACGACTAGTCATCTCCACTTCAAACTCAGCCCGAATCTCTGCTCGTAATTGTTACACATTAGTACGTACATGCTCGAAGGTCTTGGTCCCAACCCCATTCCAAGAATGTAACATGAACGATGTCCAAGTATGGTGGTGTAAGCATCTTCTAGGGTCAACTTATCTTCATTCTTCTCTCTTATTTGAGTGTAATGAAGTTCCAATAATTTTTTATATATTTCTTTTGCTGTTTCATCTTGCCACTCAATATATTTCCCCTTGTGAGTTTTCTCCCACAACCTTACATATATGGATAACTCATCATGTTTTTGTGGAGCTTCTCTCTACATATAAAAATAATAAAACATTAATTCTTAGTACTAGTACTATTGTTAAGTGTAGTCAACAATACAATTATTAAGAGAAGTACTTGCCATTTCATATATTGTTCTTGCAATGGACTTTGTTCCAACATGAGACTTCATTTTTTGTTGGCTCATGTTTTGTTTATTGATCTCGCTAATCCTCTATATCAACAAATAAATAAGAAAAATATTATATGAGCAATGTACATAATTTAAGAGCAAAGTAATTTATACCTTGAATCGAGCACTGCCCAAATAACTAATTTTCCAATTCCAGTGACTAGGATCGATGTCTTTAGGGCAATTTGCATGTCGTTGTACATTAGTACTACATTTCAAGTAATAATTAGCATGTAAATGAAAATGCCAAATATTACAGTGTTGATGGAGTGAAGATATCAGATCACAACGAACATGACACTCATTTGGGAGATTGAATTCAGTATAAAAATATAATATAAAACACTTAAAATAAGAGTTCAAAATACACAACTATTAATAAATTAAAAATACTAATTTAAAATATACTACTTATATAGATGATATTAATTATTTTATCAACAATATTAATTGGAATATCACATCATTTCTCCACATTCGGAGGAGCATGGTTCCTTACATAGTGCCCACTTTTGTAATATGCTCTTGAGCTCTATATCCAACCAATCTTTAAAGTTCTGTTGGTAGCTACACATCCACCCTCTCTTTATTATTTTGTCTCCTCTTCAACCACTCAAGCCCAATGGTCGGGCCACGTTTTTTTTGTTACATTTATACCTGTCATTAAAATTTTTTGTTAACATATTTCAAATATATCAAGCTAATGAAAACATAAGAGGGTTATACGGATATTAGTATCATGCTCAAGATTTGTTTGATTTGCAAGTACAAGATGAGCACCAGCCTACACAAAAACGTGTTCAACTAAACTTTAGCATATTTATGTGGATTTTCATTTATCAAACCTTGATCCAAATGTAACAATATTAGTGTTTCTGATTCTTTTGTTTGATCTTTGTTGGAAGGTTTGCAATCCTATTGAGTAAGATATCTAACAATGGAACGAGCTCGTGCTGCAGTGTATTTTGGATGTAAAGTGGAAGAGTTAGTTTTCCAATCATGCGAATATTTTCTAGCACTTGTAGCATGTAGTGGCGAATTATCTATAAGCCTTTTTATGCGATAAGATTTAGTATTACCACCAGTAATTGTACTCCTCTTCATTTTTTATTTCAATAACCTGAATTTTTTTTCAATTTATAGTAAAGATTTAAAATAAAAAAAAATTTTAAACTATAATTATATTTTATATTAAATATGAAGAATTTACAAAAATGGGCAACAACAGATATATTAAAGGTTTGCAGGTTATATATCACCCGCATCCTCAAGGTCTTCAATATCATCACCATCTTCATTTTCTTTAGTCATAACTCTTCTTTGTATGGATTGATTTTTCTTCTCAATAGTTATTGCCGCAACATCAGTTCTTTGTAATGAAAGTACATGATTATCATTATCTACAACATTATCAAGTGTTGCTCCTAACCATATGTTTACATCATACAACTGATTTTCTTTTTCATCGAATTCTTCAAATTCTTTGGTTGGGACATCATAAAAGTGGCATGCAACTGTCTTTTTGATCACTCGCCAATCTTTGTTTTTGTTATCAGGTACGTAAAAAACTTGTTCAACTTGGCAAGCTAGGACATAAGGTTCGTTGCTTCTTAAATTATGTTTTGTGTTGACAGAAATAATTCCGTTGTTTTCCTTTTTGTAGCCTCTACCTTCATTGTATGTATCCCACCAATCATATTTAAATAAGATAATTTCTTGCCCAACATCATACTCAAACTGAAGAATGTATTTTAGAACTCCATAATATTCTCTGCCACCTGATTGCTCATCACCTTTAACAAAAACACCACTGTTTTGAGTTTTGTGCCTGATTTTACGTTCATAAGTATGAAATCTAAATCCATTAACGATATAACCAGAATATTGTATCGGCCCTCTTTTTGGGCCATGGGCTAACTGCAAAAAATCTTTGCTAGCTCTTGAGTCTCCCTCATAATATAACTTGGATATCTGATGAAAACATAATATAAGCACATATATTAAATATAATAACAAGTTGACGTTTAAAAACTAGAAGTTATATTTACCAGTGACTCGAACCATCTAACAAAAGTAGTCTCATGTCTTCTTTCAATATCTTTAGAATGTATAAGTTCAAGCTCTCGACGATGTTGTCTATTAATCCAATATTTATTAAATTAATTTTATTAGATAAAAATAATACAATTATAAAGAGTAATAAAGTGAAACTCACTTTATAAATGGTTCTACTCCTGGACAATTCCATAGTATATACAGTTGAGCTTGATGCCAATCTTCATAATTGAGATCTTTTTCTATTCCTTTACCTAATGACCTCCTAATTTTTTGAAAAATGGGCAATCTTGAAACTTGCGCAACATTTCCTTCATCATTTCTATCTGGGCGATTAAGATTTGTCTTAATTTTATTTATATATCTCGAACAACTTTTTAAACACTCGTGTACAAGGTATCCTTTTGTCATTAAACCTTCTAGGCGTGCTTTATTTCGCACAAATGATTTGAGCGTGCGTAAATATCTGTTGATTTCAAATATTTCAGTATACATAACATGATAAAGAGAAAAAAAGTAATTAATTAATAAGCTTACCTCTCAATTAGATACATCCATCGATATTGTATTGGGCCAGCAATTCTTGCTTCGTATGCAAGATGAATTGGTAAGTGCATCATGATTGTAAAAAATGAAGGAGGAAATATTCTTTCAAGTTTGCAACGTATGATAACAATATTTTGCTCGAGTTTATCCAACACCTCTGTATTGAGTACCTTAGAGCTCAACTCCTTAAAAATACACTTAATTCAACTAGGGGGTCATAAACTTCTTTGTGAATAATGCCATGAAAAGCAGGAGCAAGTTGATCCAACATGAAAACATGACAGTCATGAGCTTTCATTCTTGACATTTTACCCTCTTTAACATTTACACATCTCTTTATATTTGAAGAATACCCATCTAGAACTTTCAAATTATCTAAAAAACTGCATATTGCCCTTCGTTCAGCCAATGTTAATGTATATTATGCTTATGGCATGACGTATTGATTATCCTTTTCTATCAAATGTAATTCTGATCTCAACCCCATTTCCATAAGGCCAAGTCTAGAATTCAAATCATATTTTGTCTTCCCATCAATGTTCAACAAAGTGCCCAATATATTATCAGTAATATTTTTTAAAATATGCATGTAATCTAGACAATGACGTATCTCAAGTGTACTCCAATACGGTAATTGAAAAAAATGCTTAAATTCTTCCAATTGTACGGAAGAGAAGTTTCATATCGGCTTCTTTTTTTTGGAAGCTTTCCAAAAATCACATTATCATATCATTTTAGTAGCTCTAATATGTCACTCCCTGATAGGATCTTTGGAGAAAGTCGAGTTTCAATTGTTCCATCAAAAGACTTTTTATCTTTTCTCCATCTATGATTTGAATCCAAAAAAAGTCTGGAGCCCATGTAACACATCTTAGACCCATTCTTCAACCGACAATACCATATATCTTTATGAAAACATGGACAAGCAAGCTTACCCTTTGTGCTCTAACCTGAGAGGTTAACATAAGCTGGAAAATCATTTATCATCAACAACACAGCAGAGTGCATGTTAAAGTTGCACTTACTATAGGCATCATAAGTTCAAACCCCAACTTCCCATAAAATTTTTAACTCATCAATCAAAGGTTGCAAATATACATTTATATCATTCCCAGGTTGTCCTGGACCAGGAATAATCAATGATATAATAAAATTAGGAGTTTTGATGCATAACCATGGTGGCATATTATATGGAACTAAAACAACTAGCCACACACTATAACTTGTTCTCATAAGACCAAAAGGATTAAACACATCACTTGCTAAGCAAGGCCTAACATTTCGTGCATCAGATGAAAATTCTAGATGTTTTTCATCAAATGACTTCCAAGCAAAGGCAGCAGCTGGATGTCGCAAATTTCCATCATCGTAACGCTTTTATTTATGCCATCTCATATCCTCAGCCATTCTAGAACACATATATAATCTCTGAAGTCTAAGTATCAAAGGAAAGTGACGAAGAATCTTGTTTGGTATATTTTTACTCTTTCTTGACAAAATGTTACTTTCTAAATTATTGTTTATCTTGCTTGATTGCCACCTAGACATACCATAAGTTGGGCAACTCTCAAAATCTGCAAACTTGCCACGATAGAGAATGCAATCATTCAAACAAGCATTAATCTTCTTACACTCCATTCCAAGCTCTCATATGTAGTTGTTGACTTCATAAAAACTACTTGGTAGTTTTTCACTACAAGGAATTGCTCTTTTAAAACATTAAGTAATTCAATAAAAGACCGATTAGTCCATCCTTAATTAGATTTAAGTGCAAGTAACCTAACCATAAATTGAAATTTTGAAAATTCTTTGCAATTGGGATATAGTTCGTGTTCAGCATCATTTAATAAATTATATAAAAAAATTTAGCTTCTTCATTGGGTTCTTCATGATCTTGTTCTTGTCCAATCTCATTCTTGTTATTAAAATCAGTATTTAAATCATATAGTAGATCATGCATATCATCATGCTCTAAAATCTCTTCTTCATCCTCTTTATAAACATCATCATCACTAACACCAGTTGGGCTAATGTAATAATCCTCTCCATGACTCGACCACCATCTATATGTCCTTATAATTCCATTCAAAATAAGATGCACAAAGACAATCTCTCGGGTGTAAAATTTACAATTTCCACATTTATAACAAGGACAACAAATATTGTTTCCTCTAGCAGTATGAGTAAAGGCAAAATCAAGAAATGAATTCACTCCGTTGATGTAAGCAGGTTGTCTTCGATCGCTGATATCCATCCAACTCTTATCCATAGCGCTATACATAAAAAAAGAAAAACAATATCATCAACATAAATAAACTTGAAGAAATATAATATAAAATTGATTACATTGGGGTTTTAGGATTTCAAGTATCGTCTATCTTCTCTCTTATCTTGTCAGCTGAAGTAATTTTATAATTGTAAAGATGTTTGATTATGATTGGTAATGGATTTAGTAAAGGGTATATGATTATACATTATGCAATTATGCATCTATTAGATTCTAGGTGTCTTCTTTCACGTGCTTTCCATTTATTTACATCATTCATCATTGAATCCTCCTTTTAACATAAAGATTGAATTTTTCTGCCGACCAGTTAAGTAGCAATTAATTAAGAGAAAATTGTGAATTTAACTTCAATTTAGAGTTCTAAATTAGATGGAGAGAATGACTTTTTATTATTGGTAATGGTTTGAGCATTTTGCATTGTTTTTTTATTGTGGGGTTTAAGAGTTGTGTCAAAAAAATATTTAAATTGGTTGGTTGTACATCATTTCAAAGGATTTTTTTTAATAGATTTTACATTTTTTATCATGCCCACGCTACTTAATTTGGGTTAGAGGTCCACGACAAATTAAAGAAACAAATAATTTTTTAGCATTAAAAGATTGTATGCAGTTATATTAGAGAATTTTTTTAGCTCCAGTTTACAGTTATTTACTTTAGTACGGGGGCGATTTAGCTAGAAAATTATTGAAATTTTGAAAAAATATAATGATGTATTGATGAATTTTTACATGCACTATTTTTCCCTCTTTTTTGTGAACTTCATCTTTTAATCTTTGTAAATTTCAATTGATTTTCACCCCTCTTTGGTATTGATCAACTTTTTCACTCCTCTTTCAATATTGTTATGAGAAACACTATTATAACTGTGGGAAAAAACTAAGTTTTGTTTTTTTTTTCATTCAGCGGACTCAAATATTTGAGTTTTTTCATTCAGTGGCTGTGTTCTTAAACTTTGGGTTTATTGTTCTTAAAGTTGATTGTTCTATATTCAGGCTTTAGTTGATAGGCAAGTAGAAATTTATCATTGTTTTTATCATATGCAGTTAATCATATACATGTAATCGAGATTTGTCAAGTTGAGCTAATTATGGGATATTATTGCATTATAAGTTGTTGCTGTTGGAGTAAAGTTGGCTCCTCTTAGCCAACATTACTCACAGTCATAGGCATGAATGTATTATTAATTAATGGTTTAAATATGCAGTGAGAGTAATTAATCTTTACTCATTCATAGACATGAAAGTATTATAACTAAAGTTTTTAAAGCTCTCTAGGTTGAATTTTGATGTTTTGGTCGGCCATATTTTTAAGCTTTGGGTTGATTGTTCTTAAAGTTTATTGTTCTCTGTTCTATTCCAGATTTTTAGGTTTCGTTTTAGCATTTTAGGTAGTTCTGCGGAGATTTTCTCTTCAAATTTGTTATGCTCCAAATCCTCAATAGATATATCTCCCTCTCCCTTAACTCCTCATGTTACATCTTTTTACATTCAGCAAGTGTTAAATGCTACAAGTTATGAGTTCATTTTTAGTAACTTAAAAAAACAAACATTTTTTGGGGCTTCTGTACATGTTTTTTTAGGAAATGAAGACATGTTATGAGAGATTAGGTTAAATTAAAATATAAAGTTACGAGCATGGCCTCCTCAATAAAATGTTTTGATCAAACTGATCAAATGATTAATGTTTCTCTACCAAGAGCATTGTAAGTAGTTGTCCCTTATCTATATAGCAACCATGATTTTGAAGTGTTTTATAGGCCTTGGAATTGTAGGATGCAAACAGAGGAGAACAATAAAGAGAAGGAAAACATCATAACCTAAGGTTTCATTGCATAATTCAAAATCAAAAGAAACTATATAAATTTTTTATTTGATCAGATCAGTTTTGGTGGCTCCAAAGTGCATTGAAAGTAACGGAATCAAAAAATATGTAGCTTGAGAAAGACAGAAATAAACAGAGTAAATAAATAAGACTCGATTTTAGTTCTATGTTAAACAACATCGATGAAAGTCAAGCTAAGTAGTGCTGATAATGTCAAAATTCAGAGTAAAGGGTTTTTGGTAGGAAAAAGGAATAACAACAACACTCGAGCCTTCTTCCCACTACAGTGGGGATGGGTATATCAATCATGTGTTGCCATTACGCCCTATTTTTAGTCATAATCACACTAATGTCTAAGTACATCATGTCTTTCCTTATAGTAATTGATTTGATATGGCCAAAAAATTAACATTGCATTGCATGAAAAAGACTGGAAAATATCACCTCATATTATATTCATGATGTGGTGGCAATTATATAGGGCACTAAGATAATACCAATAACGGAACCAATCAAAGCAACATTTCATTCGTTCAAACAACACACTTTAATTTTCCTCATGCACATTGATTCTCAATTTACCCTCATTTTATTGCTGATGCTCTAATACTATGAGTTTTTTTGTTATAGTTATATTGAATACATAATACATTCCAATAAAAAATAGAAGAAAGAAATTGACCTTGTAGGCTTGAAGTGGAGAAATGTTAAACCTGGAGAAGTGGAGATATGCTATTCTGATCCTCTGAATCTATAAAAAGCCAAATAGAAAAAGGAAATGTAGGTGAAAATCAATAAATAACTAGAGAAGCAAATCAGATGAGAAGAGATTAGGGTTGCTGAACTTACTGCTACTCGGTTGATCCTCAAACCTCAAGGAAATGGTCTAAATTGAAATGGAGATCTAGTCCTCTGGAGAACTGGAGAAGCAAATTTAGGAAAAACCTATCTAAGTGCCATGGAAGAGAATAGCGCTCAGATAAATTGAAATGGAAATATGGAATCACAGAATAACCTGACCTAGTCACCGTGAAAGTGAAGCGAAGAGGCAGAGTTGGAGAAGACCATTGACGAGATTAGGGTGTGTCGTCGCTTGGTATGATTAGGGCTTATCATAGTCCTCTGGAAGATATTAGGGCGTGCAGTCGTCATCCCAAATGAAGCGGAGATTTGCGATTAGGGCATCGAGGGATGAGAAGAGATTAGGGCGTCGGGGGGACTGATCGTAATTAGCAGGGAAGGGGGATTTGTCGGGAGGATGGCATGCCGAATCGGGAATGAAGTAAAGAACTAGCAGAGCCTTTGTCATTTTTTTGGAAAATCTAATAAACCCACTGTAGATCGAGATCGTGGAATAAAAATGGTTTTTGAGGAACGATAGTTTTTTGTAAGGATTAATACGGGTGGAGGAGACGCTCCACGAGATGATCGTGGAATAAGAGGGTTTTTGGAATTAGGTTAACATTTATTTAATGTAAATCCTAATACAACAACATTTATTTTTACTTAGTGGTTAATGAAAATAATAAAATAAACAAATAAACAAATAATTTTTGAAGCAATATATTTGGATGCTCAGCGGTTTAGGAATTATTAAAGCATTACTTACTAACTAACAATCATTTGGCTAGGCAGGCTAATGAAACAAATATATTCGTCAAACAAACTTGTTGAGAGGTACGAAACACTAGGGGGGTGAAAATTATATAAATGTCCATGACAAAAAACATAAAGTTCACAAACAAACTCATCACTAAAGTTCATTCTTTAGTGAAAAAAAATTAAGTTCACAAAAAAAATATAAATTAAAGACTGGTGAAATCGTGGTGGCTGCCCAGTACTCCCCAACACAATCAAACTCCACAAAAAAAAACATAAAGTTCACTTGCTCGACCGGCAAAATCGTGGTGGGTGTCCAGTACTCCCCAACGCAATCAAACTCCACAAAAAAAACATAAAGTTCATTCTTTAGTGTTAAATTTTTTTATTTTGCCATTAACGACTGAGCTACTGAAAATGTGTTTTTAGTGATTAAACTTTTACTTCGTTACTAAATATATGCTTTTAGTGACAAAAGTTTACTTCTTCACTAAAGTAATATTTTTAGTGATTAAACTTTAGATTCATCAATAAAGATGTGCTTACAGTGAAAAAACATTTTTTGTCACTAATTACTCATCACTAAAGTTTATCGTCAGTGATTAAATTTTATTTTATCACTAAAGTTCATTCTTTAGTGAAAAAATTTTTATTCTGTCACTAATATTTGGTATTTAGTGACTATATTTTTACTCCGTTACTAAAGATATGTCTTTAGAGACTAAATTTTTATTTCGTCACTAAAGATGTGTCTTTAGTGACTAATTGTTACTTCGTCATTAAAGATGTGTCTTTAGTGACTAACAATTTGCTTTGTCACTTAAGATGTGTCTTCAGTGACGAAAAAAATTTTGTCACTAATTTTTCGTCACTAAAAGCATTTATTCTTGTAGTGATAAAATGTGTTTGTATATGGATCCACCATAGGAGGCAACATGTGACGGTCATGTAGTATGGGATGCATAACCATCATCACATGGGTGCCTATTAGCACGTTTTTTTCTTATTGCATGCGATGTTATGTAGTATGGGATGCATAACATTTCATGTTTACGACACTCATGCATGCATTAAGGCCTTTTTAGAATGCATAGCACTGCATACATAGCATATCATCGCATAAGCACGCGTGCTAAGTTAAGGTTTACATGATGACACATGTACACACATGATTTTAAATAAGAATGAAGAATTCTTGCATTCATATCATAGGCACATGAGTAAATAGTATGAGAGGATGTCATCCTAGGTAGAATATAGCATCATAATAAAATCCCAGAGCAAGTTGCAGCACAAGCAAGTGTCTTTAAGTATAGTCTGAACTAGTTGAGTGGCTTAGTTATAAGCTAGGATTTTGATGAGTTGTTTGTTGCCTTTTAGAATGCCGCCAAAGTGTCATTCGACGAGGTCGACTCCCCAGTTAGAGGGTGAGTCATCAGGTGTGCAAAGTGAGGCATAGATCGAGAGTTTGCGTCAGGGCAATGAAGCTCTATCGAGGCACTTAGTTGCGATACAGTTGCAGATTCAGTCATTTTTGTCTGCCGCTCCTGCGTAGCAACCCGTAGAGCAAGATTCTGCCATAGGTCAGGCCGTACCTGCTGATCCTGCTCCTCTGGTGCCCCCAGTGATGTACTTCTGGATATGAACCTTATAACGTATTTCTAGCGATTGAGACCTCCCACTTATGATGGGAGTGCTGATTTCATGGTTTTGGATGATAGAGCAGTCCACGACTTGCAAGCTAGCCACCTTGGAGAGGATTGCCGATTTTTGGGTTAACAAAATCCTCGCACTTTTTTATGCTTGCAAGAAACTTCAAACAAGTATAGGTAACCAAATAAATTGCAACCTGCCCCAAGTAGAAAAATGAAAGACAGAGGGAAAGATATAGAACCTGATGTCTCTCCTTAGATAAGTCTGTAAGCATATTTTTCTCTTGCAAAGGAAGATATTGTAAGAGGAGAAAGGCACATTTTGTGTGTACCTGAGTTGTTCTTGTAAAGTGAAGAAGACTTGTGAATGCCTTCTACTGAGCTGTACAAAACAAAGGTGAGAAGAATAGTAGCTAGCAAATACCTGAAGAAAGCTTGAAGCACCTACTAATCTCTGTAATTAAGAAGGTTAAGAAGCAAATATGAAAGAAAAAATGATTTGCATGTACCTGAGAGGAACTTGCAAGCATCTGCTAATCTCTACAAAAACAAGAGTAAGAAGATGATATGAAAGAAAATTGATTTGTAATTACCCGGGGGAACTTGCAAGCATCTATTAATCTCTGCAAAAAGAAGAGTAAGATGCAGATATGAAAGAAAAAATGATTTGCAAGTACCTGGGGGAACTTGCAAGCATCTGCTAATCTCTACAAAAAGAAGAGTAAGAAGCAGATATAAAAGAAAAATGATTTGCAAGAACCTGAGGGGAATTTGCAAGCATCTGCTAATCTTTGCAAAAAGAAGAGTAAGAAGTAGATATGAAAGAAAAATGATTTGTAAGTACCTGGGTGGAACTTGCAAGCATCTGCTAATCTCTGCAAAAAGAAGAGTAAGAAGTAGATATGAAAGAAAAATGATTTGCAAGTACCTGAGGGGAACTTGCAAGCATCTGCTAATATTTGCAAAAATAAGATTAAGAAGCAGATATGAAAGAAAACTTATTTGCAAGTACCTAAGGAGAACTTGCAAGCATCTGTTAATCTTTGCAAAAATAAGAGTAAGAAGCATATATGAAAGAAAAAGTGATTTGCAAGTACCTGAGAGGAAACTTGCAAGCAACTGCTAATCTCTGCAAAAAAGGAGTAAGAAGCAGATATGAAGGAAATGCAAAGCTATGATACCTGCTAAATATTGAGGTGGTAATTATGATTTAATTGGACAGCAAGAAGAATATCCAACAAATTCAGCTATCAACAGAGTAAAAAATGTGCAGAATTGAGTAGAAATCAAGCCATGACCATAATCTTCTTGCTCAGCAAGATACAATATCCATAATATGAAATCCAAATTATCCAGGTGAAAAACACTTTAACTAGACCGTATGGTTTGTAGTCAAAGAGAACCAGATTCTTTTATTGAATAATCGGTGCCAAGAATATTAATACCCATAGTGGATGTACTGCCAGCAGATAGAGCTTTATGGAGGCCAAGTATATAAAGCGAGCATAAGCAAGAAATATAACACCCATAAATACTTCGGAGAGATATAATTTAACCCGTTAACTTGAAGAAAAGGAAATTTGAAAGAGATCTACACCTAAAGATTATCAATTAGGCCAGGTGCGCTAAAAGGTCTAAAGCATTGCTTGCCATAAAAGGTCATCAAAAGTGTAGACTACCAAGGGTGGATTAACCGCGCTCCCCCGAAAGGGCACAAAAGAGAAAATGCAAAACTCCTAAGAAGGAACGATGGACACACTGCTCTCATGCCTGCGGGATACAGGCTATGTTGATCACTTAGGCCAGGTGCGCCAAGTAGTCTATAGCATTGCTCGCCGTAAGATATCAGTGATGTTGTGGGTCCCCGGAAGGCACGAGTTGAGAGTACCTTGGAGTGTTCGACCATTACAGTTGTGAGATGATCATAAAGATAAGGCTACACTTGAACGCCATTGCTTGTCAAGAAACAATCATCTTAGCTATATTGTATCCCTAACGGAGCACAGTAGAGCTAACATATGGGACCTCCCTTGATGCATGCTTTTGTTAGATACTAGCTAGGATCCGAAGCCAGAAGTCTGCCTGCACATATTGGACGGCTCCCACTACACATATGCGAACACTGCACGCTATATGTTGTCATGGTGGTATTACGCCAGAGACTAACTTATGGGGGGACAAGCAAGACTCGGTGATATCTCGTCGGTTCAGCGATCCCTTTGGCAAAGAGAAAATAAAGGAGGAGGCACTCCAAAAATGGAAATGTGTCAGTACGGGATCTCTAGCGTAAATATTTATTGAAATGAATGAAAGAGAACTTAGAAAATGGTTAGAACATATGTAATAGAAATGTTCAATATGGAGAACAAAATTGCTCGGGCATGATCGCAAAGAGCTTTTGGAACTTTCTCACGTCCATCTTCACCTCAAAATAGATTTCAAAGGGTGCCTACGTCATTCGCATCAATGGTCTTACCGTCAATGAAATTAAGATTATTGTTGATTTGGCTCACTCCCTTTAAGCCGGAAGGAATTTATGCTACTTCTTTTCCCTTCAAAGTGGACGGATCAGAGTGGTCATTCTTCTTGAATAAGTCATGCAATTTGCCCTGCCTCAACATCTTATCCACCAGTTGACGAAGCGCTCGATAGTTTTCAGTTGAATGCCCTTTCTCTTTGTGGAATTTGCAATAGGGATCCCAGTCCTTGAATCTTTGATCAGTGGGTTAGTACGATCTCTTATTACCTACCTTGCCTTTCATCACGTGGATTACTTCCAACATAACTTGGTATAGTTCAAGTTCTAGCAAGTTGCCACTGTATTGCTGGTAAGCTGAAGCTGCTAGCAGAGCTGGTGCCGGATAAGCGGGAGGAACCAATGATTGTGATATTTGACTTTGGAAGTGATCTTGGCCTGGGAAGAGGCGTTATGACATCGAAAATTTCTTCCCTTCCTTGTTCGCGATTGAAAATCCTTCTGAGGAGACATGGGAGGTTACCCGTATTAAGAAGAAGGATTTTATCTATCATAAGCCTGGAGATGTAGTGGGGATTACTCTTTTCACCTCGTATGTTGAAGTTGGCAAGACTAATCATCTCCTGATATGTCCTCGACACCCGGAAGTTAACCTCGAATTTTAGTGGCCCTTCTCTTAAACCACTTATCAGAGCGACTCAGTACATTTCTGGATCAACGTTTTCAATGTCAATAATCTCTCTTTGAAAACGAACTACAAAATAAGGCCAAGTCACATTCTCTTGCTGCCTGATCTCAAAGATGGCTTTCAGCCCACTCTTCCTCTTGGTAGAAGTAGAAAACCTGAGTAGAAGCTCTCTTAGTAGATCAGCAAAGGAAGCGACGGATTGAGGGCACTGTCCATAGAACCACTCTCTTGCTATTCCATTAAAGGACGTTACGAAGAGCTTGCATATGATAACATCTGTACGAGTATTGAGGGTGACGGCTGACTCAAAAGCTTGTAAGTGTGCAACTGGGTCAGACTCCCCAGTATAAGTTGGTAATCGCGGCTCTCTGAAGTGATCTAGAGTTGGTTCTTGTCGGATGTTATCTGTAAATGGTGATGGCTCTCCCTGTTCTCCTGGAACAAATGGGAATGGAAAAAATGGAGCTTGAGTTGCAGTTTAAAAATGAGCGGATGGTAGAAAGGAAAAGATGCTTTGGGAGGAGCATCTTCGGGAGCTGAAGGGTATGGATGACTTCCCCAAAAATACAAAAATCTTGCGGGACATCCTCGGGCAGCATCCCGGAAGAAGTTTTGGCGAGCTTTGAATTCGTCATTTTAAGATCGCAAAGGAGCGGCGGTCTGCCGTGGTTTATAGGTTGGTGGGTAAATAGGAGGATAGACCGACAGATAAGTTGGAGGATAAGTTTGTGCATTCTCCAATGCTGGTGTTGGATTGACTAGAGGAACTAGTACTGCTGCGGATTGCACCTCTAATCACTATGTGATAGCAGCTAGACTACGGTTGATTACCTGGAATTGCTGGGCAGTTTCCTGACGTGATTGCTCCAAGACATCCCAGAGAGGATCTTCACTAGGACTTGAAGGTGCACAGTTCTCGGCAGAATGATGGTCTGACATGGGTAATCGTTGATTTTCACCATCAGTTAAAAATATGAAGGTCGCATGTTAACTGTTGATGCGGAAAATGACTCTGCATGCTCGAGAGTGGAGCATGTTCGATCCGAGTTGTGGGAATAATGAGAGATTGATGAGGAACTATCGAGCAGCCGGTTACTTTAATGGTTAGGGATTAGCAGCAGAGGCCGAGAGAAGGGTGAAGGGAATAAGAGAGGCCGATTACAGCGGCAACAAAAGAGTTCACCCGCCGTGACTTAAATGCCAGTCCTGCGAAGGGATTTCCTATGATTATGAATCAATATTGCAGCTTGAGTTAGTTTCTTTACATGGAAAAATATAAAGGGGTATAAGGGGAAGCTGGCGGCTAGAAGAGAGAAGATTGCCAGAGGCCGGGCGGATTGATCAGATAGGTCGGCAGACCACACAGAATGCAAATCCTGTATCTCGCTGCCATAAGTTAAGTGGATTGCACAATCAGACGGGATGAATGCTGAGTTTGTTGGGACAAGCTTCCTGAGGAGCCAAGCTCGGGGACTAAACCCCAAGGCTTAGCCGCTGAAGCTGCACGGTTAGGAAATTATAGTCGCAGGCTTTGATGCGATTGCTGTCCCTGTGGGTCGTTCTTTTCAAATGAGAGGTATGGGCGGCTATTTATAGGCTTGAGGAGGAATCTTCCAGCACTAGGATTGATGACGTCACCCCGATGATATGGGTGAGCTGCGATCGAGTTCGCGACATACTGTGGACTGAAGAGTAGCTCGCTTACTGTTGGGAGAAGCCGGAGCTTCTATCGGACTGCGCAAAGTATCTTCATCTGCAACTGGATGAGGCATGTCCACCATCTTCTGGTGGACTGGTGATGAGTCCCATTTATATAGGGTTTTGCGGGCTCATCTGGGCTGGTTTTCTTGTCTTTGCACACCACTTTTGCACTATTTTCTCTGTTATTTCCCTCCTTATGCGCTTCATGGATTGTGTGCTTTTCTCTCCCTTTCTTGCGCAATTGCGCATTTTATTATTGGGGGTATACACGTGGTGCTCCCCGAGGCTTGCTCCGGTGGCTTTTACAACATTTCTGGTTTGCTGGAGGGTCCTCCATTGCTTAGTTCTCCTTGCTCGCATGTGGTCTGTTTTTCCCATTTCAGAGTTATGATTTGAGGAAAACACACGACCGTGCATTTTCTTGGCGTATGGTTATTTTTGGTCGTGCGTTTTCCACAAGTTATTCTAGAAAATTCACCAGCCCGTGGGAATGCTTCATGCACGGTTTCATCGAAATCGTGCGCGAAGGAAACACACGGTTGGCCTGTGGACTTCTTGTTTTTCCTGTGGTTTGAACTTACAGTGGTTACCCGTGCGAATTGCTTCACATACGGGCGGATCACCCGTGTGCGAAGGAAATGCACGGGTCAACGCTTCTTCCTCGCAAGCTTTTCCGTAAATATCGTACGGTTAACGCACGGTCGTGCGCCGAACCGTACGAGACCATTTTTTGATAATTTTTCTATTTAAGTTGCTGATTCTTCCATGGCCGAGGAGATTCCATCCGACCTGCCTTTTTTGCTCCTTAGAGTGGGAAAGCAACTCTCCAGCCCCTTTTTTCTCTCCCCTCCAGGGGAAGCTCTTCCGGCCACCATTTCTCCTCCGAAAGCTTGCAAAAGCTCCGTATCCGACCAACTTCATCTTCTCTGCCCTCCAAGCTACCATTCGAGCTACTTGTTGATGTACTTGAGAAGCCCTCCATTCAGATCTGACTAGACAACCACGAAGAGGACGGGTTAGAAGAAGGAAGTGACAGCCCTTCTGGATCCCAGACGCCTTCTGAAGACCGAGCTAGGACGAGGATTGACAACCTTCGCTTCTGGCCGAGAACCTTGGAGAGCCTTCGTGCGCTCGTTTGTATTTCTTAACTTTTACTAAACTTGCCATGTTCTGAACCTGTGCTAGTAACTTGTAACTAGATAGCATTGCTGCTTGAGTTTCATCTGAGTTTGTTAATAATGCTTTAATCTTTTGTTGTGTTTGAGCCATTCTAGCCTTTGCTAGAAGTGAGCGCTTAGAAGAGGTGTTTTCGACTCTTATTAGTTCTTTCGCTTTCGCTATTACTCTTCAGAGTGATTCTTCCAGGTGATGTGGTGAAGACGACCCGCGCTAGTTCTTTATTATTTTAACGTAGGATATCCAAATCAATCACCTCCTTGTTCACTTAGCACTTGCACTCATTTCTCTAAATGCTAAAACCCATGCTCCCTACTTGCGCTCGGTGAGAGATCGATACTCGGGGATGCCTCTCCTCATTATTATGACTTGGCCATGAACGGTAGTCTTACCGTTAGCGCATCAAGTTTTTGTCACTGTTGCCGGGGAGCGCAACCGTTGCGTGTGGTTTTTGCTTTTTTGTGAAAAGTCTGTAGGTGTTCAAGTGCGTTTTAATTTCTTTTTGTTTTTTTTTTGAGTCCATGTTAGATCTGAACCCTGCTAAAAGGGTTGAAGATTTAGGAGTCGACGCTGAGACTGTAAGAGCTAGAAGAGCTCGGTTGCGCACTGTTGCTGCAGAAGAGAGAATGGACAATCCTGTTCATGGTGGAAATGGTCAGTGAGATAGAGTGGTTGATGCCCACGAGGTGGTCCAACCTTGAGTAAGGACGATGAGGTATTTCACTACCCTTACGGCGGGGAGTGTTTATCCTGGGTTTTGGCCAGCTATCGCCAACCACCACTTTGAGATCAAGCCGACAATCCTAAATATGATTAGGAACAACACCCAATATTCCGGGCTGCCGAGCGAGGATCCTCAGCTTCATCTAGCTGAATTTTTTGAAATATGCGGGACCTTCCGTTATGTGGGGATAGTTGATGAAATTGTGAAATTAAAGTTGTTCCCTTTCTAGTTGCGGGATAGGGCAAAGACTTGGCTACATACAATCGCTCCAGGAACTGCAATAACTTCGGAAGCCTTGTCTTCCTTATGTTTGGCTAAATTTGATCCTGTCGATAATATTGTTAACGCACGCAGGAAGATAGCCATGTTTAGACAACAGGATCAAGAGACCCTTTACGAGGCATGGGAGAGGTTTGGCAATTTGCAGCGCCGGTGCCCGCAATACAGTTGTGAGCCCTGGAATTTGGTAGAGATATTTTATTTCGTCGATAAACCCAATATCCGGGCAATGATTGATGCTGCTGCAGGGGGGACGATTATGAATTTGGCCCTCGAGGAAGCGCTGAGGCTTCTAAGAGATACGGCCTCCCACAACACTTATTAGACCGCTGGGAGGAACACCTCAAGAGGGGTGAGAAATTTGTTCATTGTGAATGTCGTGGCGCAACACGCTGAACCTTGCCAACCTTCTTTAGAAGGAAAAATGATGCTGATAAGATCTACCCCGCCGCCAGCGCCCGTGCTGAACATCTCGTGCCAGTTTGTGGAAACCTCGAGCACAAAACATATGAGTGCACTGCGGGAGAGCATGCTACTGATCCGTCAGGTATGATTTTTGAAGAACATGTTAATTTTATTAATAATCAAAACCGCACCGCTCCTTATAATAATGCTTATAAGCCGAATGCGAGAAATTACCCGAATTTCTCATGGAATCAAAATGCTCCTGGTCAAAGATGGCAAGGAGGCCAGCATCAATTTGATGCTCAAGCTTCTGGTAGTCAACCGCAACCACCTCAAGCGGGTTACAATAAGAACATGAAAGGGACGCGCAAAAGTGCTTTAGAAGAAATGATGGAAAAGTGATGCGCGTAAAATACGGCAAGTGTACCGGTCGCACAAGTAATAAAGTTGGGAATAAATCCCTGGATGTCGGTCTCTTGAGGAATGCAATTAGCGTCGAACGATTTAGACTCTAAAACTATTGTTATGAGAGTTAATTGAAATAAACAGAAAAAGAAGGGGCTTTGGTTGGTGGTCTTACGACCGATTACACTAATGTAAACTATGCGGGTCGCAATCACCGCTTCTCAAGGCGAGATGGATGTAGCGGCCGCGATGCCGTACTTCGGTTGGTGAGTGGACGGAAGTCTAGCGAGTGAGGTGATTAGTGCGGAGTGAAATTGAGTGAAACGAACATGTGGAGTGGAGCGAGATGGAGCGAGGCACATCAAAGAATAATTCTCATAAGCAAGATGAAACACAAACGATCAAATTAACACTAGAAATTGATGTTCATAACATGCATAAACATTCCATGCAACAAGAAAAGATAGAAAATGCAAAACCACGAGATTGAAGATCCACCGCGGTTGTTGGACAGAGGTGCGGGTTGTCAATCAGCTTCCAAGCGCAGTCCGAGGAGGGCTTCCGGTACCACCGAGCTGTCACCTCGAGGGCCTGTAATTCCGTTCTCTAGGTATGCTTCGTCTTCTTCCTTGGTGGAAAGCTCAGAGAAGAATGCTTCAATGGCCGGGAGGATCACCGGAGGATGCAGAATGCTTCGGAATCGCCAGAGAAGGTCCTCCCGATGGTAGGGATGAAGGTGGAGGCGAATGGAACTGCTGGAGGGCGAAACGGCGGACTGGCGGAGGTTTCGTAACAACGTCCGTTGCCCTAATTGGTGGAACTGGGCGTTTTATAGCTTGCAGAATAAATAGGGCGCACGACCAGTGGTCGTGCGCGACCAAGGTCAGCGCCCGTGCGCGAGCAACCTGTAGACCTGCATAAGAAAATCAATGGTCGCGCACGATCAGCAGCGCACGATCAGTGATCGTGCGAGGCAATGCTGATGATCGTGCGGAAATAGCCAGGCAGAACTTTGTAAAATGGTTATGACTGTGCACGATCGGCGGCGCACGAGCAGTGGTCGTGCGCGGTATGGCAAGTGATCGTGCGGAAGGTTCAAGACAGGGATTTCACAAATGAGTCCGGGCTGCGCACGATCAGTGATCGTGCGCCAGGAGGTCGATGGTCGTGCGTGGGTAAAGACGTACGACCACTGACTCCTTTGCCAATAATAGTGAAACACCTATCCTGAATGCCCTCACGATCCCCAAACCTGCAGGAAAACTGCACGGGACATCGATCGCGCCAGCCGCAGCACACAATAATAATCATAGCAAGAATGCAAATGCACACAAGCACAGAAATGGGCTAAAAAGGTGCACAGGGCGTGGAATGTCGTAGCTAACCAAATGGAGTACTAATGGCGCTAAAAGATAGTGCAAAGCTGAGGAAAAAGGCCTAGATGAGTCCAAAATAAGGTATAAAATAGGGACTCATCACACCCCCAGACTTAACCATTTGCACGTCCCGGGCAAATAATCACCTTGTGGACTCAAAAATGGCTAGCTGACGTAGTAATTTCAAAATATAGTAGGACGAGAAATCGAGAAACACAAGTGCATAGAAAATATAATAGAAGGTGTTTTTAATCATGCTATGTAATTTATAATTTTCGATAAACGTAAATAAATACTGTCACTACTCAAAGGTTGAATTTCCGGAGAATCGCGCGGTCATGTGTAAGAAGAAAATAGGCAAGTCGGATGGTGGAGCATTGCCAAAGAGCGGGGCTCGTGATCACCTCCAAAGGAATCGACCAATGTCGGGGACCATATGCTTGCCCGTTCACACTTTCTCTACGATGCTAGTTCGACTCGAGCATAAATCCGTAGGACTTTAGGTGAAGAGTTGGGGCTTGGGTGTAGACGTAGGTATGGATAAAAAAGATGAAAACGAAGGCTACGCACAACCCAACGGAGCTCGCACAATTACAGATTTCCCACTAGCAAAATGAATGTGAGTGCACCACACCCCCAGACCTGGTTTTTACAACATGGGTGTGTGCACCGCCTACCCCAAAACAGATTTCTCAAAAACAGATTTTCATTTATACTTTTTATTTTCTCTTTTTCGTTTCTTTTTTCACAAATTTTTTTTTTGCTTTTATAAATTTTTCTTTTTCAAATTCTTGAATTTCAGCAAATATAACAAGATGGCAAATCCACATTTTTCACAAAACCACTTCCCACATCAACAACCCAACGAGAAAATGCTTGGAACTAGAGCTCGACGCGGGTGTGCGACTAGGATTGGCTTGAGGCATTGGTGAATTGAGTGTGGAGCTGAAACAAAAGGAAGGTAGGCTCAACGGGGCTAGCGAGGGCTATGTTAGGACGGGTGCAAGGCTCAACCGGGCCAAAGTGATGGCCTATGTCACGGTCACGCTCGACTAACCGTGCACCAATGCTTCGAAAGTAGCCTGGGGCAAGTTCTTAGTCACCGAGAAAAGTGATCCGTCCTCCCGACTCGAGCAATACAAAGCTAGCGACGCCTACAAACATTCCTACGCTACCGAGTGATTACTCCGGATTCATAGATTTGAGTAGGACAGACAGTATTTACGAGTGTAGAAAAAAATATAAATTGCAAGCATAAAGAAAAACTAAATCTATACAATTTCTACACAACGTGAGCACTCGATTAGGAGCACTGCACGAGTTTCGAACTACTCTAAATCAAAATCCTACGTCAGCACCACCATCTTAAAGTTTACACGAAATAATACATCAACTCGAGCCGCACGTGTGGTCAAGTGCGCGTTCATGTGGGTGCCAAAGTGTGTGCAGCAGGAGTCTAAAACAATGAAGCAAAAAGGAAAACTACTGGCTTGCGAAATTAAATGTGCTCGTGGAGTGCATAAGCGGCTCTTCCCCCCAGACTTGAATGAAAACATAAGCAAGTAAAATAGACATTCAACCAAGGAATTAAATCTGAAGCGAGAGAGAGTACCTATGCTCTAAAGAGGTGAGCATGCCAGAAGATTGCGTGATGATTCGCGGGAGTTGCTGCTTCGCACAAAAGATAAGCTGAACCTGCGAATTAGGCTGAACAACAGAAAATACAAAAAAAATAGAAAACATAAAATAAAAAGCATAAACGAGGGGACCAAATGGTCCAAGCTTGGGTTGTCTCCCGAATAGCCCTTTTGTTTACCGTCCTTAAGGTGGACCAAATACCTGTATTAGCAGTTGTATATAGTGTTTTTGCCGCAAAATAAAAGCTACAAAATAGAGAGCGAAATAAGGTCCCAAAGCAACTAGGAAAATAAGCAGGAAAAGCGAGGCAGAGCGGCAAAGAAGCAATCAGCTATATATCGATTTGTGGTCAGTCTTTCCGGTGGAGAGCGAAGGAGAAGCAGAATTTTTCATAGCATCTTGAGAAGGGGATTTCCCCTTGCTCAGATGGTGCGTGTCTTCGCGCCGGAAGGAAGAATAATTCTTATCGCGCAAGCGCTTGGCCTCCTTCAGCTTCTCAACCGATGGAGACTTCCAAGGAGTGGATTCCACAGTTTTCCCAGATTTTATGATCAATGGCGTCATTTCCGGCACCGCGACGGCGATCGGATCAGCCCAAGCGACAGAATGCTTAGCATAGTCATGAATATTATTACAAGAATAAATGTTTAGGGATTTCTCCCGCATGGAACTAGGAATGTCATGCTCAACAACAGCATCGGTGGGAAATGGCACGGTCGCCGTGTCTTTGGTGCACTCGAACATCTTCGTGGTCAATAAGTCATTCTTCTCATCAGTCGTCTCGGTCAATCCTCCCTTTGTTTTCTCATCCGTAAGGGTTGCCTTCAAAGCTTGGATTCCAGAATCTTCCTTGAAATCTGCACTACTCAGAAAAACAACGTTTTAAACAAGAGAGGGGTGTACGGAAGTGTCATCGAGGGCAAAATCATCGTCCGGCCAGGTGACGCGTCCTTTGGAAAAATCCAGGGATGCGCCACTTGCCGTCAGGAATGGGACACCAAGTATCGGAATGGAGTCATTTTCTTTTGGTCCCATGACCTAAAAATCAGTGGTAAAATGTTTGCCTTTAACCACGATCTCAACTTCCCTCACACCACCTTAAGTATCAACCACATTTCCATTAGCTAAAATAAGTGATTTCCTGTCTTCGGTGTTTATTTGCAATTGCATCTTCGCGACATCCTGCAGAGTGAGGATGTTGCTAGATGCTCCGGAATCACATAAAGTAGTGGTTCCAACATTGTTGATCATACAGCTAATCACGAGCTCGTTGTTATTCCCCAGCCTTTCCTCCCCAAGGCTTTTCCCTTATTCGTGGGGATTTTTTTCGGTGTTTCTTGGGAGAGTACCATGAGTGCGCTCAGAGACCATTTGAGCCAATTAGCCCAACTGTGCCTCAAGCTTACGCATTGAAGCGGCTTGGTTTGTCATGTTCGTCTGGGAAACTTCAACAAATTTTTCAAACATTTCAGCCAATGAATTGGTTTTTACAGCGGGGGGCCCTTGGGGGTAATTCGGGTGAGGCGTCCGCGGTTGGCTTCCGGAGGCGGAGACATCATTTTGATGCTGCCCCGGTTTCCATCGTTGGCCCGGTGCGTTTTGATTCCACGAGAAGTTCGGGTGATTTCTCGCACCCGGATTATACGCATTTCCATAAGGCGCGCCCCTGTTTTGATTCGCGATAAAATTAACAGTTTCATTGGAAAAGGCGGGGTCATACGTTGCCTCCGCTCCAGGGCACTCAAAGCTATGATGATCGGCTCCTCCGCATCCTTGACACGAAATGGCCAACACCGGAGCAGCAGCAGCGGGCCTTGATGCTTCCACAGCAAAGACTCCACTTGTCCCACGGGGGTATTCCTTCCTGCGGTCCAAAAGGCGATGTGCGTGGCGGTGTCCTGCAAAACTCTCAAAGCATCCTCAGGAGCAAGGTTCATAATTGTTCCACCAGAGGCGGCATCAATCATGGCGCGGTGTTGAGGTTCGATGGAGAAGTAGAAGCTTTCCACGAGATTCCACGTTTGGAATCCGTGGTTGGGGCACTTCCGCAGCAACTCATTGAAGCGCTCCCAAACTTCCGCTAAGCTCTCTTGGTCGTTTTGCCTGAAATTAGCGATGGCCCGTCTCAAGCTCACGATACGGTCGACTGGATGGAATTTGGCTAGAAACTTTGTGGTAAGAGCCTCCCAGGTTGTGGTAGTTCTAGGAGGAAGGGCATGAAGCCATGAATTGGCTTTGTCACGTAGAGAGAAGGGGAAGAGACGGAGCTTGACCGTATCATCAGGAATCCCAGCATAGCGGAAAGTAGCACAGATTTCCGAAAAGTATGCCAAGTGAAGATGGGCATCCTCCGTGGCCATTTCGGAGAACTGTGCGTTGTTCCGGATGATGTTAAGAATTGCTGGATTGATCTCGAACTGCTGGTTTGCGATCGCCGGTCCGAACCCAGGGTAAATGCTCCCTACAGTGGGAGTGGTGTAGTCTCTCATGGTTCGGACATGCGGCGGATTCACCTCATTCTCATCCCCGTTCCGGTAATCATGGAGGTTCCCTCCAACACGAACTTCGTTGTCATTGTTCAACTGATCTCCCATTGTGATTGGATTGATAGCAGCGGCACGCCTTTGCGCACGAAGAGTTCGCTCGATCTCATGATCGTAAGTAACGAGATCTCTTGCAGCTTGTCCCTGCATCCACTGAAGCAACAAAACAAAGAAACAAAAATCAAAAAGCACTAACTCTTATACCAATACTTCCAGAAATCATAATCGTTCAACAATTGCATTCCCCGGCAACGACGCCAAAAACTTGATGCGCGTAAAATACGGCAAGCGTACCGGTCGCACAAGTAATAAAGTTGGGAATAAATCCCCGGATGTCGGTCTCTTGAGGAATGTAATTAGCGTCGAACGATTTAGACTCTAAAACTATTGTTATGAGAGTTAATTGAAATAAACAGAAAAAGAAGGGGCTTTGGTTGGTGGTCTTACGACCGATTACACTAATGTAAACTATGCGGGTCGCAATCACCGCTTCTCAAGGCAAGATGGATGTAGCGGCCGCGATGCCGTACTTCGGTTGGTGAGTGGACGGAAGTCTAGCGAGTGAGGTGATTAGTGCGGAGTGAAATTGAGTGAAACGAACATGTGGAGTGGAGCGAGATGGAGCGAGGCGCATCAAAGAATAACTCTCATAAGCAAGATGAAACACAAACGATCAAATTAACACTAGAAATTGATGTTCATAACATGCATAAACATTCCATGCAACAAGAAAAGATAGAAAATGCAAAACCACGAGATTGAAGATCCACCGCGGTTGTTGGCCAGAGGTGCGGGTTGTCATTCCGCTTCCAAGCGCAGTCCGAGGAGGGCTTCCGGTACCACCGAGCTGTCACCTTGAGGGCCTGTAATTCCGTTCTCTAGGTATGCTTCGTCTTCTTCCTTGGTGGAAAGCTCGGAGAAGAATGCTTCAATGGCCGGGAGGATCACCGGAGGATGCGGAATGCTTCGGAATCGCCGGAGAAGGTCCTCTCGATGGTAGGGATGAAGGTGGAGGTGAATGGAACTGCTGGAGGGCGAAACGGCGGACTGGCGGAGGTTTCGTAACAACGTCTGTTGCCCTAATTCGCGGAACAGGGCATTTTATAGCTTGCAGAATAAATAGGGCGCACGACCACTGGCGCACGACCAGTGGTCATGCGCGACCAAGGTCAGCGCCTGTGCGCGAGCAACCTGTAGACCTGCATCAGAAAATCAATGGTCACGCACGATCAGCAGCGCACGATCAGTGATCGTGCGAGGCAATGCTGATGATCGTGCGGAAATAGCCAGGCAGAACTTTGTAAAATGTGTATGACTGCGCACGATCGGCGGCGCACGAGCAGTGGTCGTGCGCGGTATGGAAAGTGATCGTGCGGAAGGTTCAAGACAGGGATTTCACAAATGAGTCCGGGCTGCGCACGATAAGTGATCGTGCGCCAGGAGGTCGATGGTCGTGCGTGGGTAAAAACGCACGACCACTGACTCCTTTGCCAAAAATAGTGAAACACCTATCCCGAATTCCCTCACGATCCCCAAACCTGCAGGAAAACTGCACGGGACATCGATTGCGGCAGCCGCAGCACACAATAATAATCATAGCAAGAATGCAAATGTACACAAGCACAGAAATGGGCTAAAAAGGTGCACAGGGCGTGGAATGCCGTAGGTAACCAAAAGGAGTACTAATGGCGCTAAAAGATAGTGCAAAGCTGAGGAAAAAGGCCTAGATGAGTCCAAAATAAGGTATAAAATAGGGACTCATCAAAAAGTTCGTGGAGATGGCTCAGTCGAACATGGCCACTCAAACCGCCTCCATGAGGAATATGGAGACGCAGCTTGGGCAGCTTGCCAAGGTATTCTCCGAACTCACTCGTGGCGCCCTCCAAAGTGATACAGAGAAAAATCCCCGTGAACATTGGAAGAGTGTTGTAGAGGTGGGCGAGAGCAGTAACAATGAATTAGCCGTCAAGTGTGAGATAAATGAGATAGAAACGGTAGCTGTTTGTGATTTTGGTTCTTCGTATAACATCCTTGCCTTGCAAGATGTTGTGAAACTGGATTTAAATATCGAAAATAGTAACCAGAAATCACATGTGCTTGTCGATGGTTCGGTTGTAAAAACTAATGGGGTAATTACATATGTGGAAGTGAAACTTAACGGAGCTGTTGTAGTCACCGACTTTCAGGTACTGGGACCGGAGGGAAATAACTCAAGACCCATTTTGGGCGTTCCATTCCTGAAAGCCAGTGAGGCAACGCTATGCTTTAATGCTTGCGGAATTACCTTAGCTTCTAAGGATGAATTACCGTGTCCTCCATCACTTCCCGCTCTAGTCCCATGTAAATCTGAAAATCTACGAAAAGTTAATGCTTTGTTATCTGACAATTTATCTAGTGCTGATAAGGCAGATGTGGTGCTTAGCGAGCAAGGTATAACTATGCAAGTGAAGAAGTTGCTGAAGCTCGCGAACGCAAAATCAAGTTTGGAGGTGCCGAGTGCAAAACAAGATAAAGTTAAGAAGGAATGCGGAATGGGCACGGCTACTGAGAGTGTGCAAAAAGTCAATTTAAAAATTGCAATTGGACCGAGTAAATGTTGTAAAACTTTTAAGCAGGTGACGTGGGATGATCTGCCACCCTCTGCGGGTGAGGAAAGGATGCCCTCAGTTGTGGTTGGTGATCTGGATGTTACAATATCAGGCATGAAATTACCGCCTTGGAGCTCTTCTACTATTGAGCTGCGATAAAAGGAGTTGCTCTTGCGCAAGGAGCAGAGTTTTTCTCACCGACGCAGCAAGAAGGATGGTAGGGGCAATGGAGATTTATCTTCTTTGGGCCCTAAAGCTTTCCCCTCTTCCTCATCCCGCGTATCGGGTGAGATTCATCACAAATCAGCATTTAGCTGAGAAGTGGAGGATCTCCTGAGCCGTCTCCTTTGTCCTGCTGCTTCTGTTGATCGTTTTGCTTAATGCTGTTTTCGATTTTGGATTAGTTTTCCTGTTGGTGTGTTATGCTTTTGTGACCTAAACAATATTATATAACTTCTAATACAAGTATTTGGTCCACCTTAAGGACGGTAAAAAAGGGCTATTGGGAGACAACCCGAGTTTGCCGCCTTTAGCCTTGTTTTGAGGCTATTGCTTGCCTTTCTTTTCTTTATTTTCTTCTTTTTGCTCGTGCTGCCTATTATTTGCTTGGTTGGAGATGTGCTTCTTGCAGGTCATCTTTTCTAGGCCGTGAGCTTATTGATCAAGTTTAACGCCAATCTTCTTGTATGCTCATCTTCGGAGCATTGGGTAACTTCTCCCCTTATCTCATTTTGATTTTAACTTCAACATATTGCTATGCTTCTTAGCTTAAGTCTGGGGGAGCTTGTCGATGTTACCTTTGCACGTGCTCTTCATTTGCATGCCAGTAGTTGATTTTAATTTATTTATTAGTTCATTGCATTGCGCATCATTGCACCCACATGAGCGCATGCTTAGCTTTTTGCCCATTGTGAGTCAAGCTTGCTTCTTTCGTTAGATTTGGGAAAATTGCCATGCTGACATAGGATTATGAGATGGAGTAAAATGTTGGTCTTGCTGTGTTCCTAGTCAAGCGCTCCCATTTCAGGTAGAAATTGGAGTAGAATTAATTTTTCTGCATACTTTTAGTTTTATATTTTTCTAATTGCGTGAATTCTTTTATTCTACTCAAAAATTGGTGAATCCGGTGCAAATCTGACTGTAGTTTAGGGATGTGTGTAGACAGCCGTTAGATTCGTATTGCTCAAGTCTGAAGGGTGGATAGTCTTTCTCGTTGGCTAAGAACTTGCCCCAAGCTACTCTCGAAGCATTGGTGCATAGTTAGTTAAGCGTGAGCATGATATAGGCCATCATTTTTGCCAGGTTGACCTTTGTACCCGTTCCTAATGTCTTATCGTCGCTAGCCCCGTTGTGTCTACCAATCCTTTTGTTTCAGCTCCACATTTTATTCACCAAAGCCTAGTAGCCAAACCTAGTTGCACGCCCAAATTGAGCTTTTCCGTTTTCTAATTTCTAGTTTGGGGTGTTTGTTGGTTGTTGTATTTGTGAAAAATGTGGATGCTTTTCAATGCTTGTATTTGCTAAAATTATAAAAAGAGTGTTTAAAAAGAAAAATTTATGAAAAGAAAGTGTGAAAAAGAAATGAAAATGAGAAAAGAAAGTTTGATTGAAAATCTATTTTGTGTTAAAATAGTTTTTTGTGTAGGCGATTTACATACCAATGTTTTTAAAATCAAGTCTGGGGGTGTAGTGTACTCACATTTATTGTGGTTAGCGGATGTAATTCTTTTATGTTAGCTAGATTGGGTTTTGTGTTGAGCCTTCATTTTTATCCTTGCTTACCTCACCGTAACCCGAGCCCCATTACCACCCGAAGTCCTACAAACTCACATTTATATCAAACTAGCACCGTGGAGAGAGTGCGAATGGGCAAGCATATGGTCACCGACATTGGTGGATTCCTTTGGAGGCTGTCCCGAATCCCGATCTTTGTCAATACTCGCCTTAGCGGTTAGTCTATTTTCTTCCTAAGCGTGATCGATCTCCGCCCTGGTATCCACATACTCGGCCACGTCCTCGGCCTCCAAAATACTTAGAAAGTGGGGCAGTCGATGGTGCTGGTAGTGGTGCCGCCTTCATGGGGAAGTTTCACCGGATATGCCCCACCTGATGACAGTTGAAGCACTCTAGTGGGGGATATGGCATACCCCCAGGTCTCTGCTTCTCCCGCATTTGGAGAGGCTGAGGAGCCATCACCACTAGTTCCTTCTGCTCCTATCTGACCTCCAAATGAGGATAGTCCTCTTCTCTTCTCCCATCTGTCCCATCAGTAATGCGGCCCCGTTGCTGATCATTTTTGGCTCCCCAGCCCTGATCCTCAGTTGGCCGCTTCCGGCCTCGGGTAGTGTGCCAATCTGCCTTGATCCTCTTTGTCATCTCCAATATCTGAGGAATAGGCCTGTCGGACACGAACAGCGGAGCCTCCCTCAAATCCTCTTGCATACCCTTACAGAACCTCTTGGCGTATCCTGCCTTATCCAACTGATAAGAATCCTCAAACCGGGCCAGATGATTGAACAATCGGTGGTACTCCACCACCGTCTTGTTGCCCTTGTCTCAATTGTGAAAATCTGTCTTCCAGCTCATCTCTGGCCGACTGCGGAACAATATGCTCCAACAGTGCGGCCCTTAACTCCTCTAAAGCAATCTCTGCAACCTCTCTATCCACAAATATCGTATCCAGCGATGTCTTCTACCATATCTTGGCATGGGACTCCAATCAAGAGACCAACAAAGGCACCCTCTCCTCTCATGGGCACCGTATCCCAGTCAGCATCTCATACATGATGTCCAGCCACTTCTCCGTCCGAACGGCCGACTCTATCCCTAAGTAAGATGGGGGAAAGTCCTCCAAAAATACGCAACCAATTGGCCCCCAGATTTGACTGCGGAGACATAACCTGTTGGGCCCTGAAAGCATCCAGAATAGTTATAGGGTCTGCCCCTTCTCTGACTGTAGGAATGGAGTGGGGACTACGGGAGGTGGTGCAACATTCGGATTCTACTGGACTCCGCCCTGTGGTGTAGGCTGTGCTGGGGGCTGCGTAAAAAAATTCATTTGTAAGTAATTGTTCAACCCTAATTAAAATTGGACAATTTACATGTGATCCCCTATATGGGCACACCACTACTTCCGCTACATAGTTTGTCCCCAAAATAAACTTGTGCGGGGGTGACCCAGGGGTTATGGACTGCTACTTTTCCGATCGAGGTCCCCTTTGATACCAGTTGTAAGACCCCCTTTTTTTGCAAGACAAGGGTCTTAGGCCCAGAACCGCCGCTTTGCGGTGACACCTTCATGCCTGTGAAGGTCGTCACTACAAAATGCCGATCCTGCTGGTCGATTCTATCACAAGACAGTAGCAAAATAAAAAAGAAAGCATGTCCACAACAATCACATATAAAGTAAATAGTCTCCATGAAGGGAGTGTCCACAGGTATAATAAAAGTATAGAAAACTTGGGCTCATGCCCAGTACATCAAAATCCTCACCACATATCACTCAGCACGGAAGAAAAACTAATCATCTAATAACGATTGGGACTCACAGTCTCAGTTGTCTGAACTCCGGTACTAGACTGCCCCATTTCCAAGCGTGCCGACCTCCTGGGCTGCTCCTCCATGCTGAGCTCCACGGTCCCCTAAAATGATGTGGTTCGAAAACTGTTAGTCTAAAAGAATAAGTTCTATCATCCCCCGCCCCTTCCCCCATGGATCCTAGGCACCGAGCGGGGAGGAGGAAAGGAGAGGTAATGAAGGTGGAGAATGACAAATAACAGGTGACGGCGGAACTAGTCTAGCAGTTCTTATAAGTATTTGCGGCAGTAATAAAAGTAAGAAAGAATGAACAAGAAATAAGTAACCTAAACTCATATGAAAAACACATAAGCTAAGGGATCTTCTGCAAGGCTCCAATCGTATAAAAAGTCCCATACCAATTTATACGATAGGGTGTCTGTTTTCTAGCAAGCATACAAGGATATTTTCTGAACAAAAACATTAACTTATTAGCACGCTCGTGCTAACTTATGAACCAAGGGGTTGTTTTGCAGGGCCTATTGTATAAAGCGTCTCATACCACTTTATACAATAGGTGTCAGGGTTATATGCAATGGTTATGCTATGACAGACAATTATGCCATGATGTGAACATGCAAGTTCAAATCACCCACTTGACTCTGTGTACACGGACCTTTAGTTCCCCCTTTCTTGAGCCGAACCTCCGAAGATACCTCCGTAGTGGCCAACGGAAGCGGTGGGTTGGGTCTCGCCCACCTCTAAACCGGTAATTGCACTACCAGTCATACCTATCGTATGCCTCAACGCTGGTGCACTAAGCGCATCTCTTGCGTACTCTTGACGATTAGCGCACCAGACTTTTTTGGCGAAGTGTTAAACCACACATGCCGAGTAAAAGTATTATAGTCGGTGCATCGACCCTCCAGTACCGAAGACTCACCACCTTATACTTTATGCACATTCAACTTATATATCAGCTACCAAGCCAAAGCTCCCCGGAACATCACGTCCTTCACAATCATCAACTGAGCCAAAGTTCCCTGGACTATCCTGTTTGTCACAACCAACAACCGAGCCCAAGCTCGCCAGGCCAACCTTCCCATCACCAAAATCCCCTGGCCTATAACCTGTGTGAACCAACCTAACATCCCGAGACCTCGATGTGAGTGAAAGTGAACCCCTAATTATGCCAGTTACTCTTGCAAGTTAGTTTGCCTACAGTTTAGGTTAGCCCAGGACTGCCCCCGGCATACCACGTGAAGGGCTCTCAAAGGGCACTAGGAACTACGATAGGCTGAAGCCCAAAGCTCCCTTTTGCAAGGCACTTATTGTTATTGGTTAATACCCGATTCCCGATCCCTTTAGTATTACTTTGGATCTAATCCTAATGTGTCTTGACCTTCTCTCCCTCCATAGGGAAGACGATCTTTCGTCGATCCCGAGCACCACCTAAATTTAGGCCACTCTACTACCTACTCTTCCCAACTTCCAATGGTATACCCTATCCACTTACCAAATCAATACCCAAACATCCCCACTCTCTGGGTTCATTTTGCACCATATTTTGATTTCTGCAGTTTTTACTAAATGCAGACCATCCTAAGCCATATGATGTGTACAATGAGAGGTACTCTAAATTATCATCCAACGCCCCGATAATAATTATTAGGCGTCTATCATGACATGATTAGCCTAAATCCAGAAATTCATAATTTTCCTAATTTAATTAATAATTTATTTAATTTCCTAAGTAATCCAAAAACCCAAGTTTGAACATGAAGTACCCAGTTCAGACATGCAAATTCTCCACAAAATTTAACATAAATACAAGATGACACTTTACCGAGAAATCTAAAGTCTCCCAATTTTTAATCAAGATTTAACCTCTGAACCTAATTTTTAAAATAGAATCTACATTAAATACTTTAAGGGAGCAAGTACTTCCCAAACACTTCCAAATATTCTTAGAAAATTCAAGCAAGTATATAATGACCTATAATCACTCTAGGTCAGTTTCATAATTTTCCAGTGAACAAAAAATTGTAAATTATATTTTGAAACACATTCCATGTTCATGTGCTAATGAAGTAAGTACAAAAATTATACATCTAAAAATTGTGAATAAATTTCCTCATGAAAGTATTGACCAAAAAGCACTACTAATCAGTTTTACAAACAATAAAGAGCTCCTAATAAATTATTGAACAAGTTTTCATCTTAATGAGCTTGTGAAGGAAGTACTATAAATATGCATCTACAAATTGTAATAAATTCATGTGTGAAGATAATAAGCAAAAACTCCCTATGCCCAAATTACACAAATTCCCTATGTCAGGGAAGTCTAAAGTAATGAATAATCATTTAAGGGCTAACACTTATATAATAAAGGAAGTACAAAAATAAATGCTCCAAAATTCCCATTAAAATTTCCAAAGACTCAAACTAACCCTATGACTACAATACCCAAATTTCACCACTTTTCACAGAGTATTGATACCCTATTATGCTATTATAAAATTTGTGACCTAAATTAGGGTTAGGGTTTTGATGGGTCTACTCATATTCAAATCCTTTGAGATTTTTACCAAAGGGCTTTAGCTACCCTAGCACCCTCTCTACCAAATTTCAAGTCCATACAAGGGCATTTGACCATATGCCCTTCACAAACCCCCAAAGTCCAAACATAGGGTTTGAACTTGGGTCCCAAGGCTATTCATTCCCAAACCACACCATATCCCATATGAGGTTGTTATATGTCATGCCAAACTAGTGGCCCAAATCTCAGCCTTTGTTGAGGTGATTTGACCACTCCAACCTCAAAGTGCACTTTTGAGCTAAATACCCTTAATATGGCAAGGCTATGGTTTGTTGATAAAACAAACCAAATCACCACCAAATGGGATGAAAATAAAGGCCCATAATGACTCCATGAACCTCTCACCAAAATTTGGGAGCATTTGGAGGTCATTAGGTCCCTTAATTAATTTAATCCTGATTTATTAAATTATTACCAAAACCATAGGAAAATAATATCCAAAAATCCTCATTTGTGGATATGTTGTTGGTATAGGTAAGAGTGATCCCCAGTCCAAATTTCAAATCATTTGGATGGCTGGATTGGTAGGAGCACTCAAACTAAGATCTGATCAAGCCTATATGTAGAACTCACCAAAATTGGTGTTGTGGTCAAACCACTTACCCAAATTGGTTGAATTCACTTTTAAAATAAAGTAGACTTCAATGGCTATAATTTTTTATGTTGGCCACTGTTCAAGTTTCAGCCTCTAATTGCCTTATTTTTCTGTTTCAAAATGAGTACAGTAAAGGGATAAAAATACACAATTTAGATAATAACTAAATCATAAATCATTCAACAGCCAGGATTTCGTCTTCTTCCTTGAGCCTAAGGTCACGATTTGCCCGACCTGGAACCATTTCCAGATCAATTTATCGGCCACCTATCCACCTCCCCAGTCGGCCACCACCGCCACCACCTTCGTTGAGGTGGGGGCTATCGCCGGGCGGCGGTACGGCTGCCGAAGGGGCGGTTCCTGGCGAACCCGCAAGGTTGAAAAACCATAGAAATTTCAAAAATTTTATAACCCTATCGGGCTCAATTGAGCCCGAACCTTTTCCATAATATATCCTATGATCTATCCATAGTGAGAGAGGAAGGGGAGGACCTTGCTTGCAGGCTGGAGACGTGTCAATCGCCAGGATGCCATGGTCGTGGTGGCCCCACTCGTTTTCTGAAACTGCACAGTGGGCTTCCTCAGCTCCTTCAGGTTTTGTGTGGAAACTTCTCCTCTAAGTCCAGTGAGTCTTTTAAAGAGGAGAATTGGGGTTATGGGTGAGTGTAGGTTGACACGGCCAATAATGCCCCTTGAAGAGCTTTTCAGCCTTGGAGAAGGGGGGTGAATCTGGGCTCAATCAAGCCAAGAAATGGCTAGAAACTCCGCCTCTTCCCCAGATGAGTTGAATCTAGCCATAAAAGGGGTGAGGGGTATGACGCCAAGGCATCAAGTGCCATTAATGGCCTTGAAATCCAAATTTTGGCCATAGCTTTGGGTAACACTATCTGCCACATGGCACCCTACTACTGGACCGCTTATTACTGTTTAAATAAGTCCTAATGAAAGGACCGGGGCCAATTAATTCATCTTGGAGCAATTCTTGAAAAGACCCCGGTTCAGCCTATTCATACAAACCAACAAACAGGGCCAAGAATTTCTCTAAGGCAAAAGCGTTGAGAGAAGCCTCCACACTCAATGCCAAAATCTCCAAGAATTTTCTAAGTACAATGGCGTTGAGTGAGCTCAGCTCACTCAACTCCATTCAGGCTATGGTGTTGAGTGAGTTCAACTCACTCAAAGCCATTCAGTCTATGGCATTGAGTGAGATCAACTCACTCAATGCCATGATTCTAGAAAGTCCTTTCATGTTAATTGGCATTGAGTGCACTCAACACACTCAGCGCCATTCAGCCCATGGCATTGAGTGGACTCAACGCACTCAATGCCCCGAGCTCAAAATTATTTCTAAGTAAGATGGCGTTGAGTGCACTCAATGCACTCAACACCATTCATCCCATGGCGTTGAGTGCACTCCACACACTCAACGCCCGAGCCCAAAAACCTGTCTAAGTAGGTACCTAATCTACTCGTCGAGTCTTGTCGACTCACTCGATGCTTCCCGGACATGAGTCAACTTGGCCTCCTTTGGTTGACCCCAATGGGTCCTTAGCGACATATTGGCCTACCTTAGGGTTAGATGTGTCATGATGGGATCCACTTGGCTAAGGGAAGGTCAGTTGACCCTATGTAGGTTAGTTTGACCAATTTAGGGTTATAGTTCACTTAAGTCAACTTAACCACTTTGACTGCCCTCCATGGGTCCTTAGTGACCCTATGGACTTGCCTAGGTGTTAAATGTGTTGTGGTAGGGTTATGGGGGTCAACTTTAAGCCCTAAAGTCAGAACTTAGGTCTGATATTGAGGATGTGCTATAAGAAGACCAAGGTGATTTTCATCTTGGGCCTTGCCCACTTGATCCTGAGCTTCTGATGGTTTTGTCATGACCTAGTCATGACAAAACAAAGACCTAGGGATCTAGTTATTTAAGGGATGTTACATGTACCCCGAACATTAGTTGATGACCAGTCTAGGACGCCAAATGTTGACCCGGTTGTTCCTACCGTAAATTTCAACGAGCCTCCAAATATGGTTATATCCCTTACACTATCTCTGCCTAGTTAGATGATGGTATCTATCTTCTCCATTATTTTGATGATGTATACTTGCTAACACTTATGCTAAATGTTTAATTTCATCTTTATGAAATATCTTGAAAATTAGTATTGCTATGGGTATTCCCTAGTTTTGTTCATGCTCGTATTAGGATGAAGTCATTGTGAACACTCTCTGCACTTGCACTCACTCCATTTGCAAGTCTTCTTGTCCATCCACATTGAGAAGATGTGCTAACAACCCATATTATCCGCTCGCCTAGCTAAGAGGTACTAACAGACCTCACTTCACTTCCACACATTCACTTCATCCACTCTCCTTGCAAAGTAATGTTAATGGCCCAAATCCACCTTATTGTGAAGCGGTGTCGGTGACCCATATAGTTAGATTAGTTTTTTTTATTGTATTCACCAAACTAACTTCCATTACCATCCGACCTAAAGTAATTTAGTCTCATGTCATTTCTAGAACAATATCTCCACCCTGTTGTATTCCTTGTGAGAAAGGTACTTGGTGATTCACTTCCATTTTATATTACTTGTACAATATGTGCACTTACCGTCAACACATCAAGTTTTTGGCACTGTTGTCGGGGAACACGGTTATTTGCATTTCTAGAGAGGGAGTCAAAAGAAAGAAGCCCTTTCATTTGTATAATGTAACATTTTTGTTTGTTTCCATTTTCCAATTTTCCAAAAAAAAATTTCCTATTACATTTTTTTATTCTTTTTGAAATTTTTTAAAGTAGGCATTTATTTTAAATTGCTAGTGTGTAGTTAATTCTTTCATATATTACATCTGTTTGGTGAATTCTATCCCATAGTACCATGTTTTTGTATTTAAATACTAGATGTCGGTGGTGTGGGGATTATGATCATAAGAGTGATGATTATTCTATGGGAGGCCATAGTTATAATTCATATACACCACCTTATGGAGCACCGACATCATACGGTATTTAATATAGTGCGCCACCTTTTTTTAACTATGCGCCTCCATAGTAGGCATCATCCCCGCATTTCAGCCTGGACCATCAAAGGCCAAGAGGAAATGTGAAGCTGTAACAACCCTAGTCGATCCAACGTGACAATGTCACTGCTCTGAACTAGGTGACATTACTGGGCTGCATCCCAAGCACCCCAACCCCTCTCCAGCCCACTGACGGGTTATTGTTGGCCACAACCTCCCTTTGATGAGGTAAACTCGATAGCAAGCGCGCACCACGGGGACTTCTTAGGAGGTCACAAATCCCAGTACTACCCCAGCCCGAGCACACATAACTATGGATTTTTCCAACTTCTCATCACCAATCTAGCTACACCTCAATTGGTGATGAGAAGTGGAAGAACTCCATAGTTTAGCGTGATTGGGCGAGAGTAGTTCTGGGATGGGTGACCTCCTGGGAATTCCCCGTATGACCCAACTTAACTGTCTAGTTCGCTAAACAAAGGGAGGTTGTGTCCACCAACAACCCGCTAGTGGGATGGAGAGGTGTTGGGGTGCTTGGGCTGCAGCCCGGTAGTGGTCTGCGTAAGGCCTAGTGGTTGGACCACGAAAGGTGGAACGGGACGTTACAATAAAAGTGCACTTTTATTGTGGCCACGAACAACCCGCCTGTGGGCTTGAGAGGGGTTGGGGTTCTTGGGTTGTAGCCTTGTAGCGGTCTGCGTAAGGCTTAGTGGTTAGACCACAAAAGGTGGAATAGGATGTTATAAAAACAATATCTATTGTGTCGTAGCACCAACCACGCAAATATTGCACATAGTTTAAGGGAAAGATGGAGATGGATGATGAACCGGGTGTCCAAATCGGTTCATCCACTTCTCATTTTTGTATTTCTTTAGATGTTGATGATATATCCACAACACCACTTTGTCTATAGGGGAGTGTTATGGATATTCCGATCAATATCATTGTTGATCAGTGTGACGATGTATTGGAATTTCCTCTTCCTTCGCAATTGTCACCTTGTTCTGATTCACCTTCAGAGGAACAAACTCTTATGTTTTTAGATGATATTATAACCTTGGTTCCTCCACCCCATTTGCACGAGTTCACTACACCATATTTTATTGATCCGGCTGAAGATATTATGCAAGTTGTTTATTTGGATCCCAAGGCTGTGCTAAAGTGGGATGAGAATGTTTTTCTCTTCAATAAAGAGATGCTCCATTCTGAACTAGAGAAAGAAAAAAGGAACTGTTAGAGAGAGAAGGCATTCCAAGACTAGGTCAAGGCATTCCAAGACCAGGTCAAGGCATTCCAAGACCACGTCATGGCTTTGTCTTCTTCTCCCCAAAAGGAGAAGAGGGATAGCCAGAGGTCTGCTGATGATGCCAGATATTATAAGGACAAGTACTTGAATTTTGATTATGAGACCGATAGGAATCGGCGACTAGGTGTTGTGATATCGAGATGTCACGTCATCCAAACCGCACGGTCAGGGGTGAAACCTGAAATCCTCATGTTATTCAAGAGATTGAGCATCCTACACAACCCGATGAATAGGGGGCACCAGCAGAACACGTGGTTTCCATGAATCGTGTGTACCGCGATGCTTCCCACATTCATCTGTCTCAAAAAACGATCCACCAACACTTGCCGAAAATTTACGGAGCTCGTTTTTAAGCTGGAGGCCAATTGGATCACATTGGCAAAGACCGCACAGACTACGACCAATAATTCTATATAATTTGTTTGTAATATTATTTGTTAATGCTAAACTATTCGATGTACGCTTGTGACAATGTTCATTTAATTAATTTTATTTTGCTTTTCATATTTTTTTAATGCTTGCCAATTGTGTTCACGCGAACAGGAATTTCATCTTGCTATATTTACTTGTGCTGGATCATTAATCTCACGATTTGTGTGGTTACTCCGGCTTAACTGTTATCTTTGTATTGCTTTTAGAAAATGTTTCAAGTATGGGCTTGAGATCGCACTAACTTGCGTATAGGTTTGCGACTAGCTTAGTTATATGTAGGGCAACGTTATCTATATATAAAACTGTCTTCCGTCATTTCCAGAAGTTAGATGCACCCAAAGTCGAAGTCCAAGCGATTTAAAAAATTGGTGTTCACACAGACTGATGTTGATGTAGCTTTTCATTCCGCGAACTATTAGAAATGTCGTCTTACAGATGCCGAACTTCAAAGCTTTATTGAGAAACATATGCAGAATTCACCACTACACATTCGGCTTCTAGAGGAATAAGAATGGATTAACACCTCTTTGGCAAATCAGATCGCAATCCCTATCGATCACTTTGACTGGGGCTTCAAGTTCCCCCTCACGTGGGAGGTAGTAGAGATATTTCATCATTATAGGGTTGTTCCCAGTCAGTTTGCTCCCCCAATACCATGGCCATAATTTTCAATAAGATCTTCTTTATGCAATCTATTACGGAGCCTGGCAGTTCTATTTTTAGTGGAAATTTGTACTTTTACTGAAAGGGGATGAAGGTCGTGAACCTTCCAAACAAGATTCACAACTGGTCTTAGAGTTATCTGATATTTGAAGGTGATCTAGGCTTAAATCACACCAATCCGCAAGGTCGGGCGAAGATCGAGTTCAAGACCTCCGGACTATTGAAGATCGAACAGGAAATTGTTGACTACCTGTGGGATTTGCGGCTGGATATTGATCAATACCTTCCTCTACTTCCAACATTGCAAGGGGTGGTTTTCCAAGACAGTAAGTAACCTCCTGCGGTCAAATAATTCTAACCGCATTATCCGTATTTTAATAATGAATTTTTTAGTAAACCTTCTGGTGCCCACAAACCCGTCATAGACTACTAGCGGCCTAAATCTTACCCACCGAGAGAAGAGAATTGAGTTGTCGAAGAAGAAGTAGGAAGAGGATTATACGGTTGCGGACTCTTCTAAGGACTCATTTCATATTTATTGGATATAGGATAAGTGAAGGACCATTGTGGGAACCTAATAATGAAATATCATTTCTAGAGTAAACATGCCAAGTGGTCAATTGCACTTCCCTCTTGGTGGAGCGGGAAGCTTACCCACCATGCTTTTGAGGCTAGTACCGTATTGTATGACAATCAAAACTTCGAAGAGTTCTTAGACGTTACTCCTAGGCTATTTCCATACCTAGCAGCTTAGGCTGTGGTAAATGGCCTGGTCACAAGCCACTTCTTCAGTTGTTCCTTAAAGCAAACAATAAAAGATAACTCAAAGCTTCACGAGAAAAAGGAGCAGTTAGAGGCAGAGTGTTGGAACCCTATTTTTGATTTGTGCTAGGATCACTATTATTTGTTTTAGGATGATTAGTTTGACCCAATGCATATAGTCTAGGGTCATAGGTTTATTTTTAGGGTTGCTCCTTCAAAAGAATTTCACATAAATGTTATTTGACGAATGCAGAATTCAGATCGACGAAAGCTGAGCTCAGTTCGATGAACGCTGAGCTCAGTTCGACGAACTCAAAGTTCTAACTCTGAGTTTAGCTCGACAAACTCTGGGCTCCGTTCGACGAACTATGATATCAACTCAGAAGCTCAGTTTGACGAACTCCAGGCTCAATTCGACGAACTCCAGGCTCAATTCGATTATCTCCATGCTTAGTTCGACGAATTTCTTATAGTGTTCAATGTTCAGGCAGTTTTATATTTTGAAGGCATAATGATTTTGAAAGGCTTAATTTCAGTCAGTTACACTCTGATATTTAATGCTAAATATTCTTAATGAATATAGCTGTTTCAGGCAGCATTATATATGGATTTATCACAGAGTTAAATTCTAATTTATTACCCATAGCAGTTACAATTCTCAGAAATTCTTCAGGTATTTCAGAATGGTTTTAATTCAAATGTTTGAATTCTTCTCAGAGATTATATATTTAGATTATTACTGCTTTAAAGGAATATACTCTTATAGATCTCTTAAGTTTACAGAGTTAGACTTTTAGGGTGACAAACTGTTACTGATTTAGAAACTTACAGATCAACATATTTTTTAATAGATTTTTTGCTTTACTCTCTCTAAGTGAAAAGTATTCAACTAGTAGAATAGAAGAAGACCTACACCCTAAAGAAAAGCATGCCCTCCTGATCTCAAATCTCTACTCAAATCAGGGGGAGCTTTTTACATCTTCATCCACTAAAGTCTTCTCAGAGATATTTGATAGAGAAGACATCATCAACTCTCTTAGTTTATTTCTTAAACTGTGTACAGGGTTTTTAACTCCCTTCAAAAGTTATCTCTTGGTTCTTAAGTCACTTGATCAAAATACTTAAGCTTGGTTTTTTGGGCACCTGATCAAAAGCTCAAAGGGTTGCAAGATCTCCCTTAGAAAATAGATCTTAATATGGCAGGGCACCTGATCAAAAACCTATAGTGGATTCCTGCCAGGGTGGTAGAAGAGTAGACGTACCTAGGTTTATTGGGGAACTACTATAAATCCTTGTGTCGTCTGTGATTGATTGTTTTCTTTATTTTTGGGCTGTGATTTTTCTTTATATATATATATATATTTATCACTTAATTTAAAATCCACTATAAAAATAAATCAAAGTTTTAAAATACTCTATTCACTCCCCTCTAGAGTAAAGTTAGATTTATCCCTCACTTTCAATTGGTATCAGAGGTTGGTTCTTTGGTTTTACAGGATAACACTTGAACCAACAGATCTGATAGATCTTATTTTCTCTAGTTTATTTTTCTTATCATGGCACAAAATAAGGAGTATTCAAGCACTAGACCTCCTGTTTGCAACCTTAAAAAGTTTGCATTATGGAAGGCAAAGATTAGATTATATATGAACTCTATTGATGAATATATCTACAATTCTATTTTGACAGGACCACCTTTACCACTCACAACATCAAGCACCAGTGTTGTACCACCACCAGAATGGATAGAAGCTCAAAAAAGCTGAAAATTACTGATGCAAAGGCTATGAACATTCTAGCCCAAACAATGTCTGATGACATTTTTCAGAAAGTTGCTGAATGCCCCTCAGCAAAAGCTATTTAGGACTCCCTCAATGCAATGGTAGCTGGATCAGCTGATGAAAGAAAGGAGAGAAGATCTCACTTGATTTCTCAATATGAGAATTTCAAAAAGGGCGAAAGTGAATCTGTTGCAGATATGTATACAAGACTCAGTCTCTTAATTAATGAGCTGAAATCTTTGGAAAAATACATTACATTGACTGGGTCAATGATAAAATTCTCATGTGTTTCCCTAGCACATGGGATTCAAGAATCTGGCCAATTAGAGAAGCAAAAAGTGTGAATGAAATCACAACTTAGACTTTGTTGGGCAAGCTCAAATCTTTTGAGCAGCTCATCAAAACAAGTTAAGCTGAACAAAAGACTCTAACCTCAGTGAAGATTGAAAAGAGCATTGCTTTCCAAGCAACTGAAGAAGAACAAGTTCCATAGAATGAAGATCTTATGGGTCTCCTGGCTATAAGGTTTTACAAGATAGTTAGAAAAGATCATCCAGGAACCAAGACAAACCAAGGTATGAAAAAAATCCAACTAAAGAAATTGTTTGTTATGGTTGCAGGAAACTAGGACACATTCTTCCAGAGTGTCCTAAAAAACAAAAGAAGGATAAGAAGATGGAGAAAGACTCTAAGAAGCACTCACACAAATCCTCTTCCAGTAAACACAAAAAGAAGGAGAGAGGCTTTGTAGCTGAAACTTGGAGTGAATTAGACACTGAATCTTTATCCAGTTCAAGTGAAGATGAAGAAGAGTCAAGAGCCAAAGAATTTTGTCTAATGGCAATCAATGCATCTTGAAGCAATTCTGTTCTTGAATCTGAGTTTAAAGAAGACCAGGTAATTATAACATTTGATTTTACTTCAGAACAATTTAAAGTAGATTTCAAATTACTCTGTAAAGACTTAATACAATCTGAGAAGGAAATAAAATTTCTCTGAGAAAAATTAATTGAATTAAATAAATTATCTTCAGAAAACATAAAACTTGAAGAAGAATTGAACAATCTTAAGGAACAAGTAATTTCACTAGAAAATAAATTATCTGAGGCTAAGATGTTTGAAGAATCTCTTAATGGGAGAAGTATCAAACTGATGTATATCACAAGCACAGTCAATGCTAGACTAAATGGTAAACTTGGCCTGGGAGCTTCATCCAGTCAACCTCACCTTCTACAAAAAATATTTCAACTACACCTATAAAATTTATTTCTGATAAAGGAAAAGAAAAATTAGAAGATTTAGATAAAGCTACTGAAGTTTTACAAATGAATAAGCCTAAACAAAATAAAAATTTTCAGAAAAACAATGTTGAACAAAATTCATCGAACCGAGATTGACGAAATCAATACTATTTGTCGAATAGAGCTCGACGAACTCTGAGCATACGATTTTAGTACAACTATTCAACAAATGGTGCTCGACAAAATCAATAGGATTCGTCGAACAATGATCGATGAACGTGGAACATAGAAAGTGAATATTACTATTCTGTGAATGGAGCTCGACGAACTCACCACCATTCGTCGAACGCAGCTCGACGAAATCATTATCATTCGTCAAAATCAAAATTTTCAAATAGAAATTTAAATTCTTTTTAAATGAATAATCAAACACAAAGATTGAAAAATCCTTTTACTGAGTGGATTATTCCTCATAGAAGATATCATCCATTTGGTTATAAAGATCAACCTGAATGTTCGTATATTTCAATTTATTTTGAAAGAAAATTAGGAGCCAAGGTAACCTGGGTTAAGAACACCTAATTTTTTTTATACAGGAAAAGAACTATCCTATCACAGAAGAACAGTGGTATTTGGATAATGGATGTTCAAAATATATGACAGGAAGAAAGGCTAATATAAAATATTTTAGAGCAAAGCTTAGACCAAAAGTCATTTTTTGTGACTCCAACTGTGGACAAACAAAAGGCTATGGCAATGTCAAGGTTGGAGCAGTTACCTTCGGAAAGGTAGCTTATGTTAAAGGTCTCAAGCATAACCTTATCTCCATAAATCAATTATGTGATGAAGGTTATCAGGTATCTTTTAATAAATCATTATGTTTTATTACATCTAGTTTGAACAAAATTATTTTATTTGGGATTAGACAGGATAATATTTACTTAGTTAATTTTAACTCTACAAAATCAGAAATATGTTTATTTAATCAGATAATTAAAAATAACGATCTTTGACATAAAAGATTAGGACATATAAATCTTAGAACTATTGCTAAATTATCTAAGGACAACCTTCTCAGAGGACTACATTCTGGTTCTTATAAGAAGGAAGGATTTTGCAGGTCTTGTCAATTAGGCAAGCAAACCAATAGTAGTTTTAAATCCATATCTAAGAGTGATTAACCCAAAATTTTGTATTTGCTATATATGGACCTTTTTCGACCTATTGCAGTACAAAGTTTGGGAGGAAAGTCATATACCTTAGTTATTGTTGAAGATTTCTCAAGATTCACATGGGTGATCTTTCCTAGAAACAAGTCAAATAACTTTAAAGTTCTTACAGATTTTCTTAGGAACATCAAGATTGAGTACTCTACTCAGATTGCACTGATCAGAAGTGATCAAGACACTAAGTTTGAATCTCTTTTGATTAAAGAATTCTGTGAGAAAGAAGGTATCATGCATTATTTTTCTGCTCCTAAAACTCCTCAATAAAATGGGGTAGCTAATAGGAAAAATAGAACTATAATTGAATCTGCTGGAACATTTCTTGCAGATGCTTATTTACCCATATCCTTTTGGGCAGAGGCAGTAAGAATAGCAAATTATGTTCTTAACAGAATTCTCATTCATAAACTAAAGGGTAAGACTCCCTATGAATTACTTAAAAATAAGAAACCTAAAGTAAATTACTTTAAAGTTTTTAGGTGGAGATGTTTCATATATAATAATGACAAGAAACACTTAAGGAAATTTGAAGCCAAAGCTACAGATGGAATATTTATTAGATATTGTCATGTCAGTAAGGCTTATAGGGTGTTTAATAAATCTACCCTTAAGATAGAAGAGTCAGTACATGTTTCTTTTGATGAAACTAACATGTTTTATAAGGAGAGGGATACCACTACCATAGACTAATTTAAGGTACCAATTCTATGTGATAAGTTAGATGAATTAAACCTTAAGTATGATGATACATTACCTCCTTCTCAATAGAATGCTGAAGACAGTGATGAAGACAATCCAGAAATCTATGCTGAAAATAATATAACTAATGAAATTCCATAAGAGGAATTACCAATACAAGTTATTTAAGAACCAATGCCACATGTTGATTTTGTCACACTTAGAGATTATCCTAGATCTCAGGTAATTGGAGATATATTCGTTGGTGTGCAAACAAGGCATCAACTCAATCAAGATCAGATATATACTTGTTTTCTATCTCAGATTGAACCTTAATCCATCAAAGATGTAGAACAAGATCCCCACTGGATCATTGTTATGCTAGAGGAACTCAATCAGTTTGAGAGATGTAAAGTTTGGAACTTAGTTCCAAGACCTAAAGACCATCCAATCATTGGAACAAAATGGGTCTTCAAGAATAAGTTGGATGCTCAAGGAGTCGTAGTAGGAAATAATGCTAGATTGGTAGCTCAAGGATACTCACTGGAGGAAGGCATAGATTATGATCAGACATTTGCTCCTGTTGCAAGATAAGAGGCTATCAGTAAATTTTTTGCATTTGCAGCATTCAAGAAATTCAACGTATATAAGATGGATGTGAAGCGTGCATTTCTAAATGGAGAACTTAAAGAGGAATTTTATGCAGAAAAACCACCGGGTTTTATCTCTCCAACTCACTCTTCTTATATTTTTAAACTCAATAAAGCCCTTTATGGTCTTAAACAAGCTCCAAGAGCTTGGTATGAGACCATTGCTAGTTTTCTCTTAGAAAAAAGATTTAGTAGAGTCCTGGTAGATAAAAATTTATTTTCTAGACATTATAAATCCAAAAATCTACTAATTCAAATATATGTTGACGATATAATTTTTGGTTCTACTAATTCCAAACTTTGCAAAATGTTTTCTGACCAAATGCATTCAAAGATTGAAATGAGTAGCATGGGTGAATTATCTTACTTCCTTGGTTTACAAGTGAAGCAAATAACTGATGGCATTTTCATATCACAATCTAAATATGCTAAAGAGCTAATTAAAAGATTTGGTATATCAGAAGCCTCCTTTATGAAAACACCCATGCCCTCTAATGTTGTAGTTTGATAATGATGAATAGGGTAGATCTATTGATCAGAAAACATATAGGACTATTATTAGGTCTCTATTATATTTAATAGCAAGTAGACCTGATATTATGTTTGTAACCTGTATTTGTGCTAGGTTCCAAGTTAATCTTAAAGAATCTCACCTAATTTTAGTAAAAAGAATTTTGAAATATATAAAGGGTTGTCCTAATCTAGGACTCTTGTATCCTATTGAGTCAGGATTTCAATTAACTGGATTCACGGATGCTGACTATGATGGATGCAAAGTTGACAGAAAAAACACATCAGGAACTTATCAGTTTCTTGGTGATAGGATTGTTTCATGGTTTTGCAGGAAACAAACATCTATGTCTACTTCAACTACTGATGCTAAATACATTGCAACTGGTAGTTGTTGTTCACAGATTTGTGGATTCAAAATCAGTTACTAGATTATGGTTTTAACTTAAATAATTCATCTATTTTCTGTGATAATACTACTGCAACATCAATTGCACAGAATCAAGTCCTTCACAGTAGGACTAAGCATATAGATATTTGACATCATTTTATAAGAGACAATGTAGACAAAAATAAATTTAAACTAGAATTTATTTCTACTTATTTTCAAAGAGCTGATATTTTCACCCAACCTTTAGATGAAAAGAAACACAATTTCTTCTTAAATCAGTTAAGAATGATTAATGTGGAGTCTTTACTTTGATTTTTGGTTATGAGATCGATGAATTGTACACCTTTCGTCGAACGGAGCTTGACGAACTGTGAGCTTTTCGTGAAACATTCGTCAAACGGAGATCGATGAACTTTCTTTATAAAACATTCATCGACCGGAGATCAATGTTTTAGTTTTGAGTACCTTTCATCGAACGAAGCTCGACGAAATGTAATTCTTTCGCAAAACTTTTGACGAATCGAGATGGACAAAATGTATTTCTTGTGTGAAATTTTTCATCGAACAGAGTTTGATGCTTTATTTTTCGTCGGACGAAGTTCGCATTTTCAACTTCTGAAAACATATAATTAGGTTTTCATCGAACTCTATCCCGCACATTTCCCATTTCCCTTGCACTTGATCTCTCTATTTTGTCGGCTAATGGCGATCTCTCAGGCAATCCTCTCGGCAATGAAATTTGAGGCAGGCTTCGATATTGATATGGAATCTTTTTCTCATTAGAATCAAGTTTTCCAGGATATTCTGAAACTATTTGAGGCTCGGCATTTCCGGAATTTTATGACTACTAGAATCAAGCTTCCACTGGTAGAAATCAAAGAATGGATTCATACTGCTAAATTTCAGGATACCCCAGTCATTATTGGATCTATCTCAGGGAATCAGGTTCCTCTTACCCGAGAAATTCTTTCTTAAATTTTTGGTTCTTAGCAGATGTAGTAGGAAAGGTTATTTTGGGAAAACATTCAGCCAACAAATATGTTACCCGACATCAATTGCTATTGATGTTTGCTCTGGTAGATCAGAAGAACATAAACTGGGGATCAATTCGTTTTGATGCTCTTAAGAAGAAGATCACCAGCAAGTCAGGAGGTTATGGCAGGATCTTTGGAATTTTCTTACATGCTAAGTGTCCAGAGCTCGTGGTCTCTCAGACCATTCATATTAATTCCTCTAAGAGGATTACCTCTGCCCTATTTGGAAAATAGGAGAGGGTGATTCCTAATCCTCCAAGGGCGGATCCCTCTAAGATAGCTTCTGAAAGCACCAGGGCTGTTCCAGCCACTCTCCATACCCCAGAGGAGGCTTCTCCTCCCCTTATTTCTTCTCTTCTACCATCTCCACACCATTCATATAGGTAGCAATCTCCACCTTCTCAACTACCTGCTTTATCTGTAGAAGTTCCATCCACTTCCTTCTATACAGATTCCTCTACTCAACAGCAATCTCCACCTCATTCATCTTTAAATCAATTAGCTTAACCTCATCAGTCACATTCATCTCCATAACAATTATCTCCATTTCACTCATCTATCCAGGAGATCATTTCTTCTGACATTCCCCCTGTCATCAATCCTCAATTTATACAACAACCTTTCTATATCTGTCAAAACTGTGCAAACAACTCATCTCCCTCTTCCTCTACTAGAAATCCATCCTCTATATCTACTCAGGCTCCACCTGAGTTTATGCATTTGGATTTCTCATCCATTTCTTCTTATATTTTTGACCTCATCAATCCTACTCTCAGGAAACTAATAGATGAAGCCTTGGCTCCTCTTGTTGCTACTGTCTCTGACCTCTCTTCTAAGCTAACCTCTTCCACTTTTGTCGATTCTTCTAGGGGATTAGATTCAGGTTTCCCTGGGTCTAGGCAGGGGAAATGTTTCATGAAGAAGCTCCAAATACTGCACTTTCAGTTTCAGTCAATGCAAAAGTTCCAGAGGTTATAGCAGCAGCAGTTTAAGATTCATAAATGATTGAAGTTTTAGTTAAAGATGAGTTGTCAGTAGAATCAGAAGATATCACAGTTGGTGATGTTATTATTCATCCCACAGTCGATTTACATTCTCTTTTATCAAATTTTGACATTATGCCTTGTTATCTTCCCGCTTTTCCAGTTTTTGAAAATTATTTACTAAGAGCTATAGTGTCTTACATTGCTCCCATTGATGCTTCTATGTTAGAATAACTGAGATCTAGTCTTAAAGACATTTCTACAAGTATTACTTTAGTCCCTCAGCCTATAATAGTTGATGATAAAATAGATGTTATAGAGCAGTATTTCTCCCCTCCTATGTGGGAGGAAACTCTAATGCCAAATTTTGATTAACTTCTTAATGAAGATATGGAAGAAGCTGCTGATACAGATATTGTATATAAACAACCAGAAGTTCAAGTTGATGACCATACAAATTTATATGAATAGATAGATGAATTATATGATCAACCAGTAGAAGAATCTGATGATCATACAGAGTCAGATGATTCAGAAGACTCTGGGTCTAAGTTAAGAAAGTTCAAGGAGAAGGCTCCAGTTAAGGAGCCTCTAACTCCATATCTTCCACATTGGATGAGGTACTCCAAGAATGAGCAGAAAAATAGGAAGAATATGAGGAGATATTCTTCCCCTCTAAAGTCCTGGAGAGGACCTCCTCCTCCTCCTCCTCCAGCAGCAGGGTCAGCAGGAGGTGTTTTTTGTTCTCAGAGGTCTTCTTCTTATCACTCAAGACCAGCTCAGGGAAAATAGGACAGATCTTCAAGGTCTGATACTTATACCAGTAAAAGCAGTCAAAGCAGCAAGAAACATTCAAACGAAGAAAGACCACCTTCTATAGATTGTGATCCAGAGTTGGATCCAGTGTTTAGAATGGCAAGGTTTAATGAGCAAGTTGCTCTATCTCAGATCAAATAAGCCAGGACAGAGGGTAAGGACCCCTCACAATTCACCACTATGTCCTCATACACACAAAAGGAACTGGACAGATATTCAAAGAAGAGCTTGTTCAATGTTGATAAGTACATAAGTCTGCATCTCGAAGTAGTAGTTTCAAGAACTACTTCTCTAATGATTATTGGCACTCATGACTAAAAGATGATCAAAAGGGAAGCTGAAGATCCTACCAAAAAGCTTATTTTCACCAAATCTTCTTCAGAATCTCCTTCAGCAGAACCTCAGAAAGATTCTTGATTTTTGTTTATGTTTTTGAACTATGTTGTTTTTTAAACTCTCAAAGCACTTATCTGCTAAAAATTTTATTTCTGCTAGATATTTATGTTTTCTATTTTTCAATTTTTGATAGTATTCTCACCCAAATAGGGGGAGATTGTTGGAACCCTATTACTGATTTGGGCTAGGATCACTATTATTAGTTTTAGGATGATTAGTTTGACCCAATATGTATAGTTTAGGGACATAGTTTTATTTCCACGGTTGCTCCTTTGGAAGAATTCCAGATAAGTGTTGTTCGACGAACACAGAATTACGATCGACCAAAGCAAAGCTCAGTTTGACGTACGCCGAGCTCAGTTTGACGAACTTAGAGTTCTAACTCTGAGTTTAGCTCGATGAACTTTGGGTTCCGTTCGATGAACGATGATCACAACTCAAAAGCTCAGTTCAACGAACTCCAAGTTCAGTTCGACGATCTCCGGCTCATTTCAACAAATTTCTTGCAGTGTTTAATGTTCATGCAGTTTTATATTCTGACGGCAGAATGATTTTGAAAGGCTTAATTTCAGTCAATTACACTCAGATATTTAATGCTAAATATTCTTAATGAATATAGCCGTTTCAGGCAGCATTAAATATTGATTTATCACAGAGTTTAATTCTAATTTATTACCAAGAGCAATTATAATTCTCAGAGGTTATTCAGGCATTTCAGAATGGTTTTAATTCAAATGTTTGAATTCTTCTCAGAGATTATATATTCAGATTATTGTTACTTCAAAGGGATACACTCTTATTGATCTCATAAGTTTACAGAGTTAGACTTTCTGGGTGACACATTGTTATTGATTTAGAGACTTACAGTTCAACATTTTTTAACAGATTTTCTGCTTTAGTCTCTGCAACTGAAAAGTCTTCAACCAGTCAAATAGAAGAAAGCCTATACCCTAAAAAAGCATCCCCTCCTGATCTCAAATCTCTACTCAAATCAGGGGGACCATTTTGAATCATCATCCATTAAAGTATTCTTAGAGATATTTGATAGAGAAGAAATCATCAACTTCTTAGTTTATTTCTTAAACTGTGTACAGGGTTTTTAACTCCCTTCAAAAGTTATCTCTTGGTTCATAAGTCACCTGATCAAAAGACATAAGCTTGATTTTTGGGCACCTGATCAATAGCTCAAAAGGTTGCAAGATCTCCCATAGAAATAGATCTTCTAGTGGAAGGGAACCTGATCAAAAACCTATAGTGGATTACTACTAGGGTTGTAGAAGAGTAGATGTTCCCAGGTTTATTGGGAAACTACTATAAATCCTTGCGTCATCTGTGATTGATTGCTTTCTTTATTTGTGTGCTGTGATTTTTATTTCTATATATATATTTATCACTTAATTTAAAATCTGCTATAAAGATAAATCAAAGTTTTAAAATACTCTATTCAACCCCCTCTAGAGGTCTTGTGGTTAAACAAGAAGGAGATGGTAAGATATACCGAAGTGTTGCGAATTGAAATTTTCAGACCACGCAACCTAAATGTTTTTGCTTATTTCTTGTTGGAAGCCGACGAACAAGATAATTTTCTCTTTTAGGATACAATCTTTCCTTTCCTGAAGGAGACCATTGAGGAAATTGTTGTCTGCTTCAATGGTCTTGGTGGCATCAAAGAGGGATTTGAGAATTCCTCCTTCATCGTGCTCTTTCCCGAGTCTAAGAGGAAGGTAGTATTAGAGCTGACGGTTAACATATCCTTAGTTTGACAATATCAATTCCCTTGTTATATTTGATCACATCATGTGTTTGGTATAATGTGCAGGTTTAGAGGTTCAAGTAAAGCGAAGAACTCCAATCTATGACCTACCATAGCGCGCTAGCGCTGCGGCCGTGCGCTACCTTGGTTTTAAGATGAATAAGCACTCAAGATCCTTCCGCCGAGCGCAAACCTGGTTTTAAGCCGAATAAGTGCTCTGGATCCTACTGCATGGAGCTAGCTCTATCGCCCGAGCTAGCATCTAGATTTAATATAACAAGGTGCTCTGGAACCTACCACGCAGCGCTAGCTTCCTACCACGCAGTGTTAGCTAAGTAAACGATCGCCGAGATGGATTCATCGAGTCGCTTGAGCTACCGCCAGTCGATAGCTGGATACTGCACTGCATTAGCACAAAAAAGGGAAAAAAATATTTTTAGAATATTTTTGAAAATACGCGGCACAACTGTCACGTCGACGTGCAATGACCTACCGTCGGCCGCTAGACTTATCGTCGACGATAGCTTATTTTTCAAAGACGTATGAAAGTTTTTCATTTTCTTATTCCTTGTACGCATTAAGATATACATGAATTCTTTTTAGTGTTCGGGAACTGCCTCTGAGCACCATTCCGCCGTCTCCATCAAAGGAAGAGACAGTCATCTCCCTCCCATTCGCGCACGAAAAACTTTGGCGAGCTAGGGACTACAACAACTATGAGGAGTTGATCAGTTACAATCAAACGAATATCGTTAGCATCGGTCACGCATCGCTCAACGGAGGAAACTTCTTCAGAGAGATTCAATATTAATTCTTCTTTAATCTCTTTGTACTTTTTCTCTTTTCTGTGTAATTGTGGTGAGGAAAATTTATCGGTGAAGGTCGTCGAAATCCAGGGAGGATTCCATGAGAAATCTTTCAGGGGAAGGGACGTCTAGATCAACTGATCTAGCAGGGCTCTGTGACACTTCCTTGTTTGAGAGTGAAGAGTTGGCTCGAAGACATTTCTTGGAAAACAAGAAATCATGGAGATCCTGTGTTTGTGATTGTAAACCTTTTTTGGTTTTTTATTGAATAAAATTATTTCTTGCTCTTTGTTCTGCGTGTTATGTCGTGGGTGTTAGCTAGTGGATCTCTGAAGGGTGCGCACTTATCTAATGAGAAATTTGCCCAGGAAAACGATATATGTGACCTACTGTCGTGCGCTAACAAGCTAGCGTCCTATTGGGTATATTGGGAATTGTGTACCAGATTTGGAGAAGCCTTTTCAACTAAATGATATACACAAATTTGTATTTGATGTATGTTGAGTTTACTTGTGCAGGATAAATAAACCTAGTATAAAAGTGTCGATACATTAGACAAGTGTCCAAACCATTATAGAAGCAGTGCTGGGACAATGGATCAAGTTGTGTCGACACTCAGGACTAGTGTCAACACCCTTACTCAAGTAGTGTAGAGGCTGGATACAAGCTGTGTTGACACCTGAGATTTGGGTCGACACCGTGAAACAAGAAAGCAACTGTGTCGACACTCAGGGCTCGTGTCGACACACTTTACACAAGTTATATCGAGACTAAATAAAAGTTTTGTCGACACCCAGAACTTGGGTCGACACCGTCACACAAAAAATCAGTTGCGTCAACACTCAGGACTAGTATCGACACATTTCACATCAGTTGTGTCGAGACAAGAAGATAGTAGTGTCGACATACACAGATTGGTGTTGACATCCCTATAAGAGTAGTGTCGACACCCATGACTAGTGTCGACACAATCAAAGTACAGAAGTGTCAACACCTTTATCGAGAATCTCTCAAGATTGAATTTTCTTCTAAGTCCAGAATTCAAAGCCAAAATTTCTGACAGCTGTCAGATGTCAGTGTATTATCTAGGGCAGCCGGTCACTTTTCCTAAAGCCTATATAAGGAGATCAACTTGACAGAAACAGAATAATAATTCTCATTCTTCTAATCAAGGATGTTAGATCAATTTTGTATAGTTCTGAAGGTGGAGAGGAGGCAGATCGAGGATCAACTTCTAAATTCTCCAGCCAAGTTCAACCCTAATTTCTCCTTCAAGATGCTTTCAAAAAGCTAAGAAGGGTTGGATCTTTTTCTTCACAGCAAGGTTTAAGGGAGAAGATTCCACATCAAGATCTGATCAAGAAGAATTCACCAATCTCTTTATTTTTGGGTGATATTCCAAAACTCAATTTTTTTTTGATATTATAATTTGGTAAGATCTATTTGTAGATCTGAGGGTAGGAGATAAATTTCTCTGAGTTGTAAACCTATATTATAAAGACTGAGGTAGGGTTATGTGACTGAGGTAGGAGAAGGGGCAATTTCTTTGAGTTGTAGAAACTAGAAGGTTCTGAGGTTGTTGGGCAAAGGTTTGCGTAAAGAGTAGGATTGGAGGTGCACTATGAGGTAGGATTCTTGGAGAGGAATCTGAGTTGTAGGATCTTGAAGATCTGAGGTAGGACATTGCTTGTCTGAATTGAAAGAGCCAGCTGGGCTCAGAGGTGTAAGATCTGAGGATCTGAGAAAAAGAGAGAAGAAGTTTTGATGAATCTATTTCATTACTAGATAGGCGAAGGGTGAAAGTGGATGTACCCATACATTGGGGACCACTATAAACTTATTGTGTGTTGTGTTGTGCCGAAATGCGTGTTGTGCTCAATTGTTTGTTGTAAAATGTGTTGTGACTGCTTATTTATATATATGCTGTAATCAGTAGATCATCTGTGTACTTGAATGTTGTGGGTTTATTGATAATTATACTAAGAAATTTCTGTGATTTATAGTTGCAAAGATTTGAATTGTACCTATTCACCCCCCTCTAGGTCACTCTTTATCCTAAACAAACACTTTATAGTTGGTATCAGAGGGAGGTTCACTATAAAATTATAACAGCCTAGTGAAAATCCTAAGGAGTAACTGAGAATAAATCATGGCTCAAAGAGAAAACAATTCCATCAAACTCCCAATCTGCTCTAAAGAAAACTTTGGCATTTGGATGGAAAGAGTAAGACTCTTCATGGAGGCTGCAGATCCAAGAAAATACATCAATATATTGGAAGGACCTTTCATACCCATGAAAGTGTTAGTTCTTGATGCCAACATAAGGACACCTAAGACCTACTTGGAAATGGACAAGGATGAGATAATTTTTGCCTCTATGGACAAGAGGGCTCAGAATATAATTGTTAGTGCTATAGATGACTCCGCATTCCAAAACTTGATTCATTACAAAACATCTAAAGAAATGTGTGAATCATTAATTGTATATATGGAAGGCACTGATGAGGTTAGAGATGACAGAAAATCTCTATTAAACTAGCAGTATGAAGCCTTCAGGCAAGACAAGAAAGATATAGTGGCAGAGAGTTTTGAGAATTTTTTCAGAATAGTGAATAACCTAAGAACATATGGCAGGAAGTTAACAAATTATGAACTAAATGAAAAATTCTTGAGGTCCTTGAATAAGGAATGAGACATCAAGATTTGTGTTATTAGAGAAATGGGAAACTTAGCCAATATAGACCCACAGGTTCTATTTGGCAAACTATTGTCTCATGAGCTACAGCTGAATCTCAGGAAGTCTGAAGAACACTTAGGAAGAGCAATCAATAGAGAAAAGTCTTTGTCCCTAAAGGATGAGATATCTAGGAAAGTCAGGGAGAAATCCGCTCCCTCAGAAAGACAGGATGCTGTCTCAGAATGCATAGAATCTTCCTCATCAGGAGGGGACATGACTGAAGAAGAACTTTCGCTCTTCTCAAGACAATTCAAGAAGGTGTTGAGGAGAAGAAGGCAGGGTAGCTGGAAGGGACCAGCATGAGGCTCTTCTAAAAAGAAGATTGATCACTCAAAGAAACCCATGAAAAAGAAATCTGGGGATAGGTATGGTTCTTCTCATAATAAACACCTTAAAACTAATCTGGTTTGTTATTTGTGTAACAAGCAAGGACATGTCATTGCTGACTGCCCAATAAAAAGGAAGGAGAAAAAGTCTGAAAATTGGAAGACTGGACAACACAAGAAGGATAATAAAAGCCTCCTAGCCAATAAGCAGTCCACTCTCTCAGATAGTGAGACAGACTTATCTGAATCAGAAGAGGAGGAGACTATGTTGGGCTTAATGGCCATTGAGGAGGCCAGCAATAGAATGAGAGCCACACTATCATCCATCGATAATGAAGACTGTACTGATCAAGGGCTGATGATCCAAGTAGAAGATGAATTTCAAGATTGTTCAAATTCTGCCAAGGTAAAACCACTTACTGCTAATATTGCCTCAGGCTCTAGATCAGCATCAGAGAATGAATTATGTTCACACTCTTCTAATATTAGTCAACATGGTTCAGATTCTGAAGCAGATTTCAACACACTCATCAATAGATATGGGAATTTGTTAAAGGCTTTGATTACAAGAAAAGAGTTAGTTAAGGAACAAGCCAAACAACTAGAATCTTTGAGACCAGTACCATTACAGTTGGAGAGGGCCAACATTAAGTTGGACCTTCAAAAACTGAAGCTCATTAACTAAACCAATAAAATAGATAGTCAGAATTAGAGTATTGCAGAACAAGCTAAGACTATCAAGGACCTATAAGTAAAGCTTCAGTAGGAAAGATAGCTTCTGAAATAGTTCTCAAGACCTAAGTCTATACTACCTATTATTGATACATTTTCTGCACCATTTAGAAGTGGTGTATGATATATTGAAGACAATAAGATCATTAAGAAATCTGAACCAAAGGGTAAAGACCCAATGGGTCCAGCTAAGAAACCAGTCAAGCATCTAACTTCTAACAGATGCATGGGATCATGTGTTCCTGGACACATGAGTTCGAGTGCACTACCAGCAAGGTCAACAAAGAGCCTTATTGGGAAGTGATGTAGTCTACGACAAGTGTACTGGTCGCACAAGTAATATATAATGGGGGAATTTTCCAAAGTATCGATCTCTCAAGGAACACAGTAAGGTGGAGCTAATTTTGAGGAGAACTTGATATTGAAGTCCTTAGGTCGGTTTTTACGAAGGGGGTTTTGATTATTGCGGGAAAAAAAGAATGTAAAACTCTAATAAACTACTCCAATGCAATGCCGTTATGTAATGCTTCACCAGGCAGATGGAAAACTACACGGGCCACTATGCACTGAATCGCTAGGCGGATGGACAAGTAGGCTTGTAGATGAGGTAGAGAGAATGGCGGAATGAGGGTCGTGAGCACCTCTTCGGTATGAACGCGACTAGCAATTGCTAGTGCGACATTGTGTGGTGGAATATGGATAATTGCGCACCTCAAGAAAATAACGTAAATATAAAATCACATATACATGATTGTACACAAACCTATGTCAAATTAAAAACACTTCATCAAATACAAAGAGATCAAACTACACTATCAACAATAAAAGAAGAAGATAGTGTTAAATCGACCGGATCCGAAGTCTTACAGAGGATTCACGGATGGAATCGCCGTGTTTTCAATCCGCATCCTAGCTCGGTCCTCAACTGCATCCGGGGTAGAGGAGGCTGTCACTAACTCCCATTGGACCCGTCTTCTTCATGTCATGATCTGGTGGAGGATGACACAAACTCCTCTGAGCTTGATGGTGAAAGCTAGGTCAAACCCTTCTTGAAGATCAATGATGAAGGAGGAGGCCGAGAGGAAGCTCTGGCTTGAATTTGTCTTTGAAAGCTTTCCCAGAACCCCTCCCTATGGTGGAGGAAGAAGGAAAACGGCGAAACCCTCCTCAGAGACAAAAACGGCAGAGAAAAAGTCCTGAATTCAGAATTAGGGCGGAACCTACAAATTTATAGATTGTTGAAATTACAATGCACAAGATCAGTGGCGTATGACCAATGGTCGTGCGCACTATATCCAGTGATCGTGCGTATTGGCATGGAAGAACTCAAAGAAAAATTGGGATAACACGCACGAGCAGTGGCGCACAACTAGAGGTCGTGCGCACTATGTCCAATGGTCGTGCGATTGCCCCAGACAGAAATCCAGAAAAAAGTAATAACCGCGCACGAGCAGTGGCGCACGATCGATGGTTGTGCGCACTATGTCCAATGCTCGTGCGAATTCCTCAGATAGAACTTGGAAAAAATGAAGAATAGTGTGCACGATCAGTGGCTCACGACCAGTGGTCGTGCGCTATAGATCCAATAATCGTGCGCAGTGTTCCTGTACTGTTTGGGGTTCGACGAAAAGGCCGCGCACGAGCAGCGGTCGTGCACTAAGAAGTCCACTGACCGTGCGCATGTAAAAATACATGATCAGTGGCCCTTAGGCCGAAAACATTCCCAAACAATCTCGGGACACGCACACGACCTTTGTACCTAGAGTGAAAACAGAAGAGCCACCGAAATGGGCATACCATATTCTCCATACAAAGAAAAACACCAGGTAGGGAAAAAGTGCAAAAACTACGAAATCACACAGAAAATGGGTCAAAAGTGCACCTTAACATTGAATGGGCATAATAAAAAATATGAATAATTATGGCTCTAAAGTGTAGTGCATCAATAAGAAAACTAGCCCGGATGAGTCCAAAAATAAGTATATAAATAGTACTCATCACACCCCCAGACTTACCTGTTTGTGCATCCCGAGCAAACAAAATCTATGCAAATAAGGAAAATAAACTAGCTATCATAGAAATTGAGATACGGAGTACCATGCGAAGTCGCATGCTCGCGCGCGTAAAAATATAAAAGAGGAAATTTCTAAGTATACAAAATAGTTTATAGTTTTCACAATGCGTAGCAATATTTTATTACTACTCAAAAATGGAATCACGATGAATCTTCTGGTCATGCTTAGGGAGAAAGTAGGCAGGCCACTAAGGTGAGCATTGCCAAAGGCCGGGGCTCAGGATCACCTTCAAAGAAATCCATCAATGTCGGGGACCATACGCTTGCCCATTTACACTCTCTCCCCGGTACTAGTTCAACTCAAACGTGAATCCGTAGGACTTTAGGTGAAGAGACGTGGCTTGTGTTTCGGTTAGGTAAACAAAGATAAATAAAAAGGCTACGCACCCAACCCAAATGAGCTAGCATAAAAAAGAATCTATCCGCTAACCAAAATACAAGCGGGTACACCACGCCCCCAAACATAATATTTAAAATATGGGTGTGTGTACCACCTACTCCAAATACAATCTCATCTCAAATAGAATTTTCAATTATACTTTTTCTTTTCACTTTTTTTCACAATTCATTTTGATATATTTTTTCAAATCATCTTTTTATTTTAATAATTTTAGCAAATAAAAACTTTTGAGTACATCCACATATTCACAAGGAATATCACCACATCAACACCCCAAAATGAAAATGTAAAACACTAAAGCTCAACTTGGGTGTGTGACTAGGATCGGCTATGAGTCTTTGGTGAAATAATGGTGGAGCTGAATCAAAAGAAGGGGTAGGCACAACGGGTCTAGTGAGGATAAGATGTAAGGAATTGTACAAAGCTGGGCCAAAATGATGGCCTACATCACACTCACGCTTGAAAAACCATGCACCAATGCTTCGAGAGTGGCTTGGGGAAAGTTCTTAGCCACCGAGAAAGATGATCCTTCCCCTCAACTCGAGCAAAACGAGTCTAGTGACGTCTACACACATCCCTACACTACCATTCGATTCACACCGGATTCACCAATTTCTGAGTAGAATAAAAAGTCTTTACGCAATTAGAAAAATATAAAAGTATAAGCATATAGAAAAATTAAATCTACTCCAATTTCTATATGAGATGAGAGCACTCGACTAGGAGCATGGATGGAGTCAACAATTTACTCCCTCTCAAGATCCTATGCCACCACAATAATTTTCCCAAATCATATGAAAGAAACGAGTTTAACTCGCATCACGCTAACAGCTAAGAATGCGCTCATGTTGCTGTAGTGGTGTGCGATGCAATGAACTACTCAAAATAAAATAATAAAAGCTTCTAGTATGCAAATGAAATGTGCGCGTGCAAAAGGTAATAAATACTGGCTCTCTCTCAGACTTAAACTAAGCTACACAACATATGATATAGAAATTTAAATCAGATAGAGACATGAGAAGAGGTTTCCCAATGCTCAGTCAGTGAGCATACCAGAAGATGCGTGAAAAATAGAAGCAGGTCCACCAAACAAAGAATCACAACCTCGCCAATACAAATTTGCCATGAATACCTGCAGAGGTGAGCTCCACAAAAACAAAAGAAAAATAGACAAAATACAAAGAAATACTAAAACAAAGATAGAAATGAAAAATAAAAATGCATGAAATAAAAGATAACTACTGGGGTTATTGTCCTCGCAGCACAACTTATTAAATTCTATACATTTCTAGCTAATGGGCCTATGAAAAGAAAAGTGCACAGGTAATTGTTCATTTATCCTTTTCGGTAACGGGTATCGTTACGGTGATAGACCAGTTACCCCTCTACCTAAATAATAATACCTGCCCAACACAAGTAGTGGAAATAAGAAGTAAGAAGAGGAGCGCTAGTCCTCACTCATCTCACCACAAAATAAATCCTTTCCCAGCAAGGCATCATCCACCGCAGGTCCGCAGGAGGAGATGGCGATGGCAGGGACTTCCACTACGAAGGAGGTCAAAACCTTCTCGCACCGGCAGATGCACTCGCAGTCGGCATGAGCACAAGGCTCATCGTCATCCTAACGCACCCATGGAGACTCAGCCTATACAGGCTCAGATAATTAAGGGGGATCAAGTAATAAACGAGAGGAAGAACTAAAACACACAAAATATGTGAGAGTGGTCCCAGTATCACTCTCAGCAGGATCCGAGCACAGATCGACCTCAGTATCATATGAGTTGTATCATGGGGAAGCCGAGAACTTGAGGTCCACGGTGGTAAGAGGGACCGCCTCATCTAATAAGGAGGTGGAAATCTCCGCATCAGAAAGGGGATATTCCTCATCCAACCGTAGAGAATCATAGCATTCTGAAGATCCACATTCTTCGTCGGAGATACTAGAGTCTTCATCCCACTTTGGCGCAACCTCAGGCACCGAATCATCCAAAAATACAGCATCATCAGCCGACTTACACAAAAATGGAGTAGCACCATCAGGCAAAAATTGCGGAGGGGCAAAACTGCTCACAAAACTAGGCATTGAATGAGCAGGCACCATCGCAAAATTGTCCGCTGACACCTCCCCACTGACGGGACAAATCTCATCGTCCCATACCGGAGTGCCCATGAGTTCCTGATCCTCTTTTTGCTGGCTAACACCTGAGTGATCGTCATCACTCAAAGGAAGCTCGTAAAAAGGGAGTGAGGGACCCATGAAAGATCTGTATGTGGCGAGAGATTCTTCGGTAATCTCAACAGGCGAAGAACGAGCAAGATGTGCGATGTCAGTGTGTGGGCCAGACAACACCCTGGTAGGCCTGTCCACAGTAGTCCTATGTTATCGGGGGGTTGTTGCATACACTCCATCAGAGGGAGAAGGCTCGCACAAAGGATGGCAATCCTTCAACATGTGGCATATGCCTTGATATAGCAAACACCTAATACAATGCTCGACATTTAAAACAGCCAAGGTGTCAATGTATCGGCGCAAAGTGTCATAGAGACAGCACTCAGCTACAGAATACATTGCGAACAAAAATATTTGCAGCAAGAGTGCTACACAACTGAAAATAAAATAAAAAAGAAACACGGATCTGCTTGCTAAGATGATAACAGAAAAGGAACAAAGAAAAAAAAGAAAAACAAATTCTAAAAACTAAAGCAAAGAAGAAACATGATATGAACTAATGGAAAAAGGCATTTATCTCCCATCACCCTCTCCAAAAACTCCCATGACCGTGTTCCCCAGCAATGGGGCCAAAAAATAGATGCGGTCTACGACAAGTGTACCTGTACAATCCCGTATATGCAGAGTAGGGTCCCCTTGGCAGTCGCAGGACCAGCCTTATGTTTTTTAAGCTTTTGAGAGGTTTTGCACTTTAGGTGGACAATTTTGGCTTGGCCTTGGAAATATATTAGTAGGGAGAGAAAAAATCTATCTCTCCCCACGGCCCCTTTTGGGAGGACTGGTGCGGCGAGATGGCCGACACCCCCCCGGCTTGCCTTGGTATGAGGTAGGAGTGGCGAGACAGGCGCGCCCTGGTTCTCGCCCGGGTGGCCTGCCCTACGGGCGAGACAGGCACAGCGTGGTTCTCGCCAGTGCGGCCTGCCCTGCGTGCGAGACGGGTGTAGCCTGGTTCTCGCCCGGGCAGCATGCCCTGCGGGCGAGACAGGCGCGTCCTGGTTTTTGCCCGGGCATCCTTCCCTGCGAGTGAGACATACGCGGTTTGGTTCTCGCCCGAGTGGCTTGCCCTATAGGTGAGACAGGCGCGGCCTGGTTCTCGCCCGGGAGGCCTGCCCTGCAGGCGATACGGGAGTGGCCTGGTTCTCGCCCGGGCGGCCTGCCCTACGGGCAAGACGTACGCGATATGGTTCTCCCCCGGGCGGCCTGCCCTACAAGCGAGACGGGCACGACCTGGTTTTAGCCCGGGTGGCCTGCCCTGCAGGCGAGACGGGCGCAACCTGGTTCTTGCCCGGGCGGCCTACCCTGCGGGTGAGTCGAACGCGGGCTGGTTCTTGCCCGGGCGGCCTGCCCTGCGGGCAAGACGGGCGCGGCCTGGTTCTCGCCCTGGCGGCCTGCCCTACAGGCGAGACGGGCGCGACCTAGTTCTCGCCCGGGCAGCCTGCCCTGCGGACGAGACGGGCGCGGCCTAGTTCTCGCCCGGGCAGTCTGCCTTGCAGGTGAGACGGTTGCGGCCTCGTTCTTGCCCGGGCAGCCTACCCTGCGGGCGAGACGGTCGCAGCCTAGTTCTCTCCTGGGCGGCCTGCCCTACGGTCGAGCAAGGCTTGTGGCCTGCTGCTCGCCCCTGGCGGGCTGTTTCTCCGGGGAGGTGGGGGGTTTGGTTTGGCCTCTTCCCACCCTTGGATCTCTTTGGTCTGTGCTCTTACCATTTTGCCCTCGTGGAGGAATTCCCTCTTTACCCCCCGATGTGGAGGTTTTCTGTTGGCTCAAGGCCTTTTTGCCTTAGGGGTATTTTGGACCTTTTTGTCCCAAGGCTTGGAAAACTATAAATAGACCCCCTTGGGTTCCTTTGGAGGGATGAGTTTTTTTGGCTTCCTCCTCCTTAGGCTTCTTCTTGGTTGAGTGAGAGAGCTCTCCAGGGTATCATGCTCAACCATTGGTGAGGGAGGGGAAGTGCTCTCATGACCTTCCGGGTTTTGGTGGGACCTCCATGCTAGAGACGAGGGTCTGTTCCTAGTTTCCCAAGTCTTTGGTCTGTGAGGTTCCACAAAGTGTAGTAGGTGTGAGGTCACCCCTCTTTTGGGACCCCGAACTCCACGAGAGGTCAATTTTGGCTTCAACATTTTTGGTTCGGCGAGTGTGGAGAGTGACCAGCATAGAAGATCTCGAGAGAATGTCATGGACGGAGATCATGGAGGTAGTGATGATCTCGTCGAGCTCCCCAACCCCGGACCCTTCGTAGGAAGGGAGGAGTTCATGGCTTCCATCCAGGGCATCATGGAGATACTGAGAAGCATTGCCCCTCGGGCTGATAGCTCAACCCGCACACCCCAGGGACTGGCTCCTAGGGGTCTCGGCAAGCTGCCTCCCAGGGGCACATGTAAGATTACCCCAGCAGGGGGAGAAGGAAGTGCACCAAGTAGGCGACCTGGGAATGAAAGGATGGGAGAGGGGATCGAGCGAGACCTCCCCGGCTGGGAGTTGTTCCCCATCCCGGCGAGTGCTAGGCCTCTAGGAGAGCAGGTTGCGTGAGTAGAGGTTGAGAGACCACCCCTCAGGGGGTCATCCTTCGGTGAGCTGATCATCTCAGCACCCGTTCCAGAGGGTTTCAGAGAGCCAAACATGTCTTACTATACCGGGAAGGATGACCCTTTCCAACACCTACAGTGGTTCGAGGATGTTGTCTCCATCCGGCCGATGATGGATGCCTTGAAGTGTCGCCTCTTTGCGATCACGTTGAAGGAGAAGGCAAGGTACTGGTTTCATCAACTCCCTCCGAGGTCAATCTACGGGTTCAAGTACTTGAGCCGGAGATTTTAGATTCTCTTCTCCACCTCCAAGAAGAGGAAGAGGCGTCCTGAGTCCATCTTTATGATAAGATAGAGGGCTGAGGAGTTGTTGGCCCATTATGTTTACATGTTCCAGGAGGAGATCCTGGATATCCAGGAGATGCCAGGGTATGCCCTCCAGATGGCGTTCACCGTGGGGCTGCGCGAAGGGTTCTAAAAGATGAGCCTGACCCAAAAGGGCCCCCTTTCCTTCGAGGAGCTGATGGATAGGGTGGAGGAGGAGATAGCCATAGAGATGGCCAACCCGGCATTTGTCAAAAAGTTGGCGAAGCTAACAGAGTAAGAGCCAAAGGAGCAAGGTGGCTCAAGGCATCAGGAAGGAAGACGGAGAGAAGAGTAGGGAGCATAGGGGTTCCAGGGACAGGAGGGTTCAGAACCAGGCTGGAGGCAGTATGGAGGACCTTCCTAGGGTCCAGGAAGAGCTCTCATCTAGGGTGGGGGAAACTTTGACGGGGGCTAAGGGAGGTTTAACTTCCAGAGGCAAGCCCCAAGACAGCTCTTACCCCCACAATAGCAGGCCTTGGCAATAGGTGAAGGAGGAACAGGAAATAAGAGAGACCGCCAGACCCGCCGAAGGAGGGAAGTAGGAGCATTGTCGTACTGTGACTTCCACCAGGAAGAGGGTCACGCCACGGCTACCTGCCCCCAATTCCTGGAAGTGAGGGGGCGATAGGCCCTGACCATATTCAGCCACCGATGCAGGTTGTAGAGGTTCCACCCTGATTGGAGGAGGATGACATATGTGAGGATCGGGTCGACGTCAGACCCCGAGGTGGCATAACAGTAATCCACGGTGGAGTGGGGATCGAGGCCACTCGGAAGGCAAGCCTCCATGTCATATACCTACAGAGTGTCGCTTCTATATCCCAAACCCCGCCCCAAGAGGAGAAGATCACATTCTCGATGAAGGACATGACGGATCATGAGGATCCATTCTTGCGATGTGCTGGTCATTCAGACAGCCATCGAGGGCTACACCGTCTCCCGGATCTTGGTTGATAACGGGAGATCCGTCAACGTCATTTTCAAGAAAGCGTTTGACGAGATGAAGGTGGAGCCAAGGAGGGTGTTGGCCTCAGACGGACCCTTGTTTGGATTTTTAGGGGAGAGGAAGGAGGTTGAAGGTAGAGTAGGACTCCAAGTTAAATTGGGAGGAGGGGACTTCAAGGAACTGTCGGTTCGTCATTATTGACGCTACGAGCAGCTACAACGCAATCTTCAGAAGGCCGCTCTTTAGCGCCTTCCATTGCGTACCATCTTCATTCCACTAGTTCCTCATGTTCAGCTCAGGAAGGATCCAGGTCAGAGTCAAGGGAGACTCCAGGATGACAAGGCAGTGCTACGTCATGTCTTTTAACACCATCTCTTGGTTGGCCAAGGCGGAGGAGATGGATAAGATCATGGAGAACCTGAGCAGGATGGAAGTGTCAAAGGGGAAGGAATTTGATGACGACCATCATGCCCAGACCCCCTGAAGAAGCCTCGACTCGACGGAGTCCTGTATCTTTCTTTTTATTGTACTGAGTCCAGTCCCCGGCCAGCGGAGTCGTGGGGGGGGGGGGGGGGGGTCATGTAACCAATATTTCTTCCCTGTTTGAGGATGTTGGAATTGATAAAGTTTAGGTGTCATGTCGAATCCCACCCCCCGGGAGGACCTCCTCATGTTAGGCTTTCACTAGCTGGATGGGACGAAGGTACCTCGGGGAGGCTAAGTCCTCTGCACGGATGACGGTCCCGCTTTCAGGCTCTCACTAGTTGGCAGGTCCGGTGGTACCTCTCGTGGAAGCCCAAGTCCTTTGCTCCGATGACGGTCCCACTGCCGGCTCCCACTAGCTTGTAGGCCGGTGGTACCTCTCATGGAATCCCAAGTCCTTTGCTCCGATGACGGTCCTGCTGCCAGGCTTCCACTAGCTAGAAGGTTCGGTGGTACCTCTCGTTGAAGCCTAGTCCTTTGATCTGATGATGGTCCCGCTTCCAGGCTCCCACTAGCTGGCAGGTCCGGTGGTACCTCTCGTAGATGCCCAAGTACTTTGCTCCGATGACAATCCCGCTATCAGGCTCCCACTAGCAGGTAGGTCCGGTGGTACCTCTCGTGGAAGCCCAAGTCCTTTTCTTCGATGACGGTCTTGCTGCCAGGCTCCCACTAAATGGCAGGTCCAGTGGTACCTCTCGTAGAAGCCCAAGTCCTTTGCTCCGATGACGGTCTTGCTTCCAGGCACCCACTAGCTGACAGCTATGGTGGTACCTTTCGTGGAAGCTCAAGTCCTTTGCTCCGATGACGGCCCCGCTATCAGGCTCCCACAAGTTGGAAGGTCTGGTGGTACCTCTCGTAAAAAACTAAGTCCTTTGCTCCGATGATGGTCGCGCTACCAGGCTACAACTATCTGGCACTTCCGGTGGTACCTCTCGTGGAAGCCCAAGTCCTTGCTCCGATGACGGTCCCGCTGCCAGGCTCCCACTAGCTGGTAGGTCTATTAGTACCTCTTGTGGAATTCCAGTCCTTTGCTCTGATGACAGTCCAGCTGCCAGGCTCCCACTAGCTGGCAGGTCCGGTGGTACCTCTCGTGGAAGCCCAAGTTATTTGCTCTGATGACGGTCCCACTACTAGGATCCCACTAGCTGGCAGGTCTGGTGGTACCTCTCGTGGAAGCCCAAGTCCTTTGCTCCGATGACGGTCCCGCTGCCAGGCTCCCACTATATGGCAAGTCTGGTGGTACCTCTTACGGAAGCCCAAGTCCTTTGCTCCGATGACAATCCCACTGTCCGGCTCCCACTAGCTTTCAGGTCCTGTGGTACCTCTTGTGGAATCCCAAGTCCTTTGCTCTGATGACGGTCCCGCTATCAGGCTCCCACTAGCTGGCAGGTCCAGCGGTACCTCTCGTGGAAGCCGAATTCCTTTGCTTCGATGACGGTCCCGCTTCCAGGCTCCCACTACCTGGCATATCCGATGGTACCTCTCGTGGAAGCCCAAGTCCTTTGCTCCGATGACGGTCCCGCTGCATGGCTCCTGCTAGCTGGCAGGTCCGGTGGTACCTCTTGTGGAAGCCCAGGTCCTTTGCTCCGATGATGGTCCCGCTGCCAGGCTCCCACAAGATGGCAGGTCCGGTGGTACCTCTCGTGGAAGCCCAAGTCCTTTGCTCCAATGACTTTCCTGCTGCCAGGCTCCCACTAGCTTGCAGGTCCGGTGGTACCGCTCGTGGAAGCCCAAGTCCTTTGCTCCGATGATGGTCCCGCTGCCAGGATCCTACAAGCTGGCAGGTCCGGTAGTACCTCTCGTTGAAGCCCAAGTCCATTGCTCTGATGACGGTTCCGCTGCTAGGCTCCCGCTAGCTAGCAGCTCTAGTGGTACCTTGTGGAAGCTCAAGTCCTTTGCTCCGATGGAGGTCCCGCTGCCAGGCTCCCCTTAGCTGGCAGGTCCGGTGGTACCTCTCATGGAAGCCCAAGTTCTTTACTCCGATGAAGGTCCCGCTACCAAGCTCCCACTAGCTAGCAGGTCCGGTGGTACCTCTCATGGAAGCCCAAGTCCTTTACTCCGATGACGGTCCTGCTGCCAGGCTCCCACTAGCTGGCAGGTCCGGTGGTACCTCTCATGGAATCCCAAGTCTTTTGCTCTGATGACGGTCCCGCTGCCAGGTTCCCACTAGCTGGCAGCTCCGGTGGTATCTCTCGTAGTTGCCCAAGTATTTTCACCGCCAAGGTTGTCCCGTCACCCAGGCTCCCATTAGCTGACATGACAGGTTGACCCCTCGGGAGGCTAAGTGTTTTCACCCAGAGGCTGTCTCGTCACCCAGGCTCCCATTAGCTAGCATGAAAGGTTGACCCCTCGGAGAGGCCTTTTAATCTTTCAAACCACGAGCAAGGGCCACTCAGCGAATACGTTGGGTTGGATGTTTCTTTCCGAGCTAGTGCCAACCTCGAAAAGAGCGGGGATTTTGTATAACCCCTTATTCAGAGAGTAGGTTCCGCTCGACAGATGCAGGACCAGCTTTATGTTTTTAAGCTTATGAGAGGTTTTGCACTCTTGGGGGCCTATTTTGGCTTGGCCTTGGAAATATACTAGTAGGGGGAGTAAATATCTACCTCTCCCCCAGTCCCTTTTGGGAGGGCGGGTGCAGCAAGATGGTCGGCACCCCCCGACTTACCTTGGTACAAGGTAGGAGCGGCGAGACAGGCGCAGCCTTGTTCTCGCCCGGGAGGCCTGCCCTGCGGGCGAGACGGGCATAGCCTAGTTCTCGCCCGGGTGGCCTACCCTGAGGGCGAGACGGGCGCGACCTGGTTCTCGCCCGGGCGGCCTGCCCTGCGGGCGAGACGGGCGCAACCTTGTTCTCGCCCGGGCGGCCTGCCCTGCGGGCGAGACGGGCGCGACCTGGTTCTCGCCCGGGCGGCCTGCCCTGTGGGAAAGACGGGCGCGACCTGGTTCTCGACCGGGCGGCCTGCCCTGCAGGCGAGACAGGCGTGGCCTGGTTCTCGCCCGGGCCGCCTGCCCTGCAGGCAAGACGGGCGTGGCCTGTTTCTCGCCTGGGCGGCCTGCTCTGCCGGCGAGTGGGGCGCGACCTAGTTCTCACCCAGGCGGCTTGCTTTGCGGGAGAGACGGGCGCGACTTGGTTCTCATCTAGGCGGCCTGCCCTGCGGGCGAGATGGGCGTGGCCTGGTTCTCTCCCGGGCGGCCTGCCCTGCGGGCGAGCAAGGCATGTGGCCTGCTGCTCGCCCCTGGCGGGCAATTTCTCCGGGGAGGGGGGGGATGGGTATGGTTTGGCCTCCTCCCACCCTTGGATCTCTTTGGGCTGTGCTCTTACCATTGTGCCCTCGGGGAGGAATTCCCTCTTTACCCCCTGATGTGGAGGTTTTCTGTTGGCTCATTGCCTTTTTGCCATAGGGGTATTTTGGACATTTTTTTCCTCTGGCTTGGAAAACTATAAATAGACCCCATTGGGTACCTTTGGACGGATGAGTTTTTTCGTCTTTCTCCTACTTAGGCTTCTTCCTGGTTGAGTGAGAGAGCTCTCCAAGGTACCCAGCTTAGCCATTAGTGAGGGAGGGGAAGTGCTCTCGTGACCTTCCGGGTGTGTGGTGGGACCTCCACGCTAGAGCCGAGGGTCTGTTCCTTGTTTCCCAAGTCTTTGGTCTGTGACGTTCCCCCGAGTGTAGTAGGTGTGAGGTCACCCCTCTTTTGGGACCCCGAACTCCACAAGAGGTCAATTTTGTCTTCAACAGTACCGATCACACAAGTAATATAAAATGGGCGAATTTTTCCAAGTATCGATCTCTCAAGGAACACAATATGGTGGAGTTAATTTTGAGGACTTGAGATTGAAGTGCTTAGATCGGTGTTTACGAAGGGGGTTTTGATTGTTGCGGGAAAAAAAGAAAGTAAAACACTTATAAACTACTTCTATGCAATACTGTGATGCAATGCTTCGCCAAGCAGATGGAAAACTACATGGGCAACTATGCACCGAATCACTTGGCAGATGGACGAGTAGGCTTGCAGATGAGGTGGAGAGAACAGTGGAATGAGGGTTGTGAGCACCTCTTTGCTACGCACGCCACTAGCAATTGCTAGTGCGAAACTGTGAGGTGGATGATGGATAATGGCGCACCTTAAGCAAATAACGTGAATATAAAATCACATAGACATGATTGTACACAAACGTATGTCAAATTACACACTTCATCAAATAAAAAGAGATCAAACTACACTATCAACAACAAAAGAAGAAGATAGTGTAAAATCGACCGGATCTGAAGTCTTGCTGAGGATTTACGGAAGGAATCGCCGGGTTGTCAATCCGCGTCCTAGCTCAGTCCTCAACTGCATCCGGGGTAGAGGAGGTTGTCACTAACTCTCATTGGACCCGTCTTCTTTGTGTCACGAGCCGGTGGAGGATGACACAAAATCCTTCGAGCTTGATGGTGAAATCTATGTCAAACCATTCTTGAAGCTCAAGGATGAAGGAGGAGGCCGAGAGGAAGCTCTGGCTTGAATTTGGCGTTGAAAGCTTACCCGAAACCCCTCCCTACGGTGGAGGAAGAAGGAAAACGGCAGAACCCTCCTTAGAGACGAAAACGGTGGAGAAAAAGTCTAGAATTCGGAATTAGGGCGGAACCTGTGAATTTATAGATTGTAGAAATTACAATGCACACGATCAATGACGCACGACCAATGGTCGTGCGCACTATGTCTAGTGATCGTGCATATTGTAATGGCAGAGCTAAATGAAAAACTGGGATAAAGCGTACGAGAAGTGGCGCACGATCAGAGGTAGAGTGGCGCACGACCAGAGGTCGTGCGTACTATGTCCAATGGTCGTATGATTGCCCCATACAAGAACTCCAGAAAAAAGGAATAACCGCGCACTATGTCCAATGCTCGTTTGAATTCCTCGGACAGAACTTGGAAAAAAATGGAGAATAGTGTGCACGATCAGTGGCTCACGACCAGTGGGCATGCTTTATAGATCCAATGATCATGCACAGTGTTCCTGTACTGTTTAGGGTTTGAAGAACAGGTCGTGCGCGACCAGTGGTCTTTCTCTAAGGAGTCCATGAACCGTGCGCGTGTAAAAATGCACGATCAGTGGCCCTTAGGCAGAAAACATTCCCAAACAATCCTGGGACATGCACACGACCTTTATACCTACAATGAAAACATACGAGCCACCAAAACGGGCATACCACATTCTCTATACACAGAAAAAAATAAGTAGGGCAAAAGTGCAAAAACTACGAAATCACACAGAAAACGGGCCAAAAGTGCACCTTAATATGGAGTGGCCATAATAACAAATATGAACAATTATGGCTCTAAAGTGTAGTGCATCAACGAGAAAACTTGCCTGAATGAGTCCAAAAGTAAGCATATAAATAGGACTCATCAGGAAGGACAAAAATCTAAAGGCTATAAGGCCAACAAACCACCACAAGGAGTGAACAATTTAAGGAGACAAGGAATACTTGTATCTGGTCCTAGTGCACAACACTCAAACCTAAAAAGTAAGGGTGTCAATGTTGCACCATTACCATGGAATTTGAATATCAACTCTAAATTGCCCAGAAGTACAACTTAGAAGGTGCAGCCTAAGAGAAGATACACCATATTTTAATGGTGGTATTGTGAGAAGGTTGGGCATTTTGCCCTAGATTGTTGGTACAATCCAACAACACCCTCATATACGTCACAAGTTCATCTGTTTAGAAAGCTTGTTGTGCTTTACACAGCTAAGTCTAACAGGAACAAAAACCCCATAACTATTTGGGTGCCTAAGGTAAATTAATTATGTGATTGTAGGTGGATACATGTACCATAGAAGTGCCACTATGATACTTGGGCAGTGGCTATTCCAGGCACATGACTGGAACAAGAAGTTTGCTAAGAGACTATATTTAAGTAAAGAATGGAACAAAAGTAATCTTTGGAGGTTAAAACAAAACTCACTAAGGGATATGGTAACATTTCTAATGGTCTAGTGACTATAACAAAAGTGGCTTATGTGGAAGGATTGAACTACAATCTGATAAGCATAAGTCAGCTTTGTGATATAGGTTCTGAAATCACATTCCATAATGATAAGTGTCTGATAAGGAATGAAAGTGATCAAGAGATCATCTTGTCAGGTACTAGGAGTGGCAACATCTATTATCTAAATATCTTAAGCACTAATGAGAATTCTCCTATATTCCTAGTAGCAAGTGAGAAAAGACTCTTTGTGTGTGCAATTGTACAAGCCCACTTAAATTATAAAGCTATGAGCAAGCTGTTTTTTATCGACTTGGTAAGAAATGGTCCCCAGCTAATATGCTCCAAAGATGGCATGTGTTCTGCATGTCAAATATGCAAACAGAAAAAAGTATCCTTTAAGAGCATTCAGTCCAAAGATACTGAGAGGTTTCTGTACTTACTTCGTATGGATCTATTTGGTCCTATGCAAGTTCTTAGTTTAGGTAGGAAGTCTTACACCTTTGTGATTGTAGATGTTCACTCTAGATTTGATTGGGTATTCTTCCTAAGGCGAAAGTCTTAAACCCTGGACATTCTTGCTGATTTTGTCAAACAAATTCAAAATGAAAAGGACTTTTCTGTGGTCAAGTTCTGAAGTGACCATGGCACAGAATTTCAATCTGAAAGAATGACAAATTTTTGTAAAGAACTAAGGATCCTTCAGGAATTCTGCTCTCCTAGAACACCCCAACAAAATAGAGTTACTGAGAGGAGAAATAGAACTCTCATTGAGGCTGCTAGAACAATGCTAAGTGACACATCTCTCCCAGAATATTTCTGGACTGAGGCTGTTAACACTGCTTAATATGTTCGGAATAGGGGCCTTGATCAACAAAAGTCACAATAAAACTCCCTATAAACTAATGAAAGGTAGAAAACCAAGTCTGTCCTATTTCAAAATCTTTGGGAGTAAGTGTTATGTCTTAGACAATGGGAAGACATATCTAACTAAGTTTTTAGAGAAGTCCTATGAAGGTATTTTTATAGGCTACAATAATCATAGCAATACATATAGGATCTACAACTTGAAACATCAAATTGTAGAAGAATCTATTAATGTTGTTTTTGATGAAAATTCTGTCGTACATTCTAAACTATCTAGCAATTCTAGTCTAAGATATATAGACTCTAAGATGGAAACATTAAATATAGGAGATTCATTTGATATAGAATTAGAGGCTAGAACTAATGTTGTTATTCCTATAGAAGACACAGTCACTGCCTATGGGGAGGAGGAGATTCATCCTCCTCCACCTGAAGTACTAGGTAATGGAAGGAATCTGCCTGTAGCTTTTAGGCACCTTAGAGATCATCCTATTGATCAAATAATAGGTGATGTCAGGCTAGGAGTGACAACTAGCAGTAGACTTCATAATGAGGTTTTGTTCTCTAGCTTTCTCTCTCAGGTGGAACCTAAGAAGTTTGAAGAAGCCAATTCAGACCACCACTGGATTATGGAAATGTAAGAAGAGCTTTATTAATTTAAGAGATATAAGGTCTGGAGTCTTGTTCCTAGACCTAGAAATCACAATGTTATAGGAACAAAGTGGATTTATAGGAATAAATTAGATGAGAATGGAGTTATTGTTAAAAACAAAGAAAGACTTGTGGCTAAGGGATATAGACAAGAAGAAGGAATAGACTTTGACCAAACCTTTGCACCTGTAGCTAGGCTAGAAGACATTAGATTATTTTTAGCACATGTAGCTTATAAAGGATATAAAGTCCACCAAATGGATGTAAAATATGCATTCCTAAATGGTACTCTGAAGGAAGAGGTCTATGTAGAACATCCACTAGGTTTTTTATATCTAAACTTAGCTCTCATGTCTTCAGATTACATAAAGCTTTATATGGGTTAAAACAGGCACCTAGAGCCTGGTATAAGACTCAGTAAACTTTTCTCTTACAGAACAAGTTCTCTAAGGGAAAGATAGATAAGACACTATTCCTAAGGGACATCAAAGGATCAAGTATCCTAGTCTAGATTTATATAGATGACATCTTTTTTGTGTCTACTAATGAGCTACTATGTAGAAAATTTGTCAAGCTTATACATGGAAAGTTTGAAATGAGCAGTATGGGTGAGCTGAAGTTCTTCTTGAGATTCAAAGTTAGACAATCTGAGGATGGTATATCCATCTCTATGTGTAAGTTCACTAAGGAGTTGATTAAGAATTATGGTATGAAAAATTCTTCTACCATGAGAACCCCAATGAGATCCTCAGTATCACTACACAAGGATGAATCTGGGAAACTAGTGGATGAATCCTTATATAGAGGCATCATTGGATCACTCCTTTACTTGATAGCTAATAGACTAGATATCATGTTCTCAACATGTGTCTGTGCTAGGTACCAAGCAAGCCCCAAAGAGTCTCACTATACAACTACTAAAAGAATACTGAGATATCTAAAGGGCACACCCAATCTTGGGCTTTGGTATACTAGGAATGGTGATTTTGATCTAACTGGATACACAGATGCAGACTTTGCAGGATGTAAAGAGGACAGAAATAGTACATCAGGAACTTGTCAATTTTTGGGAAAAAGACTCATCGGTTGGAGCAGTATGAAGCAAAATAGTGTAGCTATTTCTACAGCTGAGTCATAGTATATATCAACTGGGCGTTGATGTGCACAGTTACTATGGATTCATCATCAACTCCTGGACTACAGTGTATAGCTAAGTAAATCAGATATGTATTGTGATTCTATTAGTGCAATCTCAATTGCTAATAATCCTATTTCTCACTGTAGAACCAAACACATAGAAATCATATATCACTTTCTTAGAGAAAATAATGAAAAAGGCAATATCAGTTTACATTATACTCCAACTAAAAGTCAAATTGTTGATATATTCACAAAACCCTTAGCTGAAAACAAGTTTAATTCATTCAAGTTTTAACTAGGAATGTTAATATAGAATAACCATTTTCATTAGTACCTAAAAAATCCCTGTTCAACATGTATAATTTAAGTAACAAAGTCTACCAACCTAAATAAACATGTAAGACATCATAAAAGTCAAGAATTTTCTATTCAAAAAACAAAATTTTGACTAAGTAAAAATTTGTGTCAAGACATTAGAGTGATTGTCGAGACAGTTAAAAAAGTGTCGAGATGCCAAAAGCGTATCGACACTATAGATAGTAAGTTGTCGAGATACCAGAATGTGTGTCGACACTGCATAAGTGCAAAGTGTCTAGACACTAAAATAAGTGTTGACACATAAGGGTGTCGATACCCTAAGGTATGTGTCAAGAAACATAATCCTTGTATCAACTTGTGTCAACACATTTGGACAGACTAGTCTTTTCCTGTGTTGACATTAGGTATTCACCAGAAATTTTGGAATAGTCTAAATGCAGCGCGCCCTTTCCACTTCAGGGAAGATTTGACCGACTACACTTTCTTGATCTCTTTAACTTTTGATCCCGGAGTGACGAGACCTAGAATTCTGTTTAGTCTACGCTCGTTAATCTTTTACCTCAATTTATCTAATCTCCAATTGCTCCCAAGAATGACGACAACATCAATGAAGGTTATGAACTCGTGAGTAATGGTTTTGTCTCAGCACAAGATGAAATTAGGAACTTCATTGACCTTATCACTAAGCCAGGTCTAGAATATCTACTCTCAGAACAATCAAAGATCTGGAAACGTGAAGTTTTAGAGTTATTCTCAAATGTTGTACTTGATTTAAAATCAACAAAGTTAAAGTCAAAAGTAAATGGAGCTAAGGTTAAACTCACAACCAAAATGCTAGCAAGGATCTTTCAAATACTAAGAATCGATCTAGAAGATGAAATTGACACCACCACGACTGCTGAGGCATTAGTGTGGTGTAGCTTGGCTCCAATGACTAAGGTTAAAAGCACCCTGAATAGAAAGGGTATGAATTCTCAAGGAAAGTTCCTGTCAGAAATAATTAGGAAGGTTTTGTTGTGTAAAATAGGAGCACAAGAAAGGATATCTGCTCAGATGTTTGAGCCTATGATAATATTAATATTCAAACTCAAGACTAATTAGAGCAAAGTGGTGTTTGATAAAATTGTAGAGAGTATCAAGAAGCCTAACAAGGGAAGAATTCTGAGTCTCTACCTAGTCCAATTCATTCCTGACAGCCTCAACATAAAGCTTGGATCTAAAATTAACCACATGAGGAGGATGGACATGAGGATTTTAGAAAAATGGGATAGAGTTTTGATAAGGGAAGCACCCGAACCAGAGAAGGAGAAGAAGGAGAAAAAGAAGAAGGAAGTAGTAGTTGAGGAAGAGGATTCTTCCAGTTATTCTGAAGATCAAGTTAGTTTCAGTTCAGATAAAAATGATGATTGAGAACAAGAGTATTTTCCAAGGATCTCACCTAGAATTGCTGATCAGGTGCAGGGGGAGAATATTCAAGAGAAGGATAAAATTGAGGGGGAGAACCTCAATGATCTGCCAGAACTTGAAATGGATATAGTAGATACAATAATCATGGAAGTTGTACAAGAGCTGGAACAAACAAAGGTTCCAAAAACTGATAAGTCTGATAGAGAGGTTGAAGATGAAATCCCCAAGGAAACTGAAGAAGAATGACTTCAGAATACTGATTTAGATTTCTAGGGGAAGACAACTACTACTCTAGAGGACCATGTTACAGATACTGAAATTCAATAAGAAGAAACTCACTTAGAAACCATCAATGAAGAAGATTATGCAAGGGTTGAGGGGGAGTTTGAATATCTGCCCCCAACTACTAAAGCAGCCAAAGAGACAAAATCTATTGAGGAGGTAAGTTCTTCTGAATCAGAAGATTAAGAAGTCACTCTATTGAAGAAAAGAAAACTAACAGAACTGAAAAAGAGAAGCATGAATTATAAAAGGATTATTCAGTCTGAATAAACTCCAGCTCCTGCTGTGGATTTAAGTTCACTTTTAGTTTATCTACAGATTATGCTTGACCAACAAAAGACTCAACTTTAGAAATATGTAGATGAAATGAACAAGGAGCTGCAGTTTCAACTAGCTCAGGACATAAAGTCTATTAGATTTGAAGTAAATATTCTAAAGACAAACATGACTGATTTCTTTCAGAGAGGTGCACATACAATAGTGCACATTGAAAAACATCAAGTAGAATCTCAAAAAGTGGAAAATGACATAGCTATAAAACAAGGCTATGTCAAGGAGAATCAAACTAGAATGAATGAGAATATGATAAATATGCATGATACTACTTTGGAAGAAATAATGAAATAAACTACTACTTTGGAGACAAAGATGGTTTCAAACTCCCAGGATATTGAAACCAAACTGATAGCTTATTTAGCCTTATTGATTAAGGACATCAAGGCTTCTGACAAGGAATTGGATGACCATTTACTAAAAGTAAAGAATTGTGTAACATCACGAATACATTATCTAGATGGTCAAGTAATGTTTCATAAGAATGATTTGAGAGATCATATGGAAAGAGAAGTTATAAAGGGGGAGAGGGTTATGATTAAGGCTAGCTCTGAGCATGCTACTTGGATATCAAATAACAATAGATACACTCTAGGCCATCCTCATTTATTATATAATGGAAACAAAACTCCTGAGTCTGGTTGCTAGCCAGCAGCTTTTGAGGCTATTCATACTAGTGTGCAATCAGACATATACAATCTTCTTGCACAAATTCCTTTTGAAGATATTAAGTATGCTATCCAAAAAATGTACAGCCCGCCTCCACAATTTCAAAATATAGTATGTGAAGAATTGGAAATGTCTGATTTTGCTTTGCTAAAAGGAAAAGAAACTCAGCTGTCAAAGAAAAGGTTCGGGGAACAAGCTGAAGCTAGGCAAAACTTTGAATAGTGGAGCCCAACTTCCAGATCAATTATCCTCACTACATGGAAAGCAGTTAATAGTAATGCCACTGACTGGAGAAAATGGTTCACAGATCAAGAATGGGCTAAGCATTTAAATCAGCAAGAAGTCATCCAAAAATTCAGACATGATCTGAAGCCAGGGAAGACTCCAGCTAATTCTGTTGAGCCTAGGAAATATTTCCCCAAGACTTATCACTATTTTGAGAGGCAAAGGTTCAAGGAGGAAAAGATCTCTAAAGCAAGGATTGACAAAGGCAAAAGGATAGCTGATGATAAAGACCCTGAAGTTAAAGCCAAGATTCAATCAGGAAAAGGGATTATAATCAGAGAGCCAGATCTTTCATAGATTTTATTTTTGAACATTATGTTATTTTTGTTTTAAAAAGAACAGTATGACAAATCTGATAATTGTAATCTTTTGTCAAGATATGTTGAAAAATTTGGGTTGCACTGGATTCTATATATATTATCAATTATGACACTTTATATTTTGTTTAGCACTGTTAAATTTATATCTATATCATCATATTTTGGTATCATGATGTATATCATCGAATTGGGGTTATGACTTCTCAAAATAGGGGGAGATTATTGGATACATTGGGAATTATGTACCTAATTTGGAGAAGCCCTTTCAACTCAATGATAACATAAATTTGTATTTGATGTATGTTGAGTTTACTTGTGCAGGAAAAATAAACCTAGTACTAAAGTATTTCGACACTAGACAAGTGTCGACACCTTTATAGAAGCAGTGTTGAGAGAAGGAATCAAGTTGTGTCGACACTAAGGACTAGTGTCGACACCCTTATTCAAGTAGTGTCGAGACTAGATGCAAGCTATATCGACACTCGGTATTTGGGTCGACACCGTAAAATAAGAAAGCAACTGTGTCGACACTTAGGACTAGTGTCGACACACTTTACACAAGTTATGTCGAGACTGAATAAAAGATGTGTCGACACCCAGGGCTTAGGTCGACACCGTCAGATAAGAAATCAGCTGTGTCGAAACTCAGGACTAGTGTCAACACATTTCACATCAGTTGTGTTGAGACAAGAAGCCAGCAGTCTCGACACACATAGATTGGTGTCGATATCCATATATGAGTAGTGTCGACACCTAGGACTAGTGTCGACACAATCAAAGTACAAAAATGTCAACACCTTTATAAAGAAGCTCTCAAGACAGAATTTTCTTCTAAGTACAGAATTCAAAGCCTTAAGTTCTTATAGCAGTCAGAACTGTCAGATGTCAGTGGATTAACTGGGGCAGCCGGTCACTTTTCCCAAAGCATATATAAGGAGATCAACTTGACAGAAACATAATAATAATTCTCATTCTTCTCATCATGGCTATCAGATCAATTCCGTAGAATTCTAAAGGTGGAGAGGAGGCAGATCGAGGATAAACTTCTAACTTCTCCAGCCAAGTTAAAACGTAATTTCACCTTCAAGAGCTTTGAAAAATCTAAGAAGGGTTGGATCATTTTCTTTACTGCAAGGTTTAAGGGAGAAGATTCCACATCAAGATCTGATCAAGAAGAAGTCACCAATCTCATTCTTTCGGGTGACATTCCAAAACTCAAAATTCTTTTTGATATTATAATTTTGTAAGATCTATTTGTAGATCTGAGGGTAGGAGATTAATTTCTCTGAGTTGTAAGCCTATTTTATAAAGGCTGAGGTATGGTTGTGTGCCTCAGGTAGGAGAAGGGGAAATTTCTCTGAGCTGTAGGAACTAGAAGGTTCTAAGGTTATAGGGCAATGGTTTGCCAAAGTAGTAGGAGTGGAGGTGCACTCTTAGGTAGGATTCTTGGACTGGAATCTGAGTTATAGGATCTTGAAAATCTGAGGTAGGACCTTTCTTGTCTGAATTGTAAGAGCCAGCTGGTCTCTGAGGTGTAAGATCTGAGGAACTGAGGAAAAGAGAGAAGAAGTTTGGCAGAATCTAGTTCATTACAAGATAGGCGAAGGGGGGAAGTGGATATACCCATAAATTGGGGAACCACTATAAACCTATTGTGTGTTGTGCTGTGTTGAATTGTGTGGTATGAATTGTGCTTTGACTGGTTATTTAGATATATATTGTAATCAGTAGATCATTTGTGTACTTGAATGTTGTGGTTGTATTGATAATCATACTAAGAAATTTATGTGATTTATAGTAGACAAGATTTGAATTGGACCTATTCACCCCCCTTTAGATCATTCTCTATCCCAAACAAACACTTTACACGTCCCACAGAAGCTTCCAAAACCAGTTTTTTGAGACCAATATAATTTGATTTTTTAATTAACGCGTAAAACCTTATTCACCCCCTCTAAGGTTTCCCACTAAATCCAACAGGTATCCACAATGAACCACACGATTAAGGGAAAAGCTAAGGTTCGCAAAAAGCCAGGAGATGAAGAAGAAGAAGTGGGAGAGGGAGAAGAACGGTAGGAAGATGTCAATGAATCTGACAATGGGGGCAAGGATGAGGAGACTACACAGGTCGTGATTGAAGACAGGCCTCTATCGACCATTGCCATGTCACTGAATATTGGGATGGAAAATATGATGGAGATAGTGGCGAAATAACTTTGACCTCCAACTCTCCCAACAAAGGATACCCACCTCTGCTTGACATTTATGGTTCAGTAAACTCTGATGGACCATCTTCGGCTAAGAATCTCAAATTGGGAGATTAGATAATAGATGTATTTTTAATTTAGAAAGGCTCGGCGGTCTTTTTTGTTAATCGCATGCATACACATGTAAATTTTGGAAATATATTGAAAAATACAATGTTACCTCAATCCATGTCTTGTTTTTTGTAGTGAATGATTCCAACTTATGTAGTTTGACGCTTATATGTTTGTATTTGTTGGTTATTATTTCGTATCAATGATGTCTAACCACAAAGCTTGTGTAAATGGACTTCTCAGATATGAATGATACTTTGTAATCTTGCTAGTCGCGCGACCATGCCTTCAAGAGTTTTTCCTAGATTCTACTGTAACTTGAGATTTTACACAGGATTTTGCACTTGAGCCAACAAGTGCTCGTTTATTCAACTTGTGAGAAAAGCAATCCAATAGGATTGTAGATATAATCTATATTTTAGATGAATGAGACCACAGAACAAGACCCTTAAAATCGCAATAAGATTCCCATAATTTTCAAAAATAGATTTTATGATGAATTATTAAATCACCGAGATAGTTGATGACTAACCATAATATATATTTTTAAAGGAATAAATCAAAAACACTTATGTTAACCGCACTGGTCATATAGATGAAATCTCAAATAAATCATTTCTAAAACTTTACTAAGTATTTTTGAAAACCAGATGACTGAGCATTAATGAACTCTATCCGCCGTAGTGAGCATTCATGATAGTCTGTAAGATCAATATATGAATTCATTATCTGTCATTAAGATCCTTCTAGAGAAGAAATAATCTAGCGAATAGGAAAAAAGGCTAACTGCCCTTGTGGAATAAATCCAGAGACGATCAGTCAAGCAGGTATGCACTGGGCTTCATTGCTTCCCTCAAAAGATCATCTGTGTTGTAGTCCACAAATGTGATCTCTGTGGCTAAGAACCGTTAACTGTGTGGGTAGCTTACAATCAGGGCTGACCAATTTTCCATGTGCACTTAAAGCCGCATTGTTTTCCTCAAGGGGTCTTAAAATTTGTAAGCTTCCTTAAGAATTGCAAACTGGGCAGTCTGAAAAGCTGACTGTAGAGAGATAAAACTTTGAGGTTCACAGACTAACGTGACCAATTGGGCAGGTGCGCACGGTACAACATTCCTTTCCTCAAGAGGTCACAAAAGTTGTAACGTCATCCCCCTAATACACAACAGAGCTGATAGATCACCTAGAATTCAATAAGATGCATAGGTGTGTCAGGTGTCGGCGGGGATCCTAAAAAACAAAAGGGCTATACAATCCAAGATGACCAGTCGGGCAAGTGTGCATGAGGCAACAATACTTTTCTCAAGAGATCATCAAGGTTGTCCCATTCTACGAGCCAATATGACCTACAGCTCTCATGCTTAGCATTACAGACTAGGTAGATCAATTGGGAAGGTACACATGAAGTAGCAGTATTTTCCTCAAATGATCAAAAGAGTTGCGGATCCCAATAGACACTGCTTGAAAGTACCTAGGAGTGTTCGAGGGTCACAGACTAAAGTGATCAATTGGGAAGGTGTGTGTACACCCACATTGCTTTCCTCAAGAGATCATCAATATTGTAATAATATCCCTAGTTGAGGCATGATAGAGCTAACAGTCACCTAGACCTCCCTTGATGTAGAGGTGTGTTTAATACAAGCAGGGATCCATCATCTTGAAGTCCAATGCATGAGGATTGGTAATCTCCCACTACACGGTGTGAAAACTCTCTGCTACCAGTGTTCATCGCGGTGTTATGCTAATGACTACAATTCTCCGACTAAGAAATCTTTGATTCTTATGTTCTTATTAAAGTATTTTGCCATTCTTCTTTTAACCTCTTCCTGCTAGACGACAACTTCATCTTTGAGCTCTTCCAATAGGACTAGGTTGCAATTTATTTATTCATCATTTTTATCCATCCAGTCCTCCTCTCCCTGCTTGGCAAGTGCGACTCTTAGGCTGTATGCCTTAAACTCCACTGGAACAAGAGCTTCTGGACCGTGGGAGAGCTTGAATGGTGTCTCCCCTAGAGCTGAATAAAGTGTAGTTTTAATGGTCCAGAGAATAGAGACTAGCTGTTCTACCAAGTTGCCTTTGAGATTTTGCACTTTTCTTCAAGAGGCTCAAAATCAACTTATTTGCAGCCACCACCTACCCATTACTTCAAGGATGTTGCGCTGACAAGAATTGCAGATCTAACCCAATCTCATTGCAGAAGCTGATAATATTTGGGTTATTGAATTGATGACCATTATCAATCATAACAATAATTGAAACTCTTAATAACATGGGTGGTAATTTTTTCTAACGCATTAGCCTCAATATACTTGTTAAAGTAATCAATCATCATTATATTATAACGATGATGCCCACTAGCCATTGGAAAAAGATCGAAGAGGTCCATTCCCCAAACAGCGAAGGACCATTGCATTGTTATTGACTTAAACTACTTAGCTGGCTAAAGCTAAAGAGGAGCAAACTTCTGGCATTGTACACAATTCTTCGCATGGACATCCTCATCTCTCTGCTTCTGAGGCTAGAAGTAGCATTACCTAAGAATTCTCTTTTTTAGAGTTCTTGCTCTTGAGTGACTATCGCATTCCCTGGAGTGAACTTTTTGAAGCACCATAGGGATTTCTTGCTCTGACATGCATCTATTTAGAGGCGACGAGAAGGTATTCCTGTAGAGAATTCCTAATTACAAATAGTAATAGGATGCCTTGATCTAGAACCATTTCTTATCCTTCATAAAAGGATGGAATTCTCCTATTGAGAGATAAAGAATGAAGAGATCCATCCATGAAGGACGCTGATTTATCTGCATTAGCTATTAAACCTCTACTAATGGACAGAGAAGTTCTGACATCGTCCCTCCTAAAAGGAGCCTAAACTTGGCCAATTCATCTGGCTTTGAATTTTTTGATCTTGGGATTTGCTTAATTATGAATTTTCTGAACCTCCCAATCTCCACTTTCACGAGCACCATATATTTTTGTGAGATTAGATCTCTAGCTTCATATTTACCAAGATCTTGAGATGCCATTACCAAAACATCTATATTCACTTGCCCATCTTCAATTCCAAGTTCATTTACAAACTTTAAACCTGCTATGAGTGCCTCATATTTTGACATGTTCTTAATAGTTGGGAAGTATAATTTCACTACCTGATCCAACCTTACTCTATTTGTATTAATGAGAGCAACTCTTGCGCTAGAAGTATCCTTCCCAAAGGCTCCATCAACATAGATGGTCTATGTTAGAGGAGGTTTCACTTCTGGTATTGGGCAAGCTTTTGCTATGTCACACAGGAAATCTGTCAAAAACCCGTGCCTTGATTGCCATCCTCGGTATATAAGAGATTGCAAACTCACTGAGCTCAATAGACTACTTATCCAACCTTCTTGAAAGCTCGGGCTTCTCTAGCATGCTTTGTAAAGGTAAATCTATCACCACATGAATGATATTGGCTTGGAAGTATAGTCTGAGCCTTCAGACTGAGAAGACTTGAGCCAGTGCAAACTTCTCCAAGATTGAATATCTTGATTCAGTATCCTTTAGGATGTTTCTGATATAATGTACTTGAAATTGCTTTCTCTTCTCTAATCATTCTGAGCTGAAAGCTTTTGAACCCACTCCAAGATAGACGAAGAGGAATTCTTACTCATTAGGGCTTTGTAGAAAGGGAGTCGACGTCAGCTTCTTCTTAAGTTGCTCAAAGGCCACGTCGCACTCCTTGGTCCACTCAAACTTGAAACCTCCTTGCAAAGTGTGAAATAAAGGAGCACTCTTATCTAGTGATTTGGAGATGAACCTACTCAATCCTGCCAACCTCTCCTCCAGCTGCTAAACTTCCTTAGGAGAATGGGGAGGTGGCATATCTAAGATAGTTTTACCTTGTCTAGATTAGGAGCAAGGCCTTTGGATGTACGGTGATGGCCAAGAAAATTCCCCTTACTGCCCTGAAGACCCATTTAAGAGGATTTAACTTCATCTTAAACATTCGTAGAGTAGTAAATGTCTCTACGATGTATTTTAGGTGTGACGAAAAGGACTTGCTTTTAATGAGAATCTCATCTACATACACTTCGAGGTTCTTCCTAATCTGCATACACTTCTAGGTTCTTCCCTTTTACTACCAAAACATAAAATCCATCATGTGCTGATAGGTCGCACCCGCATTCTTAAGCCTGAAAGGAATTATGCTATAATAGTAATAACTGTCATTCCTTTTGAATGATGTGTGAGGTACATCAGGCTTATGCATTCTAATCTGGTGATAACCAGAGATTACATCTAAAAAGTAAATACATTAATACACAACCATGGAATCAACTAAAGAATTTATTTGAGGCAAGGGGTAATAATCTTTGGGAAATTTACAAAGCTTTGTAAAATCTATACATATTTACCCTTTTCCACCAGATTTTTTCACAATTAGAATATTTGAAACCCAATCATAGTACTAAATTTCATAAATAAACTTTGCCTTGAGGAGTTTGGGCAAGTTCTCTCTGATGGGTTGAGCTAGGATTGTCGCCACCATCCTCTTCTTCTATTTGATTAGCTTGAAGCTTTGGTTAATGTTCAAGTGGTGGCAGGAAACATCTGGATCCACTCCTAAAATGTCTTCCGCAGACCAGGAGAAGAAATCAAGGTTATTGAGGAAGCAGAAGATCAACTGAACTTTTTTAAAGTTAAGGGTTGCTACTCACTTAGTGTGGGGTGAATAGGTGTTTTACTAAGGTATTGTATTCTTGTTGTTTTACTTTGAATTAGTATTGAAGAATAGTAAAACACAAACAATCCACAACACGCAAAAATTTATAGTAGTTCCCCAAGAATGGGTACATCCACTTACTCCCTTTACCTATCTAGCAGAGTGCTAACATTGGCCAAACTTCTCTAACCTTTACTCAGATCCTTAAATCTTACAACTCAGGAACACAAGTTCCCTACCTCTGACCTTTCCCCGGGTCCTACAGCTCAGGCTAAACAAAAGCCATGCATACTCAGGCACTAAGCCTTACACCTCAGGCTATAACACAAGCCCTACCTCAATCTCCACATAAGGAGATTTACACTCAGATTAAATATCCTACAACTCAGATTCACAAGGAATCCTTCAAAGATAATAAAATATAGGTATTGACATAATACTTTGAAGTTTGAGTCCTCTACTAGAATCCCTTATAGTAAGCTTCCTCTTCTTTTCCTTGATCAGTACTTGAAATATCACCTTTGAAAGAGCTGGCTTGATCAAGAAACACTTAGGGAAGAGAAGGTTCATGCACAAAAGATGTTTCTCAACAATAATCAAGAAGGAACTTTTTTTTGAATGATGTAGCAGTGGTGAAGAAGAAAACACTTGAATACTTGATCACTACTACAAAAATTTCACAGTTGACGCAAAGGCCAGTGCAACAAAAAACTTCTTCTTGTTCTTGGAATCTCTAAGTCCTCATTTTATTGTTGACTTGGGTTGCCGGAGAAAAATTAGATGTTAAGTTAAATTCTCTAACGGCTAAATTGATTTTCCTTTTGCGGATGATGTATTAGGAAAGCCCAACAGCTCAAATAAAATCAAGTACAAGGAAGATCTTCAGAATAAACTTGTTCTGGACAGATTCTCTTTCAAACGGCCAGTAGGTGCATTAGGAAATAATCTTGCTTTGGAATAAACAAGGTTTTCAACATTTTATTAAGGAAAGATTTCAGAATACAGAATTATTCTCTCATAAAGGAGAATATTTTTTCCTGCTGGCCAACCCTTGAAGTATGCAGCCAACCCTACTTTTATTCTTATTTGAATATTTTGCATAATTTGTGCCTTAATTCAAGGGCATTCGCTATGATACCACGTGTCAGCCCGAGAGAAATAATTCTCTGGGACCATGACATGATGCTAAAGACTAAGTCTAATATCACTCATAAAATTTACATGAATGGTCCTTAAACATTATAAGACTTATAAAAGGAAAGTCCTGACACTTAGCCATTTCAGTTTCCTAACAAGCATTTGACAATTTGCAGTCAATCCAGTCAAATTTTAACTCCGATGCAGTCGAACTCTTGTAGTCAATACAGTCGAAATCTTGTAGCCGATGCATTCGATATTTTATTTGGTCAGAAAATTGATGCCTTCAATCCAGTTGAACTTTTGTTGTAGATGCAGTCAATATTTTACTTGGTCAAAAATTTGATGCCTCTGATGTAGTCGAACTTTTGCACTCAATGCAAGCAATGTAGTCAAAATTTTACTTAGCTTTTTAGCCTGTGAACCCAATTATATTTTAAGTCAATTTTTTGATCCTGCCTTTGATTTCTTCTGTCTTTAGTGACTTTTTCAATAATAGTGGCATGTCTAATTTACAATTAGTACAGATGTCAACTTGAATTCTGTTACATGAGGGATTACATGTGCAAGACTATGTTTGGGTGACCAAGTGTCTAATCATACATTAGCCATGCACTTTAGATATACCTATCACGCCAAAACTAGAAAGGAAATCAAATACAAGATATTTATTGTCATCTTAAGGCCTTCTTCAAATTAAGAATCATGGGGACAATATTCCCAATAATCTCCCCCTATTTGAAGAAGTCAGAACCTTATATGACAATAACCATACAAAGAATAAAACACACAAAGATAAATTATAAAGAGGTAAATCATTTATATATTATAATTCATTAGATAGATAAGATTACATAAAGTTATTTAAGATAAAATCTCCCAAGATCATCTTAGAGTTCTCAGTATTATCCTAGAAGTCTTCTCTTCTTATTTCCTCTTCTACCTTTCAAATTATCCTATGGGCTTAGAGATATATCTGGTAGGAGGAGGAGGTCCATGTGGGTTGTTCTTTTTGTGAATTTTCCTCCTGGTCTCCTGATTTTCATGTTTCTTCCATTCCACAGAATTATAATATCTAGAATTCTTTCTTCCATGCTTTCCAAAGGGTTTCTAGGTATACAATATGATATTTTCTGAGATGGGACTCCAGTTCTCATACCCAGGTGTTGGGTATTGTTTCCACAATAATCCTGATTTGAAGAAGTTCCTTGAACTAAGATGAATTGAGTTATATTTCACTTTCCGTTCAAGATGTGTACTTGCAGGACTTAATTGCCAAGTACACACTAATGTCAGAATACAATGGATCATCAAATACAGTACTATACAATGTAATCCCTCATTGTATGGTACGAGGTGTTAACTTAGGTGTAATCTCTCTATTGGGGTGTACTTCAAATTCAAGTGCATTGGGATAAAGGAAAAGCAAGGTTGCGGAGTTTTGAAGAATCAGAAAATTTCCTAAGTAAAATTCATCGAGTATACTCGCGAAGTCTTGTGTCATTCATTGAGATGTCACATGAATACTCATGGAATTCGTCGTGTTTACTCGGAAAACTTCTTATAGATTTTTAAACTTCTTATGAAAATGGCTAAGTAAAATTCGTCGAGTATATACGTGAAGTCTCGTGTCATTCGTCGAGACATCATGTGTATACTCGTGGAATTCATCGAGTATACTCGAGTGATCTAGTGATTGATAACAAAAAAATCTTTAAGCCAAATCTGTCGAACTTACTCATGTAATTCGTCGAATGATCTTGAGTATTATAAGTAATTTTTCGAATGATCTTGAGTATTTTAAGTAATTCATCGAGTGATCTAGCCTTTACTCGTATCATTTCAATGAATGTACTTAACATTTTTTCTAGTTCGACTTTTTTTGATAGGTTCTGTTTCAAATGACGACCATGTATAGTGCATGTGGACACTTATTTTTGGAAGTAAATTTTAGCCATTGAGGATGGATTATATATATATATCAAGGATTTATTTCAGAAACTTTACTTGCTAAGAATCACAAATTTTCTCAAGACCTAATTTTCGAACTCGTGAACCACCGACGTCAAATTTCTCAATCTACTACTCTCAGAATAGTTCTTCCCGATAACCTAGACTTCACAATTAGCAATTATTCTCAGAGATAAATTCGACAAGATTATCATGTTCAGATTTCTCAAAGGTGCTTTCGATCGAGTCAGATTTAAAGTTCCCAGATCAAGATTTCCCAGAATTTAAGTCTCTTTCAATTTCTTTTTAAGTTCTATTCTCCAAGAAGGAAGAAGATTGAATCCTTTCAGATCTGAGGAAGTAGATTTTTTTCAATCTAGAAATTATAAAAAGTACTTTTCTTATTGTAGGAGGATTTTAATTCTAAGTTTGTAGATCCGTGTTTTGGATCGAGTTGTACGAGTGTTGATCTCCGAGTATAGGAGTGTTGATATCCGAGTTATAGGAGTGTTGTCTCCGAGTTGTAGGAATTGGGGTTCTAAGGTGTAAGATTTGTATAATATGAGTTTTGGTGAACTATCTAAGTCTAACACGAAGGGCTAGATAGGCGAGGCGGGACAGTGAAAGTACCCATTCTAGGGAACCACTATAAATCCTTGTGTGCTTCTATGTGTTTGTTTATTAGTAACTTTTTATTTCGCAAAAAGACGTAGAACGCACCTATTCAACCCCCTCTATGTGATTTAGGTAGACAACTAGATACTTTCAATTGGTATCAGAGGACGGTTGTTCGTTAAAAGGTTAACACCTTAAAAAAGATCTCCATCTAGTTGTCTAAGCACAAGTTTTTCTATCTTAGATAGAAGAAAGGATATGTCCCCCATGAAGCTGTCTGTATTTTCCAAAGAAAACTTCCCCATGTGGAAGGAAAGCGTAAGGTTCTTCATGGAAGATACTGATCCCAAAAATTTTCAGATTGTTGACGAAGCTCTGCATGTGCCCATGACTGCATCAACAATCAACCCAACATCGAGGGTTCCTAAGAAAATACTGGATCTAACTAAAAAAGCGATTTCTCTTGTCTTTCTTTACAACAAGGCAAAGAATATTATTGCAAGTACTGTGGATGACTCAATGTTGCAAAATCTAATCCACTATAACTCAGCCAAAGAAATTTGGACTTCTCTGATTGTCCTCATGGAAGGTATGGAGGAAGTTAGTGATGACCAAAAATCCCTCCTAAACAAAGAATACGAAGCCTTTAAACAAGATAGAAGAGACACCATAGCCGACTACTACAAGAAGTTGTTCAGGATTGTTAACGGGCTAAGGAATTACGATCGCAAGTTTACAAACGGTGAACTTAATTACATATACTTAATATCACTGACGAAAGAATTGGATAACAAGGTTTGCGCAATAAGGGAGTTTTGTATACTTACTATAACACCTCCATCCATCACATGAAATATAATAGAGTGTCCGGCCAGGGCCCCACGCCATATTCCACAAAATAGTCGGCGACGTTACGTATTAATATCAAAAGCCAACACGAGTCCTAACTCAGAGAATTTTAGCGAGTGAAAATATGAGAAGAAATGCGAACAAGAGGTAAATAACCGCAAATTTTATTGCTCATAAAAAGTAAGTAATATATAGGCGTGCCCCCTTATTTATAGAAAATAGGGGAGGTGAGAGAATTCAAAACACGATGTGGGACTAAATACAAGTCGCGCGGACTGAGCGATTTGACATACACAAACTGGTCACTATATAAGCCCTAACATTACAACCTCTGTACACAAGAGAAAGGCCGTCAGAGAAGCCGCTAAGCCGCACCTGCGGATAGACAACAATCTGTAGTGCGACAAACCATTACACTGAAGCTGCTACAAGACATCTGACCATATACTGCGGGTTACCACCAGACTGCAGAGGATAAGCCTTGGACCAGAGCTGCGGCTTGGATCAGACCACCACGACTTCACAAGACCACTGTGGCGTGGATCAGACCACCACGACTTCACAATACCACTGCAGCTTGTCACCTAAACCACTGAGGCGCACACTAGACAGAACATTGTGGCTTTTACTAAAACATCATCCAAACAACCCGCTGTGGACATCCACTAGATGACCGGCAGGACAGGCCACTGTGTCGAGTTCGGCTAACCGCCCGAACTGATTTCCAACATACTGAATCATCCCAGCAGCCCACTGAGGCTACCCACTAGAATACTGGCTTGACAGGATGCGAAGGCTAGTTCCGCTAACCGTCAAAACTGAGTTCCAACACTCCCCCTTAAGCTGAAGCATATATGTCAACCATGCCCAGCTTGCCACAAACCTCTATGAACGAAGTAACCAGTTTCGTGAAGAAATCTTCTAGCTTTTTATCAGAAGTAATGAAAGGACTGCATATCTAGTTCTTCATAACGCTTCTCTAATAAAGTGGCAATCAACCTCGATATGCTTCGTTCTCTCATGAAAGACCGGATTCTTCAAAATATATATAACTGCTTTATTGTCACTGATCAACGGTAGGGGGTGATCATAAAACTCTCCCAGATCCAGCAAGAGAGTTCGAAGCCACTTCAGCTCAAAAGCAGTCAAAGCCATGTTTTTATATTCGGCTTTTGCACTCGATCTGGCAACCACAGCCTGCTTCTTGCTCTTCCAACTAACTAGATTTCCTCCAACAAAGGTGCAAAAACTTGATGTTGACTTCCTGTCGCCCTTATCATCTGCGTAGCTCGCGTCAGAATAATCCTCTACTTTTAAATGTCCCCTTTTTAGGAATAAGAGCCCTTTACCGGGTGCACCTTTCACGTACTTAAGAATCCTCAGAGCTGACTGCATATGACACTCCCTAGGAGCTTGCATAAACTGACTTACTTTTCCAACCGCATAACAGATGTCTAGTCTTGTAACTATCAGATAGATGAGTTTAACAACAAGACGTCTGTACCTCGTGACATCTTCAAGGAGAGGAGAAGACTCACTCCAGCATTTGTCATTTCTAATAGCCATAGAAGACCGAACAGGTTTAGTTACAAGAAGACATGTCTCTTCTAAAAGATCCTAGCATAAATCCTATGTTAAAGAACGATAGAACAAGGTTTTTGAGATATCTCAATCCCCAGAAAGTACTTAGGAGACCCCATATCTTTCGTAACAAAATGCCAGAGCAGATGCTTCTTTGTCATATCAACACCTTTTCTATCATCCACAGTATGAAGTATATCATCCACACACACCGCAAGAATAACCAACCCAGATGAGCTTTTCTGAAAAAACAAAGAGTGAGCTGCAGCGCTACGAACAAATCCACCAACAGAAATAACCTAATTAAACTTTTCAAACCAGGCTCTCAGACTCAATTTAAGACCATAGATGTCTTTCTTCAAATTACACACCTGAGACTCCCTCTGAGCAACATACCCGGGAGGTTGCTCCATATAAACTGTCTCATTCCAATCCCCATAAAGAAAGGCATTCTTGACATCTAACAAAGACATTTCCCAATCTCTGCTCACAGCCACTGAAAAGTGAACACGGATCGTAGTAATCCGGGAAACAAGAGAGAATGTATCAAAGAAATCTACACCATAAGTCTGCGTAAATCCTTTGGCTACAAGACAGGCTTTGTAATGATCAATAGTACAATTAGAAAGGTACTTGATAACAAAGACCCAACAATAGCCAACTATATCAGCACCAGGAGGAGTAGGCACAAGAGACCAAGTACCCCGTTCAGTCAGAGTTTTCATCTCCTCATCCATAGTAGCTTTCCAATGTGGAATAATCATAACATCATGATAAGATGCTGGAAGAACATTAGCCGAGAGGACAAAAGAAAAACTCTACGCCCGAGGAGATAGTCTGGTGTAAGAGACCATACAAGCAAGAGGATGTTGAGTGCATGATCGAACACCTTTCCTAAGAGCAATTGGAAGATCAAGGTCAGTCCAGTCTACTTGCTTAGATCCATCCGAAGGAGAGGCAGGCAAACAACGAACCATGGGAAGCGGCTCGACAGAGGAATCAGGAAGAGTAGGAGAGTCATAAGAAGAAGAAGAAATAGTAGGCTCAGGATAAGGTGCAAAAATAAGAGGAGAAGGAATTAAAACATCAGAAGAAGGAAGAATGGAGGAGGACAGAGAAAAGAATGGAATAGTCTCAAAGAAAGTGACATCGGCAGAAACATATTGTCGGCGGAGAATAGGATCATAGCACCTATATCCTTTCTGAGTTGTAAAATAGCCCCGAAAGATACATTTAATCGAGCGAGGTGACAATTTGTCATGAGCAAAAGAAGGAGAATGAACAAAAGCAGTGCATCCAAAGACATGAGGAGGCAAAGGAAAGGGTTCTCATCAGGATGCAGGACAAAAAATGGAGTCTTCCCCCTGATAACAGAGGAGGGAACACGATTAATAAGAAATCAAGAGAGAAGCAACCGCATACGCACAATATGACTTGGGAGCATGCATCTGAGTAAGAAGGCTCCGAGCCACATCAAACAGATGACGATTCTTTTGTTTAGCAACACCATTTTGTTGTGACGTATAAGGGCATGTTTTTGATGATCAATACAAAACGACGTAACCTGATGACTAAGATACTCTTTAGCATTATCAGACTGAAGGATTTTAATAGAAGTATCAAACTGTGTATGAATCTCATTATAAAAAGCAGTGAAAATAGAAAAAAGTTCAGAACGTTCACGAAGCAAATATGCCATGTACAGCGGGAAAAATAATCAATAAATGTCACAAAATATAAGCTACCCCTACCAACAGTTTGAGTAGGTGCAGGGCCCTATATATCAGAATGAACAATATCAAACGGACGAGAAGAACTGCATCCTTTGCTGGCAGGAAAAGTAGAACGATGATGTTTCCTAAACTGACAAGATTCACAATGAAGAGAAGAATCGCCCTGAGGTAACTCATGCAGAAGATGATAGAGGATCCGAGGAGGACGATGTCCAAGTCAAAGATGCCACTAAAGGAGAGGAGAGGAGGCAGAGAAATCAAAAGAAGTATCAAGATAGAACAAGCCGCCGCTCTCAGACCCAGTAGTTATCATCTCCTTGGACTAAGGAACCTAAAAGGCACAAGTAGAAGCAGTAAAAATCATTTCACAGCCAAACTGCTTACAAAGAGCAGTAACAGAAAGATGATTGCTGTGAAAGTTGGTAACTTAGAGAGTGTCCCGAAGATGAAGAGAAGGAGTAACATGCACAGTGCCAGACCCGTGAACCGGGGACGATGAACCATCAGCAATAAGACTTGGAGGTAAGTTGTTACTCTTAGTAAGAGAAGAAAAAACCTGAGAATTACCGGTTATATGATTGGTAGCACCAGAGTCAATAAGACACCTACCCGTGGTAGCTAACTGAGAAGCACCCGAAGTGGGAAGAGATGCAGTAGACTTCTTGGCAGAATCAGCAGAAGCGGGATGAAGATGAGGGTGTTTGACCCAACAATGATTAATTAGGTGGCCGATCTTGCCACAATGAGAATAGAGATATTTTGAATAACCATGGCCGCCAGTACAGCCACCTCGACCACCAGAATGATCATGACGGGAAGAATGAGCAACAATATCAGGAGAGGGAGAAGGGAGTAAAGGATGCTAAAGTAGAGTAGTAACAAAGGAAATTCGAACAATAGTGCCATCATGACTCGGAGTGTCTGCCTCTCTGAGAATCTGTTGGCGAATCCGTTCATAGGAGTCAGGAAGACAAAGTAAGTACCAAACCACCAGGAGCTCCTGAAAATGTTTTTGTTGCTTAGCAAGATAATCAGAAAAGGAACGATGTTGAAGAAGTTCAACCCAAGACTCTGTACCTCCTGATAAGCTGGAGTAGGGTTATAACAAGATGAGCAAAGAGAACAACATACAGAGTGTAGATACACGAAGTCTGAGCCCCTTTAGAATATAAAGCAGCCAGATTAGTCCACGCGGCTTTGTCTATTTGATCATATCGAATGACAGGAAGACACTCATTAGACAAACTGTTGGCCAACCAAGTATGGACCAAGGCATCAAAAGCGTCCCAATCATCATAAGCAGTAGAGCCAATAGGAGTAGGATCATCAGTCAAGTGAGAGCGCTTACGTTAAGAACGTAAAAGGAAGACATAAGACACACTCTAGTCAGGATAATTTAGGCTTGTAAGCTTGGACAAAGTACCCAAATTACCCGAATATTAAATAGAGGGAGAAGAATGAGAGAAAGGAATAGGGAAATTTGCAGAAGATGACACAGTGTCCATGAAGAAAGCAAGCAAGCTGCTCGGACAAGGCAAAAAACCGCGCGGACAGGAAACCAGAGAAGAATCTGCGCGAATAGAAAGAACAACATGCCCAGTCTCGGTGACAACACACCAGCAGCAGGTGAAATGCTGTGACCCAAGGGTAGATAAGCCGCACAAAAGGAAGAAGAGCAAGAGACCGCATGAATATGGGGAAATCGCACGACCAGAAAGAAAGAACGGGAGGGAAGAAGCCAGACAAAATCGGAAGATGGGAGGGACAGAAAAAGGGCAACTCACGCGATGTCAAAAAAAAACCGCAACAAGAGCGGAACAATTTTGGAGCAAAAGGACCAGTTTTCCACTGATACCAAGTGAAAATATGAGAAGAAATGCAAACAAGAGGTAAATAACCGTAAATTTTATTGCTCCAAAAAAGTAAGTAATACATAGGTGTGACCCCTAATTTATAGAAAATGAGTGAGGTGAGAGAATACAACACACGATGTGGGACTAAATACAAGTCGCGCAGACTGAGCGGTTTGACATACACAAACCACTCACTATAGAAGACATAACATCACAACCTCCAGACATAAGAGAAAGGCCGTCAGACAAGTCGCTAAGCCGTACCTATAGATAGCCAACAATCTACAGTATGGCTATCCATTTTGCTGAAGCTTCTGCAAGAAATCTGACCGCATACTCCGGGTTGCCACCAGACCGCAGATGATAAGCCTTAGACCAGAGCTGCGGGTTGGATCAGACCACCACGACTTCACAAGACCGCTATGGCTTATCACCTAAATCGTTAAGGCGCACAATGGACAGAATACTGTAGCTTCTACTAAAACGTCATCCAAATAGCCCGCTGAGGACATCAACTAGAAGACCGACAAGACAGGCCGCTGTGGCTAGTTTGGCTAACCGCCCAAACTGATTTCCAACATACTGAATCATCCAAGCACCCCGCTGAGGCTACCCACTAGAAGACTGGCTGGACAAGCCCCGTCGGCTAGTTCGGTTAACTGCCCGAACTTAGTTCTAACATAGTAGAAGCTTTTAGGGTTATAATTGAACTCAACAACCAGGAATGTCCACTATATATAAACTACCACATTTATATATATCATAGAAATGTTACAAAAATACACAAAAGTCCACGGACTTACGGCCTTACATTTCTCTTCAAAAGTGTACATTACAAACATCGACACGCAGGCCGGCCACACATGAAAAATATCAACAACACAGTTTTCGAGGGCCAGCTTAGCAGCAAGTGCTTTAGCCTGCTATTTCACGCTTGGCTCTCCAGCACCCGCATAGGGACAAACCACCAACCGGTGGAAAATAAGGCAACGGTCAGCATTCAGTTGACCAATTATAATGACTGTACTCGTGGCTCGGTGCATAGGAAATCCATCCGTGCATGCATATCATTTACAAATAGATATATAGCAGGAAAGTGCACGACCACACATTTCAATATAACACAAACGACGACACGACAGCCCGACACTCTATGTACTCAGGGCACATTCTTAGTGTACCAAAAAACCAGGGTCCCACAACTGTTCAGAGGTCCCAGAAAAGACGGTAAACAATGAGCATTCATGCTCTACGGTGTACGGCAGGAGACTTTAGTCTTGATGGCAAACAGCCCAAGACTCTCATTATGTGATCCTAACGAACGCCAATAACTTCGACACTCCAGTTAGACAACCATAATGCGGGTATAGATCAGCATTTCCCGTTGCTCAAATCATCAATTTCAAACCTGGACTGACGCGGGCACAGCTTCACCTTGCCCGTTCAGCTTACTGGCCTTTCATAGTTGCAGCACGATTACTCAACTCACGAAGAATGACTCTCACAGCCATTAGGGCTGAACAACAAGTTCACAACCCTTAAACAATTTCCTGGATAATTCCTCCAGTACTTCTTGTTACTTTACTTCACAGGGAAACCACCAAGACTCCATCCAATACACATTTTATACGCAGAGTCTTCTCCGATTCACAGAATAAACATCACCAATCCAGACCAACAAGTCCGGATGGGCTTTATACAGCATGCTGAAGGACATGGGGATAGATCTAATTAGCTCTAGAGGGGGGTGAATAGAGCTTTAAAAACTTTTTACAGATTTATATGATTTAACAGTAAGATAGGTGATAGAAAATATTATGTAAAGAGAATAAAACTAAACTATTACAGCACAGTACAAAAATAAAAAGGGCAACGAGACAACACAAGAGATTTTATAGTGGTTCCCCAAACTGGGTACATCCACTCTTCTACCACCTTGGTAGGAATCCACTAACAGGTTTTGCTCAGGTGACGGTCACCACAAGATCTATTTACAGGGAGATATCACAACCCTTTAGGCTTTTGATCAGGTGACCAAACAACCAACCCAAGTCTTTTGGAGGGAGACTTATGAACCAGTCAGACTTTTGAAGGGAGTTATGAAACCCTTTTTATAGTGTAATAAAAGTTGATGATGTCTTCTCTTTTTATCTAAAAAATAGAGAAGACAAAAATGGATCTTTGTTGTCAAAGCTCCCCCTAAGATGTAGAGATGTTCAGGAAGACTAGAGCTTTGCACAGGGTGTAGGTCTGCAGCCTTGTCTTGAAGATGTCCAGGAACTTGTAGACAGATATTGAACAATTATCTCTGAAGATTCCTGGATCAGAAGTTGAAGAAGACTCTTGATTTGGTAGATGATGTTCTTCTTCAGTCTTCTTGAATGTGCAAGGTCAAACAAAATTTCATTTCAGAGTGAAGGTAAGAATCTTAGTGTATCTCTGTTAGTCAGCTCCCTCTATTCTATGTGTTGTGTCTGAGAAGAAAAGAAATTCTATTTATATATGCTTCTTGTATTTTTCCTTCAGAATTTGAAATGAGTCCTTTAATTACTGCCAGAAATCTGGGAAGGAGAACGACAGGAATATTTGACTTAAATTGTATTTCCCCAACTGTCCCGAGAATAAGTCAAGTAATTACTCTGATGAAAACCATAATTAATGTTGCCTTGAACGGCTATATTCTTAGAGAATATAAGCATTAATTTCTCAGAGAATTATTGACTTAGGATGGAATGAAGAGAGGGGCAGATAAGGAAAACTTAACATTTAGTCTCTGAATAGATTTCGTCGACCTCAGGGTAGATTTCATGAACCTGAACTCCAAGTTCGTCGAGTTAAGAAATCTGTCTCGAGCAAAGTTCGTCGACCTGAGCTCAAATTTTGTCGAGCTCAACTCAGAGAAGGAACTCTTAGTTCTTCGAGTAGAGCACGGCTATCGTTGAGCTGAGTTCGATGAACGTCGAACTTATTTTATGAACTCTGGAATTCTTCTAAGACCGAATCTCCTAAAGTCCACTATAGGCTGGTCCATGAAATCTGAATCTAAAGGATTGGCCTAAACCCTAGGACAAACAACAATGACCCTGGTTATACAAGGTGGGTCAAACATCCTAAGTAGTTAACCTAGCCCAAATCCAAATCAGGGGTTCCAATAATCTCCCCCTATTTGGGTGATGTCACTACAACAAAATAAAGATAAACATAAAATCATAGCAATAAAATATCTGACTGAATTTGAAAATCATTGGCAAATATATGTATAGTTGTGGTACATGTATATTGTTCAAATCCAAACAATAAACAAAATTAAGAGTTTATAAATCAGACTGGGGAGGAGCAGAAGATTTGGCAAAAATAATTTTCCTGTTTGGATCAGCTGCTTCTCTTAGAGTCATCTTCATATATGAGTCACCAATTGTTTTCTGAGATACAGCTCTGGGGACCACTGCTTCAGGGTGCAAGTTCATATAAGTGTCAGTATTGAAAAGTTTGCCCACTTGGTACTTCTTAAGTTCCTTATTCCTATAGGATGACATAGTTGATAATTGAGAGGAGTCTTTACCTTCTTCCTTTGCTTTTCTAATTTGAGATAAAGCAATTAATTCTTTAAATCTGTCCATTCTAGAATTTGGATCCATCTCTGGATCATAAGCAGGAGACAAAGACCTTTTAGGACTATTCTCTTTTTCTGGTTCAACTGGAGCTTTTGGAGGACTTGCTGGTTTTGGAGGAAGATGAGAACTGCTTATTGAAGATTTATGATGTTGATGCTGACTGCTTCTTTAAGAATAAAATCTTAAAGATCTTTCTTACCTTTGTATGTTTGGGTGTATGAGGTAGATCTTTGTGATACATTTCTTGAAGCACCTGCGACTAGAGGAGGAGGAAGACCTCTCTTGTTCCTTTTAGAAGGAGGAGGAGGAGAGTACCTTCTGCTCTTCTTCCTTGTTTTTTGCTCATTCTTTGACAACCACATCCAGTTAGGCATCACTTTATATGGAGTTATTTTGTTCAAAATATAATAGGGAGTGTCTGCAGTTAGATTAGGCATGGGAACATACATTGGAGGGTCTTTCTTATTTAGCTTCCTCTTCTTAGAAGATGGCTCATCATCATCATCATCATCTTCGTCATCATCTTCATCATCAGATGATCCAGGAGGATTAGCGTACAAATCAACAATCTCTTTGAGAGTTTCTTTGGAGATCTGCTTCTCAGCCTGAGGCTGTACCTGAGATTCTGGTTCTGCAAAACTTTCAATAACAGTTTGATTTTCTTTTGCTTCTTCTTCTATATCTGCAAGCATGATATCATCCAAGTTTGGTATAGTACTTTCATCCATTTTGTAAGTTGGAGGAGAGATAGCCTTGGGAGCTGATTCCGTGACTTGCTCAATAACTATAAAATTGGCCTTCAGTAGCTTTACAACCTCAGGGCTAATAAGAGTATAGCAAATAATGGATTTAGACTGATCTTGGATCAAGTCTGGAAGAAAATTAAAGAATGCTTAATTGAAAGAATTCAATAAACAAAACAAATCAGCTGTGGGATTGACCACACAATCACCAACAGTTATAATCTCTGGCACAATTTCTAGAATCACTGTTATTGCTGCTGGAGCTTCATATTCAATTGCTTGAACTGCTGCTGTTAGAGCTGCTTCTTCATAGAGCATCTCCCCCTGCCTGGTTTCAGTGGAAATTAGAACCAGACCCCTGATAGAAGAAGAAGGGACAGAGAAGGGAGCAAAGAGGGCATCAAGAGATGAGATGGAGGCAACAAGATGTGCTCCAGGAGGGTGGTAATAGAAGGACAATCCATATCCATAAACTCAGGAGGATTCTGAGTGGATACAGATGAATGGATGGAGATGGAGGGAATATCCAAATGTATAGACTCAGGTGGAATCTGAGTAGATATAGATGGAGGAAAGGGAGGAATGACATCAGATGGAACTTGAATGATGTCATCCTGAGAAGGTGATGCAGGAGGAGAATTTGGTGTAGATGGTATGGAGGTTAGCAAATCAAAGGATGGGGATGACATGAATGTATGAGGATGTATATCAGTAAGATGAGTAAGTGGAGGAGATTGAGGAGGTGGTGACTGAGGAGGTGAAGGAGTTGTTGCTGTGAATCCTATAAGGAGAACGACTAGAATATCTTTCTTTAATTGTATTTCCCAAACTGCCCCAGAATAAGTCAAGTTATTACTCTGATGAAAACCATAATTAATGATGCCTTGAATGACTATATTCTTATAGAATTTAAGCATTAATTACCCAGAGAATTATTGACTTAGGATGGAATGAAGAGAGGGACAGATAAGGAAAAAATTATATTTAGGCTCTTAACAAATTTCATCAACCTCAAGGCAGATTTCGTCGACCTGAACTCCATGTTTGTCGAGCTGAGAAATCTGTCTTGAGCAGAGTTCGTCGACCTGAGCTCGAATTTTGTCGAGCTTAACTCAGAGAAGGAACTATTAGTTCTTCGAGTAGAGCACAACTATCGTTGAGCTGAGATCGACAAACGTCGAACTTATATTCTGAACTCTGAAATTCTTCTAAGACCGATTCTCCTTAAGTCCACTGTAGGCTGGTCCATGAAATCTGAATCTAAAGGACTGGCCTAAACCCTAGGACGAAGAACAATGACCCTGGCTACATAAGGTGGGTCAAAAATCCTAAGTAGTTAACCTAGCCCAAATCCAAATCAAGGGTTCCAACACATGCCTATTCCGTACTACACATTTCTGGATCTAATGAAAACCCAACATGGGATATCAACTATCAACCCCAAAGGAATAACTTACGATTTCCACCTTTTTGTGGAGGATTCCATGCATATGTATAAAAGAGGACTTCACTTGTCCAAGCAGAATATCATTACCCTTGGAAGCCGTTTTGATGGAGACGACGGCCCTCAACGCGTTGAAGACGGAGACGGCATGCTTACGGAAATTATCTCACCGCCTCCAAGTAAAGATTTGCGGCGTCGTGACGACCATGTGGAGCGACGTCAAAAGATCCGCCCGCGGCGCAAACCAATCTAATGATAGATTAATTATTTCATTTTCATGTTCCTTTAATTTGCAATGTTTATGACAATGTTTATGTCATGTTGTGTTTCATTTTAATGAGTGTTGTTTTATTTTTTTAATTATGGGCTGCAAATAGCCGAACTAATGTTGTAGCCTATATATAGGCAAGTTGCTTTCATGATGAATAGAAATTGAATGAAATAAAATTTGAAATAAAATTGGTTTTCCCCTTTCCTCTTCCTCTTGGAGTTCGGCTCCCCTACCCCTCTCTTCCTTGGCCGCCGGCCACCCCTCCCCTTCCTCTCCCTATTTCGGCCTCCTCTCTACCTCCTCCTCTCCAATAGTCCACATAGCCTTCTATCCCTCTCCAAAAACCGAGCCCTCCTCTTCACATCCAAGAAGGCCGACCCCCTTGCAACATTCCCTAGCCGCCGGCCTCCACCTCCTTAACCACACCCGAGCCCCTCTCTCATCATCAACCCGTCCACCACCTCTCCTCCACCAAACCGTCCACATCTCTCTCAAACAAAATCCGACCACCACCAATATCCTCTTCCCTAAAACCGACCACACCCATACCCTACCAAAACCGACCCCCCTATTCTTCATCCCTTACAATCCAACCTATTGTCTAATCCCACCATTGGAAAATTCGGCCAAGGCAAGATCAAGTCATTGTGGAATCCCTCTCCGGCTTGAAGCGAAGAAGGCGAGCAAGATTTTCATCTCCTTCCGGCGCAACTCCAGCGGATCCGTTGAGGAGCGATCCAAGTAGAGAGTAATCGGAATCACCCATTCCGATTGGGTAACGAAATTCCACCTACCTCTTGTGTGATTTCATTTCTTAGAATAGATCTTGTGGTGGATTATCTTTGGCGTTGTTTTGGATAACTAGAAATTGAATCGTGGATTCCTTCGCATGTTTGTATTTCCCTTTATTATCGTTTATATTCGAGAAGGTTTGGCGAACCTCGTTTGACTTTTGTTGGGAGAGATCTACCCATTCCGAATCGAACTTTTCGGTAGATCTCTTTTGGTACAACTTCGCTCGGTCGGACCCAATATTGGTCCTTTTAGCCTGATCGAACATTGGCCTTATAGCCCTTGTTGGATCCAACCCGGATTGGCTACCCGTATGCTAGCATATTTTTGATAGATTTAATTGTGTGGTGTAGGGAAGAGCGATGGTGCGAGTGTAGGAATTGGATCGAAGAGTGTCGTGGCGTTAGGCCGTAGTTCCTAACGGTGTGAAACGTGTACGCCTACATCAATTTGGTATCAGAGGGAGGTTGTCTGCCACTCTGAGGTTCTATTGGATGATGCTACCCCGCACCGGTACTTTCAGACCTACTCATCGGTGATGAGTAGTTTTAAGCGGGGGAGGATTGATGGAGACGACGGCCCTCAACGCGTTGAAGAAAATCCACTAAGCTCGGTTTTGGTGCCACTAAGCTTAATGAAAATCCACTAAGCCTACATCACGTTTTGGTGCCATTGGAGAAAATCTATACGGATGGAAAGAATCGCGCTGCCTTCCTCTTCACAGATCTATCCTCAGATCTCGATTCCACGGACTGAATCTCCTTCAGTAAAGCAATTAGCTCAGCCCAGCACACACCCTTTCTCGGTTTTTTGCATTTCTAGGAAATGATGAAGAAGAAGATAAGACAGAGAAGTAATTTCTCTTCTCAAAACCCCTTGGGTTAGAGGGCTCGGGTATAACCCTAGCCACTCGATCTCCCCACTATCCAGCAGCAACGGCCTGGATTTGAGATAACAAGTCAACCGTCGCTCAAAGTCCATTTAGGAGCTAAAAACGTCACGATCATACCGCCTTCGACATTCATCGAACTCAATTCATCAAGCTCACGAAAAAACGTTGAGCTCACGGGATTTTATCGAGCTCTGCTGACGTTTCGTCAACCGGGGCAATAACACCGCCCAATCTCTGCTCAACAGTTTCATCGAGCTCTGCTCGACGTTTTGTCGAGCTCTGCTCGACGTTTCGTCGAGCTCTGCTCGACGTTTCGTCGAGCTCTGCTCGACGTTTCGTCGTGCTCTGCTCGACGTTTCGTCGGGCTCTGAGCGACGTTTCGTCGGGCTCTGCGCGACGTTTCGTCGGGCTCTGCGCGACGTTTCGTCGGGCTCTGCGCGACGTTTCGTCGGGCTCTGCGCGACGTTTCGTCGGGCTCTGCGCGACGTTTCGTCGGGCTCTGCGCGACGTTTCGTCGGGCTCTGCGCGACGTTTCGTCGGGCTCTGCGCGACGTTTCGTCGGGCTCTGCGCGACGTTTCGTCGGGCTCTGCGCGACGTTTCGTCGGGCTCTGTGTTGCGCGCTAGGGTTCGAAGAAATAAACGCAACCGAACTAGCAACCCGATGAGGCAAGTATACCTATCGAATTGTAGCAAGGGGACACAAGTGTCGTATTAAGATCCGGGAACTGTTGGCTAAGCTTACTCACACGAACGCTATTATCTTATCGACGGAAAAACTAGGGTTTTAGAAAATCTAAGTGCAGGGGAGAAAGTAAAGCTATTCTAGAAAAAGAAACACTGCAATTAAGAGGGCTATTAAGTAAACAACTAAGCTAGAAAGGAAACTACTGCAGTTAATAAAAGAGCACAATATATGAGATTACTACAAAAGGTAGAACAATATGAAATGGAAATGCACCCGATCGAGATTCACCTCGGCTAAAGACGATTAAGAAAATGCGATAAAAATCTAAACTTAATAGGATAAGGGTCCTTGACCGTGGAGGTTCCTAAAGCTTGAACACGCTTCTCTCGAAGTCGTGCCCAACTGAGTTTAGGAAGGTCCGACCGACTCTCGTCTAAATCGGAGGCCTAAAACTCGCTTTACGCGGTGAACCCCACTATTGGATTTTACTCCAATCCGGGAGATTTGGACGTCTGCCTCTCTCGAGGGGTGCGTACAACTCCCTTTACTCTTGAATGCTCACTTCATTCTTTCGGCCTCTCGGCTAGCCCAGAATGAAAGCAAAGGCGGAGAGTATATATCGAAAATATACCTCCGACCCGTGATAAATCAAGAGTAATTCAAGGCCCTAACCTAAAAAGAAAAGATTAATTAAAACATCATAACATAATCGCTCTAACCTCGGATCATCAAGATCGAGTACAAGGAGGATTAGTTAATCATAATGGAGTGGAGGGGGGGGGAGATGAGTAGAAAAACATAAGAAGAACACAAGCTAAGGGAAGAACAATTTTATTAATGAAAAAGGGCAAGTTACACTAATGAAAATGAAATTACAAGTGCATGAAAATTAAACCCTATTCTAGCCCTACATTAAGCACTAAGCAAGAAGAAAATTACATTAAAAGCTAGCACAAACTATGATTAAACTAGGGTTAACCAAAAAGTACAAAGAGAGGGGGAGAGAGAGAGAGAGAAAGCATGAAAAAGGATCAAGAAACAAAGGGGCAACACCTCCCCCACTCAACCAAAGCTTGCTGAAATGGGGAGGAGGGGGCTCAATTTATAGATTTTTTCTCGGGTCGGTCACGCCCTCCGACACGCCCTAGGGGGGCGTGTCAGGGGGCGTGACAGTACTATGTTGACCTCGGGCTCTGGATTCTGGCGGGAGGGATGATTGCTTCGGTACGTCGGTGGTCACGCCCTAGGTCACGCCCGTGACAGGGGGGCGTGACAGGCATGTCATGTCCAAATCATTGGTCGGAAATCCGTCAGTCACCGAAAAAGGAAGGTGTCACGCCCATGTCACGGGCGTGACATGGGGCGTGACAGTACTATTTGCGTGCTGAGACGGAACGGCATTTAATGCGGCGGCAGGCTTTGCGGCAGAGGGCGACACGCCCATGTCACGCCCGGTGACACGCCCAGGGAGGGCGTGACAGGGGGGCGTGACAGCGGTTTTGACCGTTATCTGTCCCTTCCAGCAGGTGTCCTCGGGATCGAGTGACACGCCCAAGGTCACGCCCAGGGAGGGCGTGACAGGGGGGCGTGACAGGCCATTTTGGCGATTTTTCTGGAAACCTGCAAAAAGACAGGAAAAAGTTAGTGACAATAAAATTTACATAAAAAGGATAAAAATAAACTAATAATAGACAAAATTTGTACAATATAAAATATAAAATACGATAATAGTTTAGGCTACAAAACGTATTATCAAATTCCCCCAAGCTTAAGCTTTGCTTGTCCCCAAGCAAAAATATAAAAACTAGATATTTATAAAAAGGACTAATCAAAAACTTCTAATTATGCCTACACAAGTACTATGCGAAATTCTTAGTAGGGAAAAGGTGAAATGTAAGTCTAAAACAATTATTTAGGTATGGTAAAACTTTTATAAACTTTACTTAATAAAAACAAATCATCCAAAATTTTAGCGAGATTTTTTTAAATGGACTTAAGTAAAGCAACAAAAATGAAAAACACGCATTGAGTTGTTACTAGATCCAAGCAACGCATTATAATTATATCAATTTAATTATCAAAAATCTAGGTTTAAATCCAAAACTAAAACTGATTTACTATTTTTCTTTTCTTAGTTGTTAAATAAAAAACAAAAAACGTGAATCAAAAGGACTTAAATAGGACAGAAACGTTTGGTTTAGGAAAATGATTAGGAGTGGAATTCAAAGATAAACGTGAAGGTTTAAAATCACACTAAACCAAAGCAAGAGTTTCAAAAATTTTCATAAAAATATATACACATTTTTTCCTTCTTTTTCATTTTCTTTTTCATTTTTTTTTCTTTTTTTCAAAACAAAGGCCATAAATATTTTTATTTTCCTTTTTGAGTTGGCCAAACAAAAATAAACATCATTTTGAACATACTTCTTTTTTTTCGAAAACCTTTCTCCACAAAAATCACAAAATACCCTATCAAAATCGTCAAAATAATTTATGAAACTCAAAAAGGCTAGTGTGATTCGATAGGTTGGAAATTTTGGCTTTGGTGAAACTGAAATGAAATGAGGAGCTATCAAATGAAATCGGAAAAAGGCTCAAAAACGGCTAACTAGTGGTAAAAGTTTTTAGGTTGGCAGGAAAGCTCAAACGAAAACAAAAACGGCCTAAATCATTTTCACGCTTTTGAATTTATTTAAAACAAAGGTTTGAAAAATTTCAAAAAGCGAGTCCTAGATAATAAAAGAAGATTGATGAAATTAACTCGAAAATAGAAATAATAGGTGACTTGGATCGTTCACATCTACTACGTTATTCAAAAGTTGACTTTACAAAAATTATTCAAAAATGAAAAAGAAAATAGTGGATGATGAATTTTTGAGAAAGTAAAGAAATAAAAAAACAAAAAACCATAATAGAAATGCGAGTTTTAGAAAAATATTTCACCTTAACATGCTACCGTGAATTAGAAACACAGCATGGCCAACATTTTACTTGTGAAACATAATTAAAAAGGACGATTAGAAATATTATAATTAACTAAGTTATTTATAGGAGATTTTGAGTAAAACAAAACTAAAAACTAGGGGTACTATTGAAATACCAAAATGTCTAAACTATTCAAAAACACACATACATTTTTTTTATTTTGAGAAATATTCTCTTTTTTTTGGATTTTGGAATTTTTCTCTTTTTTGGAATTTTAAGATATTTATTTTTTTTTTTTTATAGAACTATTTACAAAAAGGAAATTATTTACACTAAGCAAAAATGAAGGAGGAAATCCTCCCCCAAGCTTAAAACAGACATTGTCCTCAATGGCTAAAGAAGGGGATTGGAGAAGGAGAGAAAAATAAAGTGCAGAATTGAAAAGACATAATTGAAATACAGGTACTTCCCCGGATTTATTTGCTGCGAAAGCTGAGTGATGCCGCTCCCCGAATGTCTTCTTTGGACTTCGTGATGGATTCAGCAATGTTGGAGCAGGCGATCGCAGAAGCTTCAGCTTGTCGGAGCCGTCCGAGGCAAAAATTGTAAAATAAAGAAAACAGAAAAAGATAACTTGGGTTGCCTCCCAAGAGCGCCCTTTGGTTAAAGCGTCGTTGAGCTCGACGCATCAAAAATAATATTGTCCAAAAATATTGTTGTCCCGGAATAAAATTGTTTTTAGCAAAAAAAATATAAAAAGTTCAAGATTAAAGTTCGTGAAGCAGAAACTTAATAGTGTTTGGACTGACATCATCATCACCAGAGAAATACAGTTTAAGACGCTGACCATTCACTTTGAAATTACCCTTATCAGGGTGAGAAATTAAAACAGTTCCATAAGGAAATACTTCTAAAACAGAAAATGGGCCAGACCAGCGAGATTTTAATTTGCCCGGAAATAAACGTAAACGACTGTTATATAACAGGACTTGGTCGCCCGGCTTAAAGTTTTTAGGGTGCCTTAAGTGTTTATCGTGTAAACGCTTCGTCCGCTCTTTATAAAGTTTATTATTTTCATAAGCATAAGAGCGCCACTCATCGAGTTCATTTAGTTGAAATTTTCGAAGGTCACCGACTGAGTGGGGATCGAAGTTTAAAAATTTTAAGGCCCAAAAGGCGCGGTGTTCTAACTCTACGGGCAGATGGCACGATTTTCCATAGACCAGCCGATACGGCGTACATCCGAGGGCGGTTTTGTACGCTGTTCGGTAGGCCCATAGAGCATCGCATCGTCAAGTTTGGTTGACCAGTCTTTTCTAGAAGTTGAAACAGTCTTTTCTAATATTCTTTTTATTTCTCTATTTACTACTTCGACTTGACCGTTAGTTTGGGGGTGGTAGGCAGTGGATAGTTTATGCGTAACGCCGTATTTAGTAAGGATTTTTGAAAATTGCGCGTTACAGAAATGGGAACCCCTATCGCTAACGATTGCGCGTGGCGTACCGAATCTAGAAAATAATTTTTTAAAAACGTGACTACAACTCGGGAGTCGTTCGTAGGAAGAGCTTGGGCCTCAGCCCATCGTGAAACATAATCAACAGCAACTAAAATATATTTGTTTCCGAAGCTAGAAGGAAGGGGCCAACAAAATCAATTCCCCAGAGGTCGAAAATTTCGCACTCTAAGAAATAATTTTGCGGCATTTCATTTTTATTAGAAATATTGCCCGACCGTTGGCAACTATCACACCTGCTCACAAAGGCTTGCGCGTCTTTAAACAGGCTAGGCCAGTAAAAACCCGCGCAAAGCACTTTATGAGCGGTGCGAGCAGCTTGATAGTGCCCACCTGTCGGACCTTCATGCAAATGTTTTAGAATATTAATTCCTTCATCAAAAGAAACACATCTCCTTATCACTTGATCCGCACAAATTTTGAAAAGATGCGGGTCTTCCCAAAAGTAGTTCTTCAGCTCAGAAAAGAATTTCTTCTTCTGCTGAGAGGAGAACTCTTTTGGGAGCACCCGGGCCACTAGATAGTTGGCGATGTGCGCGAACCAAGGAGAAGTAGATGTATTAACTAAAAGCAGCTTCTCATCAGGAAAATAGTCATTAAAAGATTTTTCATTTAATTTTTCTATAAAGGGGTTATCTAATCTTGATAAATGGTCGGCGGCCAAGTTTTCGGCTCCTCGCTTATCACGGATCTCTAAGTCAAACTCCTGGAGGAGTAAGACCCAGCGAATCAAGCGAGGCTTGGCATCCGTTTTGGCAAGAAGGTACTTGAGGGCCGAGTGGTCCGTAAAAACAATGATTTTTGAAAGTGTAATGTAAGGGCGAAATTTATCAAACGCAAATACTACGGCTAAGAGCTCCTTCTCGGTTGTGGTGTAATTTTCTTGTGCAGATGTGAGGGTTTTACTAGCGTAATAGATGGGGTGGAAGTTCTTAGATATGCGTTGACCTAATACGGCTCCCACCGCAAAACTACTCGCATCGCACAAAATCTCGAAAGGAAGGTCCCACACCGGAGCTATCATAATTGGTGCGTTAATTAACTTTTCTTTAATTGATTCAAAGGCAGAATACAAGAGTCATCAAAAATGAATGGAGCGTCTTTTTCTAAGAGATGGGTGAGGGGCTTAGTGATCTTGGAGAAGTCCTTTATAAAACGACGATAAAAACCAGCGTGGCCTAGGAAACTTCTTATAGCTTTTATGTTTGTAGGTGGCGGCAACTTCTCAATAACTTCTATCTTGGCAACGTCTACCTCAATACCTTTAGCAGAAATTTTATGACCCAAAACTAACCCTTCCCTCACCATAAAATGGCATTTTTCCCAATTTAGGGCAAGGTTAGTTTCTTCGCATCGTTCTAAGACTTTTTCGAGGTTTTCTAAACATCTATCGAAGGTATCGCCGAACACGGAGAAATCGTCCATGAATACCTCCATAATGCTTTCTACGTACTTGTCAAATATTGCGAGCATACATCGTTGGAATGTAGCCGGCGCATTGCATAATCCAAACGGCATTCTCCGGTACGCGAAGGTGCCGAAGGGACAAGTAAACGTAGTTTTCTCTTGGTCCTCGGGGGAGATGGGTATTTGAAAGTACCCCGAGAGGCCATCGAGAAAACAATAAAAGCTATGGCCGGAGAGACGTTCTAAAATCTGGTCGATAAACGGTAGAGGAAAGTGGTCCTTACGGGTGGCGTCATTTAACTTACGGTAATCTATGCACATACGCCAACCCGTCACCGTCCGTGTCGGGATTAATTCATTATTCTCATTACTAACTACGGTTATCCCTCCCTTTTTTGGAACTACCTGAACGGGGCTAACCCACTTACTGTCTGATATAGGGTAGATAATTCCTGCGTCTAATAGTTTCATAACCTCGCCCTTAACTACTTCTTTCATATTCGGGTTTATACGGCGCTGAGGTTGGATAGAGTTACGCGAATTATCTTCCATTAAAATTTTATGTGTACAGAAAGATGGGCTTATGCCCTTGATATCAGAAATTTGCCAAGCAATAGCCCGGCGATGCTTACGTAGAACTAGAAGAAGTTTATCGTTCTGCGTATCCGTGAGGTAGGCCGAAACGATAACTGGTAACTTGGAGTCTTTTTCTAAGAAAGCATACTTAAGGTGTTCGGGAAGTTCTTTAAGTTCTAGGGTAGGGGTTCTTCATAAGAGGATTTTGAGATTCTTTCTTTTTCAAAAATAATATCTTCATAAACTTTTTTATAAGGAACGTAATAAGGGGTGGGGCTAGCAGCCAAGACGGCTTCTTGTGCAGATTCAGTGGTAAGAAAAGAGGAAGAACAAAAATCAGAAAACTCTTTTTCAAACTCAGAAAGACAATAAGAAGATTCATCACTTCCTTGCAGTGATTCTGTTGTAAGAGAAGAGGAGCAAAAAGTAGAAAATTCTTTTTCAAAGTCGGAGAGGCAGTAGGAAGAATCATCACTCACGGCGTCTATGAAAAAACATGAGTCATCGTTCGCTAAGGTGTTCTTCATCGAAGGGGTGATCGGAAATGTGACTTCGTCGTCGCCTACTCGAAGAAAGAGCTTACCATTGCTTACGTCAATGATGGCTCGGGAGGTGGCAAGGAAGGGTCGGCCAAGGATCAGGGGAACCTCGACGTCTTCTTCGATGTCCAAAATGACAAAGTCCACCGGGAAGATGAACTTGTCGACTTTCACTAGAACGTCCTCCACTATTCCTAACGGGTACTTGACGGATCTATCGGCTAGCTGGATACTCATACGCGTGGGGTTAAGGCTACCAATCCCTAACTTTTTGAACAACGAAAAGGGCATCAGGTTTATACTTGCGCCTAAGTCGGCTAACGCGTGTTTAACAAAGAGATCACCGAAGACACACGGGATAGAGAAACTACCCGGGTCACTGATTTTCTTCGGCAAACCGTTTGTTAAAACGGCGGAGCACTCGGCGTTAAGCGTGACGTGCGAAAGATTCTCTAACTTCTTCTTGTTTGTGAGGAGGTCTTTAAGATATTTGGCGTATTTCGGCATTTGCGAAATAGCCTCGTGGAAGGGAAGATTAATGTGGATTTGTTTGAAGATTTCTAAGAAGCGGGAGTACTGATCATCTTGACGTTGTCTATTAAGTTCAGAGGGGTATGGAGGAGTTGAATTATTTTTGAAGATGGGTGGTGGAGTGAGATTATTTTCTAAAGTGGGGGTGATTACTTCTTCAGCAGAGGGTGGAAGCGGAGCGGAGCTTTGATTTTTAAAAGCAGAAGCGGAGCTTGCCTCGGGCTCTTCACTTACCATACCGGAGACTTGCTTCCCACTCCGAAGAGTTATAGCTTTCGCTTGCTCTCTCGGGTTGGGTTCGGTATTGGAAGGAAGAGACCCTGCGGGTCGCTCAGAAATTATTTTCGCGAGCTGTCCTACCTGATTTTCTAGACTTTTTACGCTTCCGGTTAACGTTCTTATAGTGGCGTCATTTGTGGTGATATATTTAGAAAGTAATTCCTCCAAGCTTGGAGGTTTTGGGTAATTTTGAAGAAGTGGTGGTGGTGGTGGTTGTGCAGAAAAATCATTTTGCGGAGGTGGGCGCATCGCATTCGATGGATTACTCCATGAAAAGTTCGGGTGATTTCTTAAAGCGGGGTTATAACTATTCGGAAAATTAAAACCAGGCGGATGAAAATTCGCAGCAGAAAAATTATTAAAAGCAGTTCTAGGCAAATTATTAACATAATCTAAATGTTCTGGAGTAGGGGTTGCAGATTCCCATACCTGAGGGGCGGAGGCAGCAGTCATCTCCGTGATTTTTTTGCTTAGGATTTCTACTTGCAGAGCGAGCTGGGAGACGTTGTCCACTTCATAGATACCTGCAGGCTTGTTCGGGCGGGACCTAGGCACATTCCACTGATAAGTGTTCATGGCCATGTCCTCAAAAAGCTCAAGAGCGGCTTCCGGGGTCTTATGATTTAAAGTACCGCCAGAAGCTGCGTCTATCATTTGCTTCGTGCTTTGATTTAGCCCGTTATAAAACGTCTGCACTTGTAACCATACAGGCAGCGCGTGATGTGGGCATCGTCTTAATAATTCTTTAAATCTCTCCCAGGTTTCGTAAAGGGTTTCAGAGTCTATTTGTCCGAAGGCAGAGATGTCGTTCCTAAGTTTTGCAGTTTTAGCTGGCGGAAAATACTTCGCCAAAAATTTTTCAGTTAATTCATTCCAAGTGGTTATGCTATTTTTCGGAAGTGTGTTAAGCCACTGCTTAGCTTTAGTTCTTAGAGAGAAGGGAAGAGTCTTAGCCTGATCGCATCATTTGTGACACCATTTATCTTGAAGGTGTCGCAAATTTCAAGAAAGCTAGCTATATGTGCGTTCGGATCTTCATCTTGAAGTCCGTCAAATTGCACATATTGCTGCACCATTTGAATTATGCTAGGCTTTAGTTCAAAGTTATTATTTGCTATAGTAGGGCGGACTATACTCGATTCTGTTCCCTCGAGGTTCGGTCGTGCATAATAGGACATAGTCCTTTGCACGGCCTCATCTACGTTGGGTTCTTCCATTCTTAAAGTATTAAATGACTCGGAGTCCTCAACCGGCACTTGGATAGTAGGACCTTGAAATCGCGATCTTCTCCGAAGAGTACGCTCAATTTCGTGGTCCAAGTCCAAAATAACCGACGGACTCCCGCGGGTCATGCACTAAAAGAATAGAAAAGAAGAAGAGAAAGAAAAAAAAGGATAGACTAGAAAGAAAAACTAGATTTAGAAAATTAAATTAAAATTTTTTTTTTTTCTTTTTGAAATAGATTTTTTTATATATAGATTAACTCCCGAACTTCCCAAGGACTACCCCGTGAAGGGTTCGCAAGGTACTAGACAAGATAGTGGCGCTTAAAGCCCTTTGCCCTTTTCGAGAGAATTAGGTGGCGTAGAAAAATTGTGAGGTTGGTTTCTATTAAGAGCGGTGATAATTTTTTTGATTTTTTTTTTTTTAAACTTTAAAGAAGAGGGGATGAGAAAGAGATAAAATTAATAGGTTCGTGTTTTCAAAATATCAACGGAAGTTGGCTCCCCGGCAACGGCGCCAAAAACTTGTTGCGCGCTAGGGTTCGAAGAAATAAACGCAACCGAACTAGCAACCCGATGAGGCAAGTATACCTATCGAATTGTAGCAAGGGGACACAAGTGTCGTATTAAGATCCGGGAACTGTTGGCTAAGCTTACTCACACGAACGCTATTATCTTATCGACGGAAAAACTAGGGTTTTAGAAAATCTAAGTGCAGGGGAGAAAGTAAAGCTATTCTAGAAAAAGAAACACTGCAATTAAGAGGGCTATTAAGTAAACAACTAAGCTAGAAAGGAAACTACTGCAGTTAATAAAAGAGCACAATATATGAGATTACTACAAAAGGTAGAACAATATGAAATGGAAATGCACCCGATCGAGATTCACCTCGGCTAAAGACGATTAAGAAAATGCGATAAAAATCTAAACTTAATAGGATAAGGGTCCTTGACCGTGGAGGTTCCTAAAGCTTGAACACGCTTCTCTCGAAGTCGTGCCCAACTGAGTTTAGGAAGGTCCGACCGACTCTCGTCTAAATCGGAGGCCTAAAACTCGCTTTACGCGGTGAACCCCACTATTGGATTTTACTCCAATCCGGAGATTTGGACGTCTGCCTCTCTCGAGGGGTGCGTACAACTCCCTTTACTCTTGAATGCTCACTTCATTCTTTCGGCCTCTCGGCTAGCCCAGAATGAAAGCAAAGGCGGAGAGTATATATCGAAAATATACCTCCGACCCGTGATAAATCAAGAGTAATTCAAGGCCCTAACCTAAAAAGAAAAGATTAATTAAAACATCATAACATAATCGCTCTAACCTCGGATCATCAAGATCGAGTACAAGGAGGATTAGTTAATCATAATGGAGTGGAGGGGGGGGGAGATGAGTAGAAAAACATAAGAAGAACACAAGCTAAGGGAAGAACAATTTTATTAATGAAAAAGGGCAAGTTACACTAATGAAAATGAAATTACAAGTGCATGAAAATTAAACCCTATTCTAGCCCTACATTAAGCACTAAGCAAGAAGAAAATTACATTAAAAGCTAGCACAAACTATGATTAAACTAGGGTTAACCAAAAAGTACAAAGAGAGGGGGAGAGAGAGAGAGAGAAAGCATGAAAAAGGATCAAGAAACAAAGGGGCAGCACCTCCCCCACTCAACCAAAGCTTGCTGAAATGGGGAGGAGGGGGCTCAATTTATAGATTTTTTCTCGGGTCGGTCACGCCCTCCGACACGCCCTAGGGGGGGCGTGTCAGGGGGCGTGACAGTACTATGTTGACCTCGGGCTCTGGATTCTGGCGGGAGGGATGATTGCTTCGGTACGTCGGTGGTCACGCCCTAGGTCACGCCCGTGACAGGGGGGCGTGACAGGCATGTCATGTCCAAATCATTGGTCGGAAATCCGTCAGTCACCGAAAAAGGAAGGTGTCACGCCCATGTCACGGGCGTGACATGGGGCGTGACAGTACTATTTGCGTGCTGAGACGGAACGGCATTTAATGCGGCGGCAGGCTTTGCGGCAGAGGGCGACACGCCCATGTCACGCCCGGTGACACGCCCAGGGAGGGCGTGACAGGGGGCGTGACAGCGGTTTTGACCGTTATCTGTCCCTTCCAGCAGGTGTCCTCGGGATCGGGTGACACGCCCAAGGTCACGCCCAGGGAGGGCGTGACAGGGGGCGTGACAGGCCATTTTGGCGATTTTTCTGGAAACCTGCAAAAAGACAGGAAAAAGTTAGTGACAATAAAATTTACATAAAAAGGATAAAAATAAACTAATAATAGACAAAATTTGTACAATATAAAATATAAAATACGATAATAGTTTAGGCTACAAAACGTATTATCACTCTGCGCGACGTTTCGTCGGGCTCTGCGCGACGTTTCGTCGGGCTCTGCGCGACGTTTCGTCGGGCTCTGCGCGACGTTTCGTCGGGCTCTGCGCGACGTTTCGTCGGGCTCTGCGCGACGTTTCGTCGGGCAGAGCGCGACGTTTCGTCGGGCTCTGCGCGACGTTTCGTCGGGCTCTGCGCGACGTTTCGTCGGGCTCTGCGCGACGTTTCGTCGGGCTCTGCCCGACGTTTCGTCGGGCTCTGCCCGACGTTTCGTCGGGCTCTGCCCGACGTTTCGTCGGGCTCTGCCCGACGTTTCGTCGGGCTCTGCCCGACGTTTCGTCGGGCTCTGCCCGACGTTTCGTCGGGCTCTGCCCGACGTTTCGTCGGGCTCTGCCCGACGTTTCGTCGGGCTCTGCCCGACGTTTCGTCGGGCTCTGCCCGACGTTTCGTCGAGCTCCACTGGATGGTTATCGTCGAGCTCTGCTCGACGTTTGTCGTCGAGCTCTGCTTGACGATTTAGTCGAGCCAGGTCGACTTTTTATCCTAAGCATTTTGGGGTGTTATAACCCTCCCCCCTTAAAACAAATTTTGTCTCGAAATAAGCACACAACAATCAAGACAATGAGAGATCAATAATTTAAAGGTTGTAACATCTTTTTATTCACAAAATTTTATTTTATAACAACTACACAAACAGGTTAAACAAACAACTCGAGATATTTATCTCGCATGTTCTGCTCTCGCTCCCATGATAATTCTTCCCAGCCACAGTTGTCCCGCCAGACCTTGACCATCCTGATTGTCTTGTTCCGCAGTTGTCAAACCTCCTTATCCTCGATCCGAATGAGACTAACTTTTGTTGTTAACCCACTAACGACCGATACTTGATCCACAACAACCACCTGCTCTGGCTCTTTCACAGCTTTGCGTAGTAACGAGATATGGAATACATCATGTAATCCACTAAGCTCTACCGAAAGAGCTAGTCGATAGGCTGCTTCTCCAACTAGCTCTTCCACTTCAAATGGACCAAGATATCTCAGGCTCAGCTTTTTCAAGCACCGTATTCTGGAAACGCCTTTGATGGGTTTGATTTTCAAATATACCCACTTGCCCACCGCAAACTCCACATTCTGATGTTTGACATTGTAGTATTTAGATTGTCCATCCTTGGCTACTAATAGCCTCTCTCGTATCAAGCATATTGTCGAGTTTGCATCTTTGAATTCCTTCCTCTTATACAACTTTGATTCGCCTGTCTCTACCCAAGCTAATAGAGTACAACATTTTATACCGTATAAAGCTTCGAAGGGTGCCATTTGAATACTAGCTTAGTAGCTATTGTTATAGGAGAACTGCACCACAAAAAGATGATCCTCCCATCTTTTGCCAAAATCCAGGGCGCACATTCGGAGTATATCTTCCATCGGCATGTTGGTCCTTTCGGTCTGACCATCCGTTTGAGGATGAAAGGCCGTACTGAATTGTAACCTGGTACCTAACAATTAGTGGATTAGCCTCCAATCACTCGAAGTGAAATGTCATCACGATCACTGACGATGCTACGGGGCACACCGTGCAATCGTACTATGTTATCACATAAATCTTTGCAAGTACTGAATCATCTTTCCTATTCGATATGAAGTATGACACTTTTATTAGCCTGTCAACAATCACCCACACGACATCATTCCTTATTTGCAATCTCGGCAGCCCATGCACGAAATCCTTTGAAATTTCATCAAACTTCAAAACCGGAATTGGTAAAGACTTCAGGAAAGCTCCAGGTTTCTGGCATTCAGATTTTACTAAGACACAGGTTTGACATTTGACAACATAATGTGCTATATCATTCTTCATTCCTGGCCACAAGAATATTTTCTTCATATATTTGTACTCCCTGGATGAATAGAGTATTTTGTAAAGTGCGCTTCGTACATCAACTCTTCACATAGCTTACCCACAATAGGGATGCAAAACCGACCTTCTTTCCGCAAAAGTCCGTCCTCCAATAAGAACTGGGAATTCGACCCCTCTGCTACATAGCATTATAAACTCTCATCGAGTTCCGTTGCTCGCCGAACCCTGTCCGCAAGGTCATACTGTACCTCCATCCAGTTCAGATATGCATTTGTAGTGGAATTCTTGTCAACACAAGAAATCTCTAAAGCTTCTTTCTCTTGAATTAGGCATTCTTCATGCCTTTGCAACCAATTGGCCCTTGCAGGAGTCCAGACTCAAGGTATCTGCGACAACATTTCCCTTTCCAGGAATATAATGAATATCGAAGGTGTAGTCTCTGAGGAACTCAATCCACCTCCATTGTCGAATATTGAGATATTTCTGGTCCAATAAATATTTCAAGCTCTTGTGGTCCGTGAATATATCCACTTTCATGTAATATAAATAGTGACACCACAGTTTAAGTGCAAAAATCACTGCCGCCAACTCTAAGTCATGGACCGGATAATTCTGTTCATGCACCTTTAACTGGCATGAGCCATAAGCTATCACTTTACAAAATTGCAGAAGTACACAGCCTAAGCCTCTCCCTGAGGCATCACTGTAAATTTCAAAACCGTCTGAACCACATGGAGAAGATAAGATTGGTGCCATGGTCAAATGACTCTTTAGCTCCTCAAATGCTCGTGTGCAATCCGGCGTCCAAATGAACTTCTAATCCTTCCTCGCCAATGTTGTGAGAGGCAAGGCTATCCTCGAAAAGTTCTCTATAAAGCTCCTGTAGTAGCCCGCCAGTCCAAGGAAACTCCTGACTTCTGCTACAGTAGCAAGCACAGGCCACTCCCGTATTGCCACTATTTTCACAGGATCAATCGCAATGCCCTCTCCACTAACCATATGGCCAAGAAAGGCCACCGATGCAAACCAAAACTCGCACTTAAAGAACTTGGCGTAGATATTGTTTCGCCTTAAAGTGTGCAAAACCATCTGTAAATGGTTAGCATGATCTACTTTGGATTGGGAGTATACCAAGATATCGTCAATAAAGACAATCACAAATAGATCCAGATACTCTCTAAAAGTCCGGTGCATTAAGTCTGTTGGGTACTGTATCCACAATTACCTGGATTTGAGGAAGCCACCTGTCAAGCTAAGATGAATCCACAATGTATTTGATGAATTATTCTCTAGTTGTACTTGCAGATATTCCATGCTAAGTACACACCAATGTCAGGGTGCAGTGGGTCAATATACACGGGTCTGTGCAACGTAATCCCTCGTTGAGCAGATCAGTGTGTTGGCCTATGTGTACTCTCTCTATTGGGTGTACTTAATTTCAGGTACAGGGCTATGATAAAGCAAGAGCAGACAAGGAGCAAGGATGGCCAAAGACCAGCTCAAGGGGAGAAAGAGGAGAAACAGCCTAAGTACAAATCGACGAGAATCACTAAGTGATTATCGCCGAGTCGTCGAGAATCACTAGCTGATTCTCGCCGGTTGAAGCCGGCAGCTTCGTCACAGACAGGGAAATTTTCTAAGGCAGAATCGTCGAGAATTACTTATGATTCTCGCCGATTCGTCGAGAATGACCTTGCATTCTCGACGATTCGGTGAGAATCAAAAGTGACTCCCGCCGATTCTCCCCGGCTTCTGTATCTGTGCAGTCAGATTTCGGCTAAGCAGAAGTCGGCGAGAATCGTAAGTGATTCTCGCCGATTCGGCGAGAATCACCTATGATTCTCGCCGAATTTGACTTGGCAATTTTTCTGAAAGTTCTGGACCGGTCCAAGTTACCTGCTGCTGTTTGAACCGGACTTTGGTCCTTACTTTTGTGGGACCCACAACGGTCATCTTCTTGACCTAGGGTATAAATACGATACATTGTGAACAGTAAAAGATACGGATATACGGTATTTCAAAAAGAACGAGCGGCCGACGACAAACCCTAATCTCGCGATCTTGCTCCGCCGGTCATCTCCGCCGCTCGCACGGTTGTCGCCGCTGTTGATCTCAGGGTCTTCCAGATCTCCGGCGATAGAAGCTTAGGCTAGCATAGCATCTCACGCGTCTAACGAGAGATCCCTTGTCTCTTGATTCGTTGATCGGGAAAATCTTTCCCCTTCCGAATCGATCGAGACGATCGATCCTTGTGTGACCGTTGGTAGATCTTGCTCCCTTTGCTACGAAGTCTGAATCAAGTTGGCACTGCTGCTGCTCTTCATCGCCGCTGCTGATTCCGAGAACGTTGCCGCCGCCTCAAGCCGCCGCCGGTCTCGGGAAAGATTCACTCCAAGTGAGATCTAGGGCTGTGCACTCTTCGTTGACTTCAAGAGCACGTCGTCAAACGAAGAGGGTCCCCTTCTCTCCAAACGTTGTTTGTATTTCTTACAAGCTAGTTTTTAATTTCTTTGTAACGGACCGATTGGTCCCTAGTTGTAAGGGTTGGGTGCAACCCGGACTGTGGGAGTGTTGACTCCAACGTGTGGAAGGGTTCCTTCCGTGAGTGCAAGGATTGGATTTCAATCCTGTTGGTGAAGTGACCGAGTCGTCCCGTGTTGGGAGATAGGTCGAAGGGGGAAAGTGGACGTACCCAAATCGGGGAACCACTATAAATTGTCTGTGTATTTTTTGTGCTTAGTTGTTTTGTTTTCTTGCGCAGGTAAAATCATAATTCCGCAAATACGCGACAGAGACACCTATTCCCCCCCCCCCCATAGGTGAAGATAATTAATACTAGGTGAACTGTCAAGTGGTATCAGAGGGAGGTTACTCATCAAAGGGGTTAACACCTCGAGTAAGCTCCTGCATCTAGTGTCAACTAGAAGATTAGACTCACGCATGGAGTTGGACTATGATGTCCATCCTCTAAGACTCCCCTCATGTACAAAGGAGTATTATCCTATCTGGAAGATGAGAGTTATGTTTCATCTGGAGGCAATCGACCCTCGGGTGTCAATCATCTTGGAAGAGGGTCCCTTCATTCCCATGAAGGCTTCTGAGTCTGGAGAGGATATCCTTATCCCCAAGAGTCCCGAAGAGATGTCTGAGACCGAGCTCTCACTGTACAACTTGGATAAATTAATACGTCAGATCATCACTGACGTCTGGTCTGGTGTATCTCGTTCAAGAGTGGACAAGTGTAGAACAGCCAAGTCCATGTGGCAAACCATCTCAGACCTCATGGAGGGATCAGAGAAAGCTGGTACCGGTTGTCAGCAAGAGGATGAAGCCTATGTAGGAGTCCTTATTTCTGAAGATGAAGGGCATGACCAATATGTCAATATCAGGGCTCCTGTGTCCTTGTCAGAGACTGAAGAAGAAGCTGAGGAAAGCATTTCTGATGAAGCTAACACAACAGTTTCTGCCAATCTGGATGGTAACCTTGAACAACAAAGTCTGAAGCAGGTAACTTCTTCCTCATGCCCCTCTCCTCGTGAAGTTCCTGAAGACAGGAATAGTTTTGAGAGTAGTCCTTCCAATGATGCATGGGATACACATAGCTTCACTCAACCGATCGATAATCGTGATTCCCTTGAGAGTGCCCTTCAGACGAGCAACTTACTTGTTGAGGAACAAGCTAAGGAGATTGCTCAGCTGAAGATTTTGATGAATCTCCAATTGGAATCCATCAAAGTAAAGGACTCTCAGATCTCGGATCTAGAAAATCGTCTAGAGACCGAGAAGAGGATAGTTTCCAATTTTTCCAAGATTGATGCTATCAAGAGGAAGGCAGAAAATGGGTGGATCTCCCAAATCATTAAGTCATGGAGAAATGGGGAAACGGTGTTCAGACCCCCCACCCCGAGTAGGAAGGACACTCACCATGCCTTCAGGTATGACCATAGGAATAACCATGGTCACTGCAAGAATGATCAGTCCTCTTGTGGGAGCACTCAGAATGCAAGAGCTGTCATGGCCACCCAGAAGAGAATACCTCCGGCTTCCACCAAGCCCTTTGTATTCTCGGCCACAGCCCCTACTCGTCATGAATCTGCCTGCATCAGCTCACAATGCGCCTCTCACCTCCCTAGGACTCTGGAAAGGAGTGATAGAAATCATGTTGTTAGGACTCATGAGGTCTTTGGAAGGGGGCTGACTGAAAAGAAGGCACCACCTCCCAGGCCTCATGGCGCCTGCCATATGCATTCTTTCCACCCTCCAATAGTCACGGTGGAAGAGACAATTCTGTGAGCATATCTGGCTCTATTCCGTTTAGACCCAGAACTATGACTATCTCTGTCATGGGTTCAGGTCACAAGCGGCGATACAACATTCATGAGTGTTCGTGTTGTGGCAAAGTGGGTCATTTTGCCATAGACTGTTGGCACAACCAATCTGCTTCAATGGCAAGGGGACTTCCACATCCTCGGGGCAATGTTAGTCTTCCCACCAGGATTCCTGAGGGGAGGCACCCAAATTATTATGCTAACAGGAACCTAGGACCCAATACATATTGGGCTCCTAAGGTAAGGTAATATTCTTTGGTGCAGGGTAGTCTAGACTTCTGAGTCATGATGGGAGCTAGACAGAAGATGTTCCTAGAATAATCTGGAACAAGCATCTGGAACGCAAGAAGTACTATCCTCAAAATTGAACACCTGGTATGCTCTTCAAAGGATCTAAATGATGAATCTTACAATCTCAGGTATCATTGATCAGCCTAAATAATTGAGTCATATTGTGTCGTCACATACATATATATATATATACATATATACTTTTATACATCTATGTGTCAGTAAATCTCTGAAAAATTCGAGAAGGCACATCAATACGCATATATTACAAGTTGAAAATTAAAGTTATGAAATCTGCTAGACAATGTTAGTAAGTTAGAAATGTCAAAGTTGCTATGACTCCTAAGCTGTGTGGTTTGGTAAAACACTCCTGGAGTCATAAATGATCTTCTCGACTTCGTTACAACCTTTGACATAAATGTTATGGTGAAATATAGGTGAACTTTCAAGTGGTATCCTTGACAACCCCGGACAAATAAAATTGAAATTCCGGCAATTCTCATCGAACCGAAGCTCTTAAAACCGGTTATAGCTCATTTCCCGCCGACCCATCGAATCTCGTCGGCCCAGTAAATACCGCCGACCCTTCGACTTCCCGTCATCCCTTCTACTTCCCAGCATCCCTTCGACTTCCCGTCATCCCGCCGACCTGGTCTCAAAGCTCTCCCGATTCCATGTTCCTTGCCGATTCGTCGCCGACCTGGTTTCCGACTCTTCGTTTACCGAAGCTCTCCCGCTACTAGGTTCTTCGACTTCGACTTCATCGTGACCTAACAACCCTCCGGAAGACCTCTTACAGCCGGAGTCACGCCCTCGCTTGGCCTCGACTCGACTCGCCGCATCTTACGCAACGTGGTGCCGGAACCCTCACTGCGTCTCCTCCTAAGGTAATGCCTCTCTTATCCCAACCGTGCCTTGCGCATTAGTATAGACATTACTCTCAACCTCTTAGTTTCGTCGGTCCTTAGAATTGGAACTTGATATTCCCCTTCTTCCTAGTTTGCTATGGCTCCAAGGACCACCGCTGGGCTGGTCACTGGCTGTGAATTAGTTCGAACCGGGTTCTCACACGCCTCGGATGAGTTCAGAAACATCATCATCATGCTGGAAGAGGCTGGACTCACGTTTGTACTGGAGCATCCCTGCAAAATTCTGGATAAAGAAGTGATGGAGTTCTTTGCAACCGCCAAACTTCGGAATGAAGACTCTATCATCAAGAGTAAGGTTGCCGGTGCACGGATCAAGATGTCTGCCAGGACACTGACTCAATGCTTGCAGCTGTCCAGTTCTGAGCACGAGGATTATCTGGAGGAACATGATAGAGCTAGGACCCTATTATTCTGTGGGCTAGCAAGGGGCACCAGATCTATAAAAAGAAAAGAAATGAATGAGGAGGGGAAACTCTTATCCGACATCATTGGGAAGGTACTGATATGCAAACCAGGCTCACACGACCACATTTCAGCCGACATGTTCAAGATTCTTGTGGTGATTGTCTGCCGAAAGAGATTCAACTGGGGGGCCATGCTTTTCGAGAAGATCAAGGACACCCTCAGATCTCCAAGCTTTGGACGAATCATCAGTCTATTTCTCAATCAGTTGAACGGAGATAAGTTCGACATGAGCAAAGGAGTTCCCTTGCATTATTTGAAGAAAATGGACTCCAGCGTCTTTGACAGATGGGAGCGAGTCATAGGGCGAGCTGCAGAGGTAGTTGAACAAGAAGAATCTCCTGCCGAGGACAACAGAACTTCAGCAGATCTCTTGGCAGCCCCCAGTGAAGTTCCTGACGCCCTGATTGCAGGAACTGAGGGGGAGCCGATAACCGATTCTGCAAACATTCTGTCTGATATTTCTGTGATAGCTCAAGATGCTGTGAAAATGGTGGCAAAAGAAGTGGCAGATGATGCGGAGGCTGAGGATGATGAGGAGGAAGAGGAAGAAGCAGAAGAAGTGGCAGATGGTGAGGAGGCTGAAACTGATGAGGAGGAAGAGGAAGAAGTAGAAAAAGATGTGCACATCACTGATGATAATGGTGATCATTTGGAGACAGAGATAGAGGAAGAAGTACCTGAGAACGAGAAAGCAGCAGAGGCTCAGGAGGATGCTGAGGTTCCGTCTGAGGAACAAGCTCCTAAGCAATTAGATGCAAGAATGGAGGGGGAGCAATCCTTTGTTCCCCCTGTGGAGTCCATCCTACTATCAAGCTCTCCAAGTGCTTCTAAGGGGGAGGCTAACCAAGGTATGCCTGCAGCTCCTCCACTTCAAGATAACTTAGCAAATCACACTGTAAATATTGTCCAAGGGATCCTAGATGAGGTCAAGAGATCGTTTAAGAAGTCCCACAAATCCGTGCTAAAGAGACTACAAGAATCTGAGGACCTCATGCTCAAGAACATTGTGCAGATCAACCATAAGTTAGATGAGATGGAGAAGAAATTTGATGACAAGTATACACAGGCAGGCACAGCAGTAACTCTTCTCATGCAAGGACTCAAAAAGAATACTGATGACCTGGGAGTGGTCAATAGTAATGCACATGTTGTGGCAAATAGCATACAGAAATTTGATGCCAACATGGTGCTCCTCAATCAAAATCAACAAGCCCTGCTGACTGAATTCTCCAAATCTCTGAAGCATATAGATGAGTCCCTGCACTCCTATGCAAACTCCATAGCACTCGAAGCCAAAAAGGGGGAGCAGGAATATACTACTAAGATGGAAGGGCTTCAGCACATCATCATTGAAAACTTCGATCAGTCAAATGTTTTTGTATATGACAGTTGCCAGTGGTTGCTTAACCAAGCTTTAGGCAATAATATACCTGAGGTTAATCCTGTATATGAAACCACTGAGCACAATACTGTGGATGACGAAGGGGCAAGTGCAGAGGCTGTTCCGTTGAGCGAAGCTGAGATGAAGAAAGCTGCTGAAAGGGCTGAACGCAGAACTTGGTTTGATCAAGATGCCTTAGCTAAAGCCAAAGGAAAAAGGCAGATCCAAGAGGGAACCTCAAGAGAAACACCAGCTGAAAAGAGGACCCGATTGACAGAGGAGGATGTGAGAAATGAAAGATGGAGTCCTGTATCAAAAAGTATCATCTTGGACACATTCTTGTTACAGCAGAAGGGGCACATAAAACGAAGTGAGGTATACAGTCAATACGAATGGGAGAGGCACAAAGAATTTGAAGCCAAACGCAACTTATTTTTCAGAAATAATACAGTGACAGATAAAGTTCCTCCTCCCAGATATCATCCTAAGCCCAAAGAATATTTCGAAAGACAGAGCAAGAAATTCCTGGCCCAGAAGCTCAAGGATGATCTTGCTAAGGAAAAATAGGCTTAGGACCTCTTTGTCCCTCACTGCACATCTTTGTTTTTATATTGTCTTACGAACAAGTATTGTGGTTTTATATAAATATATATATGTGATGACATGTTGTGACTCAAGTATTATTTTGTCTGTTCTTATTGTCTTAAGGTTTTAATTATTCTGTGGGTGGTGGTATTCATCTTAGCTAGTAGGATTTTGGCTTCGTCAAATAGGGGGAGATTGTTGGGTACTGTATCCACAATTACCTGGATTTGAGGAAGCCACCTGTCAAGCTAAGATGAATCCACAATGTATTTGATGAATTATTCTCTAGTTGTACTTGCAGATATTCCATGCTAAGTACACACCAATGTCAGGGTGCAGTGGGTCAATATACACGGGTCTGTGCAGCGTAATCCCTCGTTGAGCAGATCAGTGTGTTGGCCTACGTGTACTCTCTCTATTGGGGTGTACTTAATTTCAGGTACAGGGCTATGATAAAGCAAGAGCAGACAAGGAGCAAGGATGGGCCAAAGACCAGCTCAAGGGGAGAAAGAGGAGAAACAGCCTAAGTACAAATCGACGAGAATCACTAAGTGATTCTCGCCGATTCGGCGAGAATCACTAGCTGATTCTCGCCGAGTCGTCGAGAATCACTAGCTGATTCTCGCCGGTTGAAGCCGGCAGCTTCGTCACAGACAGGGAAATTTTCTAAGGCAGAATCGTCGAGAATTACTTATGATTCTCGCCGATTCGTCGAGAATGACCTTGCATTCTCGACGATTCGGTGAGAATCAAAAGTGACTCCCGCCGATTCTCCCCGGCTTCTGTATTTGTGCAGTCAGATTTCGGCTAAGCAGAAGTCGGCGAGAATCGTAAGTGATTCTCACCGATTCGGCGAGAATCACCTATGATTCTCGCCGAATTTGACTTGGCAATTTTTCTGAAAGTTCTGGACCGGTCCAAGTTACCTGCTGCTGTTTGAACCGGACTTTGGTCCTTACTTTGGTGGGACCCACAACGGTCATCTTCTTGACCTAGGGTATAAATACGATACATTGTGAACAGTAAAAGATACGGATATACGGTATTTCAAAAAGAACGAGCGGCCGACGACAAACCCTAATCTCGCGATCTTGCTCCGCCGGTCATCTCCGCCGCTCGCACGGTTGTCGCCGCTGTTGATCTCAGGGTCTTCCAGATCTCCGGCGACAGAAGCTTAGGCTAGCATAGCATCTCATGCGTCTAACGAGAGATCCCTTGTCTCTTGATTCGTTGATCGGGAAAATCTTTCCCCTTCCGAATCGATCGAGACGATCGATCCTTGTGTGACCGTTGGTAGATCTTGCTCCCTTTGCTACGAAGTCTGAATCAAGTTGGCACTGCTGCTGCTCTTCATCGCCGCTGCTGATTCCGAGAACGTTGCCGCCGCCTCAAGCCGCCGCCGGTCTCGGGAAAGATTCACTCCAAGTGAGATCTAGGGCTGTGCACTCTTCATTGACTTCAAGAGCACGTCGTCAAACGAAGAGGGTCCCCTTCTCTCCAAACGTTGTTTGTATTTCTTACAAGCTAGTTTTTAATTTCTTTGTAACGGACCGATTGGTCCCTAGTTGTAAGGGTTGGGTGCAACCCGGACTGTGGGAGTGTTGACTCCAACGTGTGGAAGGGTTCCTTCCGTGAGTGCAAGGATTGGATTTCAATCCTGTTGGTGAAGTGACCGAGTCGTCCCGTGTTGGGAGATAGGTCGAAGGGGGAAAGTGGACGTACCCAAATCGGGGAACCACTATAAATTGTCTGTGTATTTTCTGTGCTTGGTTGTTTTGTTTTCTTGCGCAGGTAAAATCATAATTCCGCAAATACGCGACAGAGACACCTATTCCCCCCCCCCCATAGGTGAAGATAATTAACACTAGGTGAACTGTCAAAGTCCATGAACACCGATGGCGGATTTGATACCCCAAAAAGCATTACCGTGAACTCATAATGACTGTTGAGTGGTCCAAACGCAGTTTTGGGGATGTCACATTCCCGAATTCATAACTGATAATAGCAAAATTTCAGATTCTGCTTACAGTATACTGGTGATCCAACTAGTTGATCGAACAAGTCAACAATCTGTGGTATCGGATACTTATTCTTTTCCTTCAACTTGTTTAACTCTCTATAATTAATACATAGACTCAAGCTACTGTCCTTCTTCCTTACAAAATGAACCGGTGCGCTCCAAGGTGACATTCTTATGCGTATATAACCTTGATCTAGTAACTCTTGTAATTAAACTTTGAGTTCTACTATTTCCTTTGGCTCTACTCTGTATGGTGAGTGGGCCACAGGTTTCGCTCCTGACACAAACTCGATAGTGAAGTCGTTTTTTATTTGGGGAGGTAACCCCAGAAGATCCTTTGGGAACACATCAGCGTACTCTGATACAATTGGCACGTCTCTCACACTGGACTTAGGCTCCATATCCTCTATAAGCGTGAAGAATAACTCCGCTCCCTTTCGCACAGCTTTGACGACCTGGAGAGCATATATCAATATATTGCTCTATCCTCGCATACCAGTGAATATCGTCTCTAGCTCAGTATTCTGTCCATGTGTGACTTCCTTTTAGTTGAAATCAATACAGGCACACTGCTCCAAAAGCCAGTCCATACCGAAGATCACATCGAATTTTGATATCGGCTGTACCGATTCTTCCACTATGAAATCCAATCTTCCAATTCGCACCTCAACTTAATAAGACTTATCCACACACATCAAACATCCGTTAGGTAATAAAACCTTCACACTATCTGTCGTGGTACGTGAAGGCACCCCGATCCGTAGGACAAAGTCCTAAGACAGGAATGAATGCGAAGCACCTGTATCAAACAACGCTCTTACCAGATGATCCAGTATAAGGACAAAACCTACAGTACTAAAATTATAAACAAGCATATCATGAGGTACAAAGTAAAGTTATATACTACTCATACCTGTGAAGATATCAGCATGTTTGATGGCCTCCTGTTGTCCAAGGTTATAGACTCGGGGCTGCACCTGCGATGTAGAAGACTCCACTACCATCTTTCCTTTTTTTGCATATGTTGCACCCGGCTTCTTTTCAACCTTTGGAGAGGAATATCGACAGTATCAATCAAAATTTTCTGGCTTGCCACACGTATAACAAGTACATGGTACTTGTCTAGAGGTTTCACCAGAACCAACAGAAGAAGGGGCCTGTCTAGAATACTTGGACTTCTTTCCCCATCTCTTGCGGTACCAAATCTTTTTAGGATGCGGCCCTTTGAACTCGAGCTTTGTCACGGTCCAGTCCCTCTTTCCTTGTACCCTTTTCATGTCTTTCTCTAAAGAATGATATGTATCCACCAGTGATTGAAACCCATGGCACACCAAACTCGAGAGCAGCAACCTCAGCTCATCTCGCAGTCCCTCGTAGAACCTACTAGTCTTACGCTCTTCTTCAGCAAAGATAGAGCCCGCATACCGTCCCAAATGTGTAAACTCATGTAAGTAGTCATCAACACTTCCTTCACCTTGATTTAAACGTTGGAACTCAATCTCCATTGTAATTCTCCGCATCATCGGCAGATATTTTGCCAAAAACAACCACGAGTACTCCTCGATTGAGATCTCCGTTAAAAGTCTTCCAGCCAAATGATGCAACTCCATTTCATCCCACCATAGCCGCACCTCCCCTTCCAGCAGGACGGTGGCTAGGGTGAATTTATGTCCCTCCTCTGTCCCGATGGCCGTCATAATCCTCTTAACTCTTGCAAGCCAATCCTCCACCTGCATTGGGGAACCCGCCCCTGAAAACATAGGAGGGCTAAATCTCATAAAATTTTCCAACTACAGTTCAGCTACTCGCTCATCAATCAAAGCCTCAACCGGCACTTGTCTCACACCAGCATGCACTGGAGCCATTTCAGGCCTTTCCTGCAACGTCTGTTGTGCATTCATTATCGCAAGTACTATCTCAGTGATAAGGCGTATAGTTTCGGCAGAAGGAGGGGGTGTGGGCACATCAGTTGGTGCCGCACTCTCGGTAGAATGTTGATGTTCCGACTGCCCCGCACCACTTATTTTCACCTTTATGTGTACAAAAAACAATTTAGCGACACTAAACATCGCAAACATGAACAATACGAATATATAGGTTTCTCAAACAGGTGTATTTTCATTCCTAAGTGGACATTCTTGAGTTCATTTATGTTATAACGATGGCACATGCACGTGCTCGCCACCCCTCAAAAGAATTCTTCCACGAATTCAGAGAAGGAAAACCAAACAAACTGATACCAAATTATAACACCTCCATCCATAATATGAAATATAATAGAGGGTCCGGACGGGGCCCCACGCCATATTCCACACAACAGTCGACGACGTTACGTGTTAATATCAAAAACCAACACAAATCCTAACTCAGAGCATTCCAGCGGAAGCTTTTAGGGTTACAATTGAACTCAACAACCAGGAATGTCCACTGTAATATCCCATTTTCAGTTAGACCCCTAAGAGTGGTTTTGTCATGACTAGGTCATGACAAAACCCTAAGAAGTCCAAGTAGACTAGGTGAACTTAGGTAGGAAGGTGAAGGCCACCATGGTCTTAAAATAATAGAATTCTAAACATTCATTTAGGACGACCTTAGGGTTTCACCAAGACTCTAAGACCCCACCACAACCTCACCAACCTATTGGAAGGTCCATTGGAGTCAACCCAGGGTGGCCAAGTTGACCTAGGATCATCCTAGGCCTAAATTGGTCAAGGTTCCATAACTAAGGGCAATGTGCCCAACCAACCCTACCCAAGTCTTCTTAGACCTAAGGTAAGGTCAATGGGTCACCAAATACCCATTGGGGTTAACCTTAGAGGCTAAGTTGACCCAAGTCAACCCTAGCCCTAAAGTGGTCAAAGTGCCCAAACTTAGGGGTAAGTGACCTCCAACGTACCAAGTCAACCATACACAACCCTTCCTAGACCTTAGGGGAATCCAAGGGGTCACCAAGGACCCCTTGGGGTCAACCCAAATGGTCATGTGTACCCAAGTCAACTCATGGGTCAAAGTGGTCAACTTAGGTTAGCCTAAACCAATTCAAGTGGGCTAAGCTAAAGTGGTGTGGCCCATTAGTCTAAGGAGTGCAGAGACACATTTTGGGCCCACCAAATTTAAAGAGTGATGACTAGGAGAGAGAGGGAGGAGGTTACCCCACTTTGGAGGAGAGAGAAAATGGGGGCTTAATGGCCATCATGGCCATAGAGGTTTCATAACCCCTCACTTTGATGGGGCTTTTACTCCTTGGAGGCAGGGGAAGAGTTTCTAGGAGGTGGCCGACCACTGGGTTGGCTCAGCCCCCTCAATTTGGCTGAAAATGAAAATTAGGTTTAATGGCCATTAATGGTGCTTTGATCAATTGGGGAGTTACAAGCCTCCTTTCCCCAATTCCTTCTTTAAGAACCTTCACCAGGATCAGAGCATGCGTTTCCCTTGATTACATCTCAATTCCCTTGCTTTTGGTGTAGAAGTTGTAGAGGAGCCAAAGCTTGGTGGCCGAAAATGGCAAGGAGGCACATCACCCGCTCTCAGGTCGCAACTCAGGTCCTCCCTTGCTCTTTCTTGCGTGGGTAGATCATAGGAATCAATAGGGATAAGCATCGGGCTCAATTGAGCCCGACCGAGGGAAGGAATTCCCTTGGTTTTTCCGAAAAATCAACTTGTCGGGATCGCCAGAAATGCCCCCTCCAGCGGCTGTGCCGCCGCATGGCGATAGCCACCACCTCGACGGAGGTGGTGGTGGCGGTGGCCGGCCGGGGAGGTGGCTGGGTGGCCGGTGACAGCGCTTGGAAACAGCTCCAGGAAGAGTGAATCCTGGACGTTGGCACGCTGGAGAAGACGACCAGATGTCGTCCTATTTGCGCCAAGATTCATGTCGCTTTAATTTTTAATCTTAGGTTAAATATTTCATTTCATATGATTTCTGTCACATTATTTACAGTTAATAATTTTATTTATTAAAAATACTTAGAGGCTTGTAAAAAGAAAGTGGTCAACATGAAGTTTGTAGGACTGGATGTCTACATTATTTTAAAATTTGTTCGAGTCAATTTGGAGTTCAGGTTATATCTCAGCACTCAATTTGGTGGGATCTATACCTAAGGCTAGTCAGAGACTTAAATGTGTGCTCCCACTACACCCCATGTCCAAATGATCTGAAATTTGGATAGGGAGTCAATCTCCCCTATACCTAGGTCATGTCCAAAAATGGAAATTTTTGGAGATACTTTTTTGATTCTTTTTGAAATTATTTAATAATCCTAGGGTAATTTAATTAGGGGTCCTAATGACCTCCAAACCCTTCCAAATTTTGGTGAGTGGTCCTTGGGGTCATCATGAGGCTTTGTATGAAAGTTCATCTCATTTGGAGATAATTTGGTTTGGATTGTTGTAAACCCTAGCCTTGGCCAAAAGGGGGGTATTTAGGTCAAAGTGTTCCTTTTGAATTTAAGTGGTCAAATCACCTCAACAGAGGCTGAAATTTGGGCCACTAGTTTGATATGACACTAGACACCCTCACATGGTATTTGGTGGTGTATTGGGGTAGATTTTCCCTAGTACCCAAGTTCAAACCCAAAGTTGGACTTTGGGGATTTGAGAAGGGCATGGGGTGATGTTCCCTTTTGTGGACTTGGTGTTCAGTCCATATGATCCTAGGGTGGTGAAAAGCCCTAGAGAGTGATATGATGGGATTTGGAATCATGCACAAAACTTAAACCACTGGGTAAGTTTTAGGTCTATACACCTTAGGGAATGTCTAATGGCTCATATGACTTTGGAACTGCATGAAATTTTGGTAGAAGTCATTTTCATAATCATATTAACCACTAAAATATACCACATATTATTTGGATGAGTTTACAAGTGGTTTCCTTTGAAAAGTGCACTATCATGAGTTGTCTTTAAGAATTTTATTATATGACTTCCTAACCTTGTTTTTGGATGATATTTAGTCAAGCTATGTTTTAAGACTATAACAAGCCCTAAAAATTTTTAATATGAATTTTAGATCATTAAATGGAATACTTCATTCACAACCCATCAAGTTGCACCTTCTACTTAGAAATTTCTTATGTATAAACCGCTCAATGGAAACTTATGAAATTTAGTAAGAAGACCTTTATTGATATGGTAAAGCTCTGTGAATTTTTATTGAATTTTTGTAAGTTTATCTGTCGGGGTTGGTTCATAAGGTGTTGTTTTCTAAGTAAAAGTAATTGAATTTATTTTGGTACTTATTAAGCTTGATAAATTGTGATTTTTGGTCAGAGCCCCTTTCTAGTCATCCTTGAGATTCTGTAATTTTTCTACAATTTTCTAATGATTAACTTTAGTACTTTCTTCTTTGCCCATAATTAATGGCTTATTATTGGATTAATTACTTAGAGGCCAAATCATTTTTAGAAAATCATGAAATTTGATATTTACTGTTATTCCTCTGTCATCTAGTGTTCATAATTTTTGGGTGGCCATTACTTGAGAAAATATCATACTTCAAGTTCAAATTACCCATGGCCTAACTTTTGGGAAAATTAATTAAATACCAAATTAATTAGGAAAATAATAAGTTTCTGGAGTAGGGCTAATCATGTCATGATAGACCCCCATTAAATGTCTTTAGGCTTGTGGATGAAAATTTTGAGTACCTCCTATCATGTACAACATATAGTATAGGTTGGTCTGCGTGTAGTAAAACCACAGAAAATGTGATAGCATTTGAATTGGGCATAAGGCTTGGGGTTAAGAGTTAGCTGGTTTGGGTGAAATGAATTTGGGTTCATCATTAGAAGTTGGGATGAGTAGAGTGTTTTGTTGGCTGGTGTCAGGTGGTGCACGGGATCGATAAAAGATCGTCTTTCCTGTAGAGAGAAAGAGAGTTAAAACACAGTAGGGTTAGATCCAGAGTAATAACAAAAGGGATCGGGAATCGGGTATCAACCAATAACAGTCAGTTCCTTGCAAAAGGGAGCTTTGGGCTTCAGCCCATCGTAGTTCCTAGTTGCCCCCGAGAGCCCTTCACGGGTATGCCTTGGGCAGTCTTGGGCTAACCTAAACTGTAGGAATAATAAACTTCAAGAGCAACTAGTATAACTAGGGGTACACTTTCACACACCCCGGTGTTTTGGGAAGTTAGGTTGGGTCACACGGGCGGTAGGCTCGGTGGTTTTGGTGATGAGCAAGTTAGCGCGACGAGCCGATGGCTCGACAGATAATTGTGACGAACGTGATAGTCTAGGGAGCTTTTCTCGCTTGTTGGTTGTGACGGACGTGTTAGTCCAGGGAGCTTTGGCTCGGTGGTTGATACATCAAAATTGCATGTGCATAAATTCTATGGTGGTGGGACTTCGGTGTTGGAGGGTCGATGCACCGACTCCAATACGTTGACTCGGCAAGTGTGGTTTAGCACTTCACCAAATTAAGTCTGGTGGACCAGCCAGCAAAGAGTACGCAGGAGCTCCTCTTAGTGAACTAGCATCGATGCGTACGATAGGTCTGACTAGTAGTGCAATTACTGGTTTAGAGGTGGGCGAGGCCCAACCCACAGCTTCCGTCTGTCACTATGGAGGTATCTTGGGAGGTTATTCTCCAGAAAGGGGGAACTAAAAGTATGTGTACACAGAGTCGAGTGGGTGGGTTGCACTTGCATGATTCACATCACAATATACTTGCATGACATAGCATAACCATTGCATATAACCCTTGAGAACTACTGTATAAATTGTTATGGGACTCTTTATACAATAGGCCCAGCAAAACGACCCCTTTGTTTATAAGTATGCGTGAGCGTGCTTATAAGCTAAGATAATTGTTCTATGGATATTATATATTGCTTGCTTGAAAACCGACACCTCATCGTATAAATTGGTTTGAGACTTTTTATACTATGGAGCCTTGCAGAAGACCCCTTAACTTATAAGTTTGTATGGGGTTACATATAAGTTAAGGTTAAGTATTTCAAATCTCGTATTTCCTATACTTACTGCTTGCTCTATGAAGAGTCCTATTAATATAGTGATTTTCGGACTCATCTTGGCTAATTTTCTTACGCATGCACTTCACTTTTAGTTCATTGTCATTTATATTTCATCTTATCTTCATTTCCATAGGAATTGCACTTTTCGCCCATGGTTGTGTATTTTTGTACTTCTATTGACTATACTCCTTTTTTATGATTGCCTGGAATGTCTACACATATCGATGTTGGTACAAAGGTCGTGTGCATGCTCCAGGACCTTTTGGAAACAGGTATACTACGCATGATCATCGATCTAGTGCGCACGACCACTTGTATTGCTCCCCTGCTCGTGTGCACTATTCTCCATTTTTCCATGATCTGTCTGGGGCCAATGCACGACCACTGGACACAGTACGCACGACCACCGGTTGTGCGCCACTGATCGTGTGCTTTGATTCCACTTTTCCTTGAGTTTTGTTTGGAGTAAGCGCACGACCACTAAACATTGTGCGCACGACCATCGGTCGTGTGCCGCTGCTCGTGCGCATTATCCCAGTTCATCTTCAAGTTCTGCCATTCCAGTGCGCACGATCACTGGACATAGTGAGCACAACCAAAGGTCGTGCGCACTTGATCGTGCACATTGTTATATTCTGATTTCTATAAATATTCAGGTTCTGCCCTAATTTAAGGATCCATGATTTTTCCGCCGTTTTTCGTCTCCGAGGAGGGATTCCGCCGTCCACATTCATCTTCCACCATAGGGAGGTGCTCCGGGCAAGCTTTCACCGCCAAATCTAAGCTGGAGCTTCCTCTGAGCCTCCTCCATAATTTCTTGAGCTCCATTTCAAGGTTTGGCGTCGTATCCATCAAGCAAAGGGAAGCTTGCAACTTTCTTTCGCAATCGTGACACGAAGAAGACGGGTTGAGAGATCTAAGTTGTTAACCCAAATCACCTAGAGGTGGGGGGGGTGAATAGGTGAGATGTTCGTCAAATGCGGAATAAATAAATTTAACACAGCACAGATAAGTAATCAAGAAATCACACAGACGACAAGAGATTTATAGTTGTTCCCCAATCTTGGGTACGTCCACTTTCCTCACCGATCTAGCAAATCACTAGACTCGGCTACTCCACTATCTCGGATTGCAAACCAATCCTACACCTCGGAACCACGCTCCTACAAAACTCGATCCAAATGGATCTACATTCGGAAGATAAAACTTCCTACCACTCAGAGATAAATTTCCTACAAGAATAAAAGATGTATACCGAAATACAACCAGAAATATTCAGATCTGGATCTTCAACCCTTTCTTCCTTCTCCAGATTTTAGGGCTCGACAGAAAATAAATAGAGGAAAACGAGGAGAGATCTCTTGGATCCGAAAAACTAGAATCAACAAGATCAAGTACTGGATCTGTCGATTGAGAATCGCTTGATCTTCTTAAACTTCTTGTCTAAATCTCTGGATCAGAGAAGACCGGCGACGAAGAGGATGAACAGAGCTTTTGTCGACGCTATCTTGTCGGCTTCCCGATGTGGACGATAGAAATAAGATTCAGAATACTTCTTGGGGTTTGTCGCTTTGACAAGACCTATTTATAATATCTCTATAACGGTCAAATCCATTTTTAATCACGTACATGCGGACCAATCATATTAGAGAAATGAAATAACCCGTATCATCTGGACTTGGAAAATAATCTGAGCTGGAAGAAATAATCTACTCGAGTACTTCACTGGACTACTCGAGTTTATAAGTGAGCTACTCGAGTATGGAAATTTAACTACTCGAGTAAGAGCTAATTTACTCGAGTACTTGACTCTGGTCTACTCGAGTATATCAAACTTACATATTCGAGTGTATATATAACTACTCTAGTATAAATACTTAGAAAAATTTAGAGAACAGGAAAACTAGTTACTCGAGTATGTCTTCCGAACTACTCGAGTACTAAGTCACTTACTCGAGTATATGAATATACCTACTCGAGTATGTGGACTTAGAATATTTTCTACCTTAGAAATCCTTTTCTCCTAATGAAAACCAGCAACACTTCAAGGTTCCATTGGTCCAAATGCTTGTGAAATGAAGTGCATCCCAATAGAGAGGCTACACATGGGTCAACACCATGGATCACATAATGAGGGATTACATTTTATGGTCCTGTGTTAGGTGACCCATTGTAGACTGACATTTGTCTACACTTGGCAATAGAGTCCTGCAAGCACATCTAAAAAAATGCATTAAATACAACTGCAATTCACTTTAGTTTTAGGAGGACTTCTTCAAATTAAGGTCATTGTGGAAACAAGACACAACAATCTCGCCCTATTTGAAGAAGTCAGAAACCCATCTACTAAGTTGAATTGCTAGAGATATTAAAACAATATGATGTGAAGGAGGATGCATTGACTTACAATTCTTAACTAGAATTGCTTTGCTTTTCTCCCCCTTTCTGAAATCTTCATTTGGATTTGCAAATTTTCTCTTCCCTTTTCATCTCTATATTCCATTTCCTTTTTCTCTCCCCCTTTCTGACCTCTTTAAATAGGGGACATGACAGGGGACATCAATCATGTCTCCATCCTTACTGAAAGCTCAATTACCTCTGAGGTTCTTTTGGATAGGGTGATCAGCTAGAAACTCCCCCTTAACCAATGCATAAGGAAATTCTTCTTCAACTGCTAAGTCATCAAGCTTTTCATCAGTGGTACTTAAATATTCTAGTTCCAAGAATTTTTTTGGAACTTCTTCTTGTCCATTTGCCAGATAAGAATTTTGTTGGCCCATGGACATACCTGCATCCACAAGATTAGAATCCCTTAGGAGCCCAAACAAGATTGGGTCCTAGTGTTGGGTATTGTATCCACAATTACCTGGATTTGAAGAAGCCTCCTGTCAAGCTAAGATGAATTCACAATGTATTTGATGATATATCTTCAAGTTGTGCTTGCATTTATTTCTCGCTAAGTACACACCAATGTCAGGGTGCAGTGGGTCAATATACACGGGTTTGCGCAACGTAATCCCTCGTTGAGCAGATCAATGTGTTGGCTCATGTGTACTCTCTCTATTGGAGTGTACTTATGTTCATGTATAGGGATGAGATAGATCAAGAGCAGACAAGGAGCAAGGATGGGTCAAAGACCAACTCACGGGAAGAAAGACGAAAAATCGTCTAAGTTATATTCGACGAGAATCACCAAGTGATTCTCGCCGATTCGACGGGAATCACTAGTGATTCTCGTCGAATCGTCGAGAATCACTAGTCGATTCTCGCTGACTGTATCCGGCTGACTCAAAAGCATTCAAGAATTCTGCTAAGTCAGAATCGTCGAGAATCACTTAGTTATTCTCGACGAACCATCGAGAATGACTCTGCATTCTCGCCGATTCGTCGAGAATAGTTGTGATTCTCGCCGATTCACTCCGGATTTCAAGATTTTCAGTTGGAATTCTTCTAAGTAGAATTCGACGGGAATTAGACATGATTCTCGCCGATTCGTCGAGAATCACCAATGATTCCCGCCGAATTTGCCTTAGGCAATTTCTACCTGCTTACTGAACCGAACCAAGATTTCAGGCGCTGTTTGAACCGAGCATAGGGTTTTGTCTTGTGGGGCCCACAACGGTCATATGGGGGTATTCTAAAGTATATATACTCTCCTATTTTGAACTTATGAGAGTGCGAAGAAAATTAGAAAGGACGGCCGCCGTGCGTGACTTAGCTAATCGCGGACTTCCTCCCGTCACCGTCGTCGCTTGCTCGCCGTCGCCGCTTGCTAAGGTGTCGCCGCCGCTGGTCTCGGGTTCCTCTTGACCTCCCGGCGATAGAAACGAAGCTAAGCTTAGCGTCTCACATTTCTTTCTTTAGATTCTTTGTCTCTTGGTTTGTTGAACGGGAATATCTTTCCCCTCCGAATCGATTGAGACGATCGATCCAAGTAAGATCGTTGGCAGACCTCGCTAGCTTCGTCAAGAAGTTTGGATCTACAAAGCATCGCCGCCGTAATCCTTTGCCGGCGCCGATCTCGGGAAGATCCTCTCTAAGAGAGTGCTCCGGTCGTGGACTCTTCGTCTTCTTCAAGAACGCTTCATAGAACGAAGAGGGACACCGAGCTCTCCATACGTAGTTTGTATTTCTAGTACATTCTATTTTACTTTTGTTGTAAAGGAATTTTGTTTCCTCATTATAAGGGTTTGGTGCAACCCGTGGTGGTGGAGTAGTGACTCCTTCGGGTGGAAGGGTTTCTTCCATAGTGAGAGGATTGGATTTCAATCCTGTTGGTGAAGTGACCGAGTCGTCCCTTGTTGGGAGATAGGTCGAAGGGGGAGAGTGGACGTACTCAAATCGGGGAAAACCCAAAAACTGCATGTGTGTTTCAGTGTTGTGCTTGTTTTGTTTTCTTGTGCAGGTTTATTTTTAATTCCGCAAAAAGACAGCAAATCACCTATCCCCCCCATAGGTGAAGGTAGTTGACACTAGATTGACTTTCAAGTTGTATCAGAGGATTGAAAATCTTGATTCCCTTGAGAGTGCCCTTCAGATGAGCAACTTACTTATTGAGGAAAAAGCTAAGGAGATTTCTCATTTGAGGACCTTGATGAATCTCCAATTGGAATCCATCAAGGTAAAGGACTCAAAGATCTCGGATCTAGAGAGTCGTCTAGAGACCGAGAAGAGGATAGTTTCTAGCTTTTCCAAAATAGATGCTATCAAAAGAAAAGCAGAAAATTGGTGGATCTCCCAAATCATTAATTCATGGAGAAATGGGGAAACTGTGTTCAGACCCCCCACCCCGAGTAGGAAGGGCACATATCTTGCTTTCAGGTATGACCACAGGAACAATCTTGGTCACTGCAAGAGGGATCGGCCCTCAGGTGGAAATACCCACAGTGCAAGAGCTGTCATGGCTACCCATGAGAGAATACCCAAGGCTCATTCTAAACTCTTTGTATTCTCGGCCTCAGCCCCAACTCATCATGAATCTGTAGGAACCAGCTCTCACTGCATCTCTTTCCACCCCAAGACACAGGAAAGGGGGGTTGGGAAACATGCAGTAAGTACCCATGGGGCCCCCGGATGTGTGTTGACTGAAAGGAAGGCACCACCTCCCAGGCCTCATACACTCATCACATGCTCTCTATCCACCCTCCCTCGTGTCTCGGTGGAAAGGGCAAATTTGTGAGCAGAACCTGCCCGGTCCCATTTAGACCTAAGATCATGACTACCTCAGTCAGTAGATCAGGTTAGAAATGACGATACAACATTCATGATTGTTGGTGCTGTGGCAAGGTGGGTCACTTTGCCATAGATTGTTGGCACAATCCCTCTATGCCAAGGGCAAGGGTATGTCCACTTCCTCTGGGCAGAGTTAGCCTTCCTGACAGGATTCCTGTAGGAAGGCATTCAATATTTTATGCTGACAAGAACCTAGGACCCAAAACATTTTGGGTTCCTAAGGTAAGGTAATTCTTTTTCGCAGGATAGTCTAGGTTCCCGTAAATATGATGGGAACTAGACATTAAATGTTCCAAGAATGACATGGAACACGTATATGGGATAAGAGCAATGCTAACTACAATGGCTTACTCCAATTGGACACCTAGTGTACCTCAAATAGAGGATCTGAATGATCAGTTTAATGATCCCAGGTACAAGCGTTCAGTTTCAATACTTGAGTCATATTATAAAGATGCTTACATATATATTTATATCCATAGGAATATGTCAATTCTTCTTCTAAAAAGTAAATGTTGATATATATATATGCACATATATGTTCACATACCTAGTAAAAGGACGAAATAGTTAAAATCTTAAGAATTACGTGCATTTACATATATATAATTGATAATGTATTTCAATGGGGGTAAATCAGTCCACTTGAATTTAAAGGAGTGTGTGTCAGGGGCTATAACGATAATTCTACGCTTTTGAATTACCTAGAATTACTCAGTAATTATTTCTAGGGTTTACATACCATTCAACTCGACCAAGGTTTTGTGATCAACAAATGAAAAAGAGGGCTAAGATTCGAAACAATATAAACTGCCCCGTTCAGTGGGTATGAAATAGAGGCTACCCGTCGGTATATATAAATAGCATAAACCCCTGTTGACTCTTCACATTCCACATCCCGCGAGCATCCCGCCGAATCCCCAAGAACTCTCGCCGAATCCCTTGGTCGTGCGGAAGCTGCTTCGCCTGGTGCTCTCCGTCTCTCCTCCGGGCTCTCGTCGACAACACCCTCAGGACGCAAGGACCGTACCGTGCACCCGTTGGCTCCGTGCTTCCGTCATCTCCTCGTCAGGGTTCCCTCTCCCGACGACGATCTTTCCAGTCGCCATCGTCCCGCAGAAAGCCATCTCATCGCTCGGCACTAGGGTAACGTTCCCTCATCCATGAAGGCTCTTGTCTAGTGTAGCACCTATACTAGATATTCTGATAGGGTTTAGACACTTGGACATTTCCTGTTTAGGTTTGAAATGGATCCTAGAACCACAGCAGGACTCCTCACCGGAAGTGAACTAGTTAGGACGGGCTTCTCTCATGCCTCCGATGAGTTCAGAAATAACATCCTCATGCTTGAAGAAGCCGGGCTTTCCTTTATCCTGGAGCATCCTTGCAAGATCCTTGATAAGGAAGTACTGGAATTCTTTGCAACGGCAAAGCTATGGCGTGAAGATACAGTGATTAAGAGTAAGATTGCCAGTATAAGGATCAAGGTTACTGCAGGAAAACTGACACGATATTTGCAGCTCACCAGTCTTATCAAGAGGACTATCTGGAGGAAGAGGATCGAGCAAGGACTCTCCTATTCTGTGGACTTTATCGAGGAACTAAATCGATCAAGCGAAGGAAAATGAATGAGGAATGGAAGCTCCTATCGGAAATCATTGGGAAAGTACTGATCTGCAAACCAGGCTCCCACGATCACATCTCTGGTGATATGTTCAAGATCTTGGTGGCCATAGTATGTCGAAAAAGATACAACTGGGGGGCAATGTTGTTTGAGAAAATTAAAGATACTCTACGAACCCAAAATTTTGGAAGGATCATCAGCCTGTATCTCAATCAGCTGGATGGAGACAGGTTTGACATGTGTAAGGGAGTTCCTCTCCATTACTTGAAGAAAATGGACTCAAGTGTATTTGACAGATGGGAAAGAAGGATTGGTCAAGCAGCTGTAGCTGATGCACATGGTGAACCTTTGGCTAAGGCCAATGAGGAGGAAGATAACAGAGCTCCAGAAAACTGAGATCCCTTGGCTGAACCCAGTGAAGTTCTTGATCTGTGGCATGTAGGAACTGAGGGGGAGACTCTATTCGTTCCTACTAAAATACACAGGACAGATCTTTTAGTCCCGGATCATGCTGATATAGTTTATGACATCTCTCTAATTGCAAAAGATGCAGTTGAAACCCTTGCCACAGATCAGGGTGATGAGGAGGAAGACGAGGAGGACATGGACGATGCTGCAATTGACAATGAGGATATGGAAGATTAGGATACAAAAGAAGGGGATGATGTGGTTGAAAATGAAACAACCTTGAGGGAGATGGTGGAGATGGTGGAGCCACAGGATGAAGTTGAAGTTCCATCTGAGGAACGGGCTCCAATGGTAGTTCATGAGAAATCTGGTGTAATAATGGAGGGGGAGTACTCTAAGCAAAAGATGATAAGCATTCCTGAGAAAACTACAGAGGGTGCCCTATCCCCCCATTGGAGACTGTGTACGTATTAAGCTCCCCCAGTGATTCTGCTTAAGAAGAAGACCAAGGCATGCCTCAGGGTTATCCACTACAACCAAATCTAGCAAATCACACCGTGAACATCATTTAAGGGATAGTGGATGAACTCAACGATTCTTTTGAGAAATCACACAACAAGGTATTAAAAAGAATTAAGAAATCTGAGGAGCTAATGCTGAAGAATGTGGTGGAAATTAATCACAAGCTGGATCTGATGGAACAGAAGTTCGAGGCCAAGGATACAGCGGCCGGCACTGCTGTCACTCTTCTCATGCAAGGACTTCAGAAGAATATGTCCGACCTGACAGTGGTTAATCAGAATGCACATGTTGTGGCTGAAAAATATCCAGAAATTCGATGCTAACATGGTGATTCTCAACACAAACCAACAATCCCTACTGACTGAGTTTTCAAAGACTGTGAAGCACATAGATGAGTCACTGCATTCTTATGCAAACTCAATTGCCCAAGAAGCCAAAAAGGGGGAGGAAGAATATAAAGCTAAGATGGCAGGGCTACAACAGATTATGATCGACAACTTCAAACAGTCAAATAAGTATGTTTTTGATAGCTGTCACTGGCTCGTTCAGCAGGCATCGGGTATTCAAATTCTAATTATGGTTCCTTCTCCAGATAAGGTTACCACTGCTGCTGATGAGATTGCAAGTATTGAGGAGGTTCCGCTTAGCAAAGCTGATGCCAAGAAGGCTGTTAGGGCTTCTGCCAAAGCTGCACGCAGTGCCATGTTTGACCAGGAAGCCATAGCAAAAGGAAAATAGGAAACTCCAAGAAGGGACGTCCACAGAAACTCCAACCGAAAGGAAAGTAAGATTGAAGGAGGATGAAGTGAGAAATGAAAGATGGAGTCCTGTCTCGAGGAGCATTATTTTGGATACTTTTATGCTACAACAGAGGGGGAAATTAATCGGAATGAAGTATATAATCGGTATGAGTGGGAGATGCATAGAGAATATGAAGGTAAACGAAACATCTTTTTCAGGACCAATACTGTGGAACACAAAGCTTCTTCCCTTAGATACTATCCGAAGCCCAAGGAATATTTTGAGAGACAAAGCAAGAAGTACTTGGCTCAACAAATGAAGGATGATCTAGCTAAGGAGAAATAGGCCTAGGTCTTTGACTTGTCTTTTTCTTCATGTTTGCCTATCTCTTCATGTTTTTGTATGAACAATTCCTTTGGATATATATATATATGATTTCATGATTGACACAAGTATTGTTCTGTATGCTTTTAATTCTCTGTGTCTTGTCTCTCTCAATTTGTTTTGTATATTACTCTGGTTGGTGAAATTCATCTTAGCTAGTAGAATTTTGGCTTCTTCAAATAGGGGGAGATTGTTGGGTATTATATCCACAATTACCTAGATTTGAAGAAGCCTCCTGTCAAGCTAAGATGAATTCACAATGTATTTAATGATATATCTTCAAGTTGTGCTTGCAGTTATTCCTCGCTAAGTACACACCAATGTCAGGGTGCAATGGGTCAATATACACGGGTCTGCGCAACGTAATCCCTCGTTGAGCAGATCAGTGTGTTGGCTCATGTGTACTCTCTCTATTGGAGTGTACTTATGTTCAAGTACAGGGCTGAGATAGATCAAGAGCAGACAAGGAGCAAGGATGGGTCAAAGACCAACTCACGGGAAGAAAGACGAAAAATCATCTAAGTTATATTCGACGAGAATCACCAAGTGATTCTCGCCGATTCGACGGGAATCACTCGTGATTCTCGTTGAATCATCGAGAATCACTCGCTGATTCTCGCCGACTGTATCCGGCTGACTCAAAAGCATTTAAGAATTCTGCTAAGTCAGAATCATCGAGAATCACTTAGTGATTCTCGACGAACCGTCGAGAATGACTCTGCATTCTCGCCGATTCGTCGAGAATAGTTGTGATTCTCGCCGATTCACTCTGGATGGCAAGCTTTTAAGCAAGAATTCTTCTAAGTAGAATTCGAAGGGAATCATAAGTGATTCTCGCCGATTTGTCAAAAATCACCAATGATTCCCGCCGAATTTGCCTTAGGCAATTTCTACCTGCATGCTGAACCGAACCAAGATTTCAGGCGCTGTTTAAACCGAGCTTAGGGTTTTGTCTTGTGGGGCCCACAACGGTCATAAGGGGGTATTCTACAGTATATATACTCTCCTATTTTGAACTTATGAGAGTGCGAAGAAAATGATAAAGGACGGCCGCCGCACGTGACCTAGCTGATCGCGGACTTCCTCCCATCACCGTCGCCGCTTGCTCCCCGTCGCTGCTCGCTAAGGTCTCACCGCTGCTGGTCTCAGATTCCTCTTGACCTTCCGACGACAGAAACGAAGCTAAGCTTAGCGTCTCACGTTTCTTTCTTGAGATCCTTTGTCTCTTGGTTTGTTGAACGGGAATATATTTCCCCTCCGAATCGATTGAGACGATTGATCCAAGTAAGATCTTTGGTAGACCTCGCTAGCTTCATCAAGAAGTTGTGATCTACAAAGCATCGCCGCCGCAATCCTTTGCCGCCGCCGATCTCGAGAAGATCCTCTCTAAGAGAGTGCTCCGGTCGTTGACTCTTCGTCTTCTTCAAGAACGCTTCATAGAACGAAGAGGGACACCGAGCTCTCCATATGTAGTTTGTATTACTAGTACATTCTTTTTTACTTTTGTTGTAAAGGAATTTTGTTTCCTCATTGTAAGGGTTGGGTGCAACCCGTGGTGGTGGAGTAGTGACTCCTTCGGGTGGAAGGGTTTCTTCCATAGTGAGAGGATTGGATTTCAATCCTGTTGGTGAAGTGACCGAGTCGTCCCTTTTTTGGAGATAGGTCGAAGGGGGAGAGTGGACGCACCCAAATCAGGGAACCACTATAACTGCCTGTGTGTTTCTGTGTTGTGCTTATTTGGTTTTCTTCTGTAGGTTTATTTTTAATTCCGCAAAAAGACTGCAAATCACCAATCCCCCCCATAGGTGAAGGTAGTTGACACTAGATTGACTTTCACCTAGGTCTCTTGTTAGTATTCTCCCCCTGCGAGAATTAACATTGTGAGTGGTCTTTCTCACATTATTAACTTGAGGAGTTAAATAATATCTGGGATTAAACCAGCAATCTATGGCGAAGTGACCAATCTTGCCGCAACACCAACAGTTAAACCTGTTGTACATTCTCTTGTTCTCTTGCTTTACCTTATGGACGGGGGGTCTAGCAAGAGAAACTGACTCGAAGGAGGAAGCCTCGTGATTACAATAATTACATGGCTTCCTTGTCTCCTTGGCCTTAGTTACATAAGTTTTATCTTTTGGTATTTCCTTCTAATTTGGCCCATGAGTGTAAGGATCACAATTCAGTAAGGCAACAGTTTGGCTTGGGAAAGCCTTGCCTTTACCTTTGGCAGATTTATGTCCTTAACTGCTATTTTTCCCGAAGGAGGCTTCTCCATTAGTGATTGGAAGCACATTTGTAGGCATGGTGAGAGTTTCAGTCAGCTTTCGTTCGATGACTAGCTTTGCTTCCAGTTCATCCAGGAGGGATTCCTTATGATTTACTAATTCAGTGAAGTCTTTAAGTTTCTCCTTCAAAGATTGAACTTCATCTCTGAGAGGGGTCAATTGGTCAATCTCCTCCCTCAGATTAGATTCCACCTCTTTGAGGGATGCAATCTCTTTTGATTGCGATTTGACTACCTTCCGGGATTTGTCAAATGCAGTCAATAAGACTTGATACTGATTTACCAATTCAGAATCATCCACCCCAGAAGAATAGCCATCATGACCATTTGAGTCAACATCTGAGGCAGAAAGAGGTGTGTGAGAATTTACCTTCCCGGTATATGAGGAGTTATCATTGTCTTTATCCTCTTGGTCAGAAAAACCCATATGCCCGAAGTAAACTTCTGCATCCTCACTTGACTCAGATGAGTCAGAGTCACTGAGTGTTTTTGACTTTTTGGCAACGAAACTTCTTTCTTTCTTCCTTTTCCCTTGAAGGGGCTTCTTTTCTATACCTCTTCCTTCTTTCATCTTCAGAGGGAACTCAGTGCTTATATGCCCTGGCTTACTATAATAATAACAAACAACGTTAGATGAAACATGTTTGTTCGGTTTAGACTTATACCTGTCATGGCTGTTGTGACGATCACCATCAGGACGTGATCTTCTGAACGAGGAATCATTTTCTCTCATTTGTTTCTTATTGCTAAGAAACTTCTTGAATTGTCGGGAGAGAAGGTGAAACTCTTTATCAGATAAATCTGAGCCTGAGGGGCTTGGCTCGGAGCCTTCTTCTTCATAGTCTCCTTGAGTGGAAGCAGGAGAAGTAGATTTTACCTTTCATGAGCTGTCTGCCCTTAGTGCAACTGGCTTATCCTTGGATGCAGACCTGCTCATCTCTTCTTCAGCTTTTCTTGAGTTGATTTGAAGCTCGTAAGACATAAGCTTTCCGAACAGATTCTGCGGGTCCGTCTCGGCTAACCTTCCGAACTCCCGAATGGCACATATCTTATTATCCCATTCCTTAGTCAGGGATCTTAAGAATTTGTCATTCAGTTCATCATTTGTAAACACTCTACCGTAGTTCCTTAAACCATTGACAATCTTGAAGAAATTTTCATATGTGTCAGCAATAGTTTCCTTTGGTCCTTGCTTGAAGGCTTCATACTTTTGATTTAGAATGGATCTCCGATCATCCCTAACTTCTTCAGTGCCATCCATCAGAGTCCAAAGAGATTGCCACATCTCCTTGGCAGACTGGCAATGAATCAAATTTTGCAGCATCGAGTCATCGACTGCACTTGCTATAATGTTTTTAGCTTTCTTATCCAGAGAGACAAGTGCAATCTCGTCCTTATCCAAATCAATCAACTTCTTTGGGATCATTTTGGTTGGATCTATTGTGGATGCAGTCATAGGAACATGCGGACCTTATTCAATAATCATGAGGATCCGTGGATCCACAGCTTCCATAAAGAACTTAACTCTTTCCTTCCACATAGGAAAATTGTTCTTGGTGTTGATAGGGAGCTTAGCAAAATCCTTGGTCTTACTCATGCTTGATACTTCTCTAGAGACAACTTGGGAAGGATTAGATCAAGTTTTTGACCTTTTAACGATCAACCTCCCTCTTATACCAATTGAGAGATCTAAGTTGTCAACCTAAATCACCTAGAGGGGGGGGGGTGAATAGGTGGGATGTGCGTCAAATGCGGAATAAAAAAATTTAACACAGCACAGATAAGTAATCAAGCAATCACACAGACGACAAGATATTTATAGTGGTTCCCCAATCTTGGGTATGTCCACTTTCCTCACCGATCAAGCAAATCACTAGACTCGGCTACTCCACTATCTCGGATTGCAAACCAATCCTACACTTTGGAACCACGTTCCTACAAAACTCGATCCAAATGGATCTACACTCGGAAGATAAAACTTCCTACCACTCGGAGATAAATCTCCTACAAGAATAAAAGATGTATACAGAAATACAACCAGAAATATTCAGATCTGGATCCTGAACCCTTTCTTCCTTCTCAAGATTTTAGGCTCGGCAGAAAATAAATAGAGGAAAACGAGGAGAGATCTCTTGGATCTGAAAAACTAGAATCAGCAAGATCAAGTACTGGATCTTTCGATTGAGAATTGCTTGATCTTCTGAAACTTCTTGTCTGAATCTATGGATCGGAGAAGACCGGCGATGTAGAGGATGAACAGAGCTTTTGTCGACGTGATCTTGTCGGCTTCCCGATGTGGACGATAGAAATCAGATTCAGAATACTTTTTAGGGTTTGTCGCTTTGATAAGACCAATTTATAATATCTCTGTAACGGTCAAATCCATTCTTAATCACGTACACGTGGACCAATCATATTAGAGAATTGAAATAACCCGTATCATCTGGACATGGAAAAAAATCTTAGCTGGAAGAAATAATCTACTCGAGTACTTCACTGGACTACTCGAGTATATAAGTGAGCTACTCGAGTATGGAAATTTAACTACTTGAGTAAGAGCTAATTTACTCGAGTACTTGACTCTGGTCTACTCGAGTATATCGAACTTACATACTCGAGTGTATATATAACTACTCGAGTATAAATACTTAGAAAAATTTAGAGAACAGGAAAACTAGTTACTCGAGTATGTCTTCCGGACTACTCGAGTACTAAGTCAATTACTCGAGTATATGAATATACCTACTCGAGTATGTGGACTTAGAATATTTTCTCCCTTAGAAATCCTTTTCTCCTAAAGAAAACCAGCAACACTTCAAGGTTCCATTGGTCCAAATGCTTGTGAAATGAAGTGCATCCCAATAGAGAGGCTACACATGGGTCAACACCATGGATCACACAATGAGGGATTACATTGTATGGTCCTGTGTTAGGTGACCCATTGTAGACTGACATTGGTCTACACTTGGCAATAGAGTCCTGCAAGCACATCTAAACAAATACATTAAATACAACTGCAATTCACTTTAGTTTTAGGAGGACTTCTTCAAATTAAGGTCATTGTGGAAACAAGACCCAATACGGGTTAATTGGAAGGTAGTGACAGCCCTTCTCTACCCCAGACGCTGTTGAGGACCGAGCTAGGATGCAGATTGATAACCCGGCGATTCTTCCCGTGAACCCTCAGCACGACTTCGGATTCGATCGATATCTTGACTTGTTCTTTCTTTATTGTTGTTTATGTGCTGTTAAAACTTTATTTATAGATGATGTGCTCTTAGTTGTAAACATTATTAGATTCCTGTTTATGTGATTCTGTATTGCTTTACTGCTTAAGTTGCTTGATGTGCGCCATTATCCATCCACCATCCACCCTTGCCGTTGTAGCAATTACAAGAAGCGTGCGTAGAGAAGAGGTGCTTTCGACCCTCATTCTTCTTGCCTACTCGTCCATCCGCCCATCGATTCGGTGCATAGCGGCCTGACTAATCTTCCATCCCGCCTAGCGAAGCATTACATAGCGGCATTGCATAGGAGTAGTTTGTTAGCGTTTTACTTTATTTTCCGCAACTATCAAAACCCCCCATCGTTAACTCCGACCTATGGACTTCAATCTCAAGTCCTCCTCAAAATTAAATCCACCTTACTGTGTTCCCTCGAGATCGATACTTGGGAAAATTTGCCAATTTTATATTACTTGTGCACTGGTACACTTGCCGTTCAACGCAGCAAGTTTTTGGCGCCATTATCGGGGAACACAGTCGTGTGAGTTTTTGGAGAGGGAGATAGGAGATAGAAGCCCTTTTCCATTTGTACATTTCATGTTTATTCTTTGCTTTAGTTTTTAAATTTGGTTGCTTATTTTTCTTTGTTCCTTTTCTAGTTTAGATTTTTCAGCAGCAGGTATTCCTTTTTATTTATCTTCTAGTGTGTAGTTAATTTTTGCTTAGAATATCTCTGTGGGTGAATACTTTCATGTTACACCATGTTTTCTTATATGAATATCCATTGTAGATGGTGCGGGGATTATAAGCATAGTAATGATGAGTGTCCCACTGAAGATGATGGGCATAATTCTCGTGGTTCAGTGTATGGAGCTCCGTCTTCTTATGGTGCTTCATACACCATACCCCAGTCTTATGGTCACTTCTCTTCTACGCCTACACCTATTTCACATTCATCTCCGGTCACACCGGGACTGAGGAGTAATGGAAAATGGTTTTATTGTTGTCTTAGCACTGACCACGTGTTGAAAGATTGTGCAGAATTTCAGCGCCAGTTAGAGGAGGATGATGAACCGGCTATCTGATTCATTCCATCCACCTCTCAATCGGCTGCCCCTTCTGATTCTGATGATATATTTGCAGTACCACCTTGTCTATGGGGGACTGCTGTGGATATACCCATCAGACTTTCTACTGATCGGTGTGACGACATTGTGGTGCCGTCTCTCCCCATACATTCTTCCCCTCTTTTGTATTCATACAAGGAGGAACCCGCACACATTTTCTCTAATGTTGTTGTTCCTCCGCATTCTCTACAAGAATTTTCTACTCCTTTTTTTAGTGATTCATTTGATGATGTTATGCCGGATAGTGATTCTGAGCCTGAGGTCGCGCCAATGTGTGATGAGGACGTTATTCTCTCCAATAAAGAGTGTGACACCTTGGAACACGATAACGCACCGAGGTGGGATGATGAGGAGATCCTTTCTAATGAGGAAGTTTCCACTTCCTTGTTGGATGAGGATGTCCAAACCACCACCGAGGACCTCGAGCGCTCGGATTCCCTACGCCATGACTCATATGACACCGAAGGTGATCTAAGCTTGGATCCTGCTAGGAGTGAGACCGGGACCACTCCCCCAATTGTTAGTTATTTTAGTTCTTCATCTTTATTATTACATGACCCCCCTTCTCTATCTGAGCATGTGCAGGATGAGTCTCCACGGGTATGTTGGGAAGATGATGAGCCTTGTGTTCATGCCGTTGCCATCGCTTCCTACAAACCCGTGGTGGGCGATAACTTACCAGGCAAGGATTTATTTTGTGGTGAGCTGAGCGAGGACCAGTGCTCCTCCTCTTCTTACTTCCTATTTCCTATGCCTGCGAGGAGCAGGTATGATTATTTACGCAGAGGGGTAACTGTTCTATCTCCGAATTGGTACCGGTTACCCCAACGGATAATGGAATAATTACCTGTGTATTTCTTATTTCATAGGCCCATTTGCTAGAACTGTATAGAATCGAATAAGCCATGCTGGGAGGACAATAACCCTAGTAGTTATCTTACATTACCTGCAATTTTAATTTTCATATCTATTTTAGTTTTAGTATTTCTTTGTAGTTGTATATTTTTCTTTTGTTTTTGCAGAGTCACCCCTGCTGGTATTTATGGAAACTATGTATTGGCGGGGTTGTGATTCTTCATATGGCGAGCCTGCCTTTGTTTTTCATGCGTCTTCTGGTATGCTCACTTACTGAGCATTGGGTAACCCCTTGCCTTGTCTCTATTTGATTTAAATGTCTATATCATATGCTGTGTAGTTTATTTTAAGTTTGGGGGAGAGTCAGTATTATTACTTTTTGCATGCGCACATTTTATTTGCATACTTGAGGCTTTTATAGTTTTATCTTGATTAGTTCATTGCATCGCATACCACTGCACCCACATGATCACGTGCTTAGGTGTTAGCGTGCCGCGAGTTAAACTTATTTCTTTTGTATGATTTGGGAAAATTATTGTGCTGGCATAAGATTGTGAGACGGAGTAAAATGTTGACTCCAGTAGTGCTCCTAGTCTAGTGCTCTCGTCTCGTGTAGAAATTGGATTAGATTTAATTTTTCTATATGCTTATAGTGTTATATTTTCTATGTTTGTAAAGACTTTTTATTCTACTCAAAAGTTGGTGAATCTGGTGTGAATCAAACGGTAATGTAGGCATGTGTGTTGCCGTCACTAGACTCATTTTGCTCGAGTCGGGAGGAAGGATCTTCTTTCTCGGTGGCTAAGAACTTGCCCCAATCTACACTCGAAGCATTGACGCATGGTTAGTCTAGCATGAGCGTGATATAGGCCATCATTTTGGCCCACTTGAGCTTTGTACCATTCCTAACGTCTTATCCTCGCTAACACCGTTGTGCCTACCCATTCTTTTGATTCAGCTCCACCTTCATTCACCAAAGCCTCATAGCCGATCCTAGCCGCACACCCAAGTCGAGCTTTAGTAGTTTTTATTATCATTTTGGGGTGTTGATGTGGTGATATTCATTATGAAAATATGGATGTGCTTCAAGATTTATATTTGCTGAGATTGTAAAGAAAAAAATGATTTTAAGAAAAAAGGCAAATAGTTGTAAAAAAAGTGAAAAGAAAAAGTTTGAATGAAAATCCTATTGAAGATGTGGTTGTATTTGGAGTAGGCGGTGCACACACCCATATGTTTAACGTTAAGTCTAGGAGTGTAGTGTACCCGTTTGTATTTTTTTTAGCAGAGGGATTCTTTTTATGATAGCTCATTTGGGTTAGGTGTATTGCCTTCCTATTTATCTTTGTTTACCTCACCGAAACCCAAGACCCAAGATTATCCTAAAGTCCTACGGACTCACGCTTGAGTCTAACTAGTACTGTGGAGAGAGTGTGAACGGACAAGCGTATGGTCCCCGACATTGGTGGATTCCTTTGGAGGTGATCCTGAGCCCCGGTGTTTGGCAAAGCTCACCTTAGTGGCCTGCCTACTTTCTTCCTACGCTTGACCGGATGATTAATCGTGATTCCATTTTTGTGTAGTAATAAAAATTTGATACGCATTGTGAAAAGTATTATCTATTTTGCATACTTAGAAATTTCCTCTATTTATATTTTTATGCGTACGAGCATGTGACTTCGCATGGTACTCCGTATCATAATTTCTATGTTAGTTATGTCATTTTTTCTGTCTGCAAAGATTTTGTTTGCTTGGGACGCGCAAACAGGTAAGTCTGGGGGTGTGATGAGTACTATTTATATAGTGATTTTCAGACTCATCTGAGCTAATTTTCTTACGCATCCACTTCACTTGTAGTTCGTTATCATTTATATTTCATCTTATCTTCATTTCCATAGGAAATGCACTTTTGGCCCGTGGTTGTGTATGTTTGTACTTTTATTGATTGCGCTCCTTTTTTGTGATTACCTGGAATGTCTGCACATATCACTGTTGGTACAGGGGCTGTGTGCGTGTTCCGGGACCTTTTGGAAACAGGTATACTGAGCACGATCATCGGATCTAGTGCGCATGACCACTGGTTGTTCGCCCCTGCTCATGCGCACTATTCTCCATTTTTTCAAGATATGTCTGGACGAACGCATGATCACTGGACACAGTGCGCACGACCACCGGTCGTGCGCCACTGATCGTGTGCTTTGATTCCACTTTTCCTGGAGTTTTGTCTGGGGTAACCGCCGACCACTGGATATTGTGCGCACGACCATCGGTCGTGTGCCACTACTCGTGCACGTTATCCCAGTTCATCTTCTAGTTCAGCCATGCCAGTGTGCATGATCACTGGACATAGTGCACACGAGTAATAGTTGTGCTCCCGTGATCGTGCGCATTAATATATTCTGCTTTTTATAAATATGCAGGTTCCGCCCTAATTTAGGGATCCACAATTTTTCTACCATTTTTCGTCTCCGAGGAGGGATTCTGTCGTCCTCCTTCATCTACCACCATAGGGAGGTGCTCCGGGAAATCTTTCACTACCAAATCTAAGTCGGAGCTTCCTCTCGACCTCCTCCATCATCTCTTGAGATCCATTTCATGGTTTTGGTGCCGTTTCCATCAAGCAAAGGGAAGCTTCCAACTTTCTTCCGCAATCGTGACACGAAGAAGATAGGTCAATTGGAAGGTTGTGATAGCCCTTCTCTACCCCGGATGCAGTTGAGGACCGAGCTAGGACGCGGATTGACAACCCGACGATTCCTTCTATGAACCCTCAGCAAGACTTCAGATTCGGTCGATCTCTTGCCTTGTTCTTCCGTTATTGTTGTTTATGTGCTGTTAAAACTTTATTTATAGATGATGCGCTCTTAGTTGTAAACATTATTAGATTCATGTCTATGTGATTCTGTATTGCTTTACTGCTTAAGTTTCTTGAGGTGCGCCATTATCCATCCACCCTTGCCGTTCTAGCAATTTCTAGAAGCGTGCGTAGTGAAGAGGTGCTTTTGACCCTGATTCTGCTTGCCTACTCATCCATCCGCCCAGCGATTCGGTGCATAGCGGCCCGACTAGTCTTCCATCCCGCCTGGCGAAGCATTGCATAGCGGCATTGCATAGGAGTAGTTTGTTAGCGTTTTACATTATTTTTCGCAACTATCAAAACCCCCCATCGTTAACTCCGACCTAAGGACTTCAATCTCAAGTCCTCCTCAAAATTAACTCCACCTTACTATGTTCCCTCGAGATCGATACTTTTGAAAATTCGCCCATTTTACATTACTTGTGCGACCGGTACACTTACTGTTCAACGCATCACTCTACATACTATTGTTACTGCTCCCTGTTTATATAAAACGGCAAGATTAGTTCCGCCGCCACCTGCTACCTTTGTTATTCTCCACCTTCATTAACTTTCCTTTCCTTCTCCCCTCTTGGCTCTTAGGAGTCATAGGGGAGGGGTGGGGGATGATAGGACTTAGTCTTTTTGACTAACGGTTTTCGGACCAAATAATTTTAGGGGATCGTGGAGACCAGCTTGGAGGTGCAGCCCTGGAGGTCCGTACTCTTGGAGACGGGACAGTCTAGTACTAGAGTTGAGGCAGCTGGGACAGTGAGTCCTGTTCGCTAGTAGTTGTTATAGATTTGCTTCCACGATGAGTGACTTGTAGTGAGGACTTTGATGTATCGAACATGAGCCCTATTTCCAAAAAAAATTTATTGTTGCTGTGGACTCTCCCTTCGTGGAGAATTATTACTATATATTTGATTATTGTGGACATGTGTTAGAGTTCTAAATTCATGTACTCTCATTTTTTTGCTACTATTCTGTGATCGATATGGCCGGCAGGATCGGCATTTTGTAGTGTTGACCTTCCCGGGCGTGATGGTGTCACCACAAAGCGGCGGTTCTGGGCGTAAGACCTCGTGGTTTAAAGAGGAAACAAATGGGGTCTTACATCCACTATATAGAAACTACAACATTTACATATATTATAGGAATGTTACAGAAATACACAAATGTCCACGACCTTATGGCCTTACATTTTTCTTTAGAAGTGTGGATTACAAACATTGCCACGCAGGCCGGCTACACATGAAAAATATCAACAACACTACCTTCGAGGGCCAGCTTAGCAGTAAGGTCTTTAGCCCGCTATTTCCCGCTTGGCTCTCCAGCACCTGCATAGGGACAAACCACCAACCAGTGGAAAACAAGGCAATGGTCAGCATTCAGCTGACCAAATATAAAGACCCTACCCCTGGCTCGGGGCATAGGAAATCAATCCCTGCATGCATAACATTTACAAATAGATATATAGCAGGAAAGTGCACGACCACACATTTCAATATATCACAAACGCCGGTACAACGGCCCGACGCTCCGTACACTCAGGGCACATTCTTGGTGTACCGGGAAACCAGGGTCCCACCACCGTTCAGAGGACCCATACATGACGGTAAACAATGAGCATTCATGCTCCACGGTCCACAATAGGAGACTTTAGTCTTGATGGAAAACATCCCAAGAGTCTCATTATATGATCCTAATGAACGCCAATAACTCGGCACTCCAGTTAGACAACCATAATACAATTACAGATCAGCCTTTCTCGTTGCTCAAATCGTTAGTTTCAAGCCTGGACTGACATGGGTACAACTTCACCTTGCCCGTTCGGCTCACTGGCCTTTCATAGTTGAAGCATGACGGCTCAACTCACAAAGAATGGCACTCACGACCATTAGGGCTGAACAACAAGTTCATAGCCCCTAAACAATTTCCTGTATAATTCCTCCAGTACTTCATGTTACTTTACTTCACAGGCAAACCACCAAGACTCCATACAATACACGTTTTATACGCAAAGTCTTCTCCGGTTTACAGAATAAACAACACGAATCCAGACCAACATGTCCAGATGGGCTTCACACAGCATGCCTATTCCATACTACATATTTTTGGATCTAATGCAAACCCAACAGGGGATATCAACTATCAACCCCAAAGGAATCACTTACGATTTACACCTTTTGGTGGAGGATTCCATGAATATGTATAAAAGAGGAATTCACTTGTCCAAGAAGAAGATCGTTACCCTTGGAAGACATTTTGGTGCCATTGGAGAAAATCTACACGGATGGAAAGAATCACGCTGCCTTCCTCTTCGCAAGTCTATCCTCAGAACTCGATTCCACCCACTGGATCTCCTTCAACAAAGCAATTAGATCAGCCTAACACCCACCCTTTCTCGATTTTATGCTTTTCCAGGAAACGATGAAGAATAAGATAAGATAGAGAATTAGTATCTCTTCTCAAAACCCCTCGGGTTAGAGGGCTCGGGTATAACCCTAGCCACTCGATCTCTCCACTATCCAGCAGCAACGTCCTGGATTTGAGATAACAAGTCAACCGCCACTCAAAGGCCACTCAGAAGCCAAAAATGTCATGATCATACTGCCTTCGACATTAGTCGAACTCAATTCGTCGAGCTCATCGAAAAACATCGAGCTCACGGGATTTCTTCGAGCTCTGCTCGACGTTTCGTTGACCGGGGCAATAACACCGCCCAATTTCGGCTCAACATTTTCGTCGAGCTCTGCTCGATGTTTCGTCGAGCTCCACTGGATGGTTATCATCGAGCTCCGCTCGACGTTTGCCATCGAGCTCTGCTCGGCGATTTTGTCAAGCCAGGTTGACTTTTTATTCTGAGCATTTTGGAGTGTTACACTTACCGACACTGAGCCTCAAAATCTATTTGGGAAGCTACTCTCCATGAGCTCCAAATAATTATGATGAAAGTTGAATAAGAAGTAAGCAGATCCGTAACCAGAGAAAGGGCACTGTCCCTTAAGGCTGAAGGGTCAAGGAAGACTAGAGCTGTGTCTCCCGCCATAACACAAACCTCATGTGATTAGGAGGACTCAGAGTCGAGAACCTCATGCTCTAAAATATCAGACGGAGAGTTCTCACTACTCTCGAAACAATTCAAGAGGATGCTCAATAAGAGAAGATAGATGAGAAATCAGTCTTCATCATTAAACTATAGGAGATCGCATGGTGATGGTGATCACTATAAGAAATACTATAACGACAATGACAGGTATAACTCTAAACCGAACAAACATAAATCAACTGACATCGTGTGCTACTATTGTAATAAGGAAGGGCATATAATCGCTGATTGTCCTTACAAGAAGAAGGATGGATCTAAGAAGGAAGAGAGGAGACCCTTCAAAGGTAACAAGAAGGAGGAGAAGCGATTCATTGCTAAAAAGCCAAAGACTCTGAGCGACAGTGACTCAAATAAGTCACGCTCAGATGAGGAATCCTATGAAAGTGAGGGATAGATCTTATGATTATGCTAGAGGGGGGGGGGGGGTGAATAGAGTATTAAAGTTATTTACTAGTTTTTATAGCGGATTAAAATAAAGTGATATATATTTGTATAAAATAGGAAATATCACAGCACACAAGCACAGAAATAATCAACACAGATGACATAATAATTATAGTTGTTCCCCAATAAACCTGGGTATATCCACTCTTCTACCACCCTGCTAGGAATCAACTACAGGTTTTTGATCAAGTGCCCTGCCACCACAGGTTTTTGCTTAGGTGCCCTGTCATCACAAGATCTATTTTTCTAAGGGAGATCTAGCAACCCTTTGAGCTTTTGATCAGGTGCCCAAAAACCAATATAAGTATTTTGATCAGGAGACTTAACAACCAAAAGTCTAACTTTTGAAGGGAGTTAAAACCCTATACACAGTTGGATGAAATAAACAAAAAGTTGAAGATGTTCTTCTCTATCAATAATCTGAGAGAAGACTAGTGGATCTGATGTTGTCAAAGCTCCCCCTGAGTTGTATGAATATGATCAAGAGTGGAAGCTTTGCTTCAGGGTGTAGGCCTTCAAATGATGTTGCACTTCAAAAGCTTTTTGGACTGATTTTGATTAGTTGTCCCTTTAAAGCTTGAAGATGAAGAACTCTGTGTGTATGAGAGCTGTGTTGTTCTTCACTGTCTGCTAATACTTTTTTACTGATTCAATTCTCTTGTGATTATAATTTTTGATCTGTTTATCTCTGTATTCTTCTGAAAGAAAATCACTTTATATATGTTTTCAGATTCAAAAGTCATTTGACTTCAAAATCTTTCCTTTGAAATTCTCTGCATAATTTCTGGAATTCTTAACGGCTAATATTTGTCTTGAATGCATTTCCCTAACTGCCCGATTGAATATGGTAGAGTAATAACTTTATGAAAACCATAATTAATGCTGTCCGGAACGCCTATATTCTTGAGAATATTGAGCATTAATTATCAGAGCATTACTGTCTTAATAGAATTTAAAATCAAACTGATAGGCGAATTAAGAAACTGCAGAGAAGAATAGTCGAACAGAACCTGGAAGGAGTTAGTCGAACTCAGCAATGATTTCATCGACCTAAACTCCAGTTTGTCAAGCTAAGAATTATCCTTCGTCGAGCTGAGTTCCAAGATATTCGAACTGAAAATATACTTGCCCATCTGAGCTCCAAGTTCATCAAACTGAGATAGTCCTTTTTCGAGCTGAACTTCTGCTATGAGATAATAGTTCGTTGATCTCAGCTTGACTTTCGTCAAGCTCAATTCTTCATATTCGTCGACCTGAGCTCCAATTTCGTCGAGGTGAGCCTTGCTATCATCGAGCTGAGATTGCAAGGTTAACGAAAAATTTCGTCGACTGGAGATCAGCTTTCATCGAGCTTAAATCAGAAAAGGAACTCTGAGTTTGTTGATCTGAGATCGACGATCGTCGAGCTGAGTACAACTATCGTCGAACAACTTTTCTACAATCAATTTAACTGCTTTTCCATTGAAGTTTTCTGTCTCTAAGGTCTTTTGAGTTAGAGTACTAATAGTCTAAGTAGGTGCTGCTGACTTTGACCCTAGAAAACCTATGACCCTAGACTATACAGGTTAGGTCATCTAAAAAAACTAATAGTGAACCTTGCCCAAATCACAAGTAGGGTTCCAACAGCGTACTTCTGTTTCATGACACATACTAATGAAGATGAAGGAAACTCCTAGTATAACAGGAAGGTAAATTCTCATACACCTCTCTCCGAGTCTGAAACTACATCAGAAGGCCATGAATACTATTCTTTTGAAGTGGAATAAGACTTTTTGGTTCAGTATAAGGTACTACTGGTAAGTTTTGACAAATTTCGTAAGGTTGTCAAAACACAGGCCAAGGTGATTAACTCTCTCAAGGCTTTTTTATCTGATATGAGATAGGAAATTGAGAAATTGACTTCTCTCAGAGATGAAGTCCAATCCTTGAAGGAGGAACTTTTGACCTCTACTGAACATATATGTCTGAAAGAGAAAGTCATCGATGAGTTAGAAGAAAAGTTGTTAGCTAAGAAGAAGCTTGTAGCTAGCTTCATGAAGCCCAACACTATCCATCCCCTTATTGATTGATTCACTGCTCCCATAAAGGGTAGTGGAATGGAACACAAATCCACTAAGGGTAAAGGGAAGGCTGCTCAAAGTCAGACCACCTTCAAGAAACTCTTCTTCCTATGAACAAGTATTACATTGAGGAACCCTATAATCATTTTGCTAGGCCGACATTTCTTGATCCTAAGAAAAACTACCAAGGATGGAGCCGCCCTAGGAATTTTGTAACGAGTGCCCTAAAAGCGCCTCATGAAAAAATTATCCAGAAGGATTATGGTCCTTATGTTTATAGACCGAGTGCTAAGAAAGCACCAAAGACAAAACATGTTATTGAAAAATAACTTGAGAAGAAGAAGCCATGTGTTTAATGCACTCACAAGGCTTCAACTTCGATGTCAGTAACTCCTGCTAGACCTCTCGTTCAAAAGATAAAGCAGGAGAACAAAAAAAGATACATCAATTTTGACTATTGGTGTTGTGGCAAGGTTAATCATTTTGCTACCGATTGTTGGTTTAATCCCAAGAACTCTAAAACTCCATAAGTTAACACTACTAGGATGACCACTCGCAATGTTAACACTCCTAGTGGTGTTCAGCTAACCAGGAACCAAGGACCTAAATCTGTTTGGGTTCCTAAGGGTAATTAGTTTTAAATGCAGGTATGTCATAAGGCCAAGAAAACACCAATATGGTATTTGGACAGTGGATGCTCTCGGCATATAACCAGGAAAAGAAGCCTGCTTCTAGAATATATCCTAGTTGAGGACGACCCAAAAGTCATTTTTGGCGGTTCAAATAGGGGGATCACTAAAGGCTACGATATGATTTCTAACGGTATAGACTATTTAACAAATGTGGCGTATGTTGAGGGATTATAACATAATCTCATTAGCATAAGTCAATTATGTGACAAAGGCTATATGGTACATTTCTACATGGATAAGTGCCTGATAAAGTCGTTTGATCACTCAGAAACTATTTTAATAGGCACTCGGAGTAGAAATATTTTTTGCTTAAATTTTCTTTGCTTAGACTCATATACACCAGTGTGCTTTTTTACTAAAGAAAGTGCATCTCTTTGTGACTAATGGAACAACAGATTAGCACATATTAATTTCAAAACTATTAATGTATTATTTTCTCACAATTTAGTGTGTGATGCCCCCACTATTAAGTGCATTAAAGAGAGACCTTGTCACACATGGCAAATGGTTAAATAGAAAAGGGCTACCTTTAAGAGCATCATTGACAAAGATTCTACTAGATGTTTATATCTGCTCCATATTGACTTATTTGCTCCCTTGCAGATTTGTAGTTTAGGAGGCAAAGCTTACACATTAGTTATTGTTGATGATTACTCAAGGTTTGCTTGGGTGTCTTTCTGAAACACAAGCTAGATACCTATAATTCTTTCACCAATTTAGTTAGGAAAATTCAGAATTAATTGAATTGCTCTGTGATCAAAATCAGAAGTGACCATGGAACATAATTTGAATCTAGTGCCATACAAAATTTTGTTAAAGCATAGGTATCTTTCATGAGTTTTCCTCTCCTCCCACTCCACAACAAAATGGAGTCGCAGAGAGAAAGAAGAGAACTCTAATTGAAGCATGCAGAACTATGTTGAACGATTCTTCGTTACCAAAGTATTTCTGTATAGAGGCCATCAACACTGCTTTCCACATGCAAAACATAGCACTCATAAACATGACCCATCGTCAGACACCGTATGAACTATTGAAGGGCAAGAAACAAACAGTGTCTTATTTTAGAATCTTTTGTAGCAAATGTTTTGCACTTTATAATGGGAAGTACTACAAAACTAAATTTAGTGAAAAGTGTTTTGAAGGTACTTTCGTAGGCTATAGTAGCCAAAGTAAAGCATATAGGATTTTCAAGAAGAAAACTCTAGTGGTAGAAGAAACCATTAATGTTGTATTTGTTGAGACAAGCATGGTTCATAGTAGCTCTTCAAGTATATTTATTGAAGATGCAGGTACAAAATTAAAAGAACTAAGCGTGGATGAACATGAAAAGAAAGATTCTCCAAGTTCAGTGAAATTCGACATTTTGAGCTTGGTGGAAGAAGATTCTCAAGATGAAGAGCTCCATCAAATAAAAAGATATGCACTAGAAGTAGCAAAATCTCTTGGTAGTATAGAGGATGCGAGGAATGTAGAGATCAGACACTCAAGAGATCATCTAGTTGATCAAATCGTTGAAAATGCTTGTGATGGAGTATGAATAAGAAGAGGTACAGTTAAAAAAATTTTGCACTTGAGCTTTCTCTTGAAGATTGAGCCAAAGAAGTTTGAAGAAGCAAATAGAGATGCCTCATGGATCATTGCAAAGGAAGAAGAACTCAATAAATTTAAGAGGTGCAAAGTTTGGGAGAGGGTACCAACACCCAAAGAACATAATGTGATCGGGACAAAAATGGGTCTTCAAAAACAAGCTGGACGAAGATGACGTGACTATAAAGATAAAGCCAGACTTGTAGCCCAAGGGAACATGCAAGAAGAAGGGATTAACTTCGATACGACATTTGCTCCAGTGGCCATACTAAAAGTGATCAGGTTATTCCTCGCATACGCTGCTCATAGAGGGTTCAAGGTCTATCAAATGGGCCTGAAGTCAGCCTTCCTTAATGGTAATCTAAAGGAAAATTATATGTGGAATAACCCCCAAGTTTTGTAGATTCTTCGTACCCAGATTATGTTTACTTCCTTCACAAAGTTTTATACGGTAATAAACTGATGTAGCCCCGTGGTTTCTACGAGATAAACACTACACATTCTTGTTTTCGTCAATTAATTCAACTATGCAATAAGCAATTTTTCTCTAAAATTAAAACTAACGTGATCAACCAATACGTAATGCACAACATAAATGGCGATACTCCTTTTATAGATTGAACAAGGGCTATAGGCCAATGTTCGCTCAAGCGAAAAGGACCCACACGATCCGGAAAATTAACTATTTGAATTAAATTATAAGCAAACAATTCACCATTCCGTTAAAATAAAATCGGGGCTAAATTAGTGATTTATAACTAAGTACAAAATCAATCCCAAAAACTAATTAATATGATTGTTGCCAAATCAGTTGAACACTGAAGAAATCAAGGCTAAGGAAACCGATTTCTACAAGTGTTCACGAAATTTACCCGCTCCAATTTTATGAAAAATATTCAAAAAATTAACGCTTAAAATTTAGATTTATATTACGCACAACATTCAATATAAAAAAAGAGAATTTACTAGCCTTCTATTCCACCAACACCTCACAAAATTATAGAAGAAATCATATAAAGATGGTTAAGAAATCGTTAGCCAATCCCAAGAAGTCCGTCCGCAATATTGAGTGGAGGAAGCGCTCACGACGGTGGATGATTTTCCTATTTTCCACGCAAATCCTCGGATCTGCACCGGACAATGAATACGCTCGCCATTTTCCTTTTGAAAAACCCTATAAGTGGGAGAATATGGAAACCCAAACTATTTAATGAAAGTTGGAGAGAGAAAAGGAGGTGGAATTATTTTACTAAGGTGATGAGGGTTAGCAGCTAGGGGAGAGGGGTGGCTGGTCAGATTTGTTTCTTAGAGGGGCTGCTCGGGTGGAGGGAGATGTGGTGGCTTGGTTTTTTTGTGGTGGTGGTGGTGGTGGGAGGACGAGAGAGGGGAAAGGTGGAGGAGAGGGTTGTGGCAAGAGGGTGGCCGGCTAGGGTTTGGTGAGAGGTTGAAGGCTTGGTTTTTTTTGAGGAGGAGGAAAAGAGGGGCTGTTTAGTGGAGATTAGTGAAGGAGGAGGATGAGGAGTAGAGAATGGAGAGGAGGAGGGAGGTGGTCGGTGGCCAAGAGGAAGAGAGGGAGAAAAGGAGGATGGCCGAAATATGCCAAGGGAGAGAGGAGGATGAGGGAAATCTCAATAGATTTTAGGGTTTTAAATTTCTTTATTTCTTTACAAAATCCATCATGACATGGCCTATATATAGGCTACACCACTCAATCTGCACCCTAGAAAATTAAACCACTCATGATGGTTATATGCACCCATCATGACATAACACATATAATAATTAATAACATGAAATAAAAATAACAATTGATGGTTATAAGCACCCAACATAAATGAAATGAAATACTAAAAATAGAATTGCTTAAAATAAAAATGATAAAGTATAAATGATAAAATATATAATTATAATTTTGTATTTTATAATTAAATATTTTATTTATTGGCGGAGGCAGATGTCGAGAAAAACATGCAGTGGTGGCGGCGTTGGAGAAGAAACATCGTGGTAGACTCCCATCTTTGAGCTTGCGGCATCGATCGTCCCAATCCATGAACTCTCTATGAACGGGGATCAACAGTCGCATCAGCATCGTCGCCATCAATCCTCCCCCACTCAAAATTACTAATCACCGATGAGAGTCCCGTGAGGGGAGAACCGTCGAAAGTAGTAGCAACATGGGGCAAATCTGGCCCCACAATCTGTGTCGTATTAGCATGAACATCCCATAGTACTAAGAACTTGTCAGGTGTAGAAATAGCAAAACTCAATATGGTGAGGCAAAAGAAAATTAACTTGAATCTTACCATTCGGTTCAAGAACCAAGTGATGTAGGGATGTCTCTTCGAGACACGTCTCGTGGTCGCGACGACGCTTATAACACGATCTACGCCCTCTAACCCGCACACTAACGCAAACGCAGCCACAACAATTATTTTATTTATCGCACGTGCTAACCATACGGATCGCCGTTCCGCAATTAGATCGAGTGTCGGCTATAGGCCGAACTCTTTCCGGCTAAAAGGGATAATATTAATCCCGGACGAGCTTTTGGGTTGTACCAAAATAGATCCACCAAGAACAAATGATTCGAAAGGTGGTAGGATCTATCCCAACAAAAAGAAAGCGAGGAGTGCCAAATCCTTTTACGAATCCTTCGGAAAACCAAACGAAAAATACTAATCTATTTTTGTTAGCTACGAAGAAATAACAATTTCGGAAATCAACGCAAAATTCGTCCACCACTAGAATTATCTAAGAAGAGAAATCTCTTGTGTAGAATTTCGTTACCCCTCACGGAATGATAGATCCGAGATGCGTGGATCCACCGGATATGATCGCTTCTCCTTTGATGTCCACGGAAGAGCGTTATGGATGACGAATCTTGAAATCCTTTTCACGTCACGCCGGCGAGGATCCTCTAGAAGACCTCCTTCCTTGCGAGATCTTGATGTGGCCGAACTTCCCTTAGGAGAGGGTCACCTCTCGGTTTTGAGAAGGAGAGGCAAAGAGCCGTCGGTTTGGGTAGGAGATATATGGAAGGTGGCGGCTTGGGATGAGAGGAGAAGAAGAGGTTGGCCGATCTCTTGAGGAAGGAGATTAAGGTAGGCCGTCGGTTTGGGGAGGAGAGATGAGAGGGGCGGCGGCTTGAAGAAAGATGGGGAGGAAGAAGAGAGGGGGGGCGGCGGCTAAGATGAGGGCAAGGGAGAGAGAGAGCAAGAAGATTAGGGTTTAGGAAATCTCAATTTTAATTCAATAATAATCTACCTCAATATGAAAGAGTCATAGCCTTATATAGGCTTACATCCCAAATGAAAAAACTAGTGGCTAAATACACACCACATAGAATGAAATGCAGGAAATAAAATATTGTTTTAAAATAGCCACTCATGAAAAGGCTATTAGCACACCATAAAGAAAATATTCAAACACGAGTTTTGTTGCGAGGGCGAAGCCCGTAGCCATGACCGCTACGTCGTCGCAAGTCTTTTGTCGGTATATCTTCAACCTCCTCACTCCTCGATGGTCCATCCTCAAGTGCTCCAAGTGCTCCAAGTGCTCCATCATGATGGCCTTCGCCATCAATCCTCCTCCGCTCAAAAGGACTCATCACCGATGAGTGGTCAGAGAGATAGCGTGTAGGAGGTCCGCGTCAAGAAGATCCAACTGTGCAGTCGAGAGCCAAGAGTCGTCCGAAGCCGGACGACCACGCCAACGAACCAAGAACCTGTGAACGTCGCCATCTGTAGTGGGAACAACATCATCCTGCAAAATCTTGTCAGGCAAGAAATCTGTCGGGGAAACCTCGGAAAAGCGTTAGGTGAAGCAGAAAAACAATTTTCATCATCAATAAACTGCATACCTCCCGTAGACTTCTCAGGAGAAAGTGATCCAGAATTGAACTCACCCCCACCCCATTAGAATTTTTCGTAGAAATATGAAACGGAGAGATAGACAATTCAGGTGGTGGAGCAACAAAAAGCGTTAAATCGGAAATGTTAAACACAGGGGAGATTCCCCAATCAGTAGGTAACTCTAACAAATAAGCATTTTCGCCTAATTTCTTCAAGATTCGAAAAGGACCGGCTTTCTTGTTCGCTAATTTTTTTATGGTGCCCGAAGGCATCCGTTCAGGGATTAGACGAACCATAACCAAATCGCTTATGTTCAAAGAGACTACTCGCCGATGTACATTAGCATTCGATTGATATATAGAATATTACTTAGCTAACGTCTTGCCAATGTGCTCGTGGAGAGTGTGAACATGTGAAGCGAAGTCTAGTGCAAATTGACTTGACTTAAAAGAAGGTGGTAAAGGAATCAAGTCAAGTGGCACTGGCGCTTTATAACCGTGCACTATCTCATTCGGGGACAATTCAGTGGACCGGTTCTTAGAGTTATTGTACGCTAGCTGAGCATACGGGAGGATAAGATCCCATGTACCCTTATGTTCGCCTACTAGACAACGAAGTAACCCTCCCAAGCTACGGTTGACGACTTCCGTTTGCCCATCCGTTTGAGGATGATAGGCCGACGAAAACATCAGTTTAGTGCCCATTAATTTCCAGAGTGTCTTCCAAAAATAGCTTGTAAATTTTACATCTCGATCACTCACTATCGTCTTGGGCACGCCTCGATGTGCTACAACCTCCTTGAAAAATAGTTTTGCTATATTTGAAGCATCGTAGGTGTTGTTGCTTGCAATAAAATATGCCATTTTTGAGAATCGATCTACCACCACTAATATGGAATCGTGTCGCCTAAAGGTCATAGGTAAGCCCAATATAAAATCCATGCTAACATCTTGCCATGGTACCGACGGAATCGGAAGGGGTGTGTAAAGACCCGCATTGGTCTTGTTTCCCTTAGCTAGTTGACAAACACGACAACTTCCTACAACTTTGTTGACCATGGGTTTAAGGCCCGGCCAAAAGAACTTATCTTCCACAAGTGTGATCGTTTTGTCTCGCCCAAAATGTCCGCCTAATCCCCCGCTATGTAACTCCCATATAATGAAATGTCGTAAAGACGACCGGGGTATACACAATTGCACATGTTTGAATAAATATCCATCCCGAATATAGAATGCCGAAATAGTGGTAGGGGAGTTATCCTTAGCGGCGAAATAAATGTCCTTAAAGTCTGGGCAATGGATATATTCGTCCTTTATCCTATCGAATCCTATGACCGACACTTCCATGGTATTTAATAACATTGTGACTCTACTTAGTGCGTCCGCTACACGATTTAGTGTTCCCTTCAAATGCTTGATTATGAAGGTGTACTCCTGTAGATAGGATATCCATTTTGCGTGCCGTGGACTAATCTTATTTTGAGAATTCACAAATTTGAGGGCCTCGTGGTCCGATAATATTACAAATTCTTTTGATATAAGGTAATGTCGCCAATGTTGGAGACATCGGATCACCGCATAGAATTCACGATCATAATTGGAATAATTTAATTTCGGCCCGGCTAGCTTCTCACTAAAGTATCCTAGCGGGTGTCCCTCTTGGCTTAGTACTCCTCCAATTCCTACCCCGATGCGTCGCATGATAGTTCAAAAACTTTACTAAAATCTGGTAATCGGAGTAAAGGAGCTTCAGACATTCGTTCCTTAATCGTTTGGAAGGCACTAGTGGCCGATTTCGTCCATGTGAATTCTCCCTTTTTCATACATTCAGTTATGGGTGCCATAACACTGCTAAAATTCCGAATAAATCTTCGGTAAAACGTGGCCAATCCGTGGAAACTTCTAACGTCTCGAATGTTCTTAGGTTCCGTCCATTCCTTAATCGCTTGGACTTTCTTGGGGTCCACATGAATGCCCGCTGAACTCACGATATATCCTAAGAACTCGACAGAAGGCACACCGAACGCGCATTTTTTTAAGTTAATATATAAGTTCTCTGCGCGCAACGTGGTAAGGATGGTTCTTAGATGGGTCTCATGGTCCCCCGGCGACATGCTAAATACCAAAATGTCGTCAAAATAGACCACTACAAATTTTCCCATAAAGGCTTAAAGATTTGGGTCATCAATCGTGAGAAAGTACTTGGTCCATTTGTAAGTCCTTCTCCAAGCACTAGCCATTCATAAAGTCCATCCTTAGACTTGAAAGCAGTCTTCCATTCGTCTCCCTCCCGTATTCGTATTTGATGGTAACCGCTCTTAAGGTCCAACTTAGAGAATATGGCGGCTCCTGATAACATATCTAATAGATCGTCCAAACGGGGAATAGGGAATCGATATTTGATTGTTATTTTATTTATAGCCCGATAGTCGACACATAGTCGCCATGTCTTGTCTTTCTTCGGGACTAATAAAGCGGGGACGGCACAAGGACTTTTGCTGTGTCGTATAAATCCTTTCGCCAACAGATCGGAAATTAATTTTTGCAATTCTTCATGAGAGGAAGGATTGAGTCTATAATGGGGCTGATTTGGTAATGACGATCCCGGGACAAAATCTATCTCATGTTGGATGTCACGTATCGGTGGTAACGTGGGTGGTAAATCCACGGGTAAACATCCTTATATTCTTCCAAGAGATTTCGTAGCGACAATGGGAGGCTCTCAATAGTTTGTGACTCTTCCTTCGCTTGTAAACATACTAACGCGTATATAACGCCATCCATAAAAGTCTCACGTTCTAATTCCTTTCTACTAATCAAGCTTATCCTTTTCTTTTCCACTGGCACAACCGTGTCTTTGGAGATAGGTGACGGATCCTTGGGCGCTGACGGCTTCAAAATAATGGTTTTACCATTAAATTTGAACTCATATGTGTTTGCGCGACCGAAGTGGGTCACGTCATAATCGTACAACCATGGTCGTCCTAATAACACATGACACACGTCCATAGGAATGACGTCGCACCAAACTTTATCAACGTAGTTTTTCAAAGTTATCAGAACCAAGCATCGCTTAGAGACTGCTATGGATGTCTTGTTTACCCAAGCAATTTTATAAGGATGTGGGTGCGGCTCGGTTACTAAGTGCATGCGAGTGATGGCATTCTCCGATACTACGTTCATACAACTGCCGCTGTCGATAATTAACTTACACCATTTTTCACCGTCTTTAAAATTTAATGTAAATATATTTGTCCGGTTATATTCATCCAACGCTCGCGGTGTGGCTAAAATGCATCTCATCACCATCATGTAGGAATCGTCCTCAATGTCACTTGGCTCGGCGTCAGATTCTTCGCCAGCTCCATAGACGATATCAGCAGGTTCAGACGAAGAGTCTAGTAAAGCTAAAGGCTTGCTTTTCGTGGGGCACTCACTAGAATAGTGCCCTTGAATGCCGCACGAATAACACGTGGCATTTGTCTTGTTAACTCGTCCTATTGGTACTCGCTCACCGGTGGGATTTCTATTATTCCTAGCGGTAATGACAATGGACTCCGAATCCGTTGATCGATACTTTCCTTTATCACGCGCGGATGAAGAAGGGTGCGGGCCTAAGATGGATTTCCCTTTCTGGAAATTACGTCCTTTGGACTTGTAGGCATTATGCTTTTCAATATCCAAGGCGGCGTTGAAGGTGGTGTTAAGGTCCGTGTGACCATAGCGCAAGAGTTTCCCTTGTATATCCGGGTTGAGTCCCTTATGAAATCGTGAGAGTGTAACTTCGGGCATCTCACGAACATCGCAACGCACCATCATATCCTTAAGGCGTCCCATATAATCTGCTACCGAAGTATTCCCTTGCCGAAGGGTGGCTAAATCGTCGAACATCTGAGTTCGGTGATATGTGGGAACGTATTGGTCGTGTAGTAGCGCTTTCATTGCGGTCCACCCAAGTGGGGGTGCTCCGTTTACAGTTCCTAGGCGCCTCTCTTCGTTTAACCAATATGTTTTGGCCCTTCCTAGTAGTTTCATACGTGCGACCTTCACTTTCTCAGCGTCCGTTAAGTCGTGCCATTCAAAATAGCACTCGATGTCCATGACCCAGTCTAGGAAGAGTTGGGGCTCTCCCATCCCATCATAGGAGGGTGCGTTCATTTTTACGGCCCTTGTCACATCAAACTCATAGTGACCTCGGGGTGGGTACTCATCGTCTAGATCACGTGGGTGATTTTGTCGTTCCTCTCGCTGGTTGGCTGCCGGGGGTTGGGGGCCCAGTCGGTTTCTGCCAACGCCGTTGTTTCGAGGCGCCGCTTGATTTACAGCGAGCCCTTCAACTAACTGAGTCAGTGCGTCAAACCTAGCGTTAAACTCTTCTCGGAGCTCGGCGATCGTGGCCGGAGCAGGCTCGTCGCCTTGGGTGTTGGCCATGTGTGAGGTGGAGGGAGGATATTCCGTGCCCAGCCTAGTGCGCATGAACGTACGGTACAAACAACAATTTTGACCTGACTTAAATTACGCGTTTGAATTTTTTTGACGCAAAACTATTGAGCAACAGAAAAATTTTTTTTAGACTTTTTTCTTAAAAAAATGAGAAGAAAATTCAGAATTTTTTTTGTAATTTTCTGGAAAAATAAAATTTGTGAGTTTTTACTAAATGCAGCCCAAAATTCAGATTTTGACACGGTTCGTAACGAAAGTGCACAACGTAAATGAAAAGACAACCCTATGATAAAAGTGAGGATGGTGTCGATTGGGAAATCAACACAACCGCCTCTGATACCAAATTGATGTAGGGATGTCTCTTCGAGACACGTCTCGTGGTCGCGACGACGCTTATAACACGATCTACGCCCTCTAACCCGCACACTAACGCAAACGCAGCCACAACAATTATTTTATTTATCGCACGTGCTAACCATACGGATCGCCGTTCCGCAATTAGATCGAGTGTCGGCTATAGGCCGAACTCTTTCCGGCTAAAAGGGATAATATTAATCCCGGACGAGCTTTTGGGTTGTACCAAAATAGATCCACCAAGAACAAACGATTCGAAAGGTGGTAGGATCTATCCCAACAAAAAGAAAGCGAGGAGTGCCAAATCCTTTTACGAATCCTTCGGAAAACCAAACGAAAAATACTAATCTATTTTTGTTAGCTACGAAGAAATAACAATTTCGGAAATCAACGCAAAATTCGTCCACCACTAGAATTATCTAAGAAGAGAAATCTCTTGTGTAGAATTTCGTTACCCCTCACGGAATGATAGATCCGAGATGCGTGGATCCACCGGATATGATCGCTTCTCCTTTGATGTCCATGGAAGAGCGTTATGGATGACGAATCTTGAAATCCTTTTCACGTCACGCCGGCGAGGATCCTCTAGAAGACCTCCTTCCTTGCGAAATCTTGATGTGGCCGAACTTCCCTTAGGAGAGGGTCACCTCTCGGTTTTGAGAAGGAGAGGCAAAGAGCCGTCGGTTTGGGTAGGAGATATATGGAAGGTGGCGGCTTGGGGATGAGAGGAGAAGAAGAGGTTGGCCGATCTCTTGAGGAAGGAGATTAAGGTAGGCCGTCGGTTTGGGGAGGAGAGATGAGAGGGGCGGCGGCTTGAAGAAAGATGGGGAGGAAGAAGAGAGGGGGGGCGGCGGCTAAGATGAGGGCAAGGGAGAGAGAGAGCAAGAAGATTAGGGTTTAGGAAATCTCAATTTTAATTCAATAATAATCTACCTCAATATGAAAGAGTCATAGCCTTATATAGGCTTACATCCCAAATGAAAAAACTAGTGGCTAAATACACACCACATAGAATGAAATGCAGGAAATAAAATATTGTTTTAAAATAGCCACTCATGAAAAGGCTATTAGCACACCATAAAGAAAATATTCAAACACGAGTTTTGTTGCGAGGGCGAAGCCCGTAGCCATGACCGCTACGTCGTCGCAAGTCTTTTGCCGGTATATCTTCAACCTCCTCACTCCTCGATGGTCCATCCTCAAGTGCTCCAAGTGCTCCAAGTGCTCCATCATGATGGCCTTCGCCATCACCAAGGAGTCTACGTGGAAATTTGATACGACAATACTAACACTCCTAAACCCAAGAGAATATTTAGTGGTGGGAAGAAATGACGGAGAAAGGCACCCAGGTGGAACAGAGACGTACAGTAAAAAGTACGGAAACTTGAAATAAAGACAAACACCCTGTGCTGTATAAAATTTGAAATAAAAGCATGAAATCCGACGTTCTTCATAATCAAGGATGGGTCGGCATTCCTACGTATTAATTTATTAATGGAGCCATATGGCATCCGCTCGGGGACTGACCAGACTAAACCCAAATCACTAAATCTAGCGTCGGATAGTCTCCGAAAGGAGTGGAAGTGCGTGCGACATAAATTAAAATGAAACACTAACATCCTAGATACATGAGGAGATAATCCATGTGCTACATGACTAGACCCAAACACGGAGGATAGGGGGTTAAGTCAGGTGGCACAAGAGCCTTATTATCAGAGATATTTTTTATGGGCTCCAAAACCGCAGCCTTAATTTTAATTTTCTTACGCTTGGCATGAAGATATGCCAAGCTGAACCTCTTATCATAAACAATTGAATTGGATGCTCTCGGATGTGAATAGATGTGTGAGTGGTACAACTCAAAGGACCATTCAATTGTCACTATCATGGGGAAATGAGGGTGGTCATCAAAAGACGATGAGTAAATGAGTGCGAGCGAGTGTGGAATATTAGTATGTATAGGGGACACCACATCTAGAGGCATATTTACCAAAGAAACAGAATCAGTTGTAGTAGAAGATGAAACCGTAGTCGGACACGTAGAAAAATGAGATGTCAAAACTAACGCGTAGTCATATCTATGAGGTGCGGTGAAAAGTCCAAATACTAGTGTGCTCAATATAGTAATATATATACGCTGAGATAACGCCACCGAAGGAACTAATAGAGTGTGTGTGACACACAAACTCAGACTTGGACTACCAGTTCCACGTCATAAAAAGTCATCTAAGATAGGAAAATAAATAGGGGGAACGGTCAGTAAGATCAAACTCGGGATAAAATCCGAATCAGTAAACATTTCACCTAATTGTGTCGACATCAAAGAACTCTCATCCGGGTGTAGAACAACAGTATTGTCTAAGGTTACCCTTCCCTGAGATCGTAACTCATCCACAATAATAATAGGAACATCCTCACTCTCAGGCTCCTCAGATAACTCAGATATAATCTCAGTAGGTGTAATCGTAGGCTCTAACACAATGGGGATCGTATCTTGGAGAGGGAACTCAATACTAGGGTGATCAGACACAACGCTAGTAGGGAACATAATAGGCAATGTAATACTCTCACAGATCAGAATGTAATCATCCCATACATCGTCTTCTAAATCACTAGGCTATCCAATCTCAATTACAGACTCATGAAAATTGTCGGGCACTAACGTACATGTCAGAATACTCTCACCTACGGGGTCATCATTAGAATCAAGAAATACTACATCAACATCATAGACTGACTTATTCCCTTGTTTAATGGTAGCCAAATCATCTAACATTTGAGTTCTATGGTATGTAGGGACATACTATTCTGTCAACATGGCCTTCATGTCTGCCCAACCAATAAGTAATTTACCGTTCTCGGCTCTAAGACGTCGTTCCTCATTCAACAAGAATATCTTAACTCTACCTAACAAATTTATTCTCGCCACTCTAACCTTATCCACATCATTCCATTTGTACCACTCAAAGTAGCACTCTATTTCCTTAACCCAGTCTTGGAAAACTTGGGGATGCCCTAAACCATCATAAGTTGGAGGATAAGCATGGGGACGGTTGGTGTTCCTATGGTATGAAGGCAAGGTTGAAATATGTTTAACCATGACTTTAGCATACAAACAGTCATAACCGTCATAAATGGGTGTCTATCTTCTAGCATACACGTCAGAGGACATTTTCTAGTGGTGATGGGACAGAAAATTCTACTCGAAGCTGGTGCACAAGCAGTGAATCAAAGACTCTGACCCAAGAAATTTTGGAAAGATAAATTTATTCCCGCTTAATAACTAAGGTAAAATTTTTTTATTATTATTTTCTTACTGAAAATAAATAAGAGATTATTAAAAAAAATTTGTGAATTTTTTGCTGAAAAATAAAAATTTAGGCCGCTATTGACAGACTAGAAGAATTGTTTTGTATTTTTTTGTATTTTTTTGACAAATAAAAGTACAGGACATGTGCGTGTTAGCGTAATAATAAAAGGGGGAGGTGCCAATTAGGAAATTGACGTGAACTTCCCTCTGATACCAAATTGATGCAGACTCATGGTTTCTACGGGATAAACACTATGCATTCTTGGATTTGTCAATTAATTTAACTACGCAGCGAGCAATTTTTCTCTAAAATTAATACTAACTTGATCAACCAATACGTAATGCACAACACAATGGGGCGCTACCCTTTTTATAGATTGAACAATTTCTATAGGCCAATGTTTGCTCAAGCGAAAATTACCCACACGATCTGGACAATTAGCTATTCGAATTAAATTATACGTAAACAATTCACCATTCCAATAAAAGAAAATCCGGGAAAAATTAGTGATTTAAAACTAAGCCAAAAATCAATCCCAAAACGAATTAATATGAGGGTTGCCAAATCAGTTGAACACCGAAGAAATCAAGGCTAAGGAAACCGATTTCTACAGATGTTCACGAAATTTACCTGATCCAATTTTATGAAAAATATTCAGAATATTAACACTTAAAATTTAGATTTAAATTACGCACAACATTCAATATAAATCAGGTCAATTTACTAGCCTTCTATTCCATCGACACCTCACAAAATTATAAAAGAAATCACACAAAGAACGTTAAGAAATCGTTACCCAATCCTAAGAAGTCCGTTCATAATATTGAGTGGAGGAAGCGCTCGCGACGGTGGATGATTTTCCTATTTTCCACGCAAATCCCGCCATTTTCCTTTTGCAAAACCCTAGAAGTGGGAGAATATAGAAACCCAAAATATTTAAGGAAAGTTGGAGAGAGAAAAGTTGGTGGAATTATTTTACAATGTGGATGAGGGGTTCGCGGCTAGGGGAGAGGGGTGGCTGGTCGGATTTGTTGCTTAGAGGGGCTGCTTGGGTGGAGGGATATGTGGTGGCTCGATTTATTTTGTGGTGGTGGTGGGTGTGTTGGAACACCCTATTACTAATTTGGGTAAGGATCACTATGATTGTCTTAGGAAACCAGGTTGACCTAGTTGTATAGTTGTGAAGGTCAACACTAGAGTGAGTCTAGGGCTTAGAACTTAGGTTTGAAGCTGCCCCCAGGACCATTCCAAGATCAAGGTTGAAGAGCTAAGTCTAAGACAATTTTCGTCGAGCTCAGGTCGACGAATCGTCGAACTCGGTTCGACGCTCTCTGAGCTCAACTTGATAAATCGTCGAACTCCGGTCGACGATCTTCGAGCTCAGATCGACGATCTCTCTTCAGTCATTCTTCAGGTCGCTGAGCTCGGTTCGACGATCTTCGAGCTCAGTTCGACGTTTTCTGTCTGCTTTATCTCATTTTATCTCTGAGCTTAGTTCGACGATCGTAGAGCTCAGATCGACGATTCTTCTGAGAGATCGATGCTTTTTAAGTATTCAAATGCTGTTATTCTTTGGAATGTTTTTGAATGTTATCAGCATTTATGATAAGAAGATCTGCTAGCCGTTTGTCTTTATTCTGGAGCAAGTTTCAAGGTATTATTCAGAGAATGTTTGCTGGACTTTCCTCTAGAAGACAAGACTCGTTATGGAAGACATTTATGACTGCCAACGGCTATTTTGGACAAAGAATTTTTCAGAGAATAAAAACTTCCTTTTTTTAATTACAAGGATATACACAGAATACACAACACTTGTAGAAGGAGAATAACAGAAAAAAGTGTTCACAACTTCATCTCAAGAACTCTAAATACCTCATTTCTCAGTCTTCTTGCTGAAATAATCTTTTGCTGGAGATCAAAGTTCTGAAGACCTATCACCCTAGAGCAAAGCTTCCCTTCCTGAACCAGTCTAGATCTCAGGGGGAGCTTTGATAACAAAGATCCACTAGTCTTCTCTCATTTTGATTTGAGAACAGAGAAGACAACTTCATTTCCTTTTCCTTTTTATTTTCCTTCTGTAAAAGGGTTTTCAAAACTCCCTTCAAAAGCTTTGAGTCTGGTTCTGAGAGCCTTGTCAAAACTCAGTGGTGGCAAGACACCTTATCAAAAAATCCAGTTTTGGTTTTTGAGCACCTTAACAAAAGCTCATTGGTGTCAGGACACCTGATCAACTCATCCTGAGTGGATTCCTACCAAGGGTGGTAGAAGAGTGGATGTACCCAGGTTTTGGGGAACCACTATATTTCCTTGTGTCTTCTCGATTGTTTGTTTGATTGTTGCTGTGTGCTGTGCTCTTAGTTTCTTGCTTCTTTGATTATTTTCTAGCACTCTACACTATAGTAGAAATTAAATTTTATATGTGTTGATATTTTCAAAACTGTGAAACTTATTTGAATAAACTCTATTCACCCCCCCCCCTCTAGATTTGAGATAGATCTTACCCTCACTTTCAATTGGTATCAGAGGCAGGTTGGTTGCTCATACAGGCTAACACCTGAACCAAGTGATCCTTGGTAAAATCTATCTTTTAAGAGGGTTATTTCTTCTCATATATATATTAATCTAAGACATGGCACAGAACAAGGATTATGCAAGCACCAGACCTCCAGTGTGCAATCTATCTAAGTTTGCACTTTGGAAGGCAAGGATTAAATTATACATGAACTCTATTGATGAAGATATTTTCAATTCTGTCTTGACAGTTTGTCCAAGTCCACCAGCAAGCTCAAGCACAAATGCTGTTCCACCTCCCTCAGGAACAGATGCAGACATAAAGAAATGGAAAACTGCAGATGCAAAGGCCATGATTATCTTAGCTCAGACAATGTCTGATGAGATATTTCAGAAAGTAGCTGACTGCAACTTAGCCAAAGGAATTTGGGACATGCTCTCTGAAATTGTCTCAGGGTCTGCTGATGAAAGGAAAGACAGGAGATCTCACCTCATAACCCAATATGAGAATTTCAAGAAAGGAGAGACTGAGTCAGTGGCAGATATGTACAACAGATTGAGTCTGATTGTCAATGAGCTAAGGACCTTGGATAAAGAAATCTCATTGACTGAGCTTAATGACAAGATCCTAATATGCTTCCCCAGTACTTGGGATTCAAGAATCTGGCCAATCAAAGATGCCAGAAGTCTAAATGAAATCACTACTGAAACTCTCCTAGGCAAGCTCAAATCTTATGAGCTGCTTATCAAGAACAGAGAGGAAGAACAGAAGGCTGCTTCACCAGCCTCAAGGAAAGAGAAGTCAATAACTTTCAAAGCTATTGAAGATCTGCCTAAAGAAAAACTCACAGGCAATGAGGAATTGGTCAGCCTACTGGCCAAAAGATTTTACAAGCTAGCCAGAAAGGACTTCAGAAAAAGGCCATACAAAGGTCATGACAAACCAAGGTATGATAAGTCAAATAATAATAACAAAGAAATCATATGCTTTGGTTGCAGGAAACCAGGCCACATTGTGCCTGACTGTTCAGAGAACAAGAACAAGGACAGAAAGGATAGAAGAGAAAGAAGAAAAGAAAAGGATTTCAAAAAGAACAGCTCAGACAAAGCCTCCTCTAGCAGGAACAAAAATACAAGGAAGGGTTTTGTTGCTGAGACATGGAGTGAGACAGAAGAAGATTCTGAAACTTCATCTAGCTCCAGTGATGATGAAGATAATGCTGATGAGAAAGAATTTTGCATGATGGCTATCAATGCCTCACAGCAAAACTCTGATGAAGAATCAGATTCAGATTCAGAAAATCAACCAGAAGAAGATCAGGTAATTAGCTCTTTTGATTTTAATTCTGAGGACTTCAAAAATGAATTTAAGACATTGTGCTTGGATTTACTAAGATCTGAAAAAGAGATAATCTCTCTCAGAAATAAATTATCTGAATACAATGTCCTAAACTCAAATAACCTCAAACTCTCTGAGGAGTTAGAATGCTGTAGGGAGGAGATAGCTTCACTGGAAAGTGAACTGTCAAGAGCTAAAAAGTTTGAAGAATCCCTAAATGGGAGAAGTATCAGACTGATGGACATTACAAGCACAGTGAACTCTAGATTCAACAGTACACTTAGCTTGGGTGCCTCATCCAGCCAACCTATAATATTAACAACTCCAATCAAATTTGTCTCTAACAAAGGAAAGGGAGTAATAGAGGTAGCTAGGAAGAATGCAGATCTGTCAGAGAAAAATTCAGTTCAACAGATTGCGTCGAGCAGAGCTCGACGATCGTCGAACAGAGCTCGACGATCTAACCACAGATCGTCCACCTCAGCTCGACGATATCCAAACTCTGAAATTCAGTATAATCGATCTTCGAATAGAGATCGACGATCTGACACAAGATCGTCGACCTCAGCTCGACGATCGTCGAACAGAAATCAGGACTGTGAACATTCCTTCAATGGCACATCTAGATTCAATCCTAGAAGTCCCACATCCCAAGGCTTTAACCCCTATACTGAATGGATAGTACCTCCTAGGAGATACCATCCTGGAGGATATAAGAGTCAACCTGGGATGTCTTTTATTTCTGAATTCAAAGGATATCAACCTAGGCCCAAGGTTAACTGGGTCAAAAACAATTAAGCTGCTCATGTGCAGGTGAAGACCTATCCAGTATCTAACCAACAATGGTATCTGGATAGTGGGTGCTCAAAGCACATGACAGGGAACAGGGAGAACCTATCATCCTTCATAACCAAACTTGGACCCAAAGTGATTTTTGGTGACTCAAATTTTGGCCAAACCAAAGGATATGGTGCTGCTCAGATAGGCTCAGTAACTTTTAAAAAGGTGGCATATGTAGAAGGACTGAAGCACAATCTGATAAGTATCAGTCAACTATGTGATGAAGGATACAAGGTGACATTCAATAAATCCCTGTGCAAGATCAAATCAGAGGACAACACAACAGTGTTAACAGGTAAAAGGACAGGTAACATCTACTTAGTAGATTTTCTTTCCTCTAAAGTAGATATCTGTTTATTCAATTACATATCTAAGCCTAATATTTGGTGGCATAAGAGATTAGGGCATCTAAACCTTAGGACCATTGCTAGGCTATCCAAGGATAACCTTGTTAGAGGACTACCTTCTGGCCCCTACAAGAAGGAAGGACTTTGCAAGGCTTGTCAATTAGGCAAGCAAACTAAAAGTAGCTTTAAGTCACTTAATAAGAGTGATTCACCTAGGATTTTGTATTTGTTGCACATGGATCTTTTTGGACCCATGTCAGTACAAATCCTAGGAGGGAAGTCCTATACTCTAGTGGTTGTAGATGAATTCTCAAGATTCACTTGGGTATTCTTTCTGAGGAAGAAGTTTGGTAACTTCAAGTGTTTGACAGATTTTCTCAAATGCATTCAGATTGAGTTCAACACTCACATTGCCCTGACTAGAAGTGATCATGGGACAGAGTTTGATTCTCTTCTCATGCAAGAGTTCTGTCAAAGTGAAGGGATCTGGCATACCTTCTCAGCTCCTAAAACTCCTCAACAAAATGGGTAGCTGAAAGGAAAAATAGAACCCTAATTGAATCTGCTACTACATTGTTGACAGATGCTCACTTACCTCTATCCTTTTGGGCTGAGGCAGTTTACACCTCCAACTATGTATTAAATAGAAGCCTGATACATAAACTAAAGGGCAAGACTCCCTATGAATTGCTCAAAGGGAAGAAACCTAAAGTAAATAATTTAAAAAATTTTGGCTGTATTTGTTATATTCATAATAATGACAAGAAACATCTAGCAAAATTCCAAGCTAAAGCTGATGAAGGAGTGTTTCTGGGATACTCCATGATCAGCAAGGCCTATAGGGTATATAATAAATCATCTTGTAAAATTGAAGAATCTGTTCATATTACCTTTGATGAGACTAACATGTGTTATAAGGAGAAGTCTACTTCTACCAAAGAACCCTTGCAGGTACAATCTATATCAGAAAGTATGGACAGATTATAGGTTAAAGAAGAGGACACAACCTCTCAACCTATTCAGCAAAAGAATGAAAGCAGTGATGATGAAGAAGTGCAACATCTTGAAGAAAATCATCCTGAAGAGCCAGTTGTTGTTCCACTAAAGGAGACAACAACACAGGCTGGTGAACAATCAACACCCCCTGTTGATTTAGTAACAACAAGAGATCATCCAATCACCCAAGTAATTGGAGAGATCTCAGCTGGTGTGCAAACCAGAAATCAGGTCAACCAGAACCTGATGCACACTTGCTTCCTATCTCAAGTTGAACCTCAATCCATTCAAGATGCAGAGCAAGATCCACACTGGATCATTGCAATGTAAGAGGAGCTACATAAATTTGAAAGGAACAAAGTTTGGGAACTAGTGCCTAAGCCAAAGGGTAATTCCATTGTTGGAACCAAGTGGGTTTTCAGAAACAAGCTGGATGACTAAGGAATTATTGTCAGAAACAAGGCCAGGTTAGTTGCTCAAGGCTACTCTCAACAAGAAGGAATAGACTATGACCAGACCTTTGCACCAGTTGCAAGGTTAGAGGCCATCAGAATATTTCTAGCTTATGCTGCTCACAAAGGCTTCAAGTCTATCAGATGGATGTGAAGAGTGCATTTCTCAATGGGGACATCAAAGAGGAAGTCTATGTTAAACAACCTCCAGGTTTTATCTCTCTAACTCACCCTGATTATGTTTTCAAATTGCATAAAGCACTATATGGTCTCAAGCAAGCTCCTAGAGCATGGTATGAGACCCTAGCATGCTTTCTTCTGGAATATGATTTTGTTAGGGGGAGAGTAGACCAAACTCTTTTTATTAGAACCCATAAGTCCCAAACCTTACTAGTACAAGTTTATGTAGATGATATCATATTTGGATCTACTGATTCAAACTTGTGCAGAAAGTTTTCCAAACTAATGCATTCCAAATTTGAAATGAGTAGCATGGGTGAGCTCTCCTTCTTCTTAGGATTGCAAGTAAAACACATGCTGAGGGCATATTTATTTCCCAAACCAAGTATGCTAAAGAATTGGTTAAGAGATTTGGTATGTCTGAGGCATCTTGTATGAAAACACCCATGCCTACCAATGCTGTATTGGATGCTGATGACATGGGAAACCAGTTGATCAGATAACATATAGAGCAATGATTGGCTCTCTATTATACCTTACAACCAGTAGGCCAGATATAATGTTTGCTACATGTATATGTGCTAGGTTCCAAGTTAGCCCTAGAGAGTCACACCTAACTCTAGTTAAGAGGATTCTTAGGTATGTAAAATGTTGTCCAAATCTAGGACTCTGGTATCCAAAAGATTCAGGATTTGAATTAACTGGATTCTCAGATGCTGATTATGCTGGATGCAGAATAGACAGGAAAAGCACCAGTGGAACATGTCAGTTTCTTGGTGACAGACTTGTCTCCTGGTTTTGTAAGAAGCAAACATCTGTGTCAACTTCAACTGCTGAAGCTGAGTATATGGCTGCAGGCAGTTGTTGCTCACAAATATTGTGAATACAAAATCAGCTTCTAGACTATGGTTACAACTTAGAGAAGTCAAAAATTTTCTGTAATAATACTAGTGCTATCTCTATAGCACAAAATCCAGTCCTCCATAGTAGGACAAAACACATAGAAATTAGGCATCACTTTCTGAGAGATAATGTAGAGAAAAATAAAATTGAACTTCAATATATACCCACTGATTTGCAAAGGTGAGATATTTTCACCAAACCTTTGGATGAAATGAAACACAGCTTCTTCCTAAATCCGTTAGGCATGTTAGATGGAGGAAGCCTAAATTAAAGTACAAGCTTTTGAAAAGCTAAAACAGACCAAGACTAGGCTAAAAATCAATTCTTTTTGTGTCTGTAGAACAAGTTTTGTCTCTGAACTGCGCTCGACATTTTCCCAGAAATCGTCGAACGAAGATCGACGATTTTCCAAAAATCGTCGACCAAAGATCGACGTTCCGAAGTCGTCGATCTGAGTTCAGAGTCTTCGCTAGATCTAGGCTTTTTCTCCTTCTGTTCAGAGGCCGTCGAGCGGAGCTCGACGCTTTTCAACATCGTCGAACGGAGATCGACGATATTGACGTCTCTTCAGATTCCTTCTGCAGCCCAAATCGTCGAGCTGAGTTCGACGCTTCTTCGAACTGAGCTCCACGATTTTCCGTTTCACCGTCGAACCCTAATATAAAATCATTTCTTCAGCCGTCGTTCTCCTTTTGCGCTTTCATACTCTGCAACCTTCTTCGTTTTCCCTCCAAATCCTCTACACTTGGTCGTGTTTGGTTTTCTGTTGCAGGTGCAAATGGCGGAATCCAGTGCTGCTATCTCTAAGATGAAATTTGATACAAGATTCGATATAGACATGAACTCGTTTGATGGAAGCGACCAGCGCTTCAAGGACATTCTGAATCTGTTCATAGAACAACAGTTGACTCAAATAATTACTACACGGATGAAAATTGCTTCAGAAGAGATCAAAGAATGGTGGTTTACAGCGACAGACGAGACTGAGAACTCTGTCGTCGGCATCATTAAAGGAACTCAGGTACATCTATCACCGGCTCTCTTAACAGATGTCTTTCAACTTAGTACTGGAGAAGATTCTATTGAATTATCTGGAGAAGATTATGATTCAATGCTTAATCGAATGGGTCACAATGCTGTCAACCCTAACAAACTTTTAAAGAAAAATCTGTCTCTGGAATCTCAATTCCTGGCTGATGTAGTTGGGAAAGTGCTGTTGGCCAAGCACTCAGCTCATGACACCATCTCTAGATATCAACTTTGCTTGATGGGAGCTTTAGTCGATAAGAAACACCTTGATTGGGGATCCATCTTCTTCAACTTAATTAAGAAAAAGATCAATAAGACTGCCGTGAGTTTTGGGAGAATCTTAGGGGTCTATCTGCACTACAGATGCCCTGAACTGTTAACCTCCTCTGGAATGTTCATCAATGCATCCAAGAGGCTCTCTTGTGCCCTATTCAGCAAATGGGACAGGCAAATCATCAACCCTACAAGAGCTACTGCACCACTTCCTTCAGGCACAAGGACTGCTTCAGTCACTCCACCAGCAGAAGTGTTGCCTGCCTCTCTTCCTCCTCCAGCTATATCTACACCAGCCATTTCCTCCTCACCACCAGTCACAACCATAACCACAGCATCCCCAATTACCATTTCCTCACCAGTTTCATCCCCTCCTGTATCCACCTCAGAGGAATTCCATCCTCTCTTCTCCTATTCAACCTTCACCCTACCATCTTTTTCCCTTGCAGATGATTCCTTCATGGATGATTCACCCTCCACTCCTCCTGAGCCACCCTCTACCTCATCTTTTCAACAAATGCTTCATGACATTCTATCCCAACCATCCTTCACACCCTCTCTCTCTTCACCTATCTCCACCTCAACCTTTTCTATCTCCACAATTCCATCCTCAGAGCCATCCATTCCTACCTCCACACCTTCAGCTCCAGCCAACATCCATCTATCTACCTTTACTCCTACCTCTGCTCAAGCCCCACTTGAGCATGTAGATCTTCCAAGATTGGCAGACAGACTTTATGAGTTGTTAGCTCCCAGGCTGACATCTCTGTTGGAGACCTCCCTGGCTCCACTCCTGAAACAAGTTCAGGAGCTGTCTACCAAGCTTTCTTCCTTTTCCTCCTCCCAGGCAATCCCTTCTACTGGGTGCCTTGGTTCAGCTCTCCTTGAACCAAGGCAGGGGGAGATGCTTTATGAAGAAGTGGATGTGCCAGTGGATGCTCCTGTTTTTGCTCCAGCTCCAGCTCCTGCCAGTGGATGTGCTTTTGCACTAAATCTTCAGAGCCTGCTATCTAAATTTGATACAGTTCATTTCAGATTTCTGCTAGTACCTCTCACTGAAGATCTGTCTAAGGCCATTGTGCCTGTATCTGTTTGTGATCCCAGCCTCATTGAATCCTATATCAATTCCTGGAAGGCTGTGAATATTCCTGATGCTGCTACTAAGGCCATTGTGCCTCCTGTTGTTGAAACTGCTGCTGCTGCTGCTGAAGATATAGAGATGATTCCAGCAACTGCTGATGAAGAACTTGCTTCCTACCTAGAAGATCCCACATCTGCTGCTGCTGTTGCTCCTGTTCTGACCTCTGATCAGTTAAAGCTACAAGAAAAGTACTTGAAAAGCATTGATGATCTGTATGACAGACCACAAAGCTCAGATAGTGACCAATTCAAGACTGAATCTGATGACTCTGCCCATACCATTGCCAATAAGAGGAAAGCTAGAAGCAAAGCCATGATGTCAGTTCCTCCAGCTACAGCAAAAGACTCCAATGATATTGCCTACTACATTCTGCATGATTGCCCCATTTCTGAGCCATGGATGCAATGCTCCAAGAATCAACAGAAAGCTATGAAGAAGAGAAGGAAGCTTGATAAATATGAAAAAGGATCTTCACATTATCAGCCTCCTCCTCCTCCTCCTCCAGATTCTGGATCAGGCTCAACCCCTCAAGCTCCAGCTTCAAGGCAAAGCTCCTCCCAATCTTTTCCAAGATACTATCAAAGGGGACAACATCAAAGAGGATATCAATCTAGAAGGGGTCATTATAGAGGAAATCAGAGAGGACAAAGATCTTATCAAAGGGAAGGACAAGGCCACTCTAACTCTTCTTCAGGTCCTTTCCCTTACAGGCTGAAAGACTCAATTGTTTCCAGGACTCCTCCTGCTTCTGAATCTCTCAACAGGTATGAACCTCCTGTTCCTTTTGAGGATCCTGAGAACAATCCTTTATCTTGGACAGCAAGAATAAAAGAACTAGCTGCTCTTGATCAATTAAAGAAAGCCAGAGAGCAAGGCATGGACATCTCCAATATAACAACTTTATCAGATCAAAGGAAGAAAGAATTAGAAAGATATGCTTCTAGAAAGTTTTTCAACCCAGAAGACTACATGAAGCTGCACCCAGAGGCTGTAGTTCCAAGGCAAAGATCTCAAACTTCTCTAGGTGCAGAGGATGACAGAAGATCAAAGAAAGAAAGTCAGAATCCTAACAGAGAAATTTTGTTTAAAAAGGGAACTGAGAAGAAGTAAATTGTGTAAGCTGAACTTTCATCCTCATCTGGATAATTGCTGCAATTTTCTCTGTGATCTGCTTGCTGCTATATCTTTGCTTAGTTAGCTCTTGTTTCTGTATGAATGCTTATTCATATCCTAATATTATTTGTAAATAGTAATCCTAACCCAAATAGGGGGAGATTGGTGGAACACCCTATTACTAATTTGGGTAAGGATCATTATGGTTGTCTTAGGAAACCAGGTTGACCTAGTTGTATAGTTGTGAAGGTCAACACTAGAGTGAGTCTAGGGCTTAGAACTTAGGTTTGAATCTGCCCCCAGGACCATTCCAAGATCAAGGTTGAAGAGCTAAGTCTAAGGCAATTTTCGTCGAGCTCAGGTCGACGAATCGTCGAACTCGGTTTGATGCTCTCTGAGCTCAACTTGATAAATCGTCGAACTCCGGTCGACGATCTTCGAGCTCAGATCGACGATCTCTCTTCAGTCATTCTTCAGGTCGCTGAGCTCGGTTCTACGATCTTCGAGCTCAGTTCGATGTTTTCTGTCTGCTTTATCTCATTTTATCTCTGAGCTCAGTTCGACGATCGTAGAGCTCAGATCGACGATTCTTCTGAGAGATCGACGCTTTTTAAGTATTCAAATGCTATTATTCTTTGGAATGTTTTTGAATGTTATCAGCATTTATGATAAGAAGATCTGCTAGCCGTTTGTCTTTATTCTGGAGCAAGTTTCAAGGTATTATTCAGAGAATGTTTGCTGGACTTTCCTCTAGAAGACAAGACTCTTTATGGAAGACATTTATGACTGGCAACGGCTATTTTGGACAAAGAATTTTTCAGAGAATAAAAACTTCCTTTTTTAATTACAAGGATATACACAGAATACAGAACACTTGTAGAAGGAGAATAACAGAAAAAAGTGTTCACAACTTCATCTCAAGAACTCCAGACACCTCATTTCTCAGTCTTCTTGCTGAAATAATCTTTTGCTGGAGATCAATGTTCTGAAGACCTATCACCCTAGAGCAAAGATTCCCTTCCTGAACTAGTCTAAATCTCAGGGGGAGCTTTGACAATAAAGATCCACTAGTCTTCTCTCATTTTGATTTGAGAACAGAGAAGACAACTTCATTTCCTTTTCCTTTTTATTTTCCTTCTGTAAAAGGGTTTTCAAAACTCCCTTCAAAAGCTTTGAGTCTGGTTCTGAGAGACTTGTCAAAACTCAGTGGTGGCAAGACACCTTATCAAAAAATCCAGTTTTGGTTTTTGAGCACCTTAACAAAAGCTCATTGGTGTCAGGACACCTGATCAACTCATCCTGAGTGGATTCCTACCAAGGGTGGTAGAAGAGTGGATGTACCCAGGTTTTGGGGAACCATTATATTTCCTTGTGTCTTCTGGATTATTTGTTTGATTATTGCTGTGTGCTGTGCTCTTAGTTTCTTGCTTCTTTGATTATTTTCTAGCACTCTACACTATAGTAGAAATTAAATTTTATATGTGTTGATATTTTCAAAACTGTGAAACTTATTTGAATAAACTCTATTCACCCCCCCTCTAGAGTTGAGATAGATCTTACCCTCACTTTCAGGGTGGTCGAGAGATGGGAAAGGGGGGGAGAGGGTGGCGGCAAGAGGGTGGCCGGCTAGGGTTTGGTGAGAGGTTGAAGGCTCGGTTTTTTTGAGGAGGAGGAAAAGAGACTGTTGGGTCCGGCGTTCCTTCACTTGACCCGTGACGCTCTGCTACTTATATAAAAAATTAAGTAGCGCCCTCTCCAATAGTCCGGGCTTTTGGTGCAGTTGGGTATGCGCTTGATATTTTAATTGGTATCAGAGGAGGTCACAGGTTCAAGACCGGTGGGGGCGCTATTAAATCCTGATTTCTCCCTTCTACCTGTGTGGGTCCGGTGGATCAGGCAACCGTGGACATGTGGTAACCCCACCTCTGAGCCATGTGGGCCATGTGGTAACCCCACCTCTGAGCCGACGGGTTGTGCTGGACGCCGGGGGCGGGGGGATTGTTGGGTTCGGCGTTCCTTAACTTGACCCGTGGCGCTCTGCTACTTATATAAAAAATTAAGTAGCGCCCTCTCCAATAGACCGGGCTTTTGGTACAGTTGGGTATGTGCTTGATCCTTCAGAGGGGTTGTTTAGTGGAGATTAGTGGAGGAGGAGGAGGAGTAGAGAATAGAGTGGAGGAGGGAGGTGGCCGACGGCCAAGAGGAAGAGAGGGAGAAAAGGAGGATGGCCGAAATATGCCAAGGGAGAGAGGAGGAGGGAAATCTCAATAGATTTTAGGGTTTTAAATTTTCATTCATTCTCTACAAAATCCTTCATGAAATGGCCTATATACAGGCTACATCACTCAATCTCCACCCTTGAAAATTAAACACCTCATGTTGGTTATATGCACCCGTCATGACATAACAAATACAATAATTAATAACATGAAATAAAAATAATAATTGATGGTTATAAGCACCCATCATACATGAAATGAAATACTAAAAATAGAATTACTTAAAATAAAAATGATAAAATAAAATTGATAAAATATATAATTATAATTTTGTAATTTATAATTATATTTATTTTTTTGGCGGCGGCGGACGTCGAGCAAAACATGTAGTGGAGGCAGCGTTGGCGAAGAAATGTCGTGGTATACTGTCATCTTCGAACTTGCGGCATCGATCGTCCCAATCCATGAACTCTCTATGACGGGGACCAACGGCTGCATCAACATCGTCGGCATCAGAAACAAGCTCCTTGATGGTATGAGATGCTATCTAGCTTCCTCCTTGAGAACAAGTTCACAAGGAGAAAGATAGATAAGACATTATTTCTTAGGGAAGTTAAAGGCAAGAATTTTCTTGTGCAAATCTATGTCGATGATATTATCTTTGGTTCTACGAATGACAACCTTTGCAAAAAAATTCTAACATAATGCAAGGTAAGTTTGAAATTAGCAGTATGGGAGAGTTAAAGTATTTCTTAGGGCTTCAAGTGAAGCAATCTGAAGATGAAATTTTCATCTCTCAAAAGAAGTTCACCAAAGAGTTAGTTAAGAAATTCAAAATGGAGAATGCAACCTCTATGATGACTCTAATGGGTTCAACTATGACTCTGGAGAAGGATAAGAAAGGGGAACCTTTTGTTGAAACTAAGTATAGAAGAATAATTGGATCCTTGCTCTACCTCACTGCTAGTAGGCCAAACATAATATTTTCAACTTGTGTATGTGCTAGATTCTAGGTGATCTCTAAGAAATCTCATTATGTCGCTGTAAAGAGGATTTTGAGATATCTTAAAGGTACACCAGATCTTGGTTTATAGTACCCGAGAAGTAATGACTATGAACTATTTTTTTTTCAAACGCTGACTTTGCAGGAAGTAGGGATAATAGGAAAAGAACTTCTGGGATGTGTCTGTTCCTAGGAAGAATACTTGTCTCGTTAAATAGAATGAAGCAAAATTGTGTCGTAATCTCAAATGCTGAGTCAGAGTATATCTTTGCAGGAAGTTTTTGCGCACAACTTCTAGAGATAAGGAATTAGCTTGAATACTACAACATGAAGCTAAAAGAGATTCCCATATTTTGCTACTCTTTTAGCATAATAACAAACAATCACAATCGAACCTCTCACAGCCACACAAAGTACATCAAGATAAGGTACCATTTCATCCTGGAGAATGTGGAGAACAGGTACATAAATATCAGTTATGCCTCGAAGGATAAGTAAGTTGCGGACATATTCATAAAGCCATTGGACGAGGCCAAGTTCAATTTCTTCAAGATGGAACTTAGTATGCTCAACAAAGAATCGTAAAGAGTCAAAAAAATCAGCAAAAGTACAAAAATTCAATATCTCAAAATTCTAAGGAAATTCGTCAAATTTACCCATGTCATTTCGACAAATTCGTCGAGAATTCATGTGAAATCAGAAATTCTTCACGAAACATTTCGACGAATTACCAAGATTACACGTGTCATTTTGACGAATTTCTCAGGACATCTCGGGGCATTTTGCCAAATCTGCTTAAGGTAAATTTATTCTAAGTCTTTATGTATTGGTTTTGAAGAGTCATTTCCATATAGGAACACGCCTCTCTCTTTATCTTTTCAAAACATTAAAATTATATAAATAAGACTTAAGAATTTTTGAGTTCGCACGAGTCATCTGGACATTTATACTCCTTCCGACGATTAATCCCCTGACCAAAGGTACTCGTCGTCGACTACTCTCTGTTAGGGCAAGGCCTCGTCATCAATTAAGTCAGAGAAAATTCTCCAGACTTCGTCTCAGATTGTGTTGCAGTTCATCTCCATAAATTCTCGTCCTTCCGATCGGTTAAAGTAAATTTTAAGAGAATGGCTCCCATAGGTATTGGAAACCTTCAAGTAGGCGGTGAACTTGTGCTCACTAGTTTTGCTACAGCTTCAGATGAATTCTGTAACATCATCCGGATGTTCAAGATGGCAGGGTTATCTTTCCTTTTGTAACACCTGTGTGGAATCCTTAATTAAGATGTCCAGGAGTTCTATCAGAATACCAAGCTCGGTCATAAAGGAACAATGATTAAGATCAAAGTGAAGAACACCACTATGAAAGTCAAGACAAGTGTCTTTACTAGATACTTGTGGCTTCCATCAGTGGATGAGGAAGAATTGATTGAAGAGAGAGGCTTGCACCAAGATCTTCTCTTCTATGGTCTGCCAAGATGAACTATCTCTATTAGAAGGAAAGGGATGAATGAGGAAGGGAAGTTACTTTCAGATATAATAGGAAAAGTTCTTCTGTACAAGGTTGGATCTCACGATTACAATTCAGGTGAGATCTTCAAGCTCCTAACCGTAGTGATCTGCAGGAGAGGATTGACTAAGGAAGAGTCATGTTTGCAAAGATTAAAGAATGTTATTTTCCTTAGTTAGATTTTTTGTGCCTTGGGGTTGAGAGAGTAAGCTCCACTGAACGCCAAACTACTTAACAGAATTCCTCTGTTATCTGGCATTGAGTGAGTAAGAAACACTCATTGCTTTGCACTTAGCCAAATATCTGTGTCTGAAAACACATAAGCAAGGATACAGTCAATGCTATTGCTCCATGGCATTGAGTGAGTAAGCTACACTTAACGCCTTACTACTTGGAAAGATTTTCTATCATGGTGTTGAGTGAGTAAGATACACTAAATGCAAGTGGACTTAGTAAAAATTTTGCCCAACTTTTCTGTGGAATAGACAGGCACAACAACAGTCAATGCTAAAAGTTGTATGGCATTGAGTGAGTAGACCACACTCAATGCCTGTGGACTTAGCCATATTTTTAGCTTCTTTTTCTAGGCTTTGACTGGCTCAGCCTGACTCATAGCTTTTTGTTTTATGGCATTGAGTGAGTAGACAATACACATTGCCTGTGTACATAGCCATATTTTTGGCCATTTAACAGTTAGGCTAAGATTGACTCAGCGCTATTTATTATATGGCATTGAGTGAGCTCTACTCACTTAACACTTGTGGACTTAGGAAAATTTCCAGCTAGATAATATTGATTCCTTACCTCTGGCGTTTAGTGAGCTTGCTCCACTCAATGCCTATGGACTTAGTGGATTTTTCCTATGTTCATCAACTAATTGTTGTGTCCACTTGTCCAATCAATGTAATATGGACTAAACTACACTCATGACCTCAAATACACATCAAAAACAATTGATGTGTGTGACATTGACCTGTTTGACTTCTTACAAATCTGGGACATTGGGAACAATGGACCCAACAATCTCCCCCTATTTGAAAAAGTCAAAACCCTTATCCAAATTGTTTTCTTTCCTTAGTCAATGACACATACAACCTATACAGCAAAATAAATTTTTAATTCTGACATAACAACATAAGGAAGTGTACATCATTTCAAACCCGTATGGTGAGCATCACCTACTCCCTCTACTTTGTTGTAAGGTGTTTGTCCTTACTTGAGTGCCTTGATCACTTTCTCCCCCGTATGGGAACAACTCTTTCTCCCCTTGGTTTTGCTGCATGATAGTGATCATCTCCTTGTCCCTTAGTTTCTATATGTCCTTCTTTGGATGACTGCATATGTCTTTCTCTGGATGACTGGATATATCCTTCTATCCCCCTTTCCATCTCTCCCCAATGCTATGAACTTCTCTCCCCCTTTTGACTTCTACAGAATAGGCAGATAGGGGCTGGCCCTTCAAGAGTAACTTACTCCCCCTCAATAGAAGAATTAGTTAACTGATACCACTAGGGAGTATTTATCTCTTGCAAGAGGAACAATACTTGCACCTCAAAAAATGTAAAAGGGAGTTCCTAAAGATAGGCCAAGTTCAACATACCCAACTAAAATTTGAAGGTATTGAACTTTGCTTCATCTAATAGCTTGGTGAAGATATCATCCACTTGCTTGTCTGTGGGGACAAACTCAAGACTGATGTCTTCCTTCTCCACAGGCTCCCTAATAAAATGATATCTAATTTTTATATGCTTAGTCCTACTATGTGAGACAAGATTCCTAGCAATAGAAATAACACTTGTAGAATTACAGTATAGAGGAGTTCTACTTACATAAAGGTTATAATCCTGGAGCTGATGATGGATCCACAGCAGTTGAGCACAACAACTGCCTGCTGATATATACTCTGACTCAACAGTGGATATATCCAAACTAGGTTGCTTCTTTCTACTCCAAGATTCTATCCTTCTTCCTAAGAACTGATCGGTTCTAGTAATGCTTTTCTTATCTTCTTTGTAGCCTACAAAATCTACATCTGAAAATCCTGTTAGATCAAAATCCCTATTTCTAGGGTATCATAGGCAAAGATCTGGTGTGCTCTTAAGATACCTCAAGATTATCTTTGTAGCAGAGTAATGAGATTCTTTAGGGCAGGCCTGATACCTAGCACAGACATGTATAGCATACATGATGTCAGGCCTACTAGCGGTCAGGTATAGAAGGGAGCCAATTATCCCTCTATACAGAGACTCATCAACAGGTTTCCCTTCCTCATCTTTGCCTATAGGAACACTTGACACCATGGGAGTTCTCATGGTGGAGGCATTATCCATACCATATTTCTTATTTAGCCCCTAGTGAACTTGGACTGGGATTTGGACAAGCCATCATCACTCTGCCTTACTTGGAATTCCAAGAAGAACTTGACCTCACCCATACTGCTCATTTCAAACTTCCCTTACATTTGTTTACCAAACTTCTTACAAAGGTTGTCATTAGTAGATCCAAAGATAATGTCATCGATATATATCTTGACTAGGTTAAGCTTTCCCTTTGATTCCCTTCGGAATAGGGTCTTGTCTAACTTCCCCTTGAGAATATGTTCACAAAGAGAAAGCTAGACAAGGTATCATGCCACGCCATAGGGGCTTACTTTAGCCTATATAGAGCTTTCCTAAGCTTATAAACAAACTTTTGAGAGTTAGGATCTACAAAACCTTTCTTGGTTCCAAAGTTTGTATTTCAAAGTTGGTTAAATAAGGTTTTGAGAATTGAGACCTAAGACCTGAGAACTTATTTCCAAAGTTTGTTAGCGTAGCGGAAGCGTGGTGGGTCTATAACCTACAGTCGGAGGATCGAAACCTCCCTCTGATTCCAATTGAAAGTGAGGGTTAGATCTAATATACTCTAGAGGGGGGGGGGTGAATAAAGTATTTCTGAGTAATTAAAATCTTTTGCTGATTAATATAACTTGTTCCTAAACTCAGATGCTATATCACAGCACAATAGATTAAACTATTAAAAGTCACAGAATCCTAACTATCACAGCCACAATAAGAAAAAAAGAAAAAGGCAACCAGACAACACAAGAATTTTACAGTGGTTCCCCCACCAGGGTACATCCACTCTTCTACCACCCTGGTAGGAATCCACTCAGGTTTTTATTCTGGTGAATGCCACCAATGAGCTTTTGGTAAGGTGCTCAAAAACCAAACCTCAAGTCTTGTAATTAGGAGACTTGCAAACAGAAATCACTTTTGAAGGGTGTAGAGAACCCTTTTTACAGAGAGGGTGAGAGAGTGATGTTGTCTTCTCTTTCTCAAGTATTCAACTGAGAAGACTCTGTGGATTTGATGGTGGCAAAAGCTCCCCCTAAAATACTGAATTTATTCAGGGTGAAAGGAACTTTGCTTCAGGGTGATAGGCCTTCAAGCTTTTAGCTTCAACCAGAAGATCTTCAGGAACTTCTTTGATTGATGCAGTAGTTGTTGTCCTTTGAAAGTTCCTGAGGGGATGACAGAAGAAAAAGACTCTCGATTTGAATAGTTCTTCTTCTTCTACTAAAAGCTATTCATCTTCTAGTCTAACAGTTCTTTCTTTCTAGCACTTTATTGTCAAGAGAGAGCAAGAGCAGAGAGAATCCTTATTGTGAGATGATGGTGTTCTACTCTTCCTGACTGGTTTTTTGTGTGTCTATATCAGTTGTATATTCTGGAAGAGGAAAAATCCAACTTTTATATTTTCTATGTAAACGTCCTTTTGAATTTCGAAATCCTTTCTGCATTCAATGCTGACGGCCTTGGAAAATTTGCATTGATTAGTTTCCCCAACTGTCCCTTTGGAAAATGGCAGGCAATAATCCTGATGAAGACCATTATTAATGCTCTTGTCTAACGGTAATATTCAGAGAATATTAGAGCATTAATTACTTAGGAATCATTGCGATATAATATGAACAGAAGAGGGAAATAGCCAAGTATGGATTCGTTGACCTGAGTCCAAAGTTCGTCGAGCTGATGTCCAAGATCATCGACCTGAGACCTGAGAACTGAGTTCGTCGAGCTCAGCTCAGAGAATTGAAACCTAATAAAAGAAAGGTCCATAAACTGAGACCTGAGAACTGAGTTCCATAGTTTGGAACTATAGTGGAGATTGGATCTACAAAAGTTTGTAGAGTTAGGATCTATAAAACCTTATCTAACAAACTTTGGAACCTTCTTGGTTGGATCTATAGTGGAGATGGTCATGGGCACGTAAGGACCTTCTTCTACAATCATGAAGATCTGGGGATCCACAGCTTCCATGAAAAATTTAATTCTCTCTTTCCACATGAGGAAGTTATTCTTTGTGCATAGGGGAAGCTTGGCAAAATCCTTAGCCTTGTCCATTGCTTGAAAATTCTCAAAGATAACTTAGAGAGAAAATTGATCAAGGTGTTAACCTTTTAACAACCAACCTCCCTCTGATACCAATTGAAAGAGTTAAGTAGTCTACCTAAATCACCAAGAGGGGGGTGAATAGGTGAATTGTGCGTCTATTTGTAGAATAAAAAATTTAAAAGAACTTGCACAAACAATCAAGCAATAAGAGATGACAAAAAGATTTATAGTGGTTCCCCAACCTTGGGTATGTCCACTTTCCCTCACCGATCTTGTAAATTACTAGACCCGGCTACTCCACTATCTCGGATTGAAAACCAATCCTACGTCTCGGAACCAAGTTCCTACAATTTCGATCCAAATGGATCTTGTTGGGTCTGCGGTCCGGAATCGCCCCCGCACTGCGGTGCTATGCGGTAATGGCTTAACTGGCTGCCCCGTGGATCCTCCCGAGGACCTTTGATATAAAGATTAGTTGCGCCGTCTTCCATCAGTCTGGGCTTTTGGTCGAGTTGGTTGCGCTAAGTCCTCTCAAGTGGTATCAGAGGGGATCGCGGGTTCGAAACCCCAGGGTCATTTCCGGGGGGGATTGTTGGGGCTGCGGTTCGAAATCGCCCCCGAGCTGCGGTGCTATGCGGTAATGGCTTAACTGGCTACCCCGTGGATCCGCCTGAGGACCTTTGATATAAAGATTAGTTGCGGCGTCCTCCATCAGTCCGGGCTTTTGGTCGAGTTGGTTGCGCTAAGTCCTCTCAGATCTACACTCAGAAGATGAAAACTTCCTACAACTCGGAGAACAATGCTCCTACACTCGGAGAATAATCTCCTACAAAATTACAAAGAGATTTGAAATACAAACTAAGATTTGTCTCAAATCTGGAAAAATTCAACTCTAGGTCTTCTTCTGAACTTGGCTGCTTTTTCAGAATTTGTTGAAGAAGAACCTCTGTAAATCTGATCTGAGAAACTGAGGACCTACTCGATCAAGGAGAAGATGAATATTTCTTGAACAACAAGTCTAACTTGATTGAAAACAGTCGTGTTGATCTTCACATTGAGCGGCGGCAGCGGCTGTTGTAAATTTGTTCATGGAGAGAGATGACCGATGCACAATAATAGACAGTACAGATTTCTGCTTAGGGTTAGTCTTGATGAAAAGACAATATATAGGATTTACCCTAACGGTTAGAATTTACATTAATGACGACACGTGGACCAATCACGATGTCTCATTTGAAAATCCCATCGATCTGGACTTAAATAAACTTTTCTGAAAAATTTGACAGCAGTTCTCAAGAAGTATGAATAAGTTCTCAAGAATAGGCTGATTTATCGAGAACTATACGTCCTGAACTTATGTAAGTACTCGAGAACAAACGGCATTGAGTATACTTAAGAATAAACTAGACTTCTCGAGAACTATTACTCGAAAGCCAAATCGTATACTCGAGGACAATGCTGACTTCTCGAGAACTGGAGACTAAGTTCTCGAGAACTATGATGGACTTCTCGAGAGGGACTTAGAATAATTTTTGCGGCTGTCTCTTACTACTCGAGAAATATAGGCTGGGAATTCTCAAGATCCTAGACTGACCTTCTCGAGAACTACATGAATGATTCTCGAGAACTAGTCTCGGCTTCTCATGAACTAGGTGAACTTCTCGAGTTCTGCTAACTCTACTTCTCGAGAACTATCATAGACTTCTCGAGAAGTGGACTTAGAGAAATTTTGGACTTTTGAAAATCATTCTCTCAAGAATCCAATCTTCATCCCATGCTCCAATTGTTTGAATATGAAGTGTATCCCAATCTAGAGGCTACACATGAGTGAACGCATTGGATCACACAGTGAGGGATTACACTGTATTGTCCTGTTTTGATGACCCACTGTAGACTGACATTGGTCTACACTTAGCAATGATGGTCTGTAAACACACAACTTAACAAGGATATCAAATACAACTTAATTCATCTTTGTTCAAGGGTGACTTCATGCAAATCTGGGTTATTGTGGATGCAATACCCAATAATCTACTCCTATTTGTAGAATTTAGAACCCTCTACACTAAGATAAATTATACCAATAAAGAAAGAACTATAAATGAAGAAATAGAATTGAAATGCAAGAAAGAAAAATTTTAAACACAATTAGCAAAACTAGAAATTGTATATATATAATGTTTTAGATTTCCAATTCAACATTCATTTTATCCATTGTCTCAAAAACAAATATTCACAGAAAATCATTCCTAGCTCTGATGCTACCTGTCTTGCTTCTCTTGCTGTCTCCTCTGATAGCTGAAAGGCTTTGGGTAGTATCTTTGAGGTTTTGGAGGAGCCATAGGATTATTCTTTCCATACTCTCTGTCATATATCCTTCTTTTAGTCATGGACTTCTCATAAAGATCCCACTCAGAGGAGCTGTAGTGGAGATTCCTTTTTTCATTATAGTCCATTACTAACTTGAGAGTATCAAGAATCAATGCTTTGGAGGTAGGACTCCAGACTTTAGCAAATTCTTGAGCTTTCCTTTTCTCTGAATCTGTCTTGGGAACACTTTTGCTAGCAGAAGGGCCTTCCCCATACTTCCTTTTCTTAGAAGTGTGGATTTCAGGAAAAAACTGAGAATCACATCATCATCCCATACTTGGTCATAAGAAGCAGGAGGAGGATTCCGATCTTCTGGGCTTGGAGAAAAACAGGGCATCTGAGGTTGTTGCATCTGAGCTGGCATCTGACTAGACTATCCTTCAGCAAGAGGGTTAAGATTATGAGAATTGACATTAGGATCAACTTGAAATTCAGGGAATATTTGGTTGTGTATCCAGACTGAGGTGTCATAGGTATGAAATTTCACAGATTGAATCTGTTCTAAAACATTCTTATTGATTTCACTTATTGTGTTAGACCAATCTGTGTTTGCAGTAGCAGTAAACTTATCCACAAGTTTTTCCACATATTCTTTCACCAGGCTCTCCCCCTTTCTGAATTCTACATATAACTTTCCTATTGCATCTTCCTTGAAGGTTCCCACTTCTTCACAGATTTTCATAACATGTTCTTGGGCTTTCTTCTCTAATTGGATCTGGTTGTTGGCAAGAGTTACAGATTGTTCCATTACCTGACCAACACTAGTAATGGTGTGTTTTATAGCTTTTCCAGCAATCTGAAATAGCCCTTCGAGAGAGTCAGTATTGCTCTGAATCTCTGCAAATCCTTTGCTCATCTCTGTCTCTAGAGCAGTTAATTTGTCTTGGACTTTCTTCAGAGATTCATCAAAATATTTCCTTTGGTTAGCCAGCATAGCTTCAATATTACTTAGTATATCTGAATTGATAGGGGAAGCAGTAGCAGTAATAGCAGGAGGAGATGCAGTCCATGGAGGAATCTCTTCAAGTACAACTGACTTTGAGCCCTTGTAGTATGGACAAAAGCAACTTCAGGCTCATCAGTTAAGATGGGAATAGAGAAATCTAAGTTTCTCATTGGAGCATCAACAGGCTCTGGAGAAATTCTATCTTCATCAGAAAGAAGAATTGTATCTGGTAGATCTTTCTTAGCATATGGGGATTGAGCAGTTTGAGACTTGGGTGATGGTATTGGAGATGGAGTATGTGCTCGTGATGGAGATGGAACTGGATATGAAGAAGGAACTGGAGTTCTGATAGGACTTCTGACTGGAGATTTAGCTGGAGGAGGAGAGGGGATTCTATCAATTGGGACAGAGGAAGCAGGCTCCCCCTAAGGTGCTGCACCAGATGGTTCAACAACTTGATGAGAGGAGGGAGATGGGGTCCTGACCTCTAAAGCAGGGGCTGCATGCTCTTTAGCAATCTGCTTGGGGTTCTTCAGCTTTAACTCCCACCTTTGAATAGAAGCTAAGGAAATATTATTCAAGTGATGAATAGGTGTACCTCTTGAAGTCTTGAAGACAACTGGATCAATCTCATGCAACATCAAGGTATCCTGATAAATTTTGGTTCTTGAATGCTGTCCCTGATCATGTCAAAGATCATCATCTCATAGGGAAATTTCTTACTACAAACTATGGCAGCCATTACATCAAATAGAACATTGGTAATGAATCCAACAGACTTTGTTCTGCTCCATAGGATCTTTCCCATAATATCTACCAAGAGCTTGCTAACATCATTCAAGACTGTCCTCCTGAGAGAGGTGATGTCTACTGGTACTCCATAGAAATGATATGTTCTGTCAGTATCTTCCCTTGTAATTTAATCTTCATCATCTCCAATCGGCAATCTTAGAAGTTTTGACACAATGGTCGGGCTTAACTTGATCTTAACTCTCTTTACCTTTGATTTCAGAGCAGTATTATTCCTCATGACTTTGGCATTCTGATAAACTCTTCTACCTTTGGGAAGAAGATTTTACAAGATTATTGGAGAACAAAGTTGAGACCTGTGCTGTCGAGAAGAAGTAGAAGGTTCTTGAAGTCATCTGAAAGATCAGCAATCCCGGTCACCACTAGCTCACTTCCAACTCCTATCCTGGATTGCTACGCTATTGATTCAGAAGATGATGACGAACGGAGTACGAGAGAACGGCGGTGTTGAAGCTCTGAGGCGGTGGAAGACGAAGAGTTTTCGAGAGAGATGGATTTGAAATGTCGGTTGGAATGTGATTTCTAAAGTTTTTATAGATATATATAACTATAGTTATGATAATTAAGTGTCTAATCAATCTAAGTTAATCCTTTTAATAAAGCGAAAATAAGTCGGTTTGCGAAAAGAAATGAGTAGAAATCGAAAGAGATGGGGAATTTCTCGAGAGGTAGGGTTATTTCTCGAGAAGTATAATAATAGTTATCGAGAAGTATAAGCCTTGTTTTCGAGAACTTTCAGTACTTCTCGAGAGACAGATTTATAATTCTTGAGAAGTAGACTTGAAGTTCTCGAGAACTAGTTCTATACTTTTCGAGAAGTGATAATAGTTCTTGAGAACTGCCTTCCACTTGAGAAATTTTTGACCTTTTTGAAGTATCCTCGATTCTTGAGCTTTGAGGTGATCCACTTTTGTCTATCTTTCTCTGTTCAGCAACCCAAGTTCAGTTTTGAAGAAATTGAACTTGGTCTTGTCCAACGGCTTTGTCAAAATGTCTACAACTTGTCGATCTGTTGGCACGTACTACAGATCCATATCCCCTTTCTCCACATGCTCCCGGATGAAGTGATATCTGAGCTCGATGTACTTTGTCTGGCTGTGCAAGACTGAGTTGTTTGCAATTGCTATTGTGTTGTAGGAGTCGCAAAAAAACGGAATGTCTTTAACCTTCATATTGTTATCTTCTAGCTGGTTCTTTAGCCAAAGCAATTGTGCACAACAACTGCCGGCAGAAATATATTCTGACTCGGTCGTTGAGATTGCGACACAATTTTGCTTTTTGCTGCTCCATGAGATAAGCCTTCTTCCAAGGAACTGACATGTCCCGGAAGTGCTTTTTCTATCATCTTTACTACCTACAAAGTGTGCATCTAAAAAACCAATTAGTTCGCTGTCATTACTTCTTGGGTACCATAAGCCAAGATTCGTTGTACCTTTAAGGTATATCAAGATCTGCCTTGCAGCAACATAGTGAGATTCCTTACAGTTCACTTGGAATCTAGCACAGACACATGTAGAGAACATTATGTCTAGTCTACTGGCAGTTAGGTAGAGCAAGGATCCAACTATTCTTCTGTATTTGGTTTCATCAAAAGGTTTCCCTTTCTCATCCTTATCCAGAGACATAGCTGAGGCCATTGGAGTCCTCATAGAGGTTGCACTCTCCATTTTGAATTTCTTAATCAACTCCTTGGTAAACTTCGTCTGTGAGATGAAAATTCCATCTTCAGATTGTTTCACCGAAGTCCTAAGAAATACTTCAGCTCTCCTATAGTACTCATTTCAAACTTCCCTTGCATAAGTTTAGAAAACTTTTTGCAGAGGTTGTCGTCTGTAGAACAAAAAATAATGTCGTTGACATAGATTTGCACTAGAAAAATCTTGCCTTTAATTTCCCTAAGAAATAATGTCTTATCTATCTTTACCCTTGTGAACTTGTTCTCGAGGAGAAAGGTAGATAGCGTTTCGTACCAAGCTCGAGGAGCTTATTTCAAACCGTACAGCGCTTTCGATAATAAATAAACATACTGAGGAAGTTAGGATCAACAAAACCTGGCGTCTGTTCCACGTACACTTCTTCCTTTATGTCACCATTAAGGAAGGCGGATTTCACGTCCATTTGATAGACAGTGAAGCCCTTCAGTGCAACATAAGCTAGGAATAGTCTGATGGCCTCCAGCCTTGCCACTGGAGCATATGTTTGGTCGAAGTCGATTCCTTTTTCTTGATGCTATCCGTTGGCGACGAGCCTGGCCTTGTCCTTTATAATTGTTCCACCCTTGTCCAACTTATTCCGGTAGACCCACTTCATTCCGATGACATTCTTACCTTTGGGTCTAGGAACTAGTTTCCAAACCTTGCATCACTTGAACTAGTTCAGTTCTTCTTCCATGGCCAAGATCCATGATGCGTCTGAGTTTGCTTCCTCAAACTTCTTTGGTTTAACCTGTGAGAGAAAACTTAAGTATAAATTCTCGTTAGTTGTACCTCAATGAGTTCTGACACCATCCCGGGATCTCCTATGATCTGGTCCATTGGGTGATCCTTCAGATGTCTGAGCTTTAGGTTTCTAGCATCTAGAACTTCTTCAGCCATTGGAGTGACTTCATCAACTTGAATGTTTTCCTTATCTTGATCATCTGCCTCTTCAATAGGGGTTGGAGTAGTGATCTTGATGATCTTTTCTCTAAAACCTTCAGACGGTTCATCCAATCTGATTTCTTTCAACCTTGTACCTACATCTTCAACAAGCACACTAGACGATTTGCTTTGCAGCAAGCTCGTCTCATAAAATACAACATGTATGGATTCCTCTACAACCAGTGTTTTTTTATTGAAAATCCTGTATGCCTTACTATGGCTACTATAACCTACAAAAATACCTTCAAAACTTTTCTCACTAAATTTGGTAGTATGATACTTACCATTGTTAAGCACGAAGGATTTACAGCCAAAAATTCTAAATATGAAATAGTTGGTTTCCTGCCTTTTAGAAGTTCGTAAGGTGTCTTATCATGATTCTTATTGATGAGTGCTCGATTTTGCACGTGACATGTAGTATTGACGGCTTCAGCCCAGAAATACTCCAGTAGTGAAGCATCACTCAACATTGTTCTGTAGGCCTCTATGAGTGTTCTGTTCTTTCTCTTAGCTACTCTATTTTTATGTGGAGTGCGAGGAGAGGAAAACTCATGAAAGATAACTAGGCTTTCACAGAATTCTGTCATGGCCCCAGACTTGAGCTCTGTTCCATTGTCACTTCTGATTTTGACTACGGAATAGTTGTATTCATTCTGGACCTGCCTGACAAAATTAGTAAAGATGTCGAAGGTATCTGACTTGTTTTCACAAAGAACACCCACGAAAAGCACGAGTAGTCATCAGCAATAACCAATGTATATTCCTTACCTCCCAAGCTTCTAATTTGCAGAGGACTAAACTGTTGGAGTTACCATGGTGATCTAGAAGTGGTCAAAAATGTAATCTCACTGCCAACGCGATATGAGCCTACAGGGTCGCACATAAGAGCATGTGGAGAAGTTGGAAGATTGACTGTGTTTGTAAGGGTTACCAATCACCACACAGAATGAGGTAGGGCAAACGTTGCCAAAGGAATTTCGTCGAGAGTCGACGGGAGTCGTCGAGTGTGACTTGCCGACTAAGGCAAAGTCGTCGAGAGTCGACGGGAGTCATCGAGTATGTCTCGCCGACTAAGGCAAAGTCATCGAGAATCAATCTGCTGATTTGTCGAGAATCGAGGACAGAGTCGTCGAGACTATCTGCTGATTCTCGCCGAATCTGGCTGCTGATTCTCGCCGAATCTGTCTGTTGATTCTCGCCGAATCAGTCTTCTGGATCCTGTCGACTGATTCTCGCCGAACCTGTGCTGATTCTCGGCGAATGATTCTGAAACCCTATTTTGGGTGGTCTACGGATAGCGATTCTTTTAGGTCTGTTTATACCTTTGGTATAAATAAGGACTTAGGTTTTTGGGAGGATATGTGAATGCGTGCTTTTCTCCTACGGCCGGATAGAACCCGATGGAAGCGTTCCGCCGTCCCGATCCACCGTATCTCGTACCCCGCCGGACGGAAGTGTTTCGCTTCCTCCGATCGCTCTCTCCGCCGACCTACTTTCCGGCGATAGTCGCCGGTGTTGCTATTCCTGGCTCAGACCTAGCAGTCCGTGGAAGTGCAAGGTGTAGACGATCTCCTTCTCGATCTTTCGTGTGACGAAAAGCTCGGTGTTCTCCCGCTCGTGTGGATTTCTGCAGAGACATAGACGTTATTCTACGTAGAACTCGCCACCGACAAATACTCAAAGCTTGGAGCATCTCCGTTGAGTTGTGACTCAATGCCACTAAGGTAACTTTTACCTAGTTGTTTGTTAACTTCTTGATTCAACATTCATGGCCCGATCCCATCTCTTTTGGGTCATTCTTGATGTTTTATTTCTTCTGCTGCGTGCACAAGTGTTGTGCCATCCTCATAGAGAAACCCAACAGTGGTTTCAGAGCCAGGTTGCGGCCATGATTATTGTTTTGGAAGTTAGGTTATTCCAGTACGTGTAAACCTAGGGATTTAGAAGCGTTCTAAATGTCTAGATTTAATCCTGGAACATCAATTGTTGATGGTATTTCCAAGGGAAATCGGTGGGCCCATAACCTACTGGTTAGGGGCTCTGCCCCTTGGAACCCGGCCAGGAACGTCGGGGATTTCCTTGTAATTTTTAATTGTTAGAAATTGTTATCTCCTTAGATGTAACCGTCCCTCGAGTGGTTAATGAACCATTGCATTGTTTTGGATTTTGTATCCAACAATGAGAGACGAGCTTGTCTACTGTTTTAAGTTGAGTTGCCTTTGTCTTTGTCCAATGCATGTAAATCTGAAGATTTGGAAGTGTCCGGATGTTCAGACTTAGCCCTTTCTTCTATCAAATGTTGATAGTACCATATTTTGCACATAAGGGATGCATGTTGTTTTTAGAGATTGTTTTTCTGTGGATGTGCACATTGATCAAATGTTGATCATGGTTAATTGTTAACCAATAATCAAAAATCCTTTCCTCTAATATTAAGTGTTCGGATGCCTTCCGATGGATGATACTCTTCCTGCCTCGATCGATGAAGTGTTGGCTTGCCAAAGCAAGGTACATTAATCTATCTTGGTAAGGGTGCGAGCGGATAATTGTGATATCCCACTGTCGACATCGAGTTTAACTTAACTAGGTGACCTTAAAGGTTGAGTGCCTAGAGGCATAGGGTTGGCATGCACCATATGATGGATGCGAATAAGGAGTTATTCACTAACCATACCAGAATTCCATGAGGATGCAATTGGCAAGCGTTGCCTACCTAAATAACCACATTGTGAGAGAAAAGCCAAAGCTGACTCATTGTGTTGGCGAAATATGGATCTTGTCCACTAAGAGAGTAGCTCGCATGAACTCTCCGAATTGATAGTGAGGGCCATCATTTCGAATAAAATTGTGGGAGTTTTAATTGAAGTCCAAGTGAAAATAAATTGTATTTTGAAATTTTGGTACTGATATTATTCTGCATGAATTCTTGTAGAATTCCATAGCAAGTGGTTCACACTCCACTCTGTCTCTGAGAGCCATCCTTGAGAAGGATAAGCTCAATGTGACTAACTACATGGACTGGTACATGAACCTGTGAATTATTCTCAGGCAAGAGCGAAAGCTCTATGTCTTGGAAGAAGAAGCCCCCGAGGTGCCGACCGGGAATTCTTCCCGTGCTGATAAGGATACTTATAAGAAGTATACTGATGACGCCTTAGATGTCGAATGACTTATGATGGCCACCATGAACTCTGAGCTTTAGAGGCAACATCAGAACATCGGGTGCAAGGAGATTGACTAGCATCTTAAGAAAATGTTTCAAGGGCAAGCTCGTCAAGAAAGGTTTGACGTCACAAAAGCGTTGTTTCAGTACAAGATGGGAGTTCGAGACTCAGTAGGGACTCATGTACTCAAGATGATTGGGTATATAGAGAACCTTGAAAGGCTGGGTTTTCCTCTGGGTCAAGAGGTGGCCACAGATCTGATCCTGCAATCGTTGCCGGACAGTTATGAGCAGTTTGTCTTGAACTACAACATGAATGAAATAGACAAGACACTGCCCGAGCTCCTAGGAATGTTAAGAACTGTCGAGATCAACATGAAGAAGGCCAAGCCTGCCAGCCCCATACTGATGGTGCATAACGGCAAGGGCAAGGGCTCTATGAAGACGAAGGTGGGACCTAAGTCACATCTTGAGCCCAAGTCTTCTGCACTGAAGAAAAAGAAGAGCACGGTGAAGGAAGGGAAATTCCACCACTATGGCAAGGCTGGTCATTTGAGGAGGAACTGTCATTCTTATATTGAGGGTTTGCAGAAAATGAAGGGAGGTATGACTTCCGCTTCAAATATTTATGTTATAGAAATAAACCTCTCTTCTCCTTCATCTTGGGTATTGGATATCGGATGTTGTTCACACATTTGTACAAATGTGCAGGAACTGGAAAGGAGAAGATTGCTGAGTAAAGGGGAGGTGGACCTGCGCGTCGACAATAGAGTAAGAGTTGTTATTGTAGCCGTAGGGGTTTACCGTCTTTCTTTGCCCAGTGGGCTTGTAATAGAACTAGATAATTGTTATTTTTTTCCGGCCATAACTAGAAACATTATATCCATTTCATGCTTGGACATGATTGGATTTTCTTTTATAATTAAGAACAACTTTTGTTCTATATTTAAGAATGATGTTTGTTATGCAGTAGCCCAATTGTTTAATGGTCTTTATGTTTTGAACCTAGACCATCTGATCTATAATGTAGAAAATAATAAAAGACTAAGAACAAATGACTCAAACCCTACATATCTATGACACATTTGTTTGGGCCATATAAACGAGAAGCGCATATCCAAGCTCCATAAAGATGGACTTTTGGACTCATTTGATTATGAATCATTTGAGCGATGCGAATCTTGTTTGTTAGGCAAGATGACTAAAGCCCCTTTCACTGGTTTTACTGAGAGGGCTGAGGATCTCTGGGGTGTTGTACATAGTGATGTATGCGAACCCATGAGCTCCATGGCTAGAGGTGGGTATTTCTACTTCGTTACATTTACTGATGATTTTAGTAGATACAGATATGTGTATCTTATGAAGTGCAAATCCGAGACCTTTGAAAAGTTCAAAGAGTTCAAAAATGAAGTAGAAAACCAGTTGGGTAAATGGGTTAAAGCACTCCGATCTGATCGAGGTGGCGAATACCTGAGTCATGAGTTCCGTGATCATCTGAGAGAGTGTTGCATTCTATCACAGCTCACTCCACCTAGAACACCACAACATAATGGTGTGTCTGAGAGGAGAAATCGTACTTTGTTAGACATGGTACGTTCGATGATGAGTCATGCAAACTTGCCTATTTCTTTTTGGGGTTTCTCTTTAGAGACTGCTGCTATGACACTAAATCGCGCTCCAACGAAAACGGTTCTGAAAACACCATATGAGATATGGACTGGGAAGCGTCCTAGTATGTCGTTCATTAAAATTTGGGGCTGTGAGGCATACGTGCGACGTCAAATGCCTGAAAAGCTGGAACCCAAATCGGATAAATGTTATCTGGTGGGATATCCTAAGGAAATGAAAGGGTATTACTTTTACCTACCGTTCGAGGGCAAAGTGTTTGTCGCAAGGACTGGCGTCTTCTTGGAAAGAGAATTCTTATCAAGAAATACTGAAAAGGTAGAACTTGAAGAAGTTCAAGAACCACAGGTAGTGAATGAACCGGAATTAGATTCTGAGAGAGGACTACAAGATGTTGTAGCTAGAGAACCTGCTCAAGAAACACAAGTCCAACGTAGATCTGGTAGACCGAGATTTGAGCCTGAGAGATATGGATTTCTCATGTCTCAAATAGGTAATGTGTTGCTTATGGATCATGATGATGAACCAGCCACCTACCAAGAGGCTATGAATGGACCGGACTCCAACAAATGGCTTGAGGTTATGAAATCCAAAATGGACTCTATGTATGCAAACCAAGTTTGGAACTTGGTGGAACCACCTGAAGGGGTACGACCCATAGGGTGCAAATGGGTCTTCAAGAAGAAGACCGACATGGATGGGAATGTACAGACATTCAAAGGGCGACTGGTGGCTAAGGGTTTCAAGCAAATTCATTGTATTGACTATGATGAGACCCTTTCCCCTATTGCCATGGTAAAGTCCATAAGGATATTGCTTGCTATTGCTGCGTATTATGACTACGAGATCTGGCAGATGGATGTCAAAACGTCTTTCCTTAATGGAAACCTCCTTAAGGAAGTGTTCATGACACAACCCGAGGGTTTTGTATCCCAAAATGAAGCCACTAAAGTATGCAAGCTGAATAGGTCCATTTATGGACTGAAGCAGGCCTCTCGAAGTTGGAATCTTTGTTTTGATGAAAAAATCAAAGAGTTTGGTTTCATCAAGAATGAAGATGAGCCTTGTGTTTACAAGCGAATCAGTGGGAGCATTGTTGTCTTCCTGATATTGTATGTAGATGACATACTGTTGATTGGGAATGACATTCCTACCCTGAAAGTTATTCAGAACAACCTAGGGAACTGCTTTTCTATGAAGGACTTGGGTGAAGTGACTTATATACTCGGTATTAAGATCTATAGAGATAGATCGAAGAAGTTGCTGGGTTTGACCCAGAGTACATACATCGAGAAGGTGTTGAAGCGGTTCAACATTATTGAGTCAAAGAAAGGATTTTTACCCATGTCTCATTGTGTGAATCTCTCTAAGGACCAGTGTCCAATATCTTGTGAAGATAAGGACAGCATGAAGTTGTTTCAATATGCTTTGGCAATTGGATCAATCATATATGCAATATTATGTACTCGACCTGATGTCTCCTTTGCTTTGAGCATGACTAGCAGGTATCAGTAAGACCCCGGTGAGTGTCACTGGATTACAGTCAAGAATATCCTGAAGTACTTGAGAAGGATAAAGGATGTGTTCTTGGTGTATGGTGGAGAGAAAGAGCTCGTTGTAAATTGTTACACGGATGCTAGCTTCCAAACTGATAGGGACGATTCAAAGTCTCAGTCAGGGTTTGTGTTTTGCCTTAATGGAGGAGCTGTGAGCTTGAAGAATTCCAAGCAAGAGACAGTTGCTGATTCTACAATAGAGGCCGAGTATATCACTGCAGCTAACAAAGCGAAGGAGGCTGTATGGATTAGGAAATTCATCGGTGAGCTTGATGTAGTTCCTAGCATTGTTGGTCCCGTAGTTCTCTACTGTGATAACAATGGTGCAATTGCACAATCTAAGGAACCTAGATCTCATCAGCGCTCGAAGCACATACTTCAGCGGTTCCATCTTATTCGTGAGATTGTTGAACGAGGAGATGTGAACATTTGCAGAGTGCCGACTCAGGATAATATTGCGGATCCACTGACAAAGCCTCTCGCGCAGAGAAAGCATGATGGTCATACTAGATCAATGGGTATACGATACCTAAATGATCAACTCTAGTGAGAGTCTTGTGGGTTGTATGTAAACATATATTCGGTTGGCTGTTTATTGTTTATTCATATGATGAATCATGTACCTAGATTTTTCTTTTTACAATTAATGGCATGTTCTTTTATTATGGTTTCTCTATGCGATAGTTAAATGTTAACATAATAAATACCCTTAGAATGTTTGCTTCCATAGGACATAAAGTACGTGCTTGAATGTGAGAGCCTGTGATTTATTTGAAGCATCATTCTTAAAAGGTCCCTGGTCGTAGTATCATCATAGAAACTAAGGGTGATGATGATACATTAAGACTAACACGTGTGTTGACTGATGAACAGTTCTAATTGGTCATGATATTGTGATATCAAGTCATCACGTTGGTACTTGTTAATGAACAAGTTGTACTGGATAGACCCAACCTTACACTACTCTTTGGATTGTTATCTTAACGTGTCACGAGTATGTCTCAATTGACAATGGTGTTGTGGTCCTTTGACCTGAAGTCACAACATTCATCAGGTGAGGAAGAGCGTGCTTTGATGCCATATAAAGTCTTCCTTTCAAAAGGTTGATGATAAGGGTGGTTGTTGGGCACGTTACAAATCATTTGGGTGTTTGTGTGTGAGCAGATATGGGATTTGTCCTTCTATATGACAGCAGTTGCATCCATGGTCCCCTTGATGGAGCTGGACTGAGAAATGCATGGCCATGCTTGGTTGAGTCAATATGTGATATTGGACTCACCATTCTCTAGAAGTCCGTTCTAGATCAAGAAACTTGGATTGAGCTATTATGAGGGTGACACGGTCCATGCCTCTAGTTCTTTCTGGATGTAAGGGACAAAGGGACAAAGACAACGCTGGGACATTGTTCATAAAGGCTTATGAGTTATGAACTCTTATTGCTTGGGGAGCAATGCTGCATTGCTAGATGCCGCTCATTGTTTGTGAGGTTTTGGTTTGATACTTTCAAGATCAAGTGGGAGACTGTTGGAGTTACAATGGTGATCTAGAAGTGGTCAAACATGTAATCTCACTGCCAACACCATATGAGCCTGCAGGGTCGCACATAAGAGCATGTGGAGAAGTTCGAAGATTGACTGTGTTGGTAAGGGTTACCAATCACCACACAGAATGGGGTAGGGCAAACGTTGCCAAAGGAATTTCGTCGAGAGTCGACGGGAGTCGTCGAGTATGACTCGCCGACTAAGGCAAAGTTGTCGAGAGTCGACGGGAGTAATCAAGTATGTCTCGCTGACTAAGGCAAAGTCGTCGAGAATCAATCTGCTGATTCGTCGAGAATCAAGGACAGAGTCGTCGAGACTGTCTGCTGATTCTCGCCGAATCTGGCTACTGATTCTCGTCGAATCTGTCTGTGGAATCTCGCTGAATTTGTCTTCTGGATCCCGCCGACTGATTCTCGCCCAACCTGTGCTGATTCTCGGCGAATGATTCTGAAACCTTATTTTGGGTGGTCTGCGGATAGTGATTCTTTTAGGTCTGTTTATACCTTTGGTATAAATAAGGACTTAGGGTTTTGGGAGGATATGTGAATGCGTGCTTTTCTCCTGCGGCCGGATAGAACCCGACAGAAGCGTTTCGCCGTCCCGATCCGCCGCATCTCGTACCCCGCTGGACGGAAGTGTTCTGCTTCCGCCGATTGCTCTCTCCGCCGACCTACTTTCCGGCGATAGTCGCCGGTGTTGCTATTCCTGGCGCAAACCTAACAGTCCGTGGAAGTGCAAGGTGTAGACGATCTCCTTCCCGATCTTTCGTGCGACGAAAAGCTCGGTGTTTTCCTGCTCGTGTGGATTTCTGCAGAGACGTAGACGTTATTCTACGTAGAACTCGCCACCGACAAGGACTCAAATCTTGGAGCATCTCCGTTGAGTTGTGACTCAATGCCACTAAGGTACTTTTACCTAGTTGTTTGTTAGCTTCTTGATTCAACATTCATGGCCCGATCCCATCTCTTTCGGGTTATTCTTGATATTTTATTTCTTACGCTGCGTGCACAAGTGTTGTGCAATCCTCATAGAGAAACCCAACATAAACAAGTCCATATGAAGTAGATGGAGACATCTACTTGAATTTTTGTCAATAATTCTTTTAAAGGTAGCCCTTGTTTGCTTGACTTTTACGCATGCATGATAAGGTCTATCTTTGACGTACTTGACAATCGGGGCCTCACGTAATAAGTTTTGGGAGAATAATTTATTAATAGTTTTAAAATTAATATGTGCTAACCTCTTGTGTCATTGGTCACCAAGAGACGCACTATCTTTTGCAAAAAGACACACTAGTTTAGAAGAATCTATACAAATGAAATTTAAACAAAATATATTCCTGCTTCGAGTGCCAGATTGAATCGTTTCCATATTATCAACAGACTTTATCAGGCACTTGTCAGCGTGGAATTCAACTATGTATCCTTTGTCATATAGTTGGCTTATGCTTATAAGATTGTGTTCCAATCCCTCAATATAAGCTATATCCGAAAAGGATACACTACCGTTAGTGATCATACCGTAGCCCTTAGTTATCCCGCAATCTGAACCTCCAAAGATGACCTTTGGTCCGTTCAACACTAGAGAATAATTTTGAACAAGGCTTCTTGTCCCAGTCATGTGCCGAGAGAATCCACTGTCCAAATACCAGATTGGCATTTTGCTAGCCTTTGGACATCCCTTCAATCATAATCAGTTTGCCTTAGGAACCCAAACATGTTTGTGTCCTTGGTCTCGTGTTAGAACACTCCCCATAAGAGTATTAACATCATGAGTGGTCATTCTCATGTTGCCAACTTGAGGAGTTTCAAAATTTCTTGGATTAAACCAACAATCAATGGCAAAATGACCATTTCTGCCACAGCACTAACAGTCAAACCTGTTGTATCATTGCCTTAGGAACTCCTGCTTGACCTTCTGGGATACTAGTCCATCAGGGGTAGCATTCTTGGAGTAAGAAGCTTCATGATGATGGAAAACACATGATTTCATCTCCATCATAGGCTTTTCTACAATGGTTTTTTACTTTTGGTGCTTTCTTGAAGTTATGACCATGATCATAAGGGCCATAGTCCCGAAGAATGACTTCTTCATAAGGTGCCTTAAAGACACTCTCACCAAAGTTTCTTGGGCGAGTCCATCCTTGGTAATGAGACTTTGGCTCTACATAAGTAGGCCTAGTCAAGTGGTCGTAGGATGAGTCAAGATCAAACTCATTTGTTGGAAATATGACTTTCTTAAAGACAGCCTGATCTTGAGGGGCTTTCCCATTTTCTTTGGCCAAGGCCTTCTTGGTGGCCATATTACTTTTCTGAGCCTTATTCCTCCTAGAAGATTTATTAGGCGCTCCTATATGGCCTAGCCCAACACCCTTGGCCTGAGCAGAGAACTCAGCAATAAGAGGAAGAACTACCTTTAGCTTTGAGAAACCTTCAACAAGTATCTTTTAGGCTTCTAGTAAGTCTTCCAATCCCTTAATGATTTCATCCTTAAGATCAAGGTGCTTGATAGCCTTGTTGAACTCATCAACAGTAGTATCTAAGTCTTCTCTGAGTGAGTCCATCTTAACGACTTCCTCTCTCAGAGAGCTTTCGATGGCCATTAGAGACTTAATCTCTTTTGCCTGAGTTCTCACGACCTTTTGACATTTGTCGTAAGCCATGATCAACTCCTTATACTGGGCCATGAGTTCCGACTCATCTTCAGAGGAGCTGTCCTCATGATCATGCTCAGAAACTTCAGATTCTGAAAGAGGGGTGTAAGATTTTACCTCCCCAGTGAACTGAGGCTCTTGTTCATCATCTAATTGAGCCATAAGTCCAAAGTAGGCTTCCTCTTCTTCACTTGACTCAGATAAGTCAGAGTCACTAAGAGTCTTGCCCTTCTTGGCTATCAGGCTCTTCTTTATCCACTTTTTGTTGTACGAGGACTTCTTTTCTTCTCTCCTGCAACCCTCCGTCTTCTTGTGGGTTCAGTCAGCTATGATGTGACCTAGCTTGTTACAACAGTAGCAAACTATGTCAGTCGAAATATGTTTGTTCGTTTTAGGACCATACCTGTCGTGGCTGCTTGAGTCTTTTCTGTGTCGATCACCATCAAGTCGTGATCTTCTATGAGAGACATCCTTGCCCTTCCATTGCTTTTTCTTGTTCAAGAATTTCTTGAACTGTCGTGAGAGTAAGGAGAACTCTCCTTCAGAAAGCAAAGATCTCGAGGTACTTGGCTCTGAGTTTTCTTCTTCACTCACTTATTATGCTGGGGCTGGAGAGGTAGCCTTTGACTTCCTGGAGGTGTCTGCCTTTAAAGAATCAGACTTCTCTTTGGATGCAGACCTGCTCTTCTCTTCTTCAGCTTTCCTCGTGTTGAGTTGAAGCTCATACGACATCAGCTTCCTGAAGAGATTCAGAGGATCTGTCTTATCTAGCTTTCCAAATTCTCTGATAGCACAGACCTTGTTGTCCCATTCCTTGGTTAAGGATATAAAGAACTTATCATTCAGTTCCCCATTGGTGAAGACTCTGCCATATACTCTGAGGCCGTTAACTATCTTGAAAAAGATCAAAAATGTATCTGCAATGGTATCCTTTGGCCCTTGCCTGAAGGCTTCGTACTTCTGGTTCAATAGGAATCTCCTATCATCCCTCACTTCTTCTGTACCTTCCATCAGAGTGATGAGAGACTGCCACATCTCCTTAGCAGATTGGCAATGAATCAGATTCTGTAGCATAGAGTCATCGACTGCACTCGCTATTATATTTTTAGCTTTCTTATCAAGAGAGACAAGTGCAATCTCGTCCTTATCCAGATCCATCAACTTCTTTGGAACCTTCTTGGTTGGATCTATAGTGGAGATTGTCATGGGCGCATAAGGACCTTCTTCAAAAATCATGAAGATCCGGGGATCTACAGGTTCCATGAAAAATTTAATTCTCTCTTTCCACATGTGAAAGTTATTCTTTGTGCACAGGGGAAGCTTGGTAAAATCCTTAGCCTTGTTTATTGCTTGAAAATTCTCAAAGACAACTTAGAGAGGAAATTGATCAAGGTGTTAACCTTTTAACGACTGATGGATATTTTCTCCACGCTAGCTCGTGTTTCCAATTGATGAGGCAAGTATACTTATCGTTCGGAGTATAGAATAAAGTGTCGTATTTAAACTCGGGGTTGCCGAGTACTTGTACTCACAAGGGAGACTATTATCTTATCGGAAAAAAAGTTGATTTATGTTAAAAAAACGGAGAAGGAAAAAACTAAGCGTTAAACTAAGAAAGAGAAATATGATTTGGGGAAGCAAGCACTTGATCTAGAATCCCCTTGGACTAAAATAAATCTTCTTGAAAAATAAAGTAATGCAAGTTCTTATCAACTCACTCGACAGTGGAGGTTCCTAAAGTACAAAAGCGTCTCTATCAAGCTCATGCTTCTGACTAACCTTAGGTTGATCGATTAAGACCTTTCGGCCAGTCGAAACCCCTAAGCTTGCTTTAGGCGGTGAACCCCTCTATTGGATTTGACTCCAATCCGGAAGATTTACGTCGTCCTCTCTCGAGGAGTGCATTCAACTCCTTTTATCTTTGAGTAATCTCCTCGTATCCGCAACCTCTCGGTCATTTAGGATCCGGAACTTAGATCGAAGATCATATACGCATAATATGAATTCAATGAAATAAAAATCAAAGATAAATCGTAGCGTGTAAGATTACGAACAAGACATTTGATAAAAAGGAAGATATATTTTATTCCAAGCTTCATAATAATCAAGTGCTAAATGAAATTTAGCTACTCAACATAATTAGAGAATTACAAGATAAGGAAAGGAGAGACATGATGAAAATGAAAGGCAAAGTTGAATGGAAACCTACATAAAGTAAAACTAATCTAAGAAATGGAAAGTAAAATAAAACAGCAACTACAAGACTATAACTCCCCAAAATTTGACTCCTAAGCATCTGAAGCTATCTGGAATTTATAGGAGAAATTTCTGTTTGGTCACGCCCTAGGTCACGCCCGTGACCTAGGGCGTGTCAGGCTCGGAACCGTCGTCTTGAAACTCTTGGAACATTGGAGGAGAAACCGCCAAAATCTATTAACTAACGAGTCACGCCCCTAGGTCACGCCCGTGACCTAGGGCATGTCAAGGCTATTTCTCTAAAAAGGAGGGAAGCTGAAAATGGCTGGAGAAAAATTGGACTTCAAGGAGGTGTCACGCCCCCTAGTCACGCCCGTGACTAGGGGCGTGTCAAGCTAGAATGGATTTCTGGAGGCAACAGCTAGAACGGAGTGAAAGTGAAGGGATAGATACCGATTGCGAAATTGAGGATTATAGATATTAAGAGAAGAGGACAAAAGCCCTAACACAAGTGTTGTGTACAAAATCAAGCTAACTGTAATTACAGTTAAGCTTGGGTCCTAATCCAGCAACTAGCAATCCTAGTTAAAGCTAATCACAGCCACAATGCAATTAATAAAGGAAGCAACCAGACGACAGAAGATATTATAGTGGTTCCCCAAACACTGGGTACATCCACTCTTCTACCCACACGGTAGGAATCCACTTAGGTTTTTGATCAGGTGCCCTGCCACCAACAAGATCTGCTTCAGGTAGATCTAGAGACCCTTTAGACTTTTGATCAGGTGTCTAAAAACCAAGCTTTACTTTTGAAGGGAGTAAGCTTGATAAGTAAAGTTTGTTTTAAAGAAGATAGATTTGGTGTTATATAATCTTTTACGTATATAAGTCTATCTCTTTTTTACTTACTTATATCCTGTGGATTAAGGCAAGAGTACCTATCGCATAGGAGTATAGTATTTTTTTTTAGAAAATATCAAGGTCGTATTTTTCCTGGGATCGGTGTTAATTATTCTACTTTTTAGAACGGACTATTATTTTATCGAACAAACGGAGTGGAGTTTATTTTAAAATTAAAAGATACAAAAAAAATTATATACGTGATTTTATTAAGAGAGGGACTTAGAGTTTAGTCCTCGATTTCAGAATTACTTTGAGCGGATATTAATTCGACTATTAAAGAACAACTTTATTTCTTAATTATCTAACTTAACGAGAGGGTTCCTTTGGTAGCATCACTGACTCGAAAGTACGACCGGGAAGGCTTGCGTTTAAACGGGTTAACGTAAACGTAGTGTCTCGTCACCTGGTATATGATCAATTAACAGAAAACCCTAGTTAGAATAACTAGAAAGTAGAGTTGAAATAGTTGAAAATAGTATCCAGCCCAGAGCTCATCTTGACCAAATGCTAAGGGTTCTTAGCCTCTTCTCAGGATGGGGGCGGTTTAAAGTACAGAAAATAATATCTACCTATCTATCTCAATCCAAGATTTAAGCTTTCTCTTCACCTTTGTTTTTGGGATAGGGTAGTAAAATTTTGCAGAGCTTCCGCACTATCTTAATCCAGGTCATAGGCTTTCACCTCGCCTTTCATTCGGGATAGTACGAAATAATAAGGTTTTGAAAATAGTTTTGAAAGCAGTTTCACGCTATCTTAATCTAGGACATAAGCAGAGCTTCGCCTTTCATTCGTGATAGTATGAGAAAAAGGAAAGTAAAAAACTAAAAATAAAGTAGTAAAGTACTCAGAATTAAAATTGAAAGAGTCTATTTTATAAAGTCCAAAATTATTACAACTTTCTAAAAAGCTGAAAATAAAGCTGAAAAATTACAACTTACAGAACTTTAGAATACTTGAAAGCTACAACCAGTTCCTTGTCAGAGAGCTGGGGAGTCCTAACAGTTCTTAAGGAATCTACTGGAGTTCGAATAATTCTACTCAGCTCTGCCCCTCTATTTATAGAAAAAAAAATTGCTTTTGGAAAAGTTGCCAAACAGCTTGTGGAAAAGCTGCCAAACAGCTTTTGGAAAAGCTGAAAATCAGCTTATGGGACAGCTGGCTATTGGATAGCTTGACACGTGGCGACTTGGATAAGGATAGAGCACACTTGGCAGCTGAGTTGGCTGGCTGGATAAGGATGGCCGGTCGGGCTGGCAGCCGGCGGGTCGGGTTGGCGGGTTGCGGGCTGGCGGGTTGCGGGCTAGCGGGCTGGCGGGTTGCGGGCTGGCGGGCTGCGGGCTGGAATAAATCCATGCAAAAATGCTTTGGCCTGGTCTCAATCCCAAGCAACTAGAGAGTATAACTAGCCACCATTCCACTAGACCAACTGATCATTTCTGTCAAATGCAGAAACATTATATATATGTTATGTTCTTCAAGATTTATACATATAGATTAATATATTCAAATGATAAAATTATTTTGTCCTAGTTTTAAATTCTTTTTATTTATTTTTTATTTACATATATAGATATATTTATATATATATATATACCTTTATGTAATATAATTAATATATATGTTTAATTGTAACTTTATATATATATACATAGAAATATATATTAATTATAATATATCTTTAATTATTATAAGCTATGATTATCATTATGATAATATAATTATTATTATATTAATTATTACAGTTATTAGATATATATATATATATATATTATATAAAAGTAGTATAAATATTTATATTATTATCATAACTGTACCATTATATTTAATATTTATTATAATAATTATAATCTATTTTATTTTTATTTCATATAATATAAATACAACAATTACATATTTTATTTAACTTATATCTAAACAACTTATATTTGTTATAATATATTTTTTTAAGTTCTAAAAATATTTATTTAGAAAAAAAAACAAATCATGTATTCAATAATTTACATAAAATATTACAAATTATATTTCGAAATTAAACTAAAATGTATACTAAAATGTTTATAAATAATTATTCATCAAATACCCCCATACTTAGATTTTGCTATTTCAGAGCAAATATAGAGTTGAGTATATTTACAAGTTATGAAATTTTCTATTTACTATCAATTTAATTCTTCAAGATAAAACAGGTATAAACATCCGGTGAATAAAGAGTTAAATGCTATATATATATATATCATTGATACCAGAGTTAGAATTTATAGCCATAAAAGTTTTTGAAAACAAATAGTAAGCAGATATTAAAATCAGATATAACAAAGATAGATTGGCTTTATGACTACTATTCTTGCATGAGATATGTTGAAAAATTACAACCTATTAAGTATGCTCTCCCAAAATTTTAAGCAAAATTAATTCAATGTTGTAGTGGTTTTAGGGGATATCAACTTGGTGGTTTTGCCCACACAAAGGCTTTGAAAGTACGAGGTGATGAATTTTATCCTCTCACCTTTTTTCATATTCATGCATTGTTACAACTATTTTAGGAAAAGATTTTCCAAAATAGTAAAAAAACTTTGCAGAATTGACTTTTGAATTAATCCAATGCATATGTTTAGGAGCACATACTCCATTTCATATGGTCTTTTAACATTTATTGGATGCCTATGTTTACGGAATATTTTATTCCCATGGACATAAGATCTTTTCTTTTCTAGGAGCACATACTCCTAGATGCTTGCGTGCGTAAAGAAACATGCCAAGCGAAATAATAGGTAGGGTTGTAAAATAATTTTGATAAAAGATTTTGAGAGCAATGGTAATAGCTTGATATTTTCTATATTATAACAAGATTGAAGTAATGATAATTACAGTCTACAATTGTTTGGTGAACATAATATGTTTGCTTCTATTGTATATATATGTATTTCTTTTAATATTGAAAGCAGGCTTGCTAAAAAACTAACTCCGTTTATAATGAAATTTTACAAGGTAGTGTTTACAAGTGTATTCCGGATATTTATATCTATCTAGTTAGGAGAAGGAGTAGTAAATTTGAAAATTGAATAATTTGCATTTTTGATCAACTCAGATTTTTTTGGAATATATTTACATAGTATGGTTTTTGAAAATTTTGACTTGTTTTGGATGAGTACTAAAATAAACAATGCTTTTATTTTAAAGGAAAAATATAACATAAAAGTGATAAAAACATATTGCAGCTAAAAGCACCCCCATACTTATGTTAGGCATAGGTATGAAGTGAAAAATATGTACAGAATATACAAAAGCATAAAGGATGGAAGTATACAAGGGAATTTATATTTCGAGGTTATGGAGTAGTGTTAGGGTTTCAGGTTCTTTTTGAAAAGGGTCCCCAGTAAAATATAGTTTTAAACGGTGCCCGTTTACTTTGAAAGTTCCTAGTTCAGGGTGAGAAATAAGAACGGTACCATATGGCCAGGTTTGTTTAACAGTATAGGGTCCGGTCCATCGGGATTTTAATTTTCCTGAAAATAATTTAAGGCGTGAGTTATATAGTAGGACAAGATCACATGGTGAAAAAGATTTTGGAAATTTGATTTTCCTATCATGATAAAACTTAGATCGCCCTTTATAAAATTTATTATTTTCATAGGCGTTTGCACGCCATTCCTCAAGTTCATTGAGTTGAAATTTACGTTGTTCGGCGGCTAAGTTTGTATCTAAGTTAAGAAATTTTAGCGCCCAGTATGCGCGATGTTCTAATTCTACAGGTAGGTGACATGCTTTTCCATATACTAAACGATAAGGTGTACAACCGATCGCAGTTTTGAATGCTGTACGGTAGGCCCAAAGTGCATCATCTAATTTGAGGGACCAATCTTTTCGATTGGTATCTACAGTCTTTTCTAATATGCGCTTTAGTTCTCTATTGACTACCTCCACTTGGCCGCTTGTTTGGGGGTGATAAGCGGTAGCGAGTTTATGAGTAACTCCATATTTGGCTAACACTTTAGCCATCTGGGTGTTACAAAAATGAGTACCTCGGTCGCTAACTATAGCCTTAGGCGTGCCAAAACGTGAAAATAAGGTTTTCAGAAATTTAACGACGACTCTCGAGTTAGCGGTGGGAAAAGCTTGCGCTTCAGCCCATCGTGAAATGTAATCGACCGCTACTAAGATATAACGATTTTTAAAAGAAGGAGGTAAAGGGCCTACAAAATCTATGCCCCACAGATCAAAAATTTCACATTCTAAGTAAAAGTTTTGGGGCATTTCGTCCCGACGAGAAATGTTACCTGACCGTTGGCAGCGGTTGCAAACGCTTACCAATTTTTGAGCGTCCTTGAATAAAGTAGGCCAAAAGAAACCTGCTTCAAGGGCTTTACGTGCAGTCCGGTTGGATTGATAATGTCCGCCGGTTGGTCCTTCGTGGCAGTGTCGTAGTATTTTTAGTCCTTCCTCGTTCGAAATACATCTTCAAATTACTTGGTCGGCACAGACTCAGAATAAATATGGGTCTTCCCAAAAGTAGTTTTTCAAGTCAGAAAAGAATTTCTTCTTTTCTTGAATTGTAAAAGCTTTTGGAAGGACTCGGGCTACTAAATAGTTAGCCAAGTCTGCAAACCAAGGAGTAGAAGAGTTTGTTACCTTTTCGAGGGCGAGGAGACTTTCTTCAGGGAATTTATCTTCGATGTCGGCTTCCACGAGTGTATCTGTTGCAGCATTCTCTAGTCGAGAAAGATGATCGGCTGCTAAATTCTCTGCGCCTTTCTTATCTCGGATCTCTAAATCAAATTCTTGTAATAAGAGAATCCAACGTAATAAACGGGGTTTGGCATCTGCCTTTGTTAGTAAATATTTCAAAGCAAAATGATCCGTAAAAACTATAACTTTCGATAGTGTAATATAAGATCTAAACTTATCAAATGCAAATACAATCGCCAGTAGTTCTTTTCCGTGGTCGTATAATTGGTTTGTGTAGATGTGAGGGTTTTACTTGCATAATAGATAGGATGAAAATATTTGTCTACTCGTTGTCCTAAGACAGCTCCTACCGCATAATCACTCGCATCACACATGATCTCAAAAGGGAAGGACCAGTCTGGGGATACTAAAATAGGAGAGTTGATAAGTTTGTCTTTAATAATATTGAATGCTACTAAGCATTCACTATCGAATATAAATGGGGCTTCTTTTTCTAATAAATGAGTTAACGGTTTTGTTATTTTAGAGAAATTTTGAATGAACCGTCTATAGAAACCTGCATGGCCTAAGAAACTTCGAATAGATTTTACATTTGTTGGAGGAGGAAGTTTTTCAATTATTTCTATTTTGGCCTTATTGACCTCAATTCCCTGGGAAGAAATTTTATGACCGAGAACTAAACCTTCGCGGACCATAAAGTGGCATTTCTCCCAATTTAACACTAAATTCGTGTCTTCACAGCGTTGAAGAACACGAGCGAGGTTATCTAAACACGTATGGAATGAGTCTCCAAATATGGAGAAATCATCCATAAACACTTCCATAACGTCCTCTACTAACTTGCCGAAAATAGCTAGCATACATCTTTGAAATGTAGCTGGCGCATTACAAAGTCCAAATGGCATTCGCCTATAGGCGAAAGTACCAAAGGGGCAAGTGAATGTAGTTTTCTCTTGGTCTTCAGGGGCAATAGGAATTTGTAAATACCCTGAATAACCATCAAGAAAACAATAATATGAGTGACCCGAGAGTCGCTCTAATATTTGATCTATAAACGGTAGTGGAAAGTGATCTTAATGGGTGGCATCATTTAATTTTCGATAGTCGATGCACATCCTCCAACCCGTAATAGTACGTGTTGGAATTAGTTCATTATTAGCGTTTGGTACTACGTTATACCGCCCTTCTTAGGGACGACTTGTACAGGACTAACCCATGTGCTATCTGAGATTGGATAGATAATTCCTGCGTCTAATAATTTCATTACTTCAGCTTTTACGACATCCTTCATATTAGGATTTAAACGTCGTTGGGGCTGGATAGATTTACGAGGGTTATCTTCCAAAAATATTTTATGCGTACAAAAAGATGGGTTGAGTCCTTAGATATCAGAAATTTACCATGCTAATGCATGACGATGTTGTTTTAACACTTCTATTAATTCAGACGTTTTCTTATCATTTAATTCGGCAGAAATGATATTAGGGAGTTTAGATTCAGCTTCAAGGAAAACGTATTTTAAATGTGCAGGAAGTGTTTTCAGCTCGAGGGTTGGTGGTTTTTCATATGAATTTGGAGTTTTTAAAGTTGTAGAAGTTAAGGATATAAAAGGTTCTAAAGGGTCATCGGTAGGCATTTCATTTGAAATGGGTAAGTCTGCCAAGTCTGATTCTTCTACAGTCATTGAAAATAAATTAGAATAAGGAAAACCATTTTCCTCAAAAAAGGCTTCCGCAAGGTAGCAGGAATCGTCATTTATTAAAGAGTTTTTCATAGAGGGATCTATATCGATAGTAACTTCGTCATCTCCTACTCGTAAGAGAAGTCTACCGTTACTTACGTCTATTATCGCACGAGAGGTTGCGAGAAAAGGACGACCGAGAATTATGGGAACGTCGGCGTCTTCCTCTATGTCAAGTATAACAAAGTCTACCGGAAGATAAACTTGTCTATTTTGACCAGAACATCCTCTACTATCCCTATTGGATATTTAATAGAACGATCTGCTAACTGGATGCTCATTTTAGTTGGGCTGGGGTTACCTAATCCTAGTTTTTGAAAGAGCGAGTAGGGCATTAAATTTATGCTAGCACCTAAATCTGCTAACGCATCTTTTATTAAAGATTACCGAAAAGACACGGGATGGAAAATCGTCCCGGATCGTTTAATTTTGGGGGTAATTTATGTAATAAAACGGCTGAACATTCGGCGTTAAGAAAAACTCTCGAAATATCTTCGAGTTTCTTTTTATTTGAAAGTAATGCTTTTAAATATTTTGCATATTTAGGCATCTATGCAATTGCCTCGCAGAATGGTATATTTATTTGAATTTGTTTTAGCATTTTTAGAAAATTTTTATATTGTTCATCTTCTCGCTCATCTTTTAATTTAGATGAATAAGGTAAAACAACATGTGGGGAAGAAATTCGCGGGGGTTGAGGAGGCAGAGTCGTAACGGGAAGTGGTGTAGGAAGGCTAACCTTAGCTTCTTTTTCTACCCTAACGGTTGGTGGTAGCTCCCTGCCACTTCGTAGTTTGACGGCTTGTCAACTTGATGGGTTACTGGAATGGCCAGTATCCCGCGGATTTGGTTCCGTATTTCCTGGCAAATTACCAGGTTGGCGTTCCGATAGCATTTTTGATATTTATCCAATTTGTGTTTCTAAGTTTTTAATTGATCCGGTCAGGTTCCGGATATTGGACTCATTAATACTGACATATTTCGTGAATATGTCTTCTATCGGGGTTGGCCTAAATTGGTGTGGTTGTGGTGGTGGTGTTTGTGGTTGTGGGGGTTGCGGTGCAAATCCACTTGGATTTGCAGTCGGAGGGCGTTGAGCATTATTGGGGTTGCTCCATGAAAAATTAGGATGGTTCCTATATCCTGGATTATAAGAATTATTATTCGAGTTAATATTAGGATTACAGGAAGGTCTATAAGAGTTCCCCATATAATCGATTTCTTCAATTACGTTATTATTCGGATTCCAAGTAGTTGTGGCGGAGGAAGCAGATATTCCAGCTAATTGTTTAGTTAGATTTTCTACTTGGAGTGCTAAAGTAGAAGAAGTGCCGAGCTCATAAATTCCAGCTTGTTTAGGGCGTGACCTTGGCACGTTCCACTGGTACGCATTCATGGCCATCTCCTCAAAAAGGGTTTGAGCGGCCTCGGGGGTTTTATTATTGAGCGTGCCCCCAGTGGCAGCATCAATGGCTTGTCTGGTTTGAATATTCAAACCATTATAAAATATTTGTACCTGGAGCCAAGTTGACAGTGCGTGATGTGGACACCGACGTAGATATTCCTTAAAACGTTCCCAAGTCTCATAAAGAGACTCAGACTCGCCTTGCACAAAGGAAGAAATATCCGCACGCAGACGTGCGGTTTTTGCAGGTGGAAAATACTTTGTAAGGAATTTTTCGGTCATTTCAGCCCAAGTGGTAATAGATCCTCTGGGGAGAGAACCTAGCCACTGTTTGGCTTTCGTTCGTAGCGAAAAAGGAAATAAGCGAAGATGGATGGCATCATCAGTGACACCATTTATCTTAAATGTGTCGCATATTTCTAAGAAATTGCATAAGTGCGTGTTTGGATCTTCGTCGGGCAAGCCATCGAATTGAACGGAATTTTGAATCATTTGGATTATACTCGATTTAATCTCAAAGTTATTATTAGCAATTGGTGGGCGAACGATACTAGACCCGGTGTCATCTAAATTAGGTCGTGCATAATAAGACATGGTCCTTTGGGGTACCACCTCTGGCATTTTTTGTTGCTCTGCTGCCATTTCTTGTACGTGTGTGGTGCCTATGGACTCTTCCAGATTTAAGACAAGCTCTTGATTCAGAGATCGGAGGCACCTGCGAAAGGTGCGTTCGATTTCAGGATCAAGTCCAAGAGTTAAATCAGATAGAGTTCTGCGGGTCATACACTAAAAAAGACTTTTGTGTAAAAAAACTAAGTAAAAAAAAACTAAGTTACAAAAACACACAAATACAAATACACAAAAAGATTTAAAACGGAAAATAACTAAAAACAGGTTATTTTTATTTTATATAAAACAAGTTTTTTATAAAAGAAGTTTTATAATAAAAGCAGTTTTTTTTTATTTTTATAAACTACTTTTTTTTTCAAGTTTTATATAAAATTCGTTAAATAGTAGGTTAGGTTTTTCTATTACAATTCTTTAGTGGTTAATAAACTTGTTAATAAAAAATTAGGTTTTATAAAAACAAAGTTTTAAATTCAAGGAATTTTATTTTTGTTTTATTTTTATAAAAACTAAGGTTTTTAAATAACAAGAAAAAGAAAAGATAAAATTAATAGCGTTCTTTTATTTTCAAATATTAACACAAATAAACTAATCCCCGGCAACGGCGCCAAAAAGCTTGATATGTAAAGTTTGTTTTAAAGAAGATAGATTTGGTGTTATATAATCTTTTACGTATATAAGTCTATCTTTTTTTTACTTACTTATATCCTATGGATTAACGCAAGAGTACCTATCGCATAGGAGTATAGTATTTTTTTTTAGAAAATATCAAGGTCGTATTTTTCCTGGGATCGATGTTAATTATTCTACTTTTTAGAACGAACTATTATTTTATCGAACGAACGGAGTGGAGTTTATTTTAAAATTAAAAGATACAAAAAAAATTATATACGTGATTTTATTACGAGAGGGACTTAGAGTTTAGTCATAGATTTCAGAATTACTTTGAGCGGATATTAATTCGACTATTAAAGAACAACTTTATTTCTTAATTATCTAACTTAATGAGAGGGTTCCTTTGGTAGCATCACTGACTCGAAAGTAAGACCGGGAAGGCTTGCGTTTAAACGGGTTAACATAAACGTAGTGTCTCGTCACCTGGTATATGATCAATTAACAGAAAACCCTATTTAGAATAACTAGAAAGTAGAGTTGAAATAGTTGAAAATAGTATCCAGCCCAGAGCTCATCTTGACCAAATGCTAAGGGTTCTTAGCCTCTTCTCAGGATGGGGGCGGTATAAAGTACAGAAAATAATATCTACCTATCTATCTCAATCCAGGATTTAAGCTTTCGCTTCACCTTTGTTTTTGGGATAGGGTAGTAAAATTTTGCAGAGCTTCCGCACTATCTTAATCCAGGTCATAGGCTTTCGCCTCGCCTTTCATTCGGGATAGTACGAAATAATAAGATTTTGAAAATAGTTTTGAAAGCAGTTTCACGCTATCTTAATCCAGGACATAAGCAGAGCTTCGCCTTTCATTCGAGATAGTATGAGAAAAAGGAAAGTAAAAACTAAAAATAAAGTAGTAAAGTACTCAGAATTAAAATTGAAAGAGTCTATTTTATAAAGTCCAAAATTATTACAACTTTCTAAAAAGCTGAAAATAAAGCTGAAAAATTACAACTTACAGAACTTTAGAATACTTGAAAGCTACAACCAGTTCCTTGTCAGAGAGCTGGGGAGTCCTAACAGTTCTTAAGGAATCTGTTGGAGTTCGAATAATTCTACTCAGCTCTGCCCCTCTACTTATAGAAAAAAATTGCTTTTGGAAAAGCACTTTTGGAAAAGTTGCCAAACAGCTTATGGAAAAGCTGCCAAACAGCTTTTGGAAAAGCTGAAAATCAGCTTATGGGACAGCTGGCTATTGGATAGCTTGACACGTGGCGGCTTGGATAAGGATAGGGCACACTTGGCAGCTGAGTTGGCTGGCTGGATAAGGATGGCGGGTCGGGCTGGCAGTTGGCGGGTCGGGTTGGCAGGTTGCGGGCTGCGGGCTGGCGGGTTGCAGGCTGCGGGCTGGAATAAATCCATACAAAAATGCTTTGGCCTGGTCTCAATCCCAAGCAACCAGAGAGTATAACTAGCTACCATTCCACTAGACCAACTGATCATTTCTGTCAAATGCAGAAACATTATATATATATTATGTTCTTCAAGATTTATACATATAGATTAATATATTCAAATGATAAAATTATTTTGTCCTAGTTTTAAATTCTTTTTATTTATTTTTTATTTACATATATAGATATATTTATATATATATATATACCTTTATGTAATATAATTAATATATATGTTTAATTGTAACTTTATATATATATACATAGAAATATATATTAATTATAATATATCTTTAATTATTATAAGCTATGATTATCATTATGATAATATAATTATTATTATATTAATTATTACAGTTATTAGATATATATATATATATTATATAAAAGTAGTATAAATATTTATATTATTATCATAACTGTACCATTATATTTAATATTTATTATAATAATTATAATCTATTTTTATTTTTATTTTATATAATATAAATACAATAATTACATATTTTATTTAACTTATATCTAAACAACTTATATTTGTTATAATATATTTTTTTAAGTTCTAAAAATATTTATTTAGAAAAAAAAAAACAAATCATTTATTCAATAATTTACATAAAATATTACAAATTATATTTCGAAATTAAACTAAAATGTATACTAAAATGTTTATAAATAATTATTCATCAAACACCCCTTTACAGGAGGGGGAAAGAAGGTTAGATTGTCTTCTCGATTTTACAATAGATTAGAGAAGCACAAGAGACTCTTCAGAACTTCTGACAGCAAGCTGCCTTGAAGTTCTGAAGGAATAAAGCCTGAAGAAGACTAGAGATCTGGAATGGATGTTCTTCTTCAGCTTCCTTCTTCTTCTTCTTCTTCAATATCTCTGAGTGTATCTTCCTGGATCAGGAGCACTCAGGTTGAGGAAGAGCAGAAGAGATAACTTCTCAGTTGGATGAAGATTGCTGAGAGCGGGCTTTGCTGTATTGTATTTCTTCCTTCTGCTAGCAAGCCCCTTAGTACTTTCTTCAAAAGAACTCTTTATATATAAGCAGCAGTAACAGATCTATTATTTGAGTTGAGCTTTTGTCTTCTTCTCAAATCTTGAATCTGGGCTGCAATTAACATAAAGACAAAACATATCTTGCAGATATATAATTCTATATAAAGAATAAATCTATAGCAGCTGCAGAAAGTAATCTGATAAAGGCTATTAGAAAAGATCACATCAGAAATAACTCTTTACAGCCAACGGCTATAAAGGACAGCTGCATTAATAAAGCAGTCAGAAAGTCAACTAATACGACAAAAACACTTTATCTGATAGGAAAGATTTAAGCATAAGAATAGCAAGGATTGCTTTGAAGTATATGAAGTAAATCTATCAGATAATATATAGTAAATATATCAGATAAAATAAGAAATAAAACACAGAATAAAACGCATATAATATTATATATGCAGACAGATGATCGTCGAACGACCTTCGACTATAGTCGAACGACCTGCTGAGATCGTCGGCCTATCATTCAGATAGTCGACCGACTCAGACAGAAAGCGTCGAGCTAGGCAGACAGAAAACGTCGAACTATCAATAGATAGTCGACCAGAGCTCGACGATCCAGCAGAGTGTCGAGCAGACAAAAGACAGAGCACGACTATCTGAAGATAGAAGATAGTCGGTCAAACAGACAGACGATCGTCGACCGGCTGATCGACGAGAGTTGATCAGCGTTCGACGATAGTCGAACCCGAAAATCTCTTAGCCAGAATTTTGCTGGAAAAGAGAATACACTCCAACAAGTCTTTGATCATAGATAAATCTTGGGTCAAAAGACTAAAAGGAAAAACTTAACTCAAATCCAAACTAGGGTACCAACAATCTCCCCCTATTTGGGTTAAGTCTTTCAAAAAACTAAAATTACAATAAATAAATAAACTAAACTAAACAACCTAATAGAGATCCTAGCCCAAATCAGAACCAGGGTTCCAACAATCTCCCCCTATTTGGGTGAGGATCCTATTGGCAAAATAATAAATAAATATTGCAAAGCATAAGATATATAAAGAAAAACTTTGCTTAGCTGGCTGCTGCTGGCGTTTGAAATCTCCCCCTATGTTGATGCAGTACATGTGATTGGAAGAGGCTGAGATGACTTTGAATTTTGATTGAGTCATTCAGCTAATTCTTGTAAGTAGTACCTGCAGAAAGCTTATGGTAGAGATTGCTCTCTCCTTGAACAAGGGTATGTTAGCAGCAAAAAAAAAGATATTTTGTTCAGCAAATTTAATTAAGATTCTGGATTTGAAAAACAAAATCAGATATCTTCCTTCCTATAGAATTTCTTTTCATTAGACGAGATTCAAACTCAGTTGACAAATGCAACTAGAGTAGAGGACTCAATCTAAATGAAATTAGAAAAGGATCTATAAGAAATAGAGTTATCTGACAGAGAATTTCTTTTATACAAAAATCTGAATAAAATATTTGAACAACATATCACACAGATATAATCAGTTTTAAGAAAATATGTTTCCTAATGAATCTGTTCCAGATAATAAAAGAATTTGAAATTATTCTAACTATTTTATCCTTATAATAATAAAATAGATTTATAAAACAGCTAACTGAGTTCTCAAATCTGAACTCATTAAAATATAAAGAAAACATTTCTCTGAGAAGTGTTGGTTCCTTCTCAGGTTTTGTTAAATCTTGGCAGCAATATTGAATTTCTAAAATAACTGAACTGAAAACAGAATTAGATATTACCTGAACCTTTTCAGGTTTTGAATTGTCCTCTATTTGTTCAGCTTCTGAATTGCTGCATGAAGCATTTATGGCCATTATGCAAAATTGTTTGGCCCTTGCTTCCTCCTCTACATCTTCAAATGATGATTCATCATCTGAGACATCCCAGACAACATCTAGAGATGTTGATTCTTCTCCTTCAGATGAGATGATGTGGCTTCCTTCTGATATTGCATCCATGGGTTCAGAAGCCATTTGATGAAGGGAATCCCACATCTCCTTAGCTGTTGAGCAATCAACAACATCCTGAAATAAGTCATCAGATAATGACTGAGCTAGGATGTTCATTGCTCTGGCATCAGCTAGCCTGGCACTTTGTGTTGTTGTTGCCGAAGTTGGAAGACCTGTTAAGATAAAAGAGAAAATTTCTTCATCAAAAGAGTTCATATATAACTTGACTCTTGCCTTCCAGATGCTAAACTCAGCTAAGTTGCAAGCTGGAGGTCTGGTGCTAAAATAATCATTGTACTGGGCCATGAAAGTGAATGTGAATATCTATAAACTTTGGTATCTATCAGGATCTTGTGACTTAGGTGTTAGCCTATTCAGTCAGTCAACCTCCCTCTGATACCAATTGAAAGTGAAGGGATAGATACCGATTGCGGAATTGAGGATTATAGATATTAAGAGAAGAGGACAAAAGCCCTAACACAAGTGTTGTGCACAATCTCAAACTAACTGTAATTACAGTTAAGCTTGGGTCCTAATCCAGCAACTAGCAATCCTAGTTAAAGCTAATCACAGCCACAATGCAATTAATAAAGAAAGCAACCAGATGATAGAAGATATTATAGTGGTTCCCCAAACACTGGGTACATCCACTCTTCTACCCACACGGTAGGAATCCACTCAGGTTTTTAATCAGGTGCCCTGCCACCAACAAGATCTGCTTCAAATAGATCTAGAGACCCTTTAGACTTTTGATTAGGTGTCTAAAAACCAAGCTTTACTTTTGAAGGGAGTAAACAACCCATTACAGGAGTGGGAAAGAAGGTTAGATTGTCTTCTCTATTTTACAATAGATTAAAGAAGCACAAGAGACTCTTTAGAACTTCTGACAGCAAGCTGCCTTGAAGTTCTGAAGGAATAAAGCCTGAAGAAGACTAGAGATCTAGAATGGATGTTCTTCTTCAGCTTCCTTCTTCTTCTTCTTCTTCAATATCTCTGAGTGTATCTTCCTGGATCAGGAGCACTCAGGTTGAGGAAGAGCAGAAGAGATAACTTCTCAGTTGGATGAAGATTGCTGAGAGCTGGCTTTGCTATATTGTATTTCTTCCTTCTGCTAGCAAGCCCCATAGTACTTTCTTCAAAAGAACTCTTTATATATAAGCAGCAGTAACGGATCTATTATTTGAGTTGAGCTTTTGTCTTCTTCTCAGATCTTGAATCTGGGCTGAAATTAACATAAAGACAAAACATATCTTGCAGATATATAATTCTATATAAAGAATAAATCTATAGCAGCTGCAGAAAGTAATCTGATAAAGGCTATTAGAAAAGATCACATCAGAAATAACTCTTTACAACCAACGGCTATAAAGGACAGCTGCATTAATAAAGCAGTCAGAAAGTCAACTAATACGACAAAAACACTTTATCTGATAGGAAAGATTTAAGCATAAGAATAGCAAGGATTGCTTTGAAGTATATGAAGTAAATCTATCAGATAATATATAGTAAATATATCAGATAAAATAAGAAATAAAACACAGAATAAAATGCATATAATATTATATATGCAGACAGATGATCGTCGAACGACCTTCGACTATAGTCGAACGACCTGCTGAGATCGTCGGCCTATCATTCAGATAGTCGACCGACTCAGACAGAAAGCGTCGAGCTAGGCAGACAGAAAACGTCGAATTATCAATAGATAGTCGACCAGAGCTCGACGATCCAGCAGAGCGTCGAGCAGACAAAAGACAGAGCACGACTATCTGAAGACAGAAGATAGTCGGTCAAACAGACAGACGATCGTCGACCGGCTGATCGACGATAGTCGATCAGCGTTCGACGATAGTCGAACCTGAAAATCTCTTAGCCAGAATTTTGCTGGAAAAGAGAATACACTCCAACAAAACTTTGACCATAGATAAATCTTGGGTCAAAAGACTAAAAGGAAAGACTTAACTCAAATCCAAACTAGGGTACCAACAATCTCCCCCTATTTGGGTTAAGTCTTTCAAAAACTAAAATTACAATAAATAAATAAACTAAACTAAACAACCTAATAGAGATCCTAGCCCAAATCAGAACCAGGGTTCCAACACGGAGGAATAATTGGATGGAAACGCCCGTGACACGCCCGTGACCCAGGCGTGTCAATTTAATCCGACGTGGCACGGTCAGCAGTTCTTCTAAAGGATGTCATGCCCAGTGTAAGGGGTACACGGGCATGTCATATTTTGATATGGGCGTGTCAGGTCCAATCGACGATCTTCAGGTGCGGGATGGCGCTCGACTGTGGCAGACTTGATTTTTGTGTGTCACGCCGCTGTGCCACGCCCAGGTAGGGTGTGTCACAGGGCGTGTCAAGGCCAGAAAAAGGGAAAAATCCATTTTTGCTCCAAATAGTCTTTAGATAAACCCTGCAAGATTAAAAAATATTTTATTAGAACAAATAAATTTAAAATATAAAAACTAGTTAATTATAACTTAATATTATAAAATAGATATATAATATCTAACAATCAATATAAAATTTAAAATAAAAAGATAGAAACAATTTGAGTTATCAAATACCCCCATACTTATCTGTTTGCTAGTCCCGGGCAAACAACTTCCTATAGGAGTAGAAAAATTTTAAATGCTAGAAAAGAAAATTGAACCTAAGGAGTAAAATGCGAAGTCTTATGCCTATGCTTGTAGTTATTTTTGTAGAAAGACTTACTCAGCATACAAATTAAGTTTTTATTTTTCTTAAAATGCGTTTTCACTATTATTTTAACTTTTAAAATGAAAAATCCGGTAAATCTTAAAATTTTATTTAGGGAGAGTGTAGCGTGTGTACTAAGATAACATTGCAAACACGAAGATTAAGATACCCTCCAAAGAAATCCATCAATGTCGATGGCCATAGGCTTGACCTTTCACACTCTCGCCACGACACTAGTTTAACTTAAAAACATAAATCAATAGGACTTAATTAGGTTAAATGTAGGCTTAGGTTTTTGGTGAGGATGGTCAAAAAACGGTGGCTAGGCACACCAAAACCTAGAGAGAGATTTTACACAAAAAATTTGTTATGGCTTTAAGAACGTAGCCAAATTCCTAATTCTTTTTTTTCTTATTTTTTCAACTCTCTCATCATGTTGAAATTTTTTTTCCTGCCTCTTCAATCTTTTTCTTAATAAATTTTTTTCTTTTCTTTATTTTATTTTGAAGAGGAAAGAAAAATAAATCAACTCTTTTTTTATATAAGAAAAGAGTCACCAAGAATAAAAGGCTCCTAATCACTCACAAAGAATGTTTGATTAACTATGTTCAAGCTCGGTCATAGGTGTACAATTAGGTTGCTTTTTAAGCTTTGGTAAAATGTTTGGTGGAGCTAAAACAAATGAATATGGAAATAGGCTCAAAATGGCTTACAAAGATAAAAAAAAATTTAGGTACGGGTACAAAAGCTCAAACTAGCCTAAAGAAGTGCCTAAATCATATTTATGCTAATTAGTATAACTTATGCAAAGTCTTGAGAATAGTTTGAGGGCAAGTTCTAGACATCGAGAAAAATAAAGCATTACTGGTTTATCTCTCTAACAAACTTCTACTCACTCACCTAAATTATTTTAAAGTTTTACTGGTTTTCAAAGTGAAATTAAAATAAAGCATTTCCACGCATTTAGAAAAACAAAACTTTAATTGTATGCTGAATATTTAATTCTACTTAAATTCTACTTACATGTGCATTTAACTAGAAACACAGCATGACCAACAGTTCTACTCTAAAATTCAAAATTCAATTAAAACATTAAAATTCTCTAAACACTATAAAAAAAATTGAATTACTAGGAATTTTGCATGTGAATAAATATAGAAATATGGACTTCTCTAATTAAGTTTTTAACCTAAATTTCTTTGTTACTTCTTAGACTTCCCGAGGTATACCCTGTGAAGGGCTCTTAACGGTACTAGCAGGTAAGATGGGGTGATATCCCAAACGTCCCTTTCTAAGAAATTTAATTTTCGATTTTCTATTTTTTTTGTATTTTTTTATAATAAAAAGAAAACAAATATTTTTTTTTAATTTATAAAGATTTTTATATATATATTTTTTTTATTTTTTAAATAAAAACAATAACTAAGAATCCACCCCCATACTTAAAAATAAACATTGTCCCCAATGTTTATAAGTCAAGTACAAGGGGGGGGGAAGAAAAAAAATTTTAAAAAATTTTAGTAGAAAAAAAAATAAATGCATAAAAATTAAAGATAAGCAAGGGGTGTCTCCCAAGAGCGCTTTTCTTTTTCCCGTCTTAAAGCTAGACAGAATTGGTTAGGAAAAAGGGAAATACAAATTTAAATGTAAGGGCAACTCCCTTAATTCCCGCTTGGGTGAATACGCCGAAGACGCTCGCCAAGCTACTCCTCCGCTTGCTTCTTGATTTTTCTTCTTTGAATGGTGGTCTTGAGGATGTAAATTCAAATCACCTATACATACTTGAGGTGATGTGAATTTTTGCAGATCAGCGGCAAAGGGATCGTTGACGTCATTGGATTGCAATGGCTCATCGTCTACATGAAAGTCATTAGAGTAAGAAAAATCAAAAATAAACGTGTTAGAAACAATTTCACACGGAGGAGGGTCGTGTGAAAGAAATTGATCAAGCTCTGGTTGTTTATTTTCTAAAATTAGTTTTTCTTTCATAGATTGATTTAAAATTAAATCATCGGAAGCATCGGTTTCATAAATTTTTGCTCCTAAATAATTATAAATTGTATTTGGAAATTCATAAAGAGGAGAAAAATTGGGAGTAGTAGGAGGAGAAATATATTCTTCTTCTACTCCCCCCAGCGCGTCCATACACTTAACAAATTCTTGAGATAAAAGTTTTTCTTCTTCTTCGGTATACGAAAATAAAGGAGAACATGAAGAGTCATGTTCCGTATTAGCAACATTATCCGAAAAAGGAGAAAAATCACTAAAATTAATAAAAGTCTCATCCAAATTTTGTGGAGAAGAATCGCCTGAAATTTGAGAGAAATCCAAAAAATTAGGAGAAAAAGCTTGCGGTGCTGAAAAAGAAGAACAAGAAGTCGGATCTAAATAAAACACCTCATTACTCGGGAATCTTTCCAGGTGATCATGCCGGAAAGCAACATTCGAGGAAGAAGAAAAACTATTAAAATCAGAAAAATTGTTCTTATTGAAGCTTGAAAAAGTATTTTCATGAAAATTATCTTTACCAAAATTTAAAGAATTAATTTCACTAAAATTGGAAAAATTATTGGAAAAGTTATTTACATGAAAATTCGATAAAGGGTTCTCATTAAGGTAGGAATAATTATTTTCATAATTATTGTGAAAATTATAAGAAAAATTTTGATGATAAAAATAATAACATTCCTCACTTCGATGGGGGGCACCGCAAAAATTGCACAAAACTTGGCGCTGTCTTGCGGCTTGTAAAAGATGAACTTTGTGTTGGAGCTCGACAATTTTAGCGGCCAATTGTGATAACATATTTTTTTATTTTAAGAAGAAAAGAAAACAACCGGTACTTAATAGAATAGAATAAGAAATAAAATAAAAAAAATGAATAGGGTCAAGAAAGAGAATGTTAAAATAAAAGTTTTAAAATTAAAAATTTATAAAATAAAATTTCCCGGACTTCCTAAGGGCTACCCAATGACGGATTCGCAAGGTACTAGACAGTATTGTGGGATGAAAACCCGACACGGCCCTTTCGCAAGAAATTTTAATTATAAAAAATTAAAGTTACAACTTTGAAGAAAACAAACAAAATAAATAATAAAAAAAGAAGATTAATAGATTCTTTCTTTCAAAATAACGACAAAGAAAATTCCCCGGTAACGATGCCAAAAACTTGATGTATATTTTATCCACGCTAGCGCGTGTTTCCAATTGATGAGGCAAGTATACTTATCGTTCGGAGTATAGAATCAAGTGTCGTATTTAAACTCGGGGCTGTCGAGTACTTGTACTCACAAGGGAGACTATTATCTTATTGGAAGGAAAGTTGATTTTTGTTTAAAAAACGGAGAAGGAAAAAACTAAGCGTTAAACTAAGAAAGAGAAATACGATTTGGGGAAGCTAACACTTTATATAGAATCCCCTTGGACTAAAATAAATCTTCTTGAAAAATAAAGTAATGCAAGTTCTTATCTACTCACTCGACCGTGGAGGTTCCTAAAGTACAAAAGCGTCTCTGTCGAGCTCATGCTTCTGACTAACCTTAGGTTGATCGATTAAGACCTTTCGGCCAGTCGAAACCCCTAAGCTTGCTTTAGGAGGTGAACCCCTCTATTGGATTTGACTCCAATCCGGAAGATTTACGTCGTCCACTCTCAAGGAGTGCATTCAACTCCTTTTATCTTTGAGTGATCTCCTCGCATCCGCAACCTCTCGGTCATTTAGGATACGGAACTTAGATCGAAGATCATATACGCGTAATATAAATTCGATGAAATAAAAATCAAAGATAAATCGTAGCGTGTAAGATTACGAACAAGACATTTGATAAAAAGGAAGATTTATTTTATTCCAAGCTTCATCATAATCAAGTGCTAAATGAAATTTAGCTACTCAACATAATTAGAGAATTACAAGAAAAGGAAAGGAGAGACATGATGAAAATGAAAGGCAAAGTTGAATGGAAACCTACATAAAGTAAAACTAATCTAAGAAATGGAAAGTAAAATAAAACAGCAACTACAAGACTATAACTCCCCAAAATTCGACTCCTAAGCATCTGAAGATGTCTGGAATTTATAGGAGAAATTTTTGTTTGGTCATGCCCTAGGTCACGCCCGTGACCTAGGGCATGTCAGGCTCGGAACCATCGTCTTGAAACTCTTGGAACGCTGGAGGAGAAACCGCCAAAATCTATTAACTGACGGGTCACGCCCCTAGGTCACGCCCGTGACCTAGGGCGTGTCAAGGCTGTTTCTTAAAAATAGCGGGAAGCTGAAAATGACGGGAGTAAAATTAGTCTTCAAGGAGGTGTCACGCCCCCTAGTCATGCCCGTGACTAGGGGCATGTCAAGCTGGAACGGCTTTCTCGTGGCAATGGCCGGAATAGAGGAATAATTGGCTGGAAATGCCCGTGATACTCCCTGGGTCATGCCCGTGACCCCGACGTGTCAATTTAATCTGACGTGACATGGTCAGCAGTTCTTCCACAGGATGTCACGCCCCGTGTAAGGGGCACACGGGCGTGTCATATTTCTACATGGGCGTGTCAGGTCCGATCGACGATCTTTAGGTGCGGGACGACGCTCGACTGTGGCAGACTTGATTTTTATATGTTACGCCCCTGTGTAAGGCCCAGGTAGGGCGTGTCATATGGCGTGTCTAGGCCAGAAAAAGGGAAAAATCCATTTTTGCTCCAAATAGTCTTTAGATAAACCCTGCAAGATTAAAAATTATTTTATTAGAACAAATAAATTTAAAATATAAAAACTAGTTAATTATAACTTAATATTATAAAATAGATATATAATATCTAACAATCAATATAAAATTTAAAATAAAAAGATAGAAACAATTTGAGTTATCAAATACCCCCATACTTATCTGTTTGCTAGTCCGGGGCAAACAACTTCCTATAGGAGTAGAAAAATTTTAAATGCTAGAAAAGAAAATTGAACCTAAGGAGTAAAATGCGAAGTCTTATGCCTATGCTTGTAGTTATTTTTGTAGAAAGACTTACTCAACATACAAATTAGGTTTTTATTTTTCTTAAAATGTGTTTTCACTATTATTTTTACTTTTAAAATGAAAAATCCGGTAAATCTTAAAATTTTATTTAGGGAGAGTGTAGCATGTGTACTAAGATAACATTGCACAAACAAAGATTAAGATACCCTCTAAAGAAATCCATCAATGTCGATGGCCATAGGCTTGCTCTTTCATACTCTCGCCACGACACTAGTTTAACTTAAAAACATAAATCAATAAGACTTAATTAGGTTAAATGTAGGCTTAGGTTTTTGGTGAGGATGGTCAAAAAATGGTGGCTAGGCACACAAAAACCTAGAGAAAGCTTTTACACAAAAATTTGTTATGCCTTTAAGAACGTAGCCAAATTCCTAATTCTTTTGTTTTTTTTTTCTTATTTTTTCAACTCTCTCATCATGTTGAATTTTTTTTCCTACCTCTTCAATCTTTTTCTTAATAATTTTTTTTCTTTTCATTATTTTATTTTGAAGAGGAAAGAAAAATAAATCAACTCTTTTTTAGAAGAAAAGAGCCACCAAGAATAAAAGGATCCTAATCACTCACAAAGCATGTTTGATTAACTATATTCAAGCTCGGTCTTAGGTGTGCAATTTGGTTGCTTTTTAGGCATTGGTAAAATATTTGGTGGAGCTAAAACAAAGGAATAGGGAAATATGCTCAAAATGGCTTACAAAGATTTAAAAAAAAATAGGTACGGGTACAAAAGCTCAAACTGGACAAAAGAAGTGCCTAAATCATATTTATGCTAATTAGTATAACTTATGCAAAGTCTTGAGAATAGTTAGAGGGCAAGTTCTAGACATCGAGAAAGAATACCTTTTTCTTGGTCCGTGAAATATCTCTCTAGCAAACTTCTACTTACTCACCTAAATTATTTTAAAGTTTTACCGGTTTTCAAAGTGAAAGTATAATAAAACATTTCCACGCATTTAGAAAAACAAAACTTTAATTGTATGCTGAATATTTAATTCTACTTAAATTTTACTTACATGTGCATTTAACTAGAAACATAGCATGACCAACAGTTCTACTCCAAAATTCAAAATTCAATTAAAACATTAAAATTCTCTAAACACTATAAAAAATTGAATTACTAGGAATTTTGCATGTGAATAAATATGGAAATAAGGACTTCTCTAATTAAGTTTTTAACCTAATTTTTTTTGTTACTTCTTAGACTTCCCGAGGTATGCCCTGTGAAGGGCTCTCAACGGTACTAGGAGGTAAGATGGGGTGATATCCCAAATGTCCCTTTCTAAGAAATTTAATTTTCGATTTTCTATTTTTTTGGTATTTTTTTATACTAAAAAGAAAACCAAATTTTTTTTAAATTTAAAAAGATTTTTTATATATATATTTTTTATTTTTAAATAAAAACAATAACTAAGAATCCAAAAATGACGCCGTTTTCGGGGAAAAAACTTGATGGATATTTTCTCCACGCTAGCGCGTGTTTCCAATTAATGAGGCAAGTATACCTATCGTTCGGAGTATAGAATCAAGTTTCATATTTAAACTCGGGTTGTCGAGTACTTGTAGTCACAAGGGAGACTATTATCTTATCGGAAGGAAAGTTGATTTATTTTTAAAAAAATGGAGAAGGAAAAAACTAAGCGTTAAACTAAGAAAGAGAAACACGATTTGGGGAAGCTAGCACTTGATCTAGAATCGCCCTGGACTAAAATAAATCTTCTTGCAAAATAAATTAATGAAAGTTATTATCTACTCACTCGACCGTGGAGGTTCCTAAAGTACAAAAGCGTCTCTGTCGAGCTCATGCTTCTAACTAACCTTAAGTTGATCGATTAAGACCTTTCGGCCAGTCAAAACCCCTAAGCTTGCTTTAGGCGGTAAACCCCTCTATTGGATTTGACTCCAATCCGAAAGATTTACGTCATCCTCTCTCGAGGAGTGCATTCAACTCTTTTTATCTTTGAGTGATCTCCTCGTATCCGCAACCTCTCGGTCATTTAGGATACGGAACTTAGATCGAAGATCATATACGCGTAATATGAATTCGATGAAATAAAAATCAAAGATAAATCATAGCGTGTAAGATTACGAACAAGACATTTGATAAAAAGGAAGAGTTATTTTATTCCAAGCTTCATCATAATCAAGTGCTAAATGAAATTTAGCTACTCAACATAATTAGAGAATTACAAGATAAGGAAAGGAGAGACATGATGAAAATGAAAGGCAAAGTTGAATGGAAACCTACATAAAGTAAAACTAATCTAAGAAATGGAAAGTAAAATAAAATAGCAACTACAAGAATACAACTCCCCAAAATTCGACTCCTAAGCATCAGAAGCTATCTGGAATTTATAGGAGAAATTTTTGTTTGGTCACGCCCTAGGTCACGCCCGTGACCTAGGGCGTGTCAGGCTCAGAACAATCGTCTTGAAACTCTTGGAACGTTGGAGGAGAAACCGCCAAAATCTATTAACTGACGGGTTACACCCCTAGGTCACGCCCGTGAACTAGGGCGTGTCAAGGCTGTTTCTAGAAAATAGCAGGAAGCTGAAAACGGCGGGTGTAAAATTGGTCTTCAACGAGGTATCACGCCCCCTAGTCACGCCCGTGACTAGGGGCGTGTTAAGCTGGAATGACTTCTTGGCGGCAACGGCTGGAACGGAGGATTAATTGGCTGGAAATGCCCGTGACACGCCCTGGGTCACGCCCGTGACATGCCCTGGGTCACGCCCGTGACCCAGGCATGTCAATTTAATCTGACGTGGCACGGTCAGAAGTTCTTCCACAGGATGTCACGCCACGTGTAAGGGGTACACGGGCGTGTCATATTTCGACATGGGCGTGTCAGGTCCGATCGACGATCTTCAAGTGCGGGACGACGCTCGACTGTGTCTGACTTGAATTTTGTGTGTCACGCCCCCGTGTCACGCCCATGTTGGGCGTGTTATACGGCGTGTCTAGGCCAGAAAAGGGAAAATCCATTTTTGCTCCAAATAGTCTGTAGATCAGCCCTGCAAGATTAAAAATTATTTTATTAGAACAAATAAATATAAAATATAAAAACTAGTTAATTATAACTTAATATTATAAAATAGATATATAATATCTAACTATCAATATAAAATATTAAATAAAAAGATAGAAATAATTAGAGTTATCAACGACCAACCTCCCTATTATACCAATTGAAAGAGTTAAGTTGTCTACCTAAATCACCTAGAGGGGGGTAAAAAGGTGAATTGTGCGTCTATTTGCGGAATAAAAAATTTAAAAGAACTTACACAAACAATCAAGAAATCACAGACGATAAGAAGATTTATAGTTGTTCCCCAACCTTGGGTACGTCCATTTTCCCTCACCGATCTAGTAAATCACTAGACCCTGCTACTCCACTATCTCGGATTGAAAACCAATCCTACGTCTCGGAACCAAGTTCCTACAATCTCGATATAAATGGATCTACACTCGGAAGATGAAAACTTCCTATAATTCGGAGAACAACGCTCCTACACTCGGAGAATAATCTCCTACAAAATTACAAAGAGATTTGAAATACAAACAAAGATTTGTCTCAAATTTGAAAAAAATTCAACTCTAGGTCTTCTTCTGAACTTGACGGCTTTTTCAGAATTTGTTAAAGAAGAACCTCTGTAAATCTGATCTGAATAACTGAGGACCTACTCGATTAAGGAGAAGATGAAGATTCCTTGAACAGCAATTCTAACATGATCGAAAATAGTCGTGTCGATCTTCACGTTGAGCGGCGGCGGCGGTTGCTGTAAATTTGTTCTTGGAGAGAGACGGTTGATGCACAATAATAGACAGTACTGATTTCTGCTGAGGGTTAGTCTTGATGAAAAGACATTATATAGGATTTCCCCTAATGATTAGAATTGACATTAATGATGACACGAGGACCAATCATTTGAAAATCCCGTCGATCTGGACTTAAATAAATTTTCCTGAACAATTTGACAGCAGTTCTCGAGAAGTATGAATAAGTTCTCGAGAACAGGCTTATTTCTCGAGAACTATACGTCCTGAACTTATGTAAGTACTCGAGAACAAACGGCGTTGAGTCTACTCAAGAATTAACTAGACTTCTTGAGAACTATTACTCGAAATCCAAATCGTATACTCGAGGACTATGTTGACTTCTCGAGAACTTGAGACTAAGTTCTCGAGAACTATGATGGACTTCTCGAGAGGGACATAGAATAATTTTTGCAGCTGTCTCTGACTACTCGAGAAATATAGGCTGCGACTTCTCGATAACCTAGACCGACCTTCTCAAGAACTACAAGAATGATTCTCGAGAACTAGTCTCGGCTTCTCGTGAACTAGGTGAACTTATCGAGTTCTTCTAACTCTACTTCTCAAGAACTATCATAGACTTCTCGAGAAGTGGATTTAGAGAAATTTTGGACTTTTGAAAATCTTTCTCATCAAGAATCCAATCTTCATCCCATGCTCCAAGTGTTTGAATATGAAGTGTATCCAAATTGAGAGGCTACACATGAGTCAACACCTTGGATCATACTGTGAGGGAGTACAATGTATGGTCCTATTTTGATGACCTACTGTAGACTGACATTGGTCTACACTTAGCAATGATGGTCTACAAACATATAACTTAACGAGGATATCAAATACAACTTAATTCATCTTAGTTCAAGGGTGACTTTATGCAAATCTGGGTTATTGTGGATGAAATACCCAACACTTACTTTAACCTATATAGAGCTTTCCTAAGTTTATAAACAAACTTTGGAGAGTTATGATCTACAAAACCTGGTGGCCGATCCACATATACTTCCTCTTTTAGGACCCCCATTAAGGAATGCTGACTTATCATCCATCTAGTAGACTCTGAATCCCTGATAGACAGCAAATGTAAGGAATATCCTTAATGAGACCAATTTGGCAACTAGGGTAAAGGTCTGGTCAAATTCTATGCCTTCCTCTTACCTGTAGCCTTTGGCCACTAGTCTAGCCTTATTCTTGACAATAATGCCATCTTGATCCAACTTGTTCTTTAGATCCACCCTGTCCATATGACTTTATGTTCTTGTGGTCTGGGAACCAACTTCCAGACCTTACATCTTTTAAATTGGTCCAGTTCTTCTTGCATTGCTCCAATCCAGAACTGGTCCTTGATTTCGTCTTCAAACTTCTTGGGCTCTTCTTGAGATAGAAAGCTTGAGTATAGAGCTATATTCATGCTCCTGCTTTTGTTCTGGACTCCTTGATTTGAATTACCAAAGATTTGGTATGTTGGATGGTCCCTTAGATTCTTGGTAGCTGGAGGTAATCTAATTGCATCTTGCTGGTCTTCAGAGTTTTCAGCTAGCTGGTCTTCAATTTCTTCAGGTATGTCTTGCCCTTCTCTTTGAATGGACAGTCCATCATCATTATCTTGGACTGTGGGGGTAGCTTCCTTATGGTCAGCTTGTACATCATCGGCTCTATACCTGTAATTCTATAAGAGGAGGAGCTTGTCATCTCACTATTAAACATGTTGGATTCATCAAAAATAACATGCATGGACTCTTCTACAAATTGGCTAGTTAAATTAGAAATTCTATATGCCTTACTATAAGTGTTGTACCCAATAAAGATCCCTTCAAGGGACTTAGCGGCAAACTTAGTTAAATGGACTTTTCCATTGTTAAGCATATAGCACTTTCAACCAAAGATCCTTAAATAGCTCAGGTCTGGTTTTCTGCTCTTCAAGATTTTATAGGGAGTCTTCTTGTGGCTCTTGATGATAGAAGGCATATTAAGGAAAAAGCATGCAGTGTTAACTGCCTCAACCCAGAAGTATTCTTGGTGAGATGAGTCACTTAACAAGGTTCTACCAGCCTCTACGAGAGTCCTATACTTCCTCCCAGCAATTCCATTTTGCTGGGGTGTTCTAGGGAGGAGAATTCTTGATGAATCCCTTGCTCTTCACAGAACCTTGTCATGCACTCAGACTGAAACTCAGTCTCATGGTCACTTCTGATTTTGACCACAATGCTATTGAATTCATTCTGAATTTACTTAACAAATGTCTATAATACATCAGGGGTTTCAGATTTCTTCCTTAGAAAGAACACCCAGGAAAATCTGGAAAGGTCATCAATAATCACAAGGGTATGTGTAGAATTTCCTACCTAGACTTTGAATTGGCATAGGACCAAAAAGATCCATATGCATGAGGTATAAGTACCTCACCGAGTCTTTGGTCCCAATACTCTTGATGAAGGTCTTAGTCTGTTTGCCATTTTGGAATGTAGATTAGATACCCTCCTTAGTGCATATAAACATAGGGCTATTCCTAACAAGCTCAGTGCTGAACAGCTTGCCTATGGTCCTATAATTCAGATGGGCTAGCCTCTTGTGCCACTGGACACAGGAAGAGGCTTTATCATCTGCAACTAGGCATACAGGTGAGTCTTTGCTTAAGCACAGGAAATCTAAACAGTAAACATTTCCACTCCTAATGCCTGTTAAGCTGACCTCTTGGTCACTTACCCTCCTAATTTGGCAAGCATTGATGCGCGCGTTACCCGACTCTCGATTAAGACGATTAGCACGCTAGATTTGGATCCCGCGCGGCACGAAGGAGGCAAGTGCACCTATCGCAAGTAATACATGATATTCCGGTAGGGAATATCGAGGTTGTATATTTCCCGGAGCCGGTTGACTATTTCTACTCATTCCGGAGGGACTATTATTTTACCAAAAATAACTTGTCGAGTTTTAGTTAACTAAAGCGGTTTAAAAAGACAGTTGTAAAAAAGGACTAAGAAAAATTTAATGAAGGTTTAACGCTCGGCATCGAATCGGATCGAAACTAAAATGACTCTTAATAATTATAGAACTTAGTTTTCAAATTAATTAAAGGCAACTTGGTCGTGGAGGTTCAACAAACATGAGCTCACCTATCTCTAAAAATATCGCTCACTTGAACATTAAGACTATTCGACCAAAATCTCGTCCAACGAAGGAGTCCTCTTAAAGTCTGCTTTTGCTAAGAACCCCTCTATTGGGTGGAGAACCCAATCCGGTAGAATTTACGCTTCTCCTCTCTCGAGGGTATGCATGCAACTCTTTTTACCCAAGGTTGATCGGTCCATACGCACGGCCTCTCAGCTAGCTAGCGTATGGATAACGAAAATAGAGCCCACTCATCGATATGTGGTTCTACGTGTCGTATACCCGAGGAAAACCTTAAGCCCTTTAATTAAAGTGAGAAAAAACATTTAATTATTTAGACTGATTTCATATTTCCCAATGCTCTTCGATGCCGAGGGCTAAGAAATATTAACCAATCATCATATGGGAACGTATTATGAGTTTAATGAGGCGCGAGTTCAAAACTAAATGCTAAATGGTTATAAAAAGAGGACATAAAAATAACGTAATGTTAGGTACAAACGGCTTAAAACTTTAATTGCTAACAAAGAACTCATATGCATATCGAACCCATAATTAAGAAAAAGCTAAGTTACACAAAAGGAAAACATAATTGAAATGACAAGTCCTACTCAAATAAGTAGGCGGGAATTACAAGTCCTACTCAAATGAGTAGGCGGAAAATAAATGCACACACACACGCACTCTACATAATTGAAAGAAAGCAATAAAAATTAACTCATACACGCACACACTCTACATGATGTTGAAAGATCAAAGTGAAACTTAATCTCATACACTCTCTCTCACACAATTTAAAGAAAAAAAAAGTAATCAAAAAATTAAAACAAATATAATCCCACTCCTAGAACTTGCTAAAAAATCAATAAAATATGAAATAAAATAAAAAGAGCAAAAATTTTAGAATAAAAGCTAAAATTCAAAGTGTTTCAAATATTAAAACGATAACTTTTTCATTCTTATAATTTTATAAAAGAGTTTAAAAAGTGCAAAATAGGTTGACAAGAACAAAGTTTTACAAGAATAAAAAAACAAAGTAAAAAAGAAAAGGTTAGAAATCCACTTTGATAACACTTTTATAAAACCATAAAAATGAATTTAGTGTACTAAAAAAAATTAAACCTAAACCTAAGAAAAGAGAGAAGAAAATAAAGCTATCATAACAACTAATAACTATGATAGAAAACCTAGAACAAAAACTAAGTAAAACAGAACTATGAAAACATAAAAATATACGAACATAAAATCAAACTCATACACCAATACACACATTTTAAAGAGAAAGATAAAAAAAAGATACAAGTTGAATAAAAGTGGGGCACTCATATAAATTCCAAGACAACATGAGGAGAGAAAATCTAACATATTTTATTAAAAGAAAAAGTTGTTTACAAAGCTAAAACAAACATAAAATAGAGGGAGAGAAAATTCTCCTTACATAGCAAAAAGTGCACCTGTAACGCCCCCGATTTTTTTCGACGATTTTATTTAAATGGGAAGCATCATATTTATGATGTCATGGAGTTACCTTTAACGTCAAGATGACGGCGTAATGCCATAAAGGCATTTTCGCGTCAATGCGGTCAAGTTGGCCGAATTCTTGTTGTAATGGGAAAATTTTGCATTTGGAATTTAAGTTGAGTAATTTTTGACTTACTCGTCAAGTTTCGTCGCGATCCGAGCGATATTTGGGCCTCGGCGTTTTTCCAAAGTTTTTGGAATTAATGTTCGTCGTAAACTTTGAAAACTTATATCTCGAGAATGGCTCCTCTGATTTTGGTTTTGACTTCGCCGTTATGTTGGTAGCGTCCGTGTTCGCCTATGGCGTGAGTTTCGTTCAATTCTGCGCTCGTTGGGGCCTCCGTTTTGATCTCGCGTTTCCTTATTCAAATATATATAAATACGATTATTTTAATATTAATTACTATTCAAAATGAAAAGTACTATTCATTCTTATAGTTTGATCAAATGGTTAGATTTGCCAAGAAATTGCTTTTTCCTGCAACCTTGACTCGTGTGAAGTTTTCTGCTTTTTATGTAAATCTTCTGTTCCTCCAATTCTGTATACTCGAGTAGTCTATTTCTATATACTCGAGTAATCTGTTTCTGTATACTCGAGTAATCTGTTTCTGTATACTCGAGTAGCCTTCTGTATACTCCAGTAGTCTGTTTCTGTATATTCGAGTAATCTGTTTCTGTATACTCGAGTAGTCTGTTTCCGTATACTCGAGTAGCCTTCTGTATACTCGAGTAGTCTGTTTCTGTATACTCGAGTAGCCTTCTGTATACTCGAGTAGTCTGTTCTGTATACTCGAGTAGCCTTCTATATACTCGAGTAGTCTGTTTCTGTATACTCGAGTAATCTGTTTCTGTATACTCGAGTAGTCTGTTTCTGTATACTCGAGTAGCCTTCTGTATACTCGAGTAGCCTGTTTCTGTATACTCGAGTAGCCTTCTGTATACTCGAGTAGTCTGCTTCTGTATACTCTAATAGTCTGTTTCTGCATACTCGAGTAGTCTGTTTCTGCTTACTCGAGTAGCCTTCTGTATACTCGAGTAGTCTGCTACCTTTCCCGTGTAGTCCGCCATAGTTTGTGTTCGGGAGCCTTTTTGAGGGTCAAAACAGTGCCGTATGGAAAAATGGCTAACATGAAATTTGTTTGTCTCGACGAGATCTACAACTTTTATGTTGGGCACTTTTCGATTTGAATCCATTATAGACCTCTAATTTTGTTTTCCGCAAACTGCTCGTACTTATACGGTTTTTTTTTATATTTAGACAAAACATTTTATAAGTACTTATATATATATACTCTAATACTTAGGTTATTAGAAAAGAATAAACACTTCATCTTCTCCGATTCCTTCTCCCGAACCAGAGCGGCGTGAGCGAGAGAGAGAATATTTCGTGAACCTTCCGGTGGCCGCCGAAGGAGCTCCGGTGCTCGGAATCTTCAACCGAGCGTAGATTTGGAAAGCTCTCACCGAGAGCTACGCTATCGTGGTAAATTTTTCGCCTTTCTTTGAGTTTTCTCGTTAGGGTTTTTCGGCCCTAACCCCCTTTTCGACCATTTTTGTCTAGATTTCAACTTCCTCCATCCTCTTTTGCCCCGATCTGTGACGTGGACTGATTTGGAGAAATTTTCCGGTAAAATCAAGGCAAGTGGTGGTTTCCCCTCATTTCTCCTTGTCCGATTTGATGGTAACGGTTCGGTTTTTATGTTCTTTAAAATTTTCTTCATTTTGTTTTCCAAGTTATTGCTACGATTAACCTTTTGGTTGATCTTTCGAGATTGTAAGATTTTGTCTTCGTGAACTTGATCTTGTCTTGATATATTTAATCGCTCTTGATGTGTCTTATTATGCCTTTAAATGCATTACCTATCATTATTGATCGTATTAGAGTTTGTCTAGGATTGTAAATCGGTCATAGGGGTTGATCAACCTTGTCTTGAAACTAGAAGTGTCAAGTAGAATCTGATGAGCCAAATCTCGAGATATATTTTTGTGTTGTGATTTCTTTGGGTTTCTAAAATTTGCGGGAGTTAGTGGATAAAACCACCTCCGCATGGTCTGACTCCTTTATGGTACCTTGTGGAAGCCTACCGGGTTTTTTTTGGGCATCTGCGGTGTATGGTGGAGAGTATGAGACTTCCTCGCAGTTAAGCTGATAAATTATTCGTGAGGAGTGTGTCCAGTTGAGTGACCACCTCGCCCGTGTTTTTGAGGTAGGGTCGACCACAGGTGCTTAGTAAAGCTAATTAAATTTCTTCTTTATGTTTTTACTTTTGTTGGTCTCTTTTTGCCTTGAGAAATCTGGTGTAATTGTGGGAGTACGTGACGATTCACGTAAGTAGTTCTTTCCTTTACTGTTCGACACCGTACTTCAGTACTGTTGGTCTTGGGTTGGTACCCCGTTTGACCTTTGTTTTATTTTATTTACTTCTCTGCCACCATTTGTCCCTCTTGCTGAGGTGTTCTGTCTTTGGAATGCCTCAGGTTCGGAGCATTAGCAAGTAGCGGAGCCAGTTTTGGAGCCCTTTGTAGCAGGTTGGCTATTATTTTTCCCCTCGCCGTAGCGAGGTAGTTTGTTGATTTAGTTTTCTTTGCCTAGTTTCAGAGTTATTGGTACTGTGGGTTCGTGTCAGGTTGTTGATGCCCACAGGATTGTTGATTCTTTTTTGACACTTGCTAGCTGATGTGGTTTTTCTTATATTTGGTTTATATTACATGCTCTCTGGGATGATTTATTGCTAGGATTGCATGTTAGATATTTTTAACCTATAAAACCCTACTATTAGTAAAGCATACTTGTCATCTCTTTCAAAACTAAGCCACTACTTTCTATTTAGCGTAAAGACTTTTCTATACTTATTATAAATCTAGGGTTTGCATTGTATGAGTTGTTCCTCGGGGTCATTTATACTCTTGTAGAATATTAGAGTCAATTTAAACAAGTACCTTCCACAAGCGTATAACTTATATTTTAAACTGTGGACTAGATGATTCACTAAGCCGAGGGATACGGCTACCATCATAACTTAAACTGGATTTTATTCATAACCATTTATGTTCTCTTTTAAAATTGTAGAGTTGTAGTCTTGCCTGAACGTCTGCAGTTATCCCCTGAATGGCGTGGCATCACGACGCGTATTTTCCCCTTGCTCTGATATAATTAAATTGTTGGGAAAAATGCGGGTTGTGACAGTTGGTATTAGAGGGAGGTTGCTTGACAATTGGTCGGGCAACCTTCCCTTGTTAGTGTTAGTTGCTTATTGTCATATCATACACACACCGATGTGTCATCAATATGTCTTGGCTGAAGCATGAACACTACACTCATAAGCATGATTAGAAGTATACGGGGCATATTATGTAGTATGGGATGCATAATATGTGTTTGTTTATGGATCCATCATAGGTGGCAACATGTGGGGGTTATGTAGTATGGGATTCATAACCTCACTACATGAATGCCCATTAGCACGTTTTCTTTTCGTTGCATGCAATATTATGTAGTATGGGATGCATAACATTGCATGTGTACGCTGCTCATAATATGCATTAAGGCCTTTTATAGAATTCATAGCACCACATGCATAGCATAACATAACATAAGCACAACATGCCAAGCTAAAGATTTACTTGATGACATATGTACACACATGATTTTTAAATAAGAGTAAAAGAATTCATGCATTCATATCATAGGCCACATGAGTCAATAGGATAATAGGATATCATCCTGAGTAGGACATATCATCATCATATAATCCCAGAGCAAGTGACAGCTTTAGCAAGTGTCTTTCAAGTATGGTCTGAACTAGTTTTGTTTTCCTTAGTCGTAATCTAGGATTTTAATTGGGTTGTTCGTTTGCCTTTTTTGAAATGCCTCCAAAGCGTATTGTGACGAGATCGACTCCCCAGTCGGAGGGTGAGTCGTCAGGTGTGCCGAGTGATGCATTGATTGAGAGTTTGCGCCAGAGCAACGAGGGTCTGTCAAGGCAAGTAGTTGCGATGCAAACGCAAATTCAGTCATTGTTGTCTACCGCTCAAGCGCGCGGCAACCTTGCAGTGCAAGAGCCTGCCTTGGGTCAAGTCGTGCTCGATACCCCTGCTCCTCTGGTGGCCCCGGTGGCAATACCACCAGAAATGAATTTCATATTGCATTTCCAGCGATTGGGACCTCCCACCTACGACGGGAGTGCCAACTTTATGATTTTGGATGATTGGATCATCTCAATCGAGGAGATGTTTTCGTATTCCGGGATTCTAGAAGCCCAGAAAGGTTATGATTGCAGCCATATCAGTTAAAAGGCCTAGCAAAGAAGTTGGTGGATTCGTGAAAGGAGAGTCTGAAGGAAGGGCTTACCTGGGACTCTTTCAAGAAGATGTTGCTTGAAGAAGTTTCTGCCCTCAGTCGAGCAGGACTGTCTCATGAATACTTCCTGCATTTGAAGTAGAGACAGCTCACGGTGAGCGAATATGAGATTGAAGTTTTAGCAAGTTGAGTAGATTTGCTCCCGATTTGGTAGCTTCGGAGGATGGAAAAGTGAAACGTTTTCTGGGAGGACTAAGAAGTGATGTCCAGCAGTGGGCATTGCGCTTATGGGGCTAACAGTTATGTTGTGGCAGTGGAAGCCGCACTAAAAGGTTAAGCGATTGAAAATGCCAAGAAACCGCGGTGCTGCGGCGAGGAAAGAGAAAAGGAAGGGTGTTGAGGATGGTAGCTCCAGGGTATATCTGGCCCTTCTTCGAAGAATAAAGGTAAGGAAGTGTGTAGTTTTTGTGTTCGTCCTGGCCACCTCTTACGAAATGATGTTTCAATTGAACAGACACCCTGAAGCAAGCAGCAAGTGCACGCCCATCCAAGTTGCACCCAAGGGAGAGCTCGTGTGCTCGTTCTGTGCAAGGATGGGTCATGATGTGAGTCGGTGCTGGATGAAAGAAAGGACCTGCTTCCAGTGCGGGCAGAAGGGACACCAGAAATCTTCGTGCCCCAAGGCTCAAACCCCACTGCAGCCTGCCCCGCTTCGAGCTCTGCCGCCACCACCAACCCTAGATAAAGGAAAAGGAAAACTGAACGTGATGACTAGCGAGGAAGCTCAAAACTCTACGCAAGTTATTTCAGGTTAGCCCCAGTCTATTTTAATCCCTATTATTTATCGTTGTTGCCATGGTTATCGTTCGTTTAGTTATGTATGTTACGGTTTTTGGGGAGTTTAAGGTGCGGAATAGGTGGGCGGCGCGTTCTGTTCGATTCGGGTGCCACCCATTCCTTTGTGGCCAGGAGGTTTGTTGATAAACATCGCCTGGATGTTGATCAATTGAGAGGCTCCTTCAACGTCAAGCTTCCCTCCGGTGATTTCGGTGATATCCAATCAAGGAGTTCTGAGATGCCCTATTCATCTTGGCAATTTTCTGGCCCTTGCGGATCTGTTAATTTTAGACCTGACTGATTTTTGATGTGATTTGGGGCATGGACTGGCTGTCCAAGTATGATGCAGTCATCCAGTGCAAGGCAAAAAGACTGGACTTCAGGATGGACAATGGCCAACCTTTGAGCGTCTATGGATTTCAGACAGAGTTTCCCCTGTCATTTCTGCGGTATGTGCTTATAAGTCTGTTTGCGAGGCGTTTTTAGTTTCTATTTCTGTTCTGGGAAAACAATTTTTGTTACACCAAGTCTCGAGGATGTCTCGGTGGTGTGAGAGTTTCCAGATGTCTTTCCTGATAGTCTTCCAGGACTTCCTCCTGAGAGGGAGATTTAGTTCGTGATTGACCTCGAGCCAGGCACTCGTCCCATCGCCAAAGCACCGTACCATAAGGCTCCGCGTGATTTGGATGAGTTTTCGTACTCAGCTCGATGAGTTGCTGAGGTGTGGTTTTATTAGACCAAGTTTCTTCTCCGTGGGGTGCTCCGGTTTTGTTCGTAAGGAAGAAGGACGGATCGATGAGGCTTTGCATCGATTATAGGGAATTATATAAGGGTGACCGTTAAGAATAGATATCCCCTGCCAAGGATCCATGATTTGTTTGATCAGTTGCGTGGTAGCTTGGTATTTTCAAAAATCGATCTTCGCTCAGGCTACCACCAGTTGAGGATTCGCGAGGAAGATATTCCCCGAACCGTATTCCGTTCACGGGCATGGACATTATGAGTTTTTGGTGATGTCTTTCGGTTTAACCAATGCACCCTCTGCTTTCATGGATTTGATGAATTGGGTGTTTAAGGATTTCTTGGACCGGATTCATTATTGTGTTCATAGATGATGTGCCCCTAGTGTATTCCCGAAATATTGAGGAGCATACTCAGCATTGTGCATTTGGTTTTGTCGACCCTGAGGGAGCATAAGCTATCATGCGAATATGAGCAAATGTGAGCGATGTTCTAGCTACCTCAGGTGTCCTTTCTGGGTCATTGTTGTAGGCAAGGGGACGGTATTTCTGTAGACCCGACCAAGATTTCTGCCGTGATGGAGATGGGAAAGACCGTTAAAACCTAGACACTTCTAGCTCAGGAGATTAGAGAGCTTCTTAGGCCTCGCTGGCTACTATAGAAGATTTGTGGATAGGAATTTTCGGTGTTGTCTGCTCCTGTTAAACTTAGACTTTCACTGACAGAAGAACACTGCATTCATTTGGAGGGTTATAAGTGTGAGAGAGGCTTTTCCAAAGAGTTGAAGAAGAGACTGTGTATACTGCCCCAATTTTAACCTTACCTAACTGAAGATTAGAGTCGAGTATGCTATGTACGGTCGTGGGATGCTTTGTCATTAATCGATGACTTGGTTGTGTTGGTTAATGCAAGGATGGTAAGGTGATCGCGTATGGATCGAGGGCAACTAAGATTCAGTTCACGAGAGATAACTATCCGTACGCACGATTTATTGGAGTTGTGATGCCATAATATTATGTGCTGAAGCTGTGGGTGACACTTATTGTATGGCGTGTTTGTGCAAGATCTATATCGGACCATAAGAGTTTGAAGTATGTCTTTCACTTCAGAAGGAACTATAATCTACGCCAGCGTCGTGGTGGTTAGAATATGTGGCGGATTTATGAAGTAGAAATTCTTTATTCTCATCCGGGAAAGGGCTAATTGTAAGCTAGCTGATGCTTTGAGTAGGAAGACCGCTAAAATTTTTTAATCTATCGGTACAGTCCTTAAAAGAAGAATTCTTGTTAATGAACCAGTCGATGATTGGGAGTAGTTCTATGTTCCTGCGTAGTTTGGAAGCAGAAGCGCCCTCTTGGATTTCCTTACTAGGGTGCACCAAAAGGATGATCCAGAATTGTTGCACCTCTGGATTAGGATTGAGAAAGGGGAGTTACCTGATTTTTCTTTGGATGAGCTATGTACTCTGAAATATCGGGGTAGATTCTGTATTCCTGACATGGGTGACATCCGAGCTAAAATTTGTGAAGAAGCTCATGGTTCTAGTGTTTCCTATCATCCTGGTTCCACCAAAATGTATAAAGATCTAAACAAATTGTTTGGTTGGCAGGGATGAAGAGCGATATTGCAAAGTTTGTATCAGAATGTTATACGCGTCAGCGTGTCAAGGCTGATCATAGAAGGCCTGGTGGTAAATTGACACCTCTTGATATTCCAAGTTGGAAATAGGAAGGTATTTCAATGGATTTTATCACCGGTCTAACCAAAATCTCCCTGTGGGCATGACTCAGTTTGGGTGATAGTCGACAGACTGAACAAAGTGTGCCCACTTTGTTCTGTTTAAGATTGGGTATTCGATGAAGAAGATAGATGAGCAATATCTTGAAGAGGTCATCAGGTTACATGGAGTGCCTGTTAGCATTGTATCAGATCGGGACTCCAGATTTACGTCTCGTTTTTGGAAGAGCCTGCAAGAGGGGTTGGGTACCGACTTGAGGTATTCCACCGCCTATCATCCGCAGATGAATGGGAAAATAAAAAATAGTAAATCAGATCATGGAGTTACATGATTAGATGTTATAATTTGGATCATGGTGGTGCTTGGGATGAGCGTCTCAAACTCATGGAGTTTTGCTTACAATAAAAGTTTATCAAGAGAGCTTGCAGATGGCCCCGTTTGAGGCCTTGTATGGGGGCGTTGTAGGACTCCCTTATTTTGGGCTTGAGGTTGGTGAGAGACCATTGCTAGGTTCCGGAATCCCTTGAGGAGTTGAATTGTGCGGTGACTCAAATTCAGAGAAGAAGCTTCATGTAGCACAAGAGCGTTATGAGAAATATGCTAATCGACGAAGGGTCGATTTGGAGTTTGCCGTTAGGGACTTGATTTTTCTGAAAGTTTCTCCGATGCCAGGAGTAAAAAGATTTTGAAGGAACCATAAGTTAGACCCCCGGTATGTGGGACCTTTTCAGATTCTGGAGCGCATCAGAGTGTCAGCTTATTGACTGGATTTACCTACTAGCTTCCCTGGTGTCCACGATGTGTTCTATGTGAGCAAGTTGCGGAAGTGTGTTCGTAGTGATCGTCAAATTCTTAACTCGGTGCCCCCAAATTTAGCCCAATCTGTCGTATGTGGAAGAGCCTGTCCGCGTTTTGGAATCTCAAGAGCATGTCTTGCGAAGGACGACCATCCCATGGTTAAGATTCTTTGGAGAAATCAAGACGTCGAGAGCGCGACGTGGGAATTGGAGTCAACAATGAGAGAATCTCATCCGCACATCTTCTCCTAGTTTCAGGTACGTCGTTATATTTTCAGTGACGTTTGATTTTATCATTTTGATTTGGTTTTGGAGTTGTGTTAAGTTTCAGGACGAAACTTCTTTTTAGGGGGAGTGACTGTAACGCCCTCGATTTTTTTTCGACGATTTTATTTAAATGGGAAGCATCATATTTATGACATCATGGCGTTACCTTTAACGTCAAGATGACGGCGTAATGCCATAAAGGCATTTTTGCATCAATGCGATCAAGTCGGCTGAATTCTTGTTGTAATGGGAAAATTTTGCATTTGGAATTTAAGTTGAGTAATTTTTGACTTGCTCGTCAAGTTTCGTCGCGATCCGAGCGATATTTGGGCCTCGGAGTTTTTTCCAAAGTTTTGTGAATTTATGTACGTCGTAAACTTTAAAAACTTATATCACGAGAATGGCTCGTCTGATTTTGGTTTTGACTTCGCCGTTGCGTTCGTAGCGTCCGCGTTCGCCAATGGCATGAGTTTCGTTAAATTCAGCGCTCGTTTGGGCCTCCGTTTTTGATCTAGCGTTTCCTTATTCAAATAATATATAATACATAAATACGATTATTTTAATATTAAATTACTATTCAAAAATGAAAAGTACTATTCATTCTTATAATTTGATCAAATGATTAGATTTGCCAAGAAATGTGTTTTTCCTGCAACCTTGACTCCTGTGAAGTTTCTGCTTTTTATGTAAATCTTCTATTCCTCCAATTCTGTATACTCGAGTAGTTTGTTTCTGTATACTCGAGTAATCTATTTCTGTATACACGAGTAATCTGTTTCTGTATACTCGAGTAGCCTTCTTTATACTAGAGTAGTCTGTTTCTGTATACTCGAGTAATCTGTTTCTGTATACTCGAGTAGTCTGTTTCTGTATACTCGAGTAGCCTTCTATATACTCGAGTAGTCTGTTTCTGTATACTCGAGTAGCCTTCTGTATACTCGAGTAGTCTATTCTGTATACTCGAGTAGCCTTCTGTATACTCGAGTAGTCTTTTCTGTATACTCGAGTAATCTGTTTCTGTATACTCGAGTAGTCTGTTTCTGTATACTCGAGTGGCCTTCTGTATACTCGAGTAGCCTGTTTCTGTATACTCGAATAGCCTTCTGTATACTCGAGTAGTCTGCTTCTGTATACTCTAGTAGTCTGTTTCTGCATACTCGAGTAGTCTGTTTCTGCTTACTCGAGTAGCCTTCTGTATACTCGAGTAGTCTGCTGCTTTTCCCATGTTAGTCCGTCACAGTTTGTGTTCGGGAGCCTTTTTGAGGGTAAAAACAGTGCCATATGGAAAAATGGCTAACATAAAATTTGTTCGTCTTGACGAGATCTACAACTTTCATGTTGGGCACTTTTCAATTTAAAGTCATTCTAGACCTCTAATTTTGTTTTCCGCGAACTGCTCGTACTTATACCGTTTTTTTTTATATTTAGACAAAATATTTTATAAGTACTTATATATATATATACTCTTATACTTAGGTTATTAGAAAGAATAAACACTTCATCTTCTCCGATTCCTTCTCCCGAACCAGAGCGCGTGAGCGAGAGAGAGAATATTTCGTGAACCTTCCGGTGGCTGCCGACGGAGCTCCGGTGCTCGGAATCTTCAAACGAGCGTAGATTTGGAAAGCTCTCACCGAGAGCTACGCTATCGTGGTAAATTTTTCCCCTTTCTTTGAGTTTTCTCGTTAGGGTTTTTCGGCTCTAACCCCTTTTCGACCATTTTTGTCTAGATTTCAACTTCCTCCATCCTCTTTTGCCCCGATCTGTGACGTGGACTGATTTGGAGAACTTTTCCGGTAAAACCAAGGCAAGTAGTGGTTTCCCCTCATTTCTCCTTGTCCGATTTGATGGTAACGGTTCGGTTTTTATGTTCTTTAAATTTTCTTCAGTTTGTTTTCCAAGTTATTGCTACGATTAACCTTTTGGTTGATCTTTCGAGATTGTAAGATTTTGTCTTGGTGAACTTGATCTTGTCTTGATATATTTAATCGCTCTTGATGTGTCTTATTAATGTCTTTAAATGCATTACCTATCGTTATTGATCGTATTAGATTTGTCTAGGATTGTAAATCGTTCATAGGGGTTGATCAACCTTGCCTTGAAACTAGAAGTGTCAAGTAGAATCTGATGTGCCAAATCTCGAGATATATTTTTGTGTTGTGATTTCTTTGGGTTTCTAAAATTTGCGGGAGTTAGTGGATAAAACCACCTCCGCATGGTCTGACTCCTTTATGGTACCTTGTGGAAGCCTACCGGGTTTTTTTGGGCATCTGCGGTGTATGGTGGAGAGTATGAGACTCCCTCGCAGTTAAGCGGATAAATTATTCGTGAGGGGTGTGTCCAGTTGAGTGACCACCTCGCCCGTGTTTTTGAGGTAGGGTCGACCACAGGTGCTTAGTAAAGCTAATTAAATTTCTTCTTTATGTTTTTACTTTTGTTGTTCTCTTTTTGCCTTGAGAAATCTGGTGTAATTGTGGGAGTACGTGACGATTCACGTAGATAGTTCTTTCCTTTCCTGTTCGACACCTTACTTCAGTACTGTTGGTCTTGGGTTGGTACCCCGTTTGACCTTTGTTTTATTTTGTTTACTTCTCTGCCGCCATTTGTCCCTCTTGCTGAGGTGTTCTGTCTTTGGAATGCCTCAGGTTCGGAGCATTAGCAGGTAGCGGAGCCGGTTTTGGAGCCCTTTGCAGCAGGTTGGCTGTTGTTTTTCCCCTCGCCGTAGCGAGGTAGTTTGTTGTTTTAGTTTTCTTTGCCTAGTTTCAGACTTATTGGTACTGTGGGTTCGTGTCAGGTTGTTGACGCCCACATGATTGTTGATTCTTTTTTGACACTTGCTAGCTGATGTGGTTTTTCTTATATTTGGTTTATATTACTTGCTCTCTGGGATGATTTATTGCTAGAATTGCATGTTAGATATTTTTAACCTATAAAACCCTATTATTAATAAAGCATACTTGTTAGATAGTTGAGCTATATTCAGCCCAATCTGTCGTATGTGGAAGAGCCTGTCCGCGTTTTGGAATCTCAAGAGCATGTCTTGCGAAGGAAGACCATCCCCATGGTTAAGATTCTCTGGAGAAATCAAGACGTCGAGAGCGCGACGTGGGAATTGGAGTCAGCAATGAGAGAATCTCATCCACACCTCTTCTCCTAGTTTCGGGTACGTCGTTATGTTTTCAGTGACGTTTGATTTTTATCATTTTGATTTGGTTTTGGAGTTGTGTTAAGTTTCGGGACGAAGCTTCTTTTTAGGGGGAGTGACTGTAACGCCCCCGATTTTTCTCGATGATTTTATTTAAATGGGAAGCATCATATTAATGACGTCATGGCATTACCTTTAACGTCAAGATGACGGCGTAATGCCATAAAGGCATTTTCGCGTCAATGCGATCAAGTCGGCCGAATTCTTATTGTAATGGGAAAATTTTGCATTTGGAATTTAAGTTGAGTAATTTTTGACTTGCTCGTCAAGTTTCGTCGCGATCCGAGCGATATTTGGGCCTCGGCATTTTTCCAAAGTTTTGTGGAATTTATGTTCGTCGTAAACTTTAAAAACTTATATCTCGAGAATGGCTCATCTGATTTTGGTTTTGACTTCGCCGTTGCGTTCGTAGCATCCGCATTCGCCTATGGCGAGAGTTTCGTTCAATTCGGCGCTCGTTTGGGCCTCCGTTTTGATCTCGCGTTTCCTTATTCAAATATATATAAATATGATTATTTTAATATTAAATTACTATTCAAAAATGAAAAGTACTATTCATTCTTAGAGTTTGATCAAATGGTTAGATTTGCCAGAAATTGCTTTTCCTGCAACCTTGACTCGTGTGAAGTTTCTGCTTTTTTATGTAAATCTTCTATTCCTCCAATTCTGTATACTCGAGTAGTCTGTTTCTGTATACTCGAGTAATCTGTTTCTGTATACTCGAGTAATCTGTTTCTGTATACTCGAGTAGCCTTCTGTATACTCGAGTAGTCTGTTTCTGTATACTCGAGTAATCTTTTTCTGTATACTCGAGTAGTCTTCTGTATACTCGAGTAGCCTTCTGTATACTCGAGTAGTCTATTTCTGTATACTCGAGTATCCTTCTGTATACTCGAGTAGTCTGTTCTGTATACTCGAGTAGCCTTCTGTATACTCGAGTAGTCTGTTTCTGTATACTCGAGTAATCTGTTTTTGTATACTCGAGTAGTCTGTTTCTGTATACTCGAGTAGCCTTCTGTATACTCGAGTAGCCTGTTTCTGTATACTCGAGTAGCCTTCTGTATACTTGAGTAGTCTGCTTCTGTATACTCGAGTAGTCTGTTTCTGCATACTCGAGTAGTCTGTTTCTGCTTACTCGAGTAGCCTTCTGTATACTCGAGTAGTCTGCTGCCTTTCCCGTGTCGTCCGTCATAGTTTATGTTCGGGAGCCTTTTTGAGAGTTAAAACAGTGCCGTATGGAAAAATGGCTAACATGAAATTTGTTCGTCTTGACGAGATCTACAACTTTCATGTTGGGTACTTTTCGATTTGAAGCCATTATAGATCTCTAATTTTGTTTTCCGCGAACTGCTCGTACTTATACCATTTTTTTTATATTTAGACAAAATATTTTATAAGTACTTATATATATATATATACTCTTATACTTAGGTTATTAGAAAAGAATAAACACTTCATCTTCTCCGATTCCTTCTCCCGAACCAGAGCGGCGTGAGCGAGAGAGAGAATATTTTGTGAACCTTCAGGTGGCCGCCGACGGAGCTCCGGTGCTCGGAATCTTCAACCGAGCGTAGATTTGGAAAGCTCTCACCGAGAGCTACGCTATCGTGGTAAATTTTTCCCCTTTCTTTGAGTTTTCACGTTAGGGTTTTTCGGCCCTAACCCCCTTTTCGACCATTTTTGTCTAGATTTCAACTTCCTCCATCCTCTTTTGCCCCGATCTGTGACGTGGACTGATTTGGAGAACTTTTCCGGTAAAACCAAGGGAAGTGGTGGTTTCCCCTCATTTCTCCATGTTCGATTTGATGGTAACGGTTCGGTTTTTATGTTCTTTAAAATTTTCTTCACTTTGTTTTCCAAGTTATTGCTACGATTAACCTTTTGGTTGATCTCTCGAGATTGTAAGATTTTGTCTTGGTGAACTTGATCTTGTCTTGATATATTTAATCGCTCTTGATGTGTCTTATTAATGCCTTTAAATGCATTACCTATCATTATTGATCTTATTAGAGTTTTTCTAGGATTGTCAATCATTCATAGGGGTTGATCAACCTTGTCTTGACACTGGAAGTGTCAAGTAGAATCTGATGAGCCAAATCTCGAGATATATTTTTGTGTTGTGATTTCTTTGGGTTTATAAAATTTGCGGGAGTTAGTGGATAAAACCACCTCCGCATGGTCTGACTCCTTTATGGTACCTTGTGGAAGCCTACCGGGTTTTTTTGGGCATCTGCGGTGTATGGTGGAGAGTATGAGACTCCCTCGCAGTTAAGCGGATAAATTATTCGTGAGGGGTGTGTCCAGTTGAGTGACCACCTCGCCCGTGTTTTTGAGGTAGGGTCGACCACAGGTGCTTAGTAAAGCTAATTAAATTTCTTCTTTATGTTTTTACTTTTGTTGTTCTCCTTTTGCCTTGAGAGATCTGGTGTAATTGTGGGAGTACGTGACGATTCATGTAGGTAGTTCTTTCCTTTCCTATTCGACACCTTACTTCAGTACTGTTGGTCTTGGGTTGGTACCCCATTTGACCTTTGTTTTATTTTGTTTACTTCTCTGCCGCCATTTGTCCCTCTTGCTGAGGTGTTCTGTCTTTGGAATGCCTCAGGTTCGGAGCATTAGCAGGTAGCGGAGCCGGTTTTGGAGCCCTTTGCAGCAGGTTGGCTGATGTTTTTCCCCTCGCCGTAGCGAGGTAGTTTGTTGTTTTAGTTTTCTTTGCCTAGTTTCAGACTTATTGGTACTGTGGGTTCGTCTCAGGTTGTTGACGCCCACAGGATTGTTGATTCTTTTTTGACACTTGCTAGCTGATGTGGTTTTTCTTATATTTGGTTTATATTACTTGCTCTCTGGGATGATTTATTGCTAGGATTGCATGTTAGATATTTGTAACCTATAAAACCCTATTATTAATAAAGCATACTTGTCATCTCTTTCAAAAATAAGCCACTACTTTCTATTTAGCGTAAATACTTTTCTATACTTATTATAAATCTAGGGTTTGCATTGTATGAGTTGTTCCTCGGGACATTTATACTCTTGTAGAATATTAGAGTCAATTTAAACAAGTATCTTCCGCAAGCGTATAACTTATATTTTAAACTGTGGACTAGATGATTCACTAAGCCGAGGGATACGGCTACCATCATAACTTAAACTGGATTTTATTCATAACCATTTATGTTCTCTTTTAAAATTATAGAGTTGTAGTCTTGCCTGAACGTCTGCAGTTATCCCCTGTACGGCGTGGCATCACGACGCGTATTTTCCCCTTGCTCTGATATAATTAAATTGTTGGAAAAAATGCGGGTTGTGACAGCACCCAAGCAGCCCACAAATAACAAAATTGGCCCAAAAGTTTGAACCCTTGCTCATTAAAAAAAAATTCTATTTATAAGCAAAATTTTGGGGGTGACACGCCCTGGTCACGGGCATGACAAGGGCATGTCATGCCCGCTTGCTGAAGATGGAAAAATTTTGGTGACTAGCTGATTCCGAAAGCTTCTAAAATGGGACACGTGTTGGTCACGGGCATGACAGGGTTGTCACGGGCGTGTCAATGATTTATGACTGGTGAAGGCATCAAGCCTCGAGCTTGGATCGACGAATGTCGAGCTTGCATCGATGAACGTCGAGCTTGCATCGACGAACGTCGAGTGAATGGACATGGGCGTGTCAGGGGGCATGGGCGTGATTTCATCTTTTATTTACAGGCAGCACTTTTTTAATAGGAATCAAAGTAACACGCTTGGTCACAGATGTGACATAAGTGACACGGGCGTTTACTTTGAGAAAATTGGCTTTTTCTGAAAAATTTCTGAAAAACAAAATAAAGTTAAGTTAGAACAATATTTTCAAAAAAGAAAACATTTTATTGAAGAAAAATAACAAAAACATCGAAAATTAAACTAAAATGACCTAATAGAAGTACTAAAAAATACGTATATTTACAACTTATCAAATGCCCCCATATTTAAACTTTTGATATTCCAGAGAAAAAATTTGAGATGAACTTATAAGGAATTAAAAGAAATCCTAAATTTATCTATTACTTGAATTAATTAAAAGGGAGATCATTGAATATGGCTCATATTTCTTATATAAACTTTAGCTTATAGGTGTTTTACAGAAAATAATGTAATTTAAAAATTATGCTCTCAAAAAGATTTTATATTAAGTCTAGAATCATTGAATATGGCTAGGGGGTTGTTTTGGTTTATGAAGTGGGCTTTGGTTTAGAGGTGAGGTAATTTTTTCTCAAACCTCAAATGAATTTTTTTTATTTAGATGTTTAGGAAAATGAAATCTTATTTTTCAGAATATTTTATTCTTTTTAACAACTTCATGTAACCCAATGTATATGTATATAAGTGATGAATTTTATGCTTTTACTCCTTAACATATAATCTTTTTAAAATTTTGGATGCCTATGTTTTTGGAATGAAATCTTATTCCTATTGACATAGGTTCTTTAAAGGATCAAAATTGGGAGATAGGTTTTTCAAAAGAAAACTTTATTTTAATAAAAAAAATTGAGAGCAACCTTTATAAATTGAACGTTCCTATATTTCAAAAAACATGAAGTAGACATAATTGAAGTCCATGGTTGTTATTTTCTAACATAGTACACGCGCATCTATTTTAGATAAATTAGAAGTAGTGCCGAAAACGAGTCTCGTATCTTAAGAAGAAAAACATAAGATATTATTTAAAACTTAACCCCGCTATTTAAATCTATCAATCTCCAATTAATAAACGAATAGTAAACAAAGAATTAATTAAATTCACATATAAATAAACTCGAAACAATATTTTTGGAGAGCAAAAAGAGTTAACAATAGAATATTCGATTTATTTGTTTTATAATTTTTTGGATTTTTAAAGTTATCATCTTTTTTTTTGTGTTTTGTGTTTATTTCATTAATATATACATGCTAAAAATGCGAAAAAGATATACTTTTCTATTTTTTAAAATAGTTTATGTTTGTTTTCTAAAAATTTTTTTTGTATTTTTAAGATTTTTAAGCAAATATTTGCAAGTGAGGAGAAAGAGAAAAATTATTTACAAAGAGGAGGAAGAAAAGAAGAGGGGAAAGAGAAAAGGATATTTACAAAAATATTTACAGAAAAATATTTATAAAAAATATTTACAAAGAATATTTACAAAGTAAATCTAAATACAATTTTTTATTTTATGTTTTGGAATTTTTATTGAAATTTTTGATGATAAAACAAAAAATGTTTTTGGAGTTTTCATTTTATAATTTTTTTGTGTTTTGTTTTTGTTTTCGTTTTTGTATTTTTTTTAATTTTAACTACGGAATATGGAAGTGCAGAACGGAAAGCACAAAAACTACCATCATACTTAATTCCAACATTGTCTCTAATGTTGCAATATAAGTATGTGGAACAAAAATGAAATGAAATGCAATATGTAAAAAAATAAAAAGGGAGGGTAGGAACTTCCCTAGAACATATTCGGGGAGGCCCATTCAGAAACCCTGTATTATTATAAAGAGTAGCAAACAAAATAAGGAAAGAGCGAAAAAGGTTGATGTGGGGTGCCTCCCAAGAGCGCTTTGTTTATAGCCGTGTAGCTTGACTTTTATGGAGAGGTTATAATGTCGAGGAGAGTTATGGTTTCGTTAACACCGATCACTGCATTTCCCTCTATGAACCGATGACCGTTTACTTTAAATGAACATCTTTTTGGGTGGGAGACGAGTACGGTCCCATATGGCCAAACCGCTTGAACTTTGAAGGGGTCGGATCAACGTGATTTTAGTTTACCTAGAAAAAGTCTAAGACGTAAATTATAAAGGAGGACAAGATCGTCAGGAGAAAAAAAATTTTGGTGCTTGATTTTTCGATCGTGATAGAACTTAGAAAGCTCCTTATAGAACTTATTGCTCTCGTAAGCATTTGCACATCATTCATCGAGTTCGTTTAGTTGAAGTTTTCTATTTTGAGCGGGTAAGTTAGCATCGAGGTTTACGAGTTTTAAAGCACAACGAGAGCGATGCTCTAGTTCTACGGGGAGGTGACACGCTTTGCCATAGACTAATCGAAACGGCGTAGAACCAATTGCGGTTTTGTATGGCGTATGATACACCCATAACGCATCGTTGAGTTTGACGGATCAATCTTTCCTATTAAGAGAAATAGTTTTTTCTAATATACGCTTAATCTCTCGATTTATTACCTCAACTTGACCACTTGTTTGCAGGGGGGGGGGGGTAGGGGGTGGCAAGTTTGTGTGTAACTCCATATTTAGCTAATGTCTTAGCCATTTGGGCGTTATAAAAATGCGTTAACCTATCGCTTATAATAGCCTGATGCGTGTCGAAGCGAGAAAATAATTTTTTAAGAAAAGTAACGACGACTCGTGCATCATTGGTGGGGAGTGCTTGCGCTTCCGCCCACCTTGATACATAGTCGACCGCCACTAAAATATAAATATTTATAAAAGAAGGAGGTTAGGTGCCAACAAAATTGATGCCCCATAAATCGAAGACTTCGCACTCTAAAAATAAATTTTGGGGCATCTCGTCGCAACGAGAACTGTTACCCGACCTCTGGCAGCTATCGCAGGAGTACACAAAATTTTGAGCGTCTTCGAAGAGAGTGGGCGAAAAGAAGCCTGCCTCTAGCGCCTTCCACACGGTCTAGTTAGCTTGATAATGCCCACCGATCAGACCCTCATGGCAATGCCTAAATATTTATGTGCCCTACACACTTGCGATGCATCATCAAACCGTTAGGTCCGCGCAGATACGAAAAAGAAAAGGGTCCTCCCAAAAGAAATTTTTCAAGTCAGAAAAGAATTTCTTCTTTTGCTGGCCTTAAAGGTCTTTTGGGGCACCTGCTCAACTAAATTGTTCACAAAATTTTCTAACCAAGACGGAGAAGATGAAATATTATGAACGGCTAGGAGGCGTTCCTCGAGGAATCTGTCATTTATGTCAGATTTGACGAGCGCTTCTGCACCATTATTTTCTAAACAGGAGAGGTGATCGGCGGCTAAATTTTCCGCGCCCTTCTTATCCTGGATCTCCTAATCAAATTCTTGCAGGAGGAGAACCCATCGAAGAAGGTGGGGGTGGTGTTCGTTTTAGCTAATAAATATTTTAAGGTGGAGTGGTCGGTAAATACGAAAACTTTAGATAGCATTATATACGAGCAAAACTTATCAAATACGAAAACAACGGCTAAGAGTTCCTTTTCTGTTGTCATGTAATTACCTTGTGCGGAAGTGAGCGTCTTACTAGCGTAATAGATAGGGTGGAAGTATTTGTTTGTACGTTGGATAAGAAGGGCACCTACAATAATATCACTAGCGTAGCATATAATCTCGAATGGAAGGGACCAATAGGGCGCCACATACATGGGAGAATTTATAAGTTTTTATTTTATAAAATTTAATGCGGACTTGCATTCGCTACTAAAGACAAAACTAGATTCCTTTTCTAGGAGGCGAGTAAGCGGCTTTTTCATCAAAAAAAAGTCTTGAATAAAGCGCCTATAAAAGCCCGTGTGGCCTAAGAAACTCCTAATGGATTTTATGTTGGAAGGCGGGGGAAGTTTTTCTATAATTTCTACCTTGGCCTTATCTACCTCTATCCTCTTAGATGAAATCTTGTGGCCGAGAACCAAACCTTCTCGAACCATAAAGTTACACTTTTCCCAACTCAAAATGAGATGCTTGTCCTCACATCGCTGGAGGACACAATCTATATTATGAAGACAAGCAGGGAATGGGAACCCAAATACAGAGAAGTCATCCATAAAGACTTTCATGATGTCTCCTACCAGCTCGCCAAAGATCGCTTGCATACATCTTTGGAATGTAGCTGGCGCATTGCAGAGTCCAAATGGCATTCTTCGGTAGGCAAAGGTGCTAAATGGGCAGGTAAAAGTTGTTTTCACTTGGTCATCGGGGGAAATGGGGTTTGGAAAAACCCCGACAAACCATCAAGAAAGAAATAATATGGATGACCGGATAAACAATCCAGAATTTGGTCTAAAAGTGGTAGTGGGAAATGGTCCTTATGGGTGGCATCATTAAGTTTCCTATAGTCGATGTATACCCACAAAACTTTAACAGTACGAGTTAGGACGAGTTCATTTTGCTCATTTTCCAGTACCGTTAGACCGCCCTTCTTGGGCACGACATGAACGGGACTAACCCAAGCTCTATCTAAAATAGGATAAATAATCCTTGCATCTAATAATTTAATTATTTCGGCTTTAACGATGTCTTTCAAGTTTGGGTTAAGACGTCACTGCGGCTGAATTGTTTTGAGGTAATTATCCATTAGGAAAATCTTATGGGTGCAAAAAGACAGGTTAATCCCCTTAAGATAAGAAATTTTTCACGCAATTGCATGGCGATGTTTAAGCAAAACTTCCAATAAATTGAAGGTCTCCGAATCGCTCAAATTCGATGAAATAATCCGGAAGGGTATCATTTTATTCCCAAAAAACGTATTTGAGAGATTCAGGTAGGGGTTTGAGGTCTAGGATGGGCAGTTCTTCTAGCGATATTTTGATTCTAATGTCTTTCGAACCAATGGGTTCGAAGGGCAAACCTATAGATTTATCTTCTATGCAATTAAAATTTTCGAGCGCAAAAATATCGTCGTTAAGAAAAATTGACTCGAAAATAGGAGAAGAACGATCTCCGAAAAAATTATCTAAAATATAACAAAAATAATTGCTCGATGATGAGTCCTCCATCGAGTGATTGATAGAGAAAGTAACCTCATCATCTCCCACACGAAGGAGGAGACTACCATTACTCACAATTATTAATGCGCTGGAGGTGGCGAGAAAAGGGCGACCGAGTATAATTGGTACATCAGTGTCCTCAATGTCCAAGATGACAAAGTCTACCGGAAAGATAAACTTGCCAACTCGGACAAGGACGTCCTCCACTACCAGACCCAGGAACTTAACCGAGTGATCTGCTAATTGGATGCGCATATTAGTAGGGACTGAGTGCCAAAACCTAATTTTTGAAAGAGCAAGAATGACATCAAATTAATGCTCACGCGTAAATCTTCTAGAGCGTATTTTACTAAAATATTGCAAAAACGGTACGGGATAGAAAACTGTCCCGGGTCATTTTGTTTGGGGGAAATTTATTAGTAAGAGCTGCCGAGTAGTCTGCATTGAGAGAGATATGCAAAATATTTTCTAATATTTGTTTATTAGAAAGAAGTTCTTTCAAATATTTCGCATACTTAGGCATCTGCAAGATCGCCTCGCAGAAGGGAACATTAATATGAATTTGTTTTAATAGTAAAATATTTTTTTTGTATTGCGCATCCTTATGCTCACTCTCTAACTTATGAGGATACGGCAAGGCCTTATTTAAAATAATTTTTTCGTTTAAAATCGTTAAAGGCGGCGTAATTGAAGAAGGGGTAAGAGGGGTCGGAGGAGAAATATGTACCTGCAAATCGATTTGTTTTGGATCGACCGCCTACTTACCACTACGGAGGTTTATAGAGTTGGCGTTCTACCGAGGGTAGGGCTCTATGTTCCCCAGCAGTGCCCCGAGCGCGTTCTAGGACATCATTCTCGCCAGCTGTCCAACCTATAGATCAAGGTTTTTTAGCGATCCGGTGATGTTCCGGATATTTTACTTGGTGGATGCTATTTATTTATAAAAAATTTCCTCAACTGGAGAAGGTTTCGGAGGAGGAGGTGGGAAAAATATGGGTGCAAAAGAGTTAGGGGGCGTTGCGCGTTGTTCGCATTGCTCCAAGAGAAATTGGGGTGATTCCTCCAACCTAGATTATAGTTGTTACTATAAGGGTTGCTGTTAGGGTTGAAGGAAGGACGACCAAAATTTCCTACGAAGTCTACGAACTCTTCGGCCACATAGATGTTACGGGGATTAAAACAAGGTGGAGTGGGGGAGACATTAGAAATCTCCTCCACCTACTTTGTAAACCATTCAACTTGAAGGGTTAAGAGAGCTATGACATCCACTTCCAAAAGACCGGCCGCCTGCTTAGCACGTCCCCGTAGGATGTTCCACTGGTAGGCATTCATAGACATTTCTTTGATAAGCGCTTGGGCAGCCTCGAGGGTTTTATAATTTAAAGTGCCCCCAACAGCCGCATCAATCATTTACCGTGTATGATAGTTAAGCCTATAATAAAAAATCTGGACCTATAGCCACGCTGGCAGCGTGTGGTGCAGAAACTTGCAGAGGAATTCTTTAAACATCTCCCAAGTCCCAAATAGAGACTCGGGATCATTCTGCACAAATGAAGAAATATCTGCCCGCAATTTTGCAGTTTTTGCGGGCGGAAAATAATTCATTAAGAACAGTTCCGCAAGCTTGGACCAAGTGGTGATACATCCTCGCAGGAGGGAATTCAACCATGCCTTTGCTTTGGATTTGAGGGAAAAAGGAAATGAGAGCAAGTGAATGACATCATCGGTGATGCAAATAATTTTAAAGGTGTCGCATATTTCTATAAGAATAGATAAGTGAACATTCGTGTCCACATCCGGCAGTCCATCGAACTGCACGGCTTTTTGTATCATTTAAATGACACTTGATTTTATTTAAAAATTATTATGTGCAACCATAGAGCGAACAATGCAAGACCTAGTATCATCCAGGTTAGGCCGGGTGTAATTAGACATAGTACGCTCGGCCGCTTGGGCATTGTTAGGGTCAGCCATAACTACGGCAGAGGGATCTCCGATAGATTCTTCTGGATCCAAAAAGGTATTTAGGCATTGAGATCGAATACGCGCAAGTGAGCGTTCGATCTTAGGATCAAAATCCAAATTTTCAAACTCTAAAGGTTGTCCACGAGTCATACACCCTAAAATATAAACTAAATAATAAACTCTTTTTTTTGTATTAAAATATAGTTTTTAAGTTTTTTTTTTTGTTTTTAGAAAATAGGTAAAAGTAATAGACTCCAGAATTCAAAATATCAACAGGAAAGTCTCCCCGACAACGGCGCCAAAAAATTGATGCGCGCGAGGCCCGGCTCACGATTCAGACGATGAGCGTACTAGGTTTGGATCTCACGCGGCACGAAGGAGGCAAGTGCACTTGTCGCAAGTAATACATGATATTCCGGTAGGGAATATCGAGGTCATATATTTCCTGGGACCGGTTGACTATTTCTACTTCGTCCATAGGGACTATTATTTTACCAAGAATAACTTGTCAGGTTTTAGTTAACAAAAGCAGTTATAAAAGAGAGTTGTAAAAAAGGACTATGAAAATTCGATGAAGGGTTAACGCTCGACATCGAATCGGATCGAATCTAAAATAACTCTTAATTATTATAGAACTTAGTTTTCAAATTAATTAAAGGCAACTTGGCAATGGAGGTTCCACAAACATAAGCTTACCTATCTCTAGGAATATCGCTCACCTGAACATTAAGACTATTCAACCGAACTCTCGTCCGACGAAGGTTTTCTCTTAATGCCAGCTTTACTCTAAGAACCTCGTTATTGGGTGGGGAACCCAATCTGGTAGAATTACGCTTCTCCTCTCTCGAGGGTATGCACGCAACTCTTTTTACCAAAGGGTGATTGGTCCATACGCACGGCCTCTCGGCTAGCTAGCGTATGGATAACGGAAATATAACCCATACATCGATATGTGATTCTACGCGTCGTATACCTGGGGCAAACCTTAAGCCTTTAATTAGAGTGAGAAAAAGACCTTTAATTATTTAGAGTTATTTCATTTGTCCCAATGCTCTTCAATGTCGAGGGATAAGAAAGATTAGCCACTCTTCGGTATGGGGATGTCTTATGAGTTTGATGAGGCGCGAGTTCGAAACTAAACGCTAAATGGTTATAAAAAAGGACATAAAAAACATAACGTTAGGAACAAAAGGCTAAAAACTATAATTGCTAACAAAGAACTCATACGCACATCGAACCCATAATTAAAAAAAGCTAAGTTACACAAAAGGAAAACTTAATTGAAATGACAAGTCCTACTCAAACGAGTAAGTGGGAAATTACAAGTCCTACTCAAACGAGTATGAGGGAAATGACAAGTCCTACTCAAACGAGTAGGCGGGAAATTGCAAGTCCTACTCAAACGAGTTGGTGGGAAATTTCAACTCCTACTCAAACGAGTAGGCGGAAAATGAAAGTGAGTCCTACTTGAATGAGTTAGTGGGAAATAAATGCACATGCACACGCACTCTACATAATTGAAAGAAAGTGATAAAGAAAGCAATACAAATTAACACATACACACACACACTCTACATGAAGTTGAAAGATCAAAGTGAAACTTAATCTCATAAAATCAGACACACACAATTTAAAAAGAAAATAAAGTAATCAAAAAATTAAAAAAATATATTCCTACTCCTAGACCTTGCTAAAAATCAATAAAAAGATTAAATAAAAATAAAAAGGGAAAAAGTTTTTAGAAATAAAAACAAAATATCAAAGTGTTTCAAGATATTAAAATGATAACTTTTTCATTCTTATAATTTTATAAAAGTGTTTAAAACGTGGAAAATAGGTTGACAAGAACAAAAGTTTTACAAGAATAAAAAAAACTAAGTAAAAAGAAAAAGATAGAAAACCACTTTGAGAACACTTTTATAAAACCATAAAAATAAAATTAGTGTACTAAAAAAAACTTAACCTAAACCTAAGCAAAGAGATAAGAAAATAAAAGCTATCATAACTACTAATAACTATGATAGAAAACCTAGAACAAAAACTAAGTAAAACAGAACTATGAAAACATAAAAATATATTAACATAAAATAAAACTCATACACCCCTACACACATTTGAAAGAGAAAGACAAAGAAAAACAAAGGATAAACGTTGAATAAAAGTGGGGCACTCATATACATTCCAAGACAACACGAGGAGTGAAAAACTAACATATTTTATTAAAAGAAAAGGTTGATTACAAAGCTAAAATAAAGATAAAAGAGAGGGGGAGAAAATTCTCCTTACATAGCTAGAAGTGCACCCAAAAAGTTCACAAACAACAAAATTGGCCAAAAAGTTTGAACCCTTGGTCATTACATAAAAGTTCTATTTATAAGCAAAATTTCGTGGATGATACGTTCGGGTCACGGGCGTCATAGGGGGGCGTATCAGGCTGGCTTGCTAAAGACGGTGAAATTTTTGTTGCTGGCCGATTTCTAGAAGCTACTAGAACGGGACACATGTTGGTCATGGGAGTGACAGGGTTGTCACGGGCATGTCAGCGAGGTATGACTGGTGAAGGCGTCAAGCATCGAGCTTGGATCAACGAACGTCGAGCTTGAATCAACGAACGTCGAGTGGATGGACACGTGCGTGTCGGGGTGCACGGGCGTGACTTCATCTTTTCTTTGAAGGCAGCTATTTTTTCACAGGAATCAAAGTAACACGCTTGGTCACGGGCGTGACATAAGTGACACGGGCGTGTACTTTGAGAAATTTGGCTTTTTTTGAAATTTTTTTGAAAAATAAAATAAAGCTAAGTTAGAACAATATTTACAAAAAAGAAACATTTTATTGATGAAAAATAACTAAAAATAACTAAAAATAACGAAAAGTAGACTAAAATGACCTAATAGAAGTACTGAAAAATACGTATATTTACAACTTATCACTCATCCTTGTGGAATACTATGTCATAGCCAAGATCACAGAGTTTGCTGGTGCTTATCATGTTATGTTGCAACCCTTCCACATAGGCTACTCTAGTGATAGTGACTATGCCATTAGAGATCTTACCATAATATCTAGTCACCCCTATTTCTTACCCACCAAAAATAACCTTTGGTCCATTCCTTATTGGAGCATAATCCTTCCGCATGCTCCTTGTTCCTATCATGTGTTTGGAACATTCACTGTCTAAGTACCACATAGGGGTATGGGCACTTGTACTAACCTGTAAGACAAAAAGCAGTTAACCTTAGGACCCCAATTTTTATTGGTTCATAGGTGTAGGTTAGACTGATAATGACTATGCCTGCCTGCAGCTTTTCTGAATTGCAAGCTAACATTGGCTCTCTACACACTATGATTATGCCAGCAATCAACAGCAAAGTGGCCTACCTTGCCATAACACCAACACTCATGGATGTTGTACCTTATTTTTAGAGCAGGTCTAGTGGCTGTGTTAACAACAGCTCTTGGTCTATAAGGAGTAGTAGCATTCCTATTCTTTAGTTTCCCAGCCCCTGTATGACAAGTGGTGGGTCTGGCAGTATAAGTGCTTTGGATATCTTGAGCCCTTCTAGAAGTTACTTTCTTTTCAGAAAGCATACTCTTGATGGCCTCAGAGATGCCCAAGTCTGGTCTACTCATAGCCTTTCCCTTTATCTTAGAGTGGGCTGGAAGATCTAGAGAATAGTCAGAAGCTTTACCCTTGACTGAAGGGGCTGGTGCACCAAACATAAATGGTCCATGATTTGCCATTTGTATTTCCTCATAGGCCGCCTTAAAGGAACTTGCACCCTTGCTTTATCTACCACCATATTGTGGAACATATTTGTTCACAGTAGCTAGCATTCTTCCAGTGAACATAAATACTCTCATGGTCATGCCTATTAGAAGGTAGTTGCACTTTATTAAATTTAATAGAAGGCTTAGAGGCTAGTGGCTGCACTTGAGCTTTGCCATTTCCCTTTGGATTGACAGCTCTTGTCCTTCACTTGAAACCCAACCCTTTCTTTTCCTTTTGGGAGGAGAAGGAGTCTATCAAGGGCAACACTGTGTTAGGCTTGGAGTAGCTAGCCACCCGTTCTCTTTCTTTTTGGAGCTTTCCTTCAAGATTACTGATATGGTTATTCTTGAAGGTTATGGTGCTCATCTGAAGGATTGTTATATTCTTTAGTTTGCTGATTTCATGGATCTTTAGATCCAGTAGTTTTGCTGATTCTGAAATAGTAAGCTGAAGAGAAGCAATTTCCTGAGCCTGTTGTTCGGCCAGGAGCTTGCTTTTCTTTAGATCCTGCAGGAGTGCACCATAATTATCAATCAATTAATTGATGTTTCCTTTAGATTCTAAGCCATCATCATCATTTGATACAGAGGCACAAAAATCTAGAATTGATTCATAATCTGATCTAGAAGAGCTAGTAATGGAGATTACCTTACTTGGACCAGGCTGATCATGGCTGAGTTCTTCATCAGAACTAGCCATCAGCCCAAGGCAATAACTGTCTTCAACAAAATCCACCTCTGAATCACCATCTGGCTATGATAGAGGGGCCCTGAATTCAACCCTCACAGTAGGAAGAACCTTCTCAGCTTCTTATTCTATAACAGCTAGCCTTTTAATGCAGTCTGCTTCTACAGCTCCATCTTTAGTAGAGTACATCCCTATGTTGGATTCTTCTTCTCCTTATTCTGACTCTGATGAGGTGGTGTCAATCCAGTTTCTTTGCTTCTTTGCAATGAGGGATTTCTCATTCTTGCCTTTTTGTTGGTGGTCTATTTTCTCACCATGTTCCCTTCTTTTGACTGGGCAGTCAGCTATTACACTCCCAGGCTTTCTGCAAAGATAACAAGTGATGTTAGATGAAACTTGTTTACCGATTTTGAAACCATACCAATCATCCTTAGAGGATTTCTTCCTGCCCTTATTTTAGCCATCCTTGGGATGAGAGGAGGAGGAAGGTCGGCCTCTCTACTACTTCTTCATAAACTTCTGGAATTGCCTGGAGAAGGCAGCAAAATCTTCATCAGACCATTGGCAGTCTGATGTGTTTTTCTCTGATATTCCAGAATTAGATTCAGGATCTCTCCCTGGTGGAGAGGGAGACTTTCTTCTGCTTTTATTATAGCCTTCAGCTTTGAATGCTACAACCTTGTCTCTTGCTTGAGACTTATTGTGGTTCTCCTCTTCTTTCCTGACAGACAGCTGCATCTCATATGATAGTAGCTTCCTAAAGTGGGTGTGAGGAGCAGTGTCACCCAGCTTTGCCACTTCTTTGATGACACAGATCTTTGTGTTCCAATCTCTAGTCAGAGATCTATGGAACTTGTCATTCAGTTCATAGTGACTGAATACCATTTCATAAGTCTTCAGTTCATTCATGATCCTAAAGAAGTTTTCATAACTGGGGGTTATGTTGTCCCCCTTGGATTGCATGAAAGCCTCATACTCTTGGTTGAGCATGGACTTCCTATCATCTCAAACTTTTTCTATCCCCTCCATGTAGTTCACCAGTATGTCTTACATTTTGTTTGTTGTTGTGCAATAGATCAGGTTCTGAAGTGTAGAATCATCTATAACACTCATAATTATATTCTTTGTTCTATTGTCTATTGAGGCCAGGACAAACTCATCTTTAGTCATCTCATCATATGTCTTAGGTGTCTGGACATTTGCAGCTTATTCTGAGACATTCATTGGGATGAATGGTCCCTCTTCGACTGTAGTATACATCATAGGGTCAGCAGCTTCCATGAAATGCCTCACCCTTGCTTTCTAGATGTTGAAGTCTTCTTTCCTACATATTGGAAGCCTCACAGCACTCAGTTCCTTATTGTTCATTCCTTAACCCATAGAGACAGACTTCTAGCTAACCATGAAGATCTAATCAGACGGCTAAGCATTTAACGAGTAACCTCCCTCTGATACCACTTGAAAGTCTTGTTTTCAAGGCTAGCTAAACACCTAAAGGGGGGGGGGTGAATATGTTTTTCTCTTTATTTAAATCTTCTTAATTGTTAGCCAACTTCTGTGCTTAGTGGTTAGTTTAGTTTTAGCTTTCAAAAATAATCATAGATGACAAGACAATTTTATAATGGTTCTCCAATCTTGGGTACGTCCACTGTCCCTCTACGCCTTTCTAACAGTGTGTAAGACTAGGCTCTTCACCTGTTGGATCCCTAGTTGGATTTGGGCTAGGTTCACTAAGTTAGGATATGACCAAACATGTATAGATCAGGGTCATGGTTGTGTCTTAGAGTCTAGGTCAAGTCCTTTGAGTCAACAGTACAAAGGACCAACCTCCAACACTGTCAGAGACTCAAGACTTAGAGAATTCAAGACTTAGAAAAGGAGTTCTATTTTCGTCGATCTATGGTCGACAAAAGTCGAGCTCAGCTAGATGAACTCAGGGATAATTCTCTGTGCTCAGCTCGACGAACTTAGTTCTCATCTCAACGAACTCTGGACAAAGTAATAACTCCTCTAAGTCAAACCTCAGTCGACGAACTAAGAACATCAGCTCTAAGAAATCTATTCTCTGGTCGACTAGTTCTGGATAAGGTGATTCAACACTGAACATCAGAAAATATTCTAAGTCCAGACTGCAGACTCAGCTCGACAATCTTGTACCCCCACTGGACTAATTCAATTCTCAAGGCTCAGCTCGACGATCTTAGATTCAGCTCGATGAACTTGATGCACAGAAGAAGAAAATTTTCAAGAAACATTCAGAGGTTGACGATCTTGGATCTCAACTCGATGAAAAGTCATTCTCAGCTCGACGAACTGTGGACTCAGGTCGAGAAATCCAGTCTTGGCTGTTTTCCTTTTTTGTCCTTATTACGTGGCAATAATTCCTGAGTAATTAGTGCTTTAATATTCTCTGAATATTACTATTATACAAGAACATTAATTATGGTCTTAATCAGAATTGTTTCCTGCCATTTTTATAAGGGATAGTTGGGGAAACAAATCAATGTAATAAAAAATTCCAAGGCCGTCAGCATTAATTGTAGAAGGAATTTCAAAATTCAAATGGACATTCACGTTGGAAATATAAAAATAAAGATTATTATTCCTGCGTATGAAATGAGATACAGACAACAACATTCTGTGAGACATATAGAATTATTGAGATTTAAAATCGATCAGTCAAGAATCAACAGCAGCTAGACAAGAAGAAGAACAATTATGAAGAAGAAGAACAACCATCACGCAGTAAACTCTATCCGTTCACATAGAACACTCGTTAGGCAGCATCACGTCCAATTTATCCCTTGCCACCCAAGACGGCGCTCTGATGCGCGATACAAATTCCTCAAAAAAAAGGAGTGCGAAGCACCTGTATCTAACAGTGCTCTCGCCGAACAATTAATGATCAAAAAAGCCTAGCACAAAAAGTCATAAGCTAACACACAAATATGCAACAAGTATGCATAGCTAAATGTGTTATACCAGAAATCATACATGTCACCACATCACCCTGCTTTATGGCCTCCTGCTGGCCAAGATTATAAAGTTTAGGCTGGGCTGGAGCATTATGGGATGCGGTTGACTCCACCGCTTTTCCCTCCTCCACATAAGTCGCTCAAGGCTTCTTCTCTGACTTCGGGCACCCACTCCAACAGTCTCGGGAATAATGTCCCTGCTTGCCACAATTATAGCAAATAACCGAGCCTCGCACTATAGTAACTCCAGACGTACCTTAAGGTGTGGCTGGACCCGAAGTCTGAGCCTTCTTGTTCCACTTATGAAACCCAGACTTTGACGAACTCGGTACCTTGAATTCCGACTTCTTTGAGCTTGAGTACTTCTTCTCCTGAACACTCTTCAAATCTTTCTCCAGAGATCGGGCGGTTTTGACCAGAGTTAGGAAACCTTGCATCATCTGACCAGAGAGCAGTAGCCTTAGGTCAGCACGCAGACCCTCATAGAACCAGTTAGTCTTATGCTCCTCGTCAGCGAAAGTAGTGCCAGTATAACGTACCAACCTCGTGAACTCGTGGAGATACTCATACACATAACTATCTCCCTACATCAATCTCTGGAACTAAATCTCCATGTAGATTCTCTGCACCGAGGGGAGGTATCTAGCTAGGAATAACCTCGAGAACTCGTCCATCGAACTATCGGTGAGTTGTCTTCCAACCAAGAGATGCAACTCTAGTTCTTCCCACCACAGTCGCGCCTCTCCATCCAACAGGAAAGCAGCTATTATTTACTTCTGCCATTCTTCCTTTTCATTCGCTGTCATGACTCTCTAAAAATGAGAGAGCAAATCCTCAGCCTGGGTTCCAGTCCCCATAAATACTAGAGGATTGAAGCTCATCACATGTTTAAGCTGCCTTTCTGTCGCTCTTCTTGGCGCCAAAGGTTCTACAACCACTCTTTTTACAACTTCAAGTTCTACTGCACGAAGCGTCACCTACTCCATAACAGGGGTAGGAGGTTGTGCTTGCCTCCCTGGCTGGGCGTTTATCATCACAAACACTTCCTCAGTTACAAGTCTTATCGTCTCTATCGAAGGAGGGGTTGTAGGCTCATCATTAGGTGCACTGCTGTCCGCCGAATGTGGACGTTCCGACTGTCTAGAACCACTCCTTGACACCTATTATTGCAGGACACACCAAAAAGTGACCAAACAAAATTGCAAAAAGCAATCATAGGAACACGCAAATCCTCAAACTTGTGTATTTTCATTCCTAAGTGGACATTCATGGGTTCTTTTCATATTATAACGATGACGCACACGGTTGTGCTCACCACCACTTAAAAAGAATTCGTCCATGAATTCTCCTAAGTAAGATTGACACTTTTGTCTGATACCAAATTGTAATACCCCCATCCGTCATATGAGATATAATAGAAGATCCGCCTGGGGCCCCACGTCATATTCCGCGGACTGTTAGTGGAGTTACATATTAATACCAAAATACTATGAGATGATTCTGAAACCGAACTCAGAGCATTCTAGCTGAAGCTTTTAAGTAAGTTAGAAGAACCCATCACAGAACATGAAGGTCCACTATAGCCCAAAGCAGGAATAAAAGAACAAATACACATAGAGTCTCGGCCTTATGACCTTACAACATTCAACTTGAATTAAAGTGTTTTGAGTACTTCGGCACGCAGGCCGACCATACATGAAAACAGTAAAAGTAAACACTTCGGTTTAGCCTTCAAGGGTCAACACACAATAAAGGGCTTTAGCCCACTACTTGCCACTTGGCTCAACTGTTCCTGCATAAGAACAATCCACCGAACGGTGGCAAAATAAGGCAAGGGTTAGCTAAAGCTGACCAAATTATAAAGACCTCGCCCCTTACATGGGGCGGCGAAGCTCCTTCCCTGCAAAGTATTAGCAAAACCAAACATAGTAAAGAAAATGAAATTTAAAACACACTTCACCAGATGCATAGGCACGAACGGCCACACACCTCGTGCTCTCAGGGTACATTCTCGGTGTCCAGACAAAATCAGGGCCCACCACCGTTCGTAATACGACAACAAACATGAGCATTTTTGTAGTCTTTACGGCATGCGCAAGCCCTAAGACCCGTAACTATATCTGCGACAAGCATCACTACCCATTAACGCACCATATAGCTACTGGGTAGGTTCAAGCCTTTCTAGTTGCTCACATCGCCGGGAAAAAACTACCACGATGCAGTTTGGCCTCCCCATTCCCATTTATCCAATAAACACATAACCCTATTATACTACATGGGTGGCTCGCAGGCCACCTTGCTGGGCTCCTAGAGCTCTCAGCCCCAACTCAAGGCCAGGTCTCCACGACACAGGCCACAAACAAAGCACTCAAGGAGCTACGCCCTGTGGTAGCACTACCGCCGCGCGGTATCTGGCAGAAATGCGATTCTACCCAGTTTTTTGGTTGCTCCTTAGAGTTAGTCCCCAAGGTTCCATACTGCAGTCTACCATATAGAAACCCGAAAAACAAACATCACAGAGTCTTCTCCGAGCAGTACAGGCATAATGAAAACATCACCAATCTAGACTAACCTATCCAGATGGGCTTCATACACCATGCCTGTGTTCGTACTTCGATTCTGAACTCTATATGCAAAACTACGGGGATATACCATATCTACCCGATGGAAAACCTCACGCTCACCGCACACTCGCAGGCGAGGGTTTCCTATGCAAAAGGAAGAGAACTTCAGATGTCCAAGTTGAGAATCGTTACCCTTTGCGCTCTGTTCGGTGCCATGCAAAAGATCTAGACGGATGAATGCGACCGCAATAATATTGCCTCCAAAGATCCTGACTCGGCTTGCAAATAGGAACTCCGGAACTTCAACGGCGGCGGAATTTACCCTCCGACGCCGATGCTCCTCCTCCAAGAAAACCAGGCCAACTCCAAATCCAGAAGAAATGAAGTGAAAACAGAAAAAATTAGGCAAATAAATAAAGATACCTCTGTGCGGTAACTAGCTACCGCCACGCTGTACCTTAATTCAATGCCTCGATTCGAGCGCAATCGCCCAAACCCTCCAATCAGAGGTCGGCACGTGGCAAATGCCATTTTGGTTTCACTATCGCCGAGCGATAGGATGCTAACGCCGCGCGATAGAGGACACTGGTTACGACACGACACCAGTCGCTACCGCCATGCACTAACTACTACCACCGCGCGGTTTGATCCCGAGAACCATAACAATTAAATTGACCCAACTATCGCCAGCAGTACCACTATCGCCAAGCGAAAGCTTTCCAAGAGTTCTTCCAGATTAATTCCCCTTCTACTGCCACGTGGTAACAACTTTCTGCTGCGCGGTAACATATTTCTCGATAACTCGGCACTTGCTCGAGAACTTGACTCAAACCCTGGAGCTACCGCCGCGGGTAACTAGCTACCACTGGGCGGTACCCCCAGAGAAGCATCTCATGCCTCAAGAAATTTGGGGCGTTACAACAATAGTTGCAGGTGGTTGAAGAGACAGTTATTTTTGATGTTTTTCTTCATGTTGTTGTTGAGGATGTGGTGGATTATGATAGTGCTGGGGTGGCTGATGATGTTGCTGCTGATGCTGATGATTTTATTTATGATTTTCTTGATGAAAATGATAATGCTTATGATGATGATGCTGAAAATGTTGGTGAGGAAGAGGAAGAAAATTTTATGTCTAATGATGAAATTGGTGCTTCTGCCAATATGATAGTAAGTCTCTAAGGTGATCTTCCAATTGTACCTGAGGGGGAGAAGAATCAGCCAACAGTTCACTTCAAATGCAATATGATAGGTTCATACGTAACCTCCAGGAAAAATTGCTCTGATTCCAAGTGGGTCTACTGTTTAAATCGAAAAGTCGGTCTCGAGGAGTTCACCCTTGGGGAAGGGGTCATCGCAAACTTACTTCTCTCCTGCGTGCCCAAAAAACTAAAGAAGAAGAACTAGGGAAAGACCCAAGTCTCCAGAACGGAGGTCCCCCAACACACCCGGAAGTTCTTAGAGCGCTTCCCCTCCTTAGCCAAGTGTTAAAGCTAAGGTATCTAAGAAAGAACTAAAAGATCGGGAACAAGTGAGCATGCCTTTCTGAAATACCCCTTGGGTCCTATTTATAGGATTCTGCAAACGGCGTGCAAATAGCCAGATCTCGATTTTATGAATAACATTATTAAGCCCAGGTCAGTCTGCCAACAGTGTAACTCCATTATTCTGAGGGGCTAGGGGCAGACTAGTGGGTCAGAGCAGTAAAAAACACATTATGGACCTGGGAAAACAAACCTCTGAAGTATCTGCTCGCCCTAGAGGGAGGAGTGCCCGGTGGAGCTCGTGCCTGCCTCTCCTCCAGGGTCTCGGGCGAGTATAGGCTCGGCCAGCTTTGCTCGCCTGACGTCCAACCCCCATTCGTCATGCTCAGCTAGATGAACTCCGAGCTCGGCCCAACGATTGTAGGACCCGGCCTGGCAGAAACCAAGCTCGGCGTGCTCGGCTCGGCGAACTCCGAGCTCGACCCGAGGTGCTCGGCTCAGCGAACTCTGAGCTCAGCCTGGCGGAGGTTGAGCTCGGCATACTCGGCTCGGCCTACACATTCCCTTACCGAGCTCGTCTGGGAAATGGGCGATCTAAACTGATTGGTCGGGGCTCCAGTCAACCCACTTGCCAAATACGGGGTTGTATACAATCCCCACTCTTTGCATGGTTGGGATAAGCTCGGAAAGAAACATCCAACCCCACGAGATTCGGTGAGTATGATAGGTGCCCGAAGGAATCTTTTGGAGGGGTCCACCAACGGCTATATATACATGCGCCTACATACCTGGCTGACCTTTGCCATTCTCCTTACTTTAGCCTTGTGAAGATATCGCTTCCCCAAGAGTTCCTAGTGGGAGTGGGGCGATCACGCGAGGAGGCTGCAGCTCGCATCGCGGGCCTGACCGACCACGGTGCCCCGCCTCATAACTTTGTCAAGTTTAGTTCAGCCAAAAAGGCGAAGCCTCTCCCCAAAAATGTCGAGCCTATCTACAATGAATTTCAGACAGACATGAATAACGGGGTCGGTTCCTCTACTCGGCTTACTCCTGAACCCAAGGGCAAAGATATCATTGTTCTTTCTGCTGACCAGGATAGCCGAGGACACAGCGGCGAGATATCCACACCGCATGGCAAGATCCTCTCAATTGTCCGTTGAATCAGGCTTCCGACGTGCGCCCGCGGACCTCGCCCCCCTCCTCCGAGGCCACAGGGCTTGACTCGCAGTAGCCGAGGTCGCTGGCTCGCCCTTCTTCACAGTAACCTCTTACTCCTGCGCCTACGGGGGAGGTACTGAGGTCATCCCCACACCTGGATTTATCTGTATCTCTCCCGAGGCTCCCCGACATGGTCGTGGCAAGGTTTTAGGCCCTCCTACTCCTCGCGTCAACCCGGAGGAGCCGGATTTGCATAGTAGGTTTTCAACTTCCCTAAATCCTGCTCGGCTTTGGCAGTGCTCGCCCCCTGCATTTAATGCTTCCTTCAACTATTCACGTAGACCTCACTGTTGAATCTTAGGCCAAAGAATCCACGTGCCAGGTTCGATACTCGCACCTCGCTTCTCCACGCACTTTGGATGCCTTCCTGGACTACGAGCTGGAGGGCCCCGAATAGTCGAGGCGAGAACAGCTGGTTCTCAAGAAGCTAGTGCGCGAGCTCCACGAGGTGCAGAGAGAACCACAGGTTACAACGGGAGTGCGCGCGGCTTGCATACACAGCGAGGGTCAGCCCAGCGTTTGAAATGACGTCTTCTTCCATGCTCCTGGATGAGATCGATGAGAACCTTCAGATCATTCATAGGAATCTTTGGCGACTCCGCGAACTCCACACGCAATGACCCGCGGGGTCGCGAGACCGGTGTAACTAGAGACGCCCCCCCTGATGGGCCTACCGGTACTCGCCCCGCTCCCCCCTAGTCCGCGCGTGTCAGGGGTTTTTTCATTTCTACTTTGGGCGTTAATCGGATCCTGCCTGTAATTATTTGGATAATTTTTCTATCATTTTTAATATCTTTAAATATAACAATTAGCGTCCCATCAGTCTCATCTCGCCTTATCACAAGGTTAGCTCGCGATGGTGGGCGAGCTGGAGGCGGCGAGATGCGGTAGGCAAGCTAGACCGACTGGCCGGTTTGGTCTCAAATCTCTTTCTCTATAAATAGGCCTTCCCACCAACCTCTATCATGCCTTCATTGCCTTCGTAGTTTCCCCCCTCGCTCACACTATCTACAGTGCTCGCGCTCTTAGTTTCGGCAGACATGGGCAAAGGGAACCCCGATTCTGACGAGCGGACCAAGTGTACTCGGCACTTTGCTGAGCAATGCATATTCGAGGGAACACAACCGCAGAAGAGCTCTCCAAGTGCGTGGCTGACTTCGTTCCCTTGATCTTCACGGCTCTCCTCCCGGCAGACCATGAGGCCATCAACTCCTTCTACCCGGACGAACTCGCCTTCCCCATCTCGCATTTAGAGGTGGGGTTACATCTGCCTCTTTGGCCGAAAATCCGCAAGATACTGAAGTTCTATGGCGCGGTGCCCGCGCAGCTTAACCTGAATGTTGTCGTTATGATGGTCGCGTTTCTTGCTACCTCTGCCGGGAGCATATAGAGTTCAACCTGACGGTCTTCCGAAAGTTGTTTTCTTACAAAGCCACTCCCGACAGGGTCACCTACCTCGGCGGCTCTTCCCTAAAGGTTCGCGAGGTCGCGAAAAAAAATCATAACTGGATGTCCAAGATCGTCTTCATCAAGGGCAATCTCGGTAACATCCCCTTCTCGCCCCAGCAGAAGGTCGAGGAGATATACCTTCCCCCCTCAGTATCTGGTAACGATGTCGAGCTCCATAAATTCTTCCTTCTCAAGGATTTAAAGGATGCCTACCTCTGCTAAGGCCTCGACTCTCTCCTACCCGTCCTCCCCGGTGAAGGTATGCCTCGATTCTTTTTTTCGCTGGGCTCGGCAGATGTAATACAAAATTCTGACTAAGTTCTTTCCTGTAGGGGAGCGGCTCATCCCCGAGAACCCACCTTTTCCGAATTCGGGGCTTTACTCTGACCCGCTCCAGCTCGCCCGGGTGGCCGTGCTGGCTTGCCGAGACGAACAGGCAGGGCCCTAGCCCTCTCTAGCAAGAGGCGGTTGAACACCGAGGGGACGGGCTCGTCTCGCCGGCCCCCGTCTTACAAGAAGAGGCCAGGGTGGTGAAAGGTTGTCACCCACATACATGGACTCGCCTGCGACCTCTTCTGATGCCTCGCCGGGGAGCACGCTGAAAGAGAAAACGGGGAAGGATCAAAAGGGACGCGGGCCCTCCTCCCCGGATGCTGCTGAGGAGATTGTGCCCCGCGAGCTGGGCATACCCAAGGACCACCCCCATTTCGGCATGGGGGGGGGGAAGTGAAAGGATTTGGCTGGCGAGCCGATGGTAAAGTTGGATGAGCAGGCCCATCGGTCTCTATCTCCACTCGCAACCCTTCTTGGGGGTTCTCGTCAACCTCCCACCAGCCACGCCTATGCGCTCGGCTTCGGCCTTTATGGTTGTGACGACGCTGAGGCTTACAAATGAATGACCCCTCGATAGCTGGGTTACGAGGGTCTGCGGGCCCATATGTGGTCCCTGGAACTGCATCACATGATGGTGCGTCGCAGCTTCAAACTTAGCCAGCTCCTGCTGAAAACTGAGCAGGAGCATGACGTTGCGAAGGACAAAGCCACCGATATGAAGAGATGGTGCGACATTGCCGAGGGTCTGCTCGGAAGAGATGCAGGCAGGTTCATAAGTATTGGTCGCCTCTTTATGTTTTCACTTGTACTTCTTGCAGCAACACTCAGTTTTTTATTCATAGGATGTCGAGGCCGTGGGCAAACTACATACCCACGCCACTAGGTTATAGGAGGAGGTCGCACAACTACAAGCTCGCCTTGCCGAGAAAAGTGCTTGCTCCAGCGAGCAGGAGGCTTGTGCTGCCGAATAAGAAGCTCGCACTACCAATGTTGGAGGACGAGGTGGGGCAGTTAAAGGAACAAAATCAGGGGATCACTAGCGATCTCCTTCGGTAGGTGGAGATTTTCGTCCCCAAAGGTGGCGGCGGGCCCCCATATCCCTATCAAAGGCCGCGGGTCTTCGACAAAAAGGAGGTCATGGAGGGGCTGGGAGTTAACTCGATCGAGTCTACCGAGTGTCTTCTATACGTCATGAGGGGTACGGGGGTACTGGAATTAGGCTGCGAGGAGGTTGCAGTTCGGGAACTCCTGCCAAGTCTGTTCCCCGCCGAGCCCGCTCTGTGAGAAAGAAGACAGCTTCGGCTCACTCTTCGGGGATATGGACAAGGGCCAGCGGCATGGGGGCGAGGAAGGCCCACATGTCGGGGGAGGAAGGAGAGAGTTGACTGAGTACACCATTGCAATTTCCTCCCCCCCCCTTTTTGTAAACTCGCCGAGACGAGCTCCCTTTTTTTTGTAACTCAATTTTTACTTAATGAAAAGTGACATTCTCTATCTCTTTTTTTTCTTGAGCTTACTTACTGCGACGTACTTGCCCGCGAGTTACCTCCTTAGGCAACCTCGCTAGGATCGAACTTTCCATTTAGAATGCATGGGTTAGGATTCGTACCTATGAGTAGACCTTGAGAGCTCGCCAACTCTGGGTAATCAAGAGGGGGATTGCTCATCGCGCTGGACTCACCACCACTCGGCTCGCCCGCGAGCTCCCCTTTTCTTGCCAATACTAGTCTGAAACTGTAAGACCCCCCTCCCGGAACACAAAACACGGCACGAGAGGGGTCTTATGCCCAGAACAAACCGCCTTGCAGTAACACTAGCACTCGGGCTAGCCTGTACCACAAGACGCCTATCCTGCCGGTTACAACCAATATCAACATATAAATGCCAACCCAACCATAATAATATAAAGAATTCAATCAACCCTAAGCATAAGTCCATAAATACAGCAAAAGAGAAGCTAAACAAGCTTCTACATAATAAGAGTACGTAAATAGAATTGTCCCGAAGGGCTACAACAAAATCTCTCTCACTCACATCTGCAAACCGACGGTAGCGACGGTACCGTCCCCTCAGGCCCTGTCGTCCTGGCCTGACTGTCCAGTTGCAAGACCCGGCTGCTCCACCTGCGGGGTTTCCTCCTAAAAAGGAAGACGTATCAACCGTTAGTCATAAAGACTAAGTGGCTTCACATCCGCTCCCCTCCCCCGGACAACTCCTCGGCAACCGGGCGGAGAAAGGAACAGGTACAAATATATATAAAACAGTAGTACAATGCAGGTGAAGTAAGTATACATGACATAAGTAGCAATATAAGTAGTGTATAAATGAACAAACTCTTAATCTACAATTCTACCATCTACAGAAGCAAGAGAGTATAATGTTATAACAGTAAGTAACTCAACTTATATAGATGCCCATACAAGCATATAAGTTGAGGGTCGTTCAGCAGTAAGTAACCCATCGTATAGGAGTGCCCATACAAACTTATACGATGAGAGTCTTGTGTATGTAATGAAGTGCAATGCTATGTATGCAATGCAATGACACACTCATGATCAAGCACATGCAATCGCTATGTCGACACAGAATCATAGTTCCCACTATTCGAGAAAGGTAGCTAACCTCTCAGGCGTCATCCGTCGTGGCCAAATGGTGACAGTAGAGCGGGCATCTCCACTACTAGGCTGGTCTCCACATACCTGGCCTAGGCCTTCGTACGCCTCAACGCTAAGAACACAACATCGGAGCTCATATGCGTACTACGGCTCAGCAGATTCTCCTGGGTAAATGTGCACCAAGATCCTAGCCCCGAACTGGCCTAAGGTATGACACGGAAGGAGCACCAGAAATGAGCACGAGGACCAAGCCCAACCGTTCACTTGGCACGGAAGGAGCCTCGGGACGTGAACACCGAGGACCAAGCCCAACCGCCCAAGGTCTAACTATCAACTCCCATCGGTGTGACGATTGGCAAGCCCGTAGACCTGCCACACTATCCTTAACCCGGGATTACGACACCGCGTGTCGACTCACACCACATGCAATTCAACATTATCGTGGCATGGAAGGAGCCTCGGGACGTGAACACCGAGGACCAAGCCCAAACATCCATCAAATACGGAAGGAGCCTCGGACGTGAACATCGAGGACCAAGCCAAACCGTCCCACTTTACTCATCTTAACCTCATTCCAACTAGTGTCGGTCAACACCGCACTTGTTAACTTCCACAATGCTACCTGTAGGGAGATCATACTCTAAGCATTGGATTACTAATTCCCTTCTATCCATTCAACATACATCGTGTCCATAGTTAAATCATTTACACGCCCTTCCAAATGGATTCAACATGATATAGATAATGGACATCAATATGCATCTACCAATTTACATCAGGCTTTTTCCTTAAATTAAGCTTGTCCACAACTCGTTATACGAATTCAGATTTATAACATCAACTTATCATATCACAATGATAATCATGTAAAAATAGTTCACTCAAACCTCGAGTCGGATCGCAACATTACATTCCACCAAACCGAATTCCACATTACACAGCCCAGAATTTAGGTGTAGCATTAATCCGGGCAGCAACTTCGACCAAGGATTCCCGTGGCTACAGAAATCTGGAGAGTGCGTGTAACCACTCATTGGAAAGATAATTTCAAGGGATACAACTTTCGTGTTTAGTCAAAAGCCAAGATCTAGCCAGAACACCCCCGAAATTGGCCACGAAGATCGCTGCGTGTAGAAATCAGATTTCTGCACGCATCTTAAGGCGAGATGAACGGCATCCGTTCATCTTCCTCCTTGCACCGATCTCCCAAAAACTCTTCCAGAAATTCGTCCACCCTTATTCACCCTCACAAAGCTGTACTTCTCCACGAATCACTCTCTCATCTCCACTTTGAAGGATGAAGAGGTTGAAGAAGACTAAAGCCTAGAAAACAACCTAGGCACGGCTTTCCCTAAGAAATCTTCTCCTCACCATCAAGACTCTATGTAGTCGATATCTCTCCTAGAATAATACTACAGGTCTAGCACCAAGGGAGAGGGAGGAAGCTCACATCATTTCCAGTGGTACCACATTCCCGGCCATGGATCTAGTCATCCTTCTTTGCGGCATCTCTTGCTTGGGGCAGTTGTTCTTCATGAAAAAGGAAGGAGAGAGAGAGAGAGAGAAGGCCGCCTCCAGGAGCTCCGACGGTTTCCCTCGGCTCTGTCAGTTTCGCAAGGTCCGCGATGACGAAAAGGTTGATCGGCAAAATGGCTAGGGTTCGGCTTTATCTTCCCTTATAAACCGATGTATTAGGTTAAATCCTTTCTGCCACGTGTCAATGCCCCATTGGACCGCCCCTAATGGGTCATATTGAAGTGACCCGGTCCAAGGCAGCCAAGCTGCAACTAGCCCGATCCAGTTCAGTCTGCACGCATAGAACAGCGAAAACTAGGAAACTGTCTAAGGAAAAATCGGCGGGTATCATCCTGATACCCGTCGATCGGCGAGCATAGCTACCGATACCCGTCGAATTCGGCGGGTATCATTCCCGATACCCGCCGATTTTCACTTAACCTAATTCTCAATCTGCAGCTCTGAATCCGGCGGGTATCGACCACCGATACCCGTCGAATCGACGGGTATCATTCCCGATACCGGTCGATCGGCGGCATAGCTACCGATACCCGTCGAATTCGGCGGGTATCATTCCCGATACCCGCCGATTTTCACTTAACCTAATTCCCAATCTGCAGCTCTGAATCCGCGGGTATCGACCACCGATACCCGTCGAATCAGCGGGTATCATTCCTGATACCCGTCGATCGGCGTGCATAGCTTCCGATACCCGTCGAATTCGGCGGGTATCATTTCTGATACCCGCCGATTTTCACTTAACCTAATTCTCAATCTGCAGCTCTGAATCCGGCGGGTAGCGACCACCGATACCCGTTGAATTCGGCGGGTGTCATTCCCAATACCCGTCAATCGGCGTGCATCAACTTCCATTCTCGACGATCGTGAGTATGGCCGGGTATTCTCGACGAATTCATCGGATATCACTCAACCCATCACTCTGATCAACACACTTGACACCTTTTTACCAGTGCGCCCCGAGCCCGAGTCAAGTCTCTTGACTCAGAACTCGTGCGAGGGGCCTAGCGCGAATTGGGATGTTACAAATCCTATAAACAAAATAAATAAAAGATTCGTCCCCGAAATAAGGCTGAGGCTATGGGGAGTAAAGCATAAAAAAATAACATATGCTTTAAATAAAACTACCTGAAGCAAACAACTTCGGGTCGCGTCCTTGCATCAAATTCATCGGCTCCCATGTGAATTCCTTTTTCCCATGATTAGACCATAGCACTTTTACCAGAGGCACACTTTTACGTCGCAGAGCTCTCACCTCGTTGTCAACGATCCGCACCGGCTCTAATCACACAGACCTATCAGATGCTACAGCACCATTAGTTTGGGGATGTATTGGTTGGGCCGCATCAATGCTTTCCGGAGAGATGATACATGGAACACGTCGTGGAGGTTCTCCAATTCTAGGGGCAACTCCAACCGGTAGGCCAACGGGCCAATCCTTTCCACTATGACATAAGGTCCAACGTACCTTGGGCTGAGCTTCTTCACACCACGTACTCGTGATACTCCATTCATCGGCCGGATTTTCAGAAACACCTTGTCTCCCACTTAAAATTGCACCATCCGATGTTTCGCGTTATAATACCTTGCTTGCCGACTCTGAGCCTCAAGCATGCGATCCCGTATCAATCTGACTACCGAATCAGTATCGTCAATATACTCAATTCCCAAAGCCTTCGGGTCTTCGTCTTGCACCCAAGACAAGGGGGTTCTACACCTCCTTCCATATAGGGCTTCATAGGGTGCCATGCCAATGCTAGCTTGATGGATGTTGTTGTAGGAGAATTCCACTAAGTGCAAGAGTCTTTCCTACGGCTCTCCCCTATCTATCACACACAATCTCAACATATCCTCCAGTGTTCGGATGGTCCGCTCAGACTGCCCGTCCGTCTGAGGATGAAAGGCTGTGCTGAAAGTGAGATGCGAGCCCAAGTAAGCCTGTACAGCCCTCAATTCTCTTGACGTAAACCGACCATCTCGGTCAGAGACGATCGTCTTCGGCACTCAATTATACCGCACAAACTGTTCCACAAATAGGCGCACCAAAACATCCACATGCGCCTCCTTCTTCATAGGAATGAACCGAGACACTTTCGTCAGGCGATCAACGATCACCCATACTGAATCATTTCCTGAGCGGGAGCGAGGTAGCCCATGTATGAAGTCTATGGAAATATCCTCGAACTTCCACTCGGGGATTGGCAACGACTGCAACAGGCCTCCGGGACTCCTGCACTCCGCCTTCACACTTTGGCAGGCTTCACAATGCGTGACAAAGTATCGGACATCCTTCTTCATTCCTGGCCAACACATCGTCTTCCGTAAGCCGGCGTACATCTTTGAAATTCCGGTGCACTGAATTTTGAGAGCAATGTGCCTCTCTCAAGATATCTCTCCCTGATTTTTACCGCTTTTGGGAATGTAGAGCAGGCCGCGAAAGTAAACGAGGCCGTCCTTTAGTGTGTACTCGTCGGTAGCCCCGTATTCGATCAACTTGAGTGGGCCAGAGCCGCATCCAATCCTTGCTCCACTCAGATTCGGTCTCGGATATCACAAACAATGCTCATGCTAGACAAGTACTCTGTATATTCTGCCGAAGGAGCCTTAAATATCAATGTAATATCCATCTCCTCAATCATCCGCGCCAACTTCATGTGCATCAACCGAGACTCTGGGCTCGAGACGGGTACTTTCCTGCTCAACGCATCGGCTACAGAGTTTGCTTTCCCGAGGTGGTAGTTCAAAGTGAACTCATAATCGCATAGAAACTCTAACCACCGCCGTTGTCTTAGGTTCAACTCCTTCTGGGTATAAACATACTTCAAGTTTTTATGATCCGAGGAAGATTTCGCAATGGACGCCATATAGATAATGCCTCCATACCTTCAAGGCGAACACCACTACTCCTAGCTCCAAATCATGCACCGGGTAATTGATTTCATGCTTCTTCAATTGTCTTGAAGCATAAGCAATCACGTGCCCGTGCTGCATCAACACCGCTCCCACCCCCTGATAAGACGCGTCCGTGTACACTTGAAATCCTTCCTTTCTAGACGACAGGACAAGAATGGGGGCGGAGGTAAGTCTATCCTTCAGTTCCTGGAATGCCGCTTCACATTGGGGTGTCCACTCAAAAGGAACACCTTTGTTTGTCAAAGAAGTAAGCGGGAGGGCAATCTTGGAGAATCCTTTTACGAACTTGCGGTAGTATCCGGCAAGTCCAAGAGAACTCCTCACATCAGCCGCCGACTCAAGGGCGACCACTCCTTCACGGCACATACCTTGGCCGGATCCACAGCTAGTCCAGCCCCACTGATTACATGACCCAAGAAGGACACTTCCCTATGCCAGAATTCACACTTGCTAAACTTGGCGAACAGGGCGTGCTCTTTTAACTTTCCCAGAACTAAGGTTAGATGCTCGGCATGTTCTTCCTCCGTCTTCGAGTAGACTAAGATGTCGTCAATGAACACAATGACGAAGAAATCTAGATAGGGCTCAAACACTTTATTCATCAAGCTCATGAAAGCTGATGGGGCATTTGTGAGCCCAAACAGCATCACCGTAAACTCATATAAGCCGTACCTTGAGCTAAAAGCCGTTTTCTGGATATCATTCTCTTGTATTCTCAATTGATAATACCCCGAGCGCAAATCCAGCTCTAAGAACCAATGCGCTCCCACCAGCTGATCGAACAACTCATCGATCCGAGGTAACGGATAGGTGTTCCGTACCGTCAGTCGGTTGAGCACCCGATAGTCTATACACAAACGCAGGGTTCCATCTTTCTTCTTAACAAATAGAATAGGGGATCCCCAAGGTGATGAACTGGGGCGAACAAACCCTGATTCTACCAAATCCTGCAGTTGAACTCTATACTCCGCGAGTTCTTTTGGGGCCAATCGATAAGGGGCCCTGGAAACAGGCTTAGCTCCTAATACAAGCTTTATCTTAAAATCCACTTCTCTATGCGGGGGTAACTCTGGTAATTTCTCAGGGAATATCTCAGGGAAATCCCGTGCTACCCGCACATCGTTCACATCTACCCTCATCTCCTTCAGTTCGAAGCATATCATGTAGACTTCACCCTCTTATATGAGCTTTCAAGGTCTGGATTGAGGATAACAATAATCGTGGTGCAAAATTTATACCTTGGAAGATTACATCAGCGTCTCCATGTCTCAAATAGATTTGCTTCTCCGCACAGTCGATTCTTGCATGGTGCCAATCCAGCCATGCCATGCCCAGAATGAGGTCGAATTCTGGTATTCTCAAAATTGTGGCGGGGGTATCAAAAGTCTTTCCCCCAATGGTTATCTCCAACTCACACTTCGCGGTTGCCGTCATCTCAAATCCGTCTGGGAGGCGTACTCTTCGAGCAATACCAGTGAAATATTGCACTCCGTGTATATCCTTGATGAAGTCTTCAGACACGAAAGAATGTGAGGCACCGGTGTCAAATAACGTATAAGCCAGTTTCCCGCGGACCATCACGGTGGCTAAGTATCATTAATAATACTAAAGCTAGAAGTCTAGTACATCTTAAGCCACTAATGGATATTAATGGATGCAAAATGGCTAATTCAAGTCGTACCTGCAATCATCTCCTGAGGATTCCGCTCTTGAGTCATATCCAAGGCATACATATGATCCCGAGCGGGTCCGGCATTTCTTCCTCATGGTCCACGTCCTCGACCACGCACATACCCTCGCTCCCGAGGGCTGCTGGAGGGAAAGCAAAAGGCGCATCTCCAAACAGTTGCGGACAGTAGCGTCGAATGTGGCCCGGTTGGTTGCATTCAAAGCACACCCTTTCCTACCTTCCGCCGTGTTGCTGAAATTGTTGAGGTGGAGGTAATGCTGGCGGTTGCGGAACCGGGCGCTCCTCTCTAAAATTCTGGGGGAAACGCCTGCCACCTCTCCGATATCCTCTTCTTCTTCTATTGTAAAATCTCCTTCTATTGCTGGGGTCGGCTTCCATCACGCCCTCCGCTGGCCTCTTACCACTTCCCAAGTGGTCCACTTCTAATCTCTTCACCATATCGATAATCTCCCCAAGACTAGAGTCCGCTATAAACAAAAGGGCTTGCCTTAGGGGATCTCGCAAGCCTTTGTAGAATCGCTTGGCGTAACCTCTATCATCCAACTCATAGGAGTCAGCGAATCTAGCCAAGTGCTGAAACTCCCGTTGGTACTCCGTCACCGACTTGGACCCTTGCTTTAGTTGCAAAAATCTCTCTTCAAGATCTTCCCGAGAGCGCCGAGGGGATGAAATGCTCTAAGAAGTCTTAAGAGAATTTGCTCCAACTAATGTCTGTGTACACTCTTCCATGAAAAGTGGAGCCCATGAGGGACTTCCACCACCTTTTGGCGTGCAGCTCTAAGAGTGTCACCACAAGGGTCACCGCCATGTTGTTTGGGCATCTTATTCCTGCAAACAACTCTTGTACAGTGTCGAGCCACTCTTCCGTACACACCGTCGACTCTGTCCTAATATAAGCGGGAGGGGAGATAGCTCGAAAAATGCTTAATCAACTAGATCCCGGACCCTGTTGTTGTACAGATGCCTGCTGAGATTGGGACCTAAAGGCGTCCAAAATAGCTGTGAGCGTCTGCCCCAGCTCTGATTGTTGGAATTGTGTAGGTACGGACGGGGCGGGGGTGCCCCTCAATGGCTCAGCATGTACTGGGATCTACACATAGGGTACAAACCTAAGGTTAGGTTGGCTAATCTAAGGTCAAAGATGGACAAACTTTTGTGTGAATTACATATGGGCACACACACTGCTTCCGCTAAGTCAGTATGTCCCCAAACTGACTAATCAAACGGGGGTGGCACCATTGTTAAGTGACTTTCTCCTTGGAGGATTGTAGCAAGCTGATACAATTTGTAAGACCCCCTCCGGAACACAAAAACACGGCACGAGAGGGGTCTTATGCCCAGAACAGCCGCCTTGTAGTAACAATAGCACTCGGGCTAGCCAGTACAACAAGACGCCTATCCTGCCGGCTACAACCAATATCAACATAAAAATGCCAACCCAACCATAATAATATAAAGAAGTCAATCCACCCTAAGCATAAGTCCATAAGTACAGCAAAAGAGAAGCTAAACAAGCTTCTACATAATCAGAGTACGTAAATAGAATTGCCCCGAAGGGCTATAACAAAATCTCTCTCACTCACATCTACAACCGACGGTAGCGACGGTACCGTCCCCTCAGGCCCTGTCATCCTGGCTTGGCTGTCCAGCTGCAAGACCTGCTGGTCCACCTGCGGGGTTCCTCCTAAAAAGGAAGACGTAGCAACCGTTAGTCCTAAAGACTGAGTGGCTTCACATCCGCTCCCCGGCGACTCCTCGGCACCGGGCGAGGGAGAAAGGATCTGGTACAATATATACAAAATAGTAGTACAAGATCGTCAAGTAAGTATACATGACATAAGTAGCAATATAAGTAGTGTATAAATGAACAACCTTTAATCTACAATTCTACCATCTACAGCAGCAAGAGAGTATAATGTTATAACAGTAAGTAACTCAACTTATATGGATGCCCATACAAGCATATAAGTTGAGGGTCGTTCAGCAGTAAGTAACCCATCGTATAGGATTGCCAATACAAACTTATACGATGAGGGTCTTATGTATGTAATGAAGTGCAATGCTATGTATGCAATGCAATGACACACCCATGATCAAGTACATGCAATCTCTATGTCGACACAGACTCATAGTACCCCACTATTCGAGCAGATAGCTAACCTCTCAGGCGACATCCGTTGTGGCCAAACGGTGACAGTAGAGCGGGCATCTCCACTACTAGGCTGGTCTCCACACTACCTGGCCTAGACCTCCGTACGCCTCAATGCTAAGAACACAACAGCGGAGCTCACATGCATACTATGGCACAGCGGATTCTCCTGGGTAAATGTGCACCAAGATCCTAGCCCCGAACTGGCCTAAGGTATGACACGGAAGGAGCCCCGAAAATGAGCACGAGGACCAAGCCCAACCGTTCACTTAGCACGGAAGGAGCCTCGGTATGTGAACACCGAGGACCAAGCCCAACCACACAAGGTATAACTGTCAACTCCCATCGGTGTGATGATTGGAGAGCCAGTAGACCTGCAAACACTATCCTTAACCCGGGATTACGACACCGCGTGTCGACTCATACCACATGCAATTCCATATTATCGTGGCATGGAAGGAGCCTCGGGACGTGAACACCGAGGACCAAGCCCAACCATCCATCAAATACGGAAGGAGCTTCGGGACGTGAACACCGAGGACCAAGCCCAACCGTCCCACTTTACTCATCTCAACCTCATTCCAACTAGTGTCGGTCAACACCGCACTTGTTAACTTCCGCAATGCTACCCGTAGGGAGACGACACTCTAAGCATTGGATTACTAATTCTCTTCTATCCATTAAGCATACATCGTGGTCATAGTTAAATCATTTATATGCCCTTCCAAATGGATTCAACATGATATAGATAATGGACATCAATATACATCTACCAATTTACATCAAGCTTTTTCCTTAAATTAAGCTAGTCCACAACTCGTTATACGGATTAACATTTTAAACATCAACTGATCATATCACAATGATAATCATGTAAAAAGAGTTCACCAAACCTCGAGTCGGATCGCAACATTACATTCCACCATACCGAATTCCACATTACACAGCCCAGAATTTTGGTGCAGCATTAATCCGGGCAGCAACTTCGACCAAGGATTCCCGTGGCTACAGAAATCCGATGAGTCCATGTAACCACTCGTTGGAAAGATAATTTCAAGGGATACAACTTTCATGTTTAGTCGAAATCCCAGATCTGGCCAGAACACCCCCGAAATTGGCCACGAAGATCGCTGCGTGCAAAAATCAGATTTCTGCACGCATCTTAAGGCGAGATGAACGACATCCATTCATCTTACTCCTTGCACCGATCTCCCAAAAAGTCCTACAGAAATTCGCCCACCCTTATTCACCCTCACAAAGCCGTACTTCTCCACAAATCACTCTCTCATCTCCACTTTGAAGGATGAAGAGTTTGAAGAAGACTAAAGCCTAGAAAACAACCTAGGCACGACTTTCCCTAGAAATCTTCTCCTCACCATCAAGACTCTATGGAGTCGATATCTCTCCTAGAATAATACTATAGATCTAGAACCAAGGGAGAGGGGAGGAAGCTCACTTCATTTCTAGCGGTACCATCATTCCGGCCATGGATCTAGTCATCCTTCTTTGCGACATCTCTTGCTTGGTGTAGTTGTTTTCTCACGACAAAGGAAGGAGAGAGAGAGAGAGAGAGAGAGGACGCCGCCGCGCGAAGAGGATATATTTCCCAACCGCGATGACGCACCAAGCAATCCAAAATGGAAAAGGTTCAGCTTTAGTCTTATATAAAAATTAAAAAAATTTAATTCTCCTTTACACAGCCCATTGGATACCTAATGGGCCATAGGAAGTGACCTGCTCCAAGATAGCAAACCGAGGAGCAATAAGATTACAAACTGAGAAACGAAACTAATCCGGCCTCAAGGTGTAACCGTCTCGGCTCATACGGCTACAACACTAAAGGATTCCGCTGAATGATTCCTGAATTTTCACAGACCGTAACAAGCTTCACAGGACCTATCCAC